>OX415235.1:19727987-20933074 GCA_948330725.1 Sherardia arvensis
GAGGCGGATCATAGGAGAAGTTTACGACTATAACATTGGTGCCGTCTATGGGAATTATCACTGATTGTCCTTATAACCCACGCACTTCAAAATGAGAGGAGAAGCAAACAACCGTGTCACCCTCAGATCTGAAGTGGTGGTCACGAACTTAGGAGATGAGTAGGCTGCGGCATTTCTCACTGATTCAGATGCTACAACAACGCCAATATCGGCAACACCACAGCCGAATCGGCGGCCCAGGTTCTTAGGGTCGCCGGAGGACAGCGACGTGCTCTGACAAATCCCGGATTCACAGGCGAATATCAACAAGCAGGTCCAGGAAGTACGAGAAACACCGCCCAAGGCACGGCGTCGTGCAAGAATGGCCAAGAAGGTCACCCCGACGAAACTTTTCGATGAGCCGAGCCGGGGAAAGCAAAAACGCCCATACTCACCGAGATGGATGCGAACGGGAACAAAATCCCCGACGACCGGAGGACGAGTGGGACGAGCAGCAGAATGCGAATGCGGATCCGGGCCTAGAGCCGGGTGAGTGGGCCGTGACGTACGGCACAAGCCCAGCGTCAAGCCCCGGATCCCAGTCAAGCAGAGGTTGTCTGTGTACTATGAGGCACCAGATTTGGAGAAAAGTGGGAGCCCTTTCTCTGAAGCTGTCATAGAGTTCGTAGCTAATCCACGGCTGCAGATTTCACCCAATCTTGGCACGTACGATGGCTTGTCAGATTTAGCGGACCATTTGCACACCTTCATGACGAACATGTCAACGTATGCAACCTCGGAGCCCGTATGGTGCAAGGTGTTTGAAACCATGCTCAAGGAAGCCACGAGGGTGTGGTTCGCCAACCTGAATAACATAAACATATCTAGTTTTGTGTAGCTTGAGGAGCTGTTCTGACTCGTTTCATTCAAAAGAGAAAATTTACAAATACGCCCCAGGATTTGATGAAAATATGACACCGAGCATCGGCGGGTGAAAGCCTGATAGAGTACTAAGCGCTTCATTGAAGAAAATAACAGGGTGGTACAACGAGGTGACCCCCAATGGCTGATCGAGATCTTTATGCAAGGTCTGGATCACGAGTTGCTCGGAATTGAGCTGACCCTTCGAGCAGTACACACACTGGACGAGCTCTGCATGGTGGTAGAAATGTTTCATCGAGTTGACAAAAATTCCAAGGAGAAAATGCATGCTTTTGATGCTCAGCCTACTTGGCCGAGGAGGAAGCCGGTTGGGGATGGCCATCCAGCGAGAGGAGAGAAGTTGGCATCGATCAAGGATCGGTTGGGCCAAAGCTCATCCAGGATGGGGTATTCACCCCACTGACAAAAACTCCTAGAGAGATTTTCCTGGCTAGTCGAGACGTCATCCCGCCAGCCCATAGGATAAGGGCACCTCCGAACAAACGCAATATGAACAAGTTTTGCGAGTAGCATGACGATCACGGCCATGATACGGAAGATTGCATCCACTTGAGAAAGGTCATCGAAGTCATGCATCCAGAAGGGCCAACTGAAGTAGTTCGCAGCGACGGCCAAGGCCCACAACAAGGCGGCGTACGCCAACAAGCCAGATGGTCAGGATCAAGGCAACATCAGGGCGCTTGGTCCTGACAGAGGAAAATGCAAGGAGGTAGCCAGGGCCGAGAGACAGGATGGCAAGAGGGTCAAGTACAAAGTAGATTTTTCCCATGAGGACGAAGCGCCGAGGCATACCACAATTGACATCCTCAATATCATCGGTGGCAATGCCGGAGGAAGCTTCGACTCACAGAGAAAAGCCAGATGCAGGGTGGCACCCGAGCATACTCCAGCGTGAACGAGACTCAACCAGGATAAGCTGATCACGTTTGGCACAGATAATCCCACCCCAACTCGCCCAACAGGATGCGACGTGTTGATCATTATGGTTCAGATCTTGGACAAGGTGGCCCACCAAGCATATGTGGACGACGGCAGTTCAACGGAGATAATGTACTGGCATTCCTTCGAGAAATTGGATGACAATACCAAAGCAGAGTTGGTACCCACCAGTACACTGTTGGTGGATTTCGCTGACATAACAATTTGGCCGGAAGGAACCATTCCGCTCCCTGTCAAGGTGGGGAACAGGCCAACGCGGAAAGATGTGGATATGGAGTTTATCATTATCAAGGCCAATAATCCTTGTAACCTCATTCAGGGGAGGCCGGTATTGGTCTGGTTAAAAGGAATCGTCTCAACACTCCACCTCTTTTTGAAGTTCCCATTGAAAGGAGGGATCGCGACTGTTTGAGACGACCAGTAGAAAGCCGGGCAG
Organism: Sherardia arvensis; assembly: GCA_948330725.1. Lineage (NCBI taxonomy): Eukaryota > Viridiplantae > Streptophyta > Magnoliopsida > Gentianales > Rubiaceae > Sherardia > Sherardia arvensis. The sequence goes on from OX415235.1 coordinate 19,730,284, forward strand.
TGCCATCACATCGCGTGAAAGAAAAGGAAGCATCGGGATGGAGAATCACCACCCCGACGGCCTGTCAACATGGTAAGCACAAGTCGCAACCCCAGGTCCCTATCAGCAAGCGTCATGACGATGCACCTGGATGACCAGGCGAGCCAGGGAGTCCAGATCGGATCCGACCTGCCAGAAGAAATCCAACAAAGAGTACTGGGAGTCCTGAAGAAGTATGAGAAGGTGTTCGCATAAAAGGCGACCGACATGACGGGAGTGGCACCCGGAATGGGTCAGCATGCGCTAAGAGTGGATCCTTCACACCCGCCTGTCATGCAGAAGAGACGGCCGTTAGCCAGAGCTGAACGACGCGGTTAGAAAACAATAATCGAGCTGGTCAACGCGGGCATCCTGAAAGAAGTGCCCTATCCAACTTGGTTGGCCAACCCGATCCTGGTGAAAAAGTCGGATAGCAGTTGGCGGATGTGGATCGACTATAAGGCGCTCAACAAGGCGTGTCCCAAGGATTGTTACCGAATGCCCATCATCGACCAAAAAGTTAATGCGTTGGTACCATTCCCGATCAAGTGTTTTCTAGACGCGTACAAGGGATATCACCAGATCACAATGAAGTATGAAGAGATGTCGGCAAAACAGCATTCATCACGGAGTGCGGGGCGTTCGCATACATGATGATGCCTTTCGGATTGAGAAATGCCAGGGTGCCTATCAGCGGGTGGTGGATCAAATTTTCAAGGAGCAGATCAGACTCAATGTTGAAATCTACGTGGACGATATGGTCATCAAGAGTTGCACCTTTGGAGGATTGATAAAGGACCTGGACGAGACTATGGGCACATTGAGGTCAGCGTGCATGATGCTGAAACCAACCAAATGTCAGTTCGGCGTAGGCGCAGGCAAATTTCTGGGGCACATGGTTTTCATCAACGATTTGGAAGTCAACCCTAAAAAGGTCCAAGCCGTTCTGGAGATGAGGCCGCCCGAGACTATGAAGGAGGTGCAGAGCCTACATGGGAAGCTTGCCGCGATGAATAGGTTCCCGTCCAGGGCGGCGGAGAGATTACTGGCTTTTCTTGAGGGTGCTCAAAGGCAGCATCGGCCCAAAGGCGTAGTGTAGTGGGGGCTGAATGAAGATGAAGCTTTTTCCAAGTAGAAGGACCACTTGAAGGAGCTCCCGACCATGTCGCCCCCTGGAACCGGGCGAGATCTTACATTTTTACTTGGCCGCGGGAGTGGAAGTGGTCAGCGGCGCTCGAGTCAGAGAAGTGGACAAAGTCCAACGCCCAGTCTACTACGTCAGCAGAACTCTGCATGGGGCAGAGCTGAGGTACATCGCTTAAGAGAAGCTCACCATAGCGCTAGTCCATGCGGCAAAGCGCCTTAGGTCTTACTTCCAAGCCCACCCAGTAGTGGTATTAACCAACAAACCACTCAAATCAATATTATCCAAGTCAAAAGTGTCCGGGAGGTTAGCCAAATGAGCGGTTGAACTGGGCGAACACGCGATCGAGTTTATTACAAAGAGCAGATTGAAGCACTTTTTCCTGGGCGAGCATGCGATCGAGTTGAACTGGGCGAGCACGCGAGATTCCAGTTCCCCGCCATGAATAACGAGGGCCCGGCTGGTTTTTGGGTCGGGTCGGGTCGGAGAAGTCGAGACGTTTAAGGTTGACGTCGCAGCAACAGAGAAGGTCGCGATCTGGCTTGGACTGGTTTCTATTGGATCTGCCACCTTTAGATGGCGGAGGTGGTTTTACTTCTTTTTCCATTTTAAAATATAATTTTTCAGTTTTTCAGGGGTATATATGAATTGGACCTTTTGCTAATAATTTGGACTGAATATGATTGGCTAATCTTAGTTTTTCCCCTGGATCTTTTAGGTCGGTTAAACTATGATTGGCTTTTGGTCTGCTTTTGTACAATTAGGAGAAATCCGAGTCTGAGTAATTACTCTTGGCAACACTGTTACTAGATTAGTAGATCGGTTAAGATTTTAGCTTATGCCGTTTTAAATTACATTCACTTTGTCCAGTATTTGGCCACCAACCAATCAGACCAGGATTGGTTGCATTTGCTCTAACACTAATCTAATTTTACATATATATGTTTTAGTGGGATATGATTTAGAATTGGAACTTTTGCAAAACTTCCATGACTAATTTATGGAGTATTTTTGCTTATTTGTTTGTCATGTTCCTCATAACCTATTAGTTGGCGGGAGTTAGACCCTTTGAGTTTCTGTCTATGCAATACAATAGAGGAGAAATCCAAATTGTTTGTACCTTTGACAGTTTACTAGCAGATACTCTGTACATAAACTTTGTAAATTTTAAGTATTTTATACAGCGAGCTAAGAATACTATACATTTCAGGTAGTTTAAATACTTTCGGGTATAAGATCTTAGTATTCCTTACAATTTCTCCCTTTTTTAGTATTAGTACATGCAGCAACATCGAGGCGGACTGATAGTACAACTATGATGGAATCACTCCGCACCTCATTCAAATTGCCACAGAAAACCTAAAAAGATTTCATTTATCCAAACCCGATCACGTATTTTTTTGTTTTTATGTAGGGTTGAGAAACCGTGAATAATTCCCATCCACTTGAATGTTTTTGAAAAAAAAAACATAGTTCACCTAAATCAAATTATTATGTACTTATATTATTTCGTATTTAAATAATATTATGTTCAAATATATTTAGTTGTAGACCTATCTACATTGGATTGGCTAGATCAGCAATTTAGTACCGATTTCTTAACTGACGAGCTTGCCCTGCATCATCATCTAGATATTTTTATATATATGCAATAGCAAATGCAATGCTCATCAATCACTCTTTATTGTCACCTAATATAATAGTAATTTATCAGGACTTTTAAAATTTTCTTATGTTTGCTCTTTTTTTGGTTCCTTTTTAATTTGTACTTATCTCTATTTGATTTGCAACTTGTTTATACACAATTATAATTAGTGTCTTTCATGCTCTCTCATCAATTCTGACCAAAAAGTCAACGCATGATGTATGATCAGCAGCCATGACTTAGAGAACAAATACTGCATCTCACAACTCACACGGTCAAGAATTCAAAATTTCGGTGCTAATACTAATTAATTAAGGTGACTCGTGATAATTGGAGAATAAAATGATGGGAAACTATGTACTCTGGCGGTATGGATGTGAAATGATTAGAAATTGAAATCCCTCGAGTTATTCAAAATTTTATATGTCAAAGATAAAATTATAAAGTTATAGATATTAAACTGTTTCTTAATTTTTTAATCGCAGACTCGTAGTATACTGAAACATATTAAATTGTTAGTATATTTTGATCATACAAAGTTCAAATAGTACATTTCGATGGCCACTTAAATGAACTTTGAGTTGTAAAATAAAATGAATTACGTGTGATATTATTTTGACCGAGAAATATTTGTCGAAAACTGGAAAAGAGGTCTTACTGAAGTCGGAATACAAGCAATACCGTGCTACTCGATGCAATGTTTTGAGGTTCAAGGAAAGGTTTTAGGGGATATTGAATCTCTAATGAAGAATTTTTGGGGAGGTGATTCTGAGAAAAGAAAAAAAAAATTCATAGAGCGGACTGGAAAAGACTGACAAGGGGGAAAGCTGATGGTGTATTAGGATGTTGAAATATTCAGGCGATGAACCTAGCACTTCTTGGGAAGCAAGCATGACGCTTACTGAATGAGCCACAATCTTTGGTCTCAAGAGTTTTTGCAAATAAATGCTATCCGGGATCCAACATCATGGAAGTATACCCAGAGAATGTATCTTGGGCATGGAGGAGTATTTTGAAGGGATTAGAAGTGATTTGACAAGGAATAAGGAAGCAAATCCGATCTGGGAGGAGTACATGTATATGCTACGATCCTTGGTTGGCAGGGGAAAAATTTCACAATTCAGAACTCTGATGTTATTCCCAGCCATATACATTATGTAGCAGACAATAACCCGAATACTTAGTGGTGGAAAATGGATTTGCTGCACCAATTTTTTCACAGGGAAGATGTAGAACATATCCTCAAGATCAAGTTGGCACTGGCACTGGCACCACTCAGCTACAAGAAAGTATACGGTAAGGTCGGCATACCATATGTTGATAGAGAGCCAAAATCCACGTGCACAACAGAAGCAACAGTACCGAGATGAGGAGAAACAGTTTTGGACTAGATTTTGGAAGTTCACAGTTACTCAAAGGGCAAAGTATTTTGACTGGCGATTTATTACTAACACCCTCCCGACTAGCTCTAGCCTAAGAGCCAGAACGTTAAAAGTCCCACTGACATGTCCCTTCTGTCAAATTGAGATGGATCTTCTATACACTCATTCTTCGAGTGTGAGTTTGCCACAAGATTATGAGAGGCGGATTGTTTATCACTCCAAATCGAGCGTGCAAGATGTCAGAGAGGTGAGAGTTGGTTCAAATGCTTGCTCACGGAATCGGAAGACGCAACGGCAGAGCTAATCCTCATGTTATGCGACGCTATATGGCTGCAGAGAAATAACCGAACGTTTACGGATCGAAGAGCAGAAACGTAATTCATAGCAGTGTCGGTTAGCAGAAACTTGCAACGGTTTCAAGAAGCGGTTGGCTGGTCAGAACGTGTCTCGCCGGATTTTGAGGAAGAATCCTTACTGCGACCAATACCGAACGGTCCACTAATCACATTTGATGCGGGTATAAAGGAGGGATGCGCGGGATTAGCAGTTGTCGCAGTGGATGCAGATGGACGATTCATTAAAGCTATGACGATGAAATGCTCAGGTATCTCAACCCCCACATTCGCATAAGTCATGGGTTTTGAACGTGCGCTGGATCTTGTGACTGAACAAAATCTCCAGGAGGTCACACTAGCAGGGAACTTCTTAGTAATAATCTGGGCGATTAGAGAGATGGACCAACCCCAAGTAGCATGCTCAGAACTGATAGGTAGGATGAGAAGGAAATTAGATATCTTGGTATGAAATTTCCAAGCTGGATCTTATGAAAGAAATAATATGGCTCACCAATTAGCATCCCATGCAAAGAATGGTGTAGTGGCTAGAATAGTTTGAGATTATATGTTTCCTTTTACTTTGTCAAACAATTCTGAATGTTTTTCAGAGATTTGAAATAAGATTTTTTATCTTAAAAAATAAAATAAAAACATTACATTATTTTACGATTTGGATGAAGGTAAAAAGAAAGCGAATGAAAAACTAACATTCATCACTTTAATACCAAAAAGACAAGTAAATACATCTTTTTCAGATTACAAACCGATACCACTCTCTAATTTTTTAAATAAAATATTTTCAAGAGTGATAACGGACAGGCTAAAGCCCATAATGCCTATGTTAATTTCCCAAGAACAATCTGCTTTTGTAAAGGGTAGGGAATTGGCTGACAATGTTTTGGTGATGCATGAACTCATTGATTATTTGAACAATAAAATTGGGGGTTTCAATGTATTTTTTAAACTGGATATGATGAAAGCATTTGATAGGGTATCATGGGTATTTCTTGAAAAACTCTTGCTAAAGATAGGCTTTCACACACAGTTAGTCATAATTATAATGGGCAATATCAAAGCAGCCACTTTTTCAATTCTAGTGAATGGAAAGCCTTTTGGATATTTTCAGGCCTCAAGAGGGATAAAACAGGGAGACCCTTATTCCCATTTCTGTTTGTTCTGCTGACTGAGGCCTTTACAAGGATAATTGGCTTTCTGTTTTCTAACTCTAAAATTGATTTTTATGGTCTGCCACATTCAGCTACAAGGATCACAAATTTGAGTTTTGCAGATGATACAATAGTGTTCTTGAAAGCTAATAGGCACAGTCTCCAGAATTTAATGATTTTCCTCAACAAGTATGAGACTGCAATAGGTCAGAAAATAAATATAGACAAGTCTGCTTGTTATCTCTCAAGATCTGCTACAGCCTCTTACCAAAGATTAATATTGGAAGAAACAGGAATTCCAAAAGGTACTTTTCCATTTAAGTATCTGGGATGTCCTATATTTATTGGTAAGAAGAAACATACTTACTTCCAGCCTTTATTTGATACTACAGTTGCAAAACTAATCAATTGGCAAAATAAATGGCTAAATCAAGCAGGAAGACTTATACTTGCAAGACATGTTTTATCTGCTATTCCACTTCACATATTCACAGTGATAAAACCTACTAAGGGAGTGATAGATAGATTTCATGTCATACTTGCCAAATTCTTTTGGGGTAGCTCTGATTATGGACAGAATAAAACTTGGAGATCTTGGGATAATCTTAGCTATCGATATCTGGAAAATGGACTTAATGTTAAGAACCTTCATACTCTGGTTGATAGCTTCTCACTTAAAATATGGTGGAAATTACAAAAAGGAACTAGTTTGTGGTCTACCTTTATGTGGTCTTTACCAGATTCAAAGAAGAAGTCAAAAACATGGAGAAGGTTTACTGAAATGGATGCAATTGCTAGAGAAAACTCTATGATTCAGGTGGGGTCAGGTAACATTTCTTTTTGAAATAGCAACTGGCTTGACATGGGATGTTTAACTGATTTATGGGATATTGATCATGAGCTACTGTACACAGACTTAATGGTCAGTGAATTCTTTTATAATCAGCAGCTTTATGTGAGTGAGTTGAGTCATGGATTACCTGATCATGTTTGTGAGACACTTTCAAAAGATTTCCCAATATTTGATGAATATGAAGATGTCATGATTTGGAAACTAGAGACTAATGAGAATTTTACAATTTCATCAGCTTATGAGCTATTAAGAAAGAAAAATAGCCTTGTCAGTTCTTAAAATTCTCTATAGATGAAATATGTGCCAACAAAAGTTTCTGTATTTAACTGGAGGTTATTGAACAGAATAATACCAGTAGGAGAGATATTGCAGGAGCATTCATCATACTTATTATTTGTATGTAGTTTCTGTGGTCAAGCTGCTGAGGAGATACACCATGTGTTCCATAACTGTGCTTTAATCAATTCTCTCTAGTCATATTTGCATAATATGTTAGATCTGACACCTGAGAACTTCAATAACTTATGGATATGATGTTTTATTACTGGAATATGAAGGTCAAAAATAAATTACAAAGAACACTAGTGAGAATATTGCCAGTTATTGTAAATTGGACAATATGGTGTTCAAGTAATTTATATATACATGAGAATATCAAACCAAGGTTACAGGTTATGATAAAACATGTGACTAATGATCTACAAAGTATTCTGAAAGTACACAGGTTGCATTGGAGTCAGACTGAAGCAGGGGTAGTACATCCCCAACTGCTACAACTAGCTCCGGTTTCCCCAATCAAGCAAAAAAGTGTACAAATTATGAGCTGGAGATTACCATAGAAATTCAAGCTAAACACAGATGGATCTTCATTAGGCAATCCTGGTTATGCTGGTGCAGGAGTAGTGATAAAGAGATGCAATAGGGCAGGTGACAGCAGCTAAAGCAATTTTCTTACATAGGAGGACAAGCTTAGAAGCAGAAGCTCTAGCACTAGCAGAGGGACTGGGTTTAGCTTATTCAGAAGGAATTGAAGAATTGGAGGTGGAGGTAGATTCCCTCATACTGCTCAAAATGATTAGAAGAGAATACAGAATACCTTGGAAACTGCAACCAATCATGAGAGCTATATGGCACATGCAAAGTAAGTTACTCATTCCTTTATCTTTTTGTCATATTTTTAGAGAGACAAACTCAGTTGCAGGTTCTTTGGCAAGAACAACAAGTTCAGAAAGAAAAAACTATAATTTTCATCACCTGAACCTCCTAGGGAAATCAAAGTTATATTAGACATGAGAGGAATTCCTTATATTAGAATCTAACATGAAAATGTTCAGATTACTGCTGATGTCTGCTCCTATTGACAGGCGCAAGGCCAAATGGAAAGAGATACTGGAAATGAAATGCTGGAGCACAAGAAAGACAATAACAGAGAGCGACACTGGAATTATGGAGCCAGGCTGAAGTTTAAAGTTGCTCTAAAGACAAATTTGATATAAGCATTCAATTATCTAGTGGAAATCCGTGCCCGTAGGCAGATTTGGGCTTTGTTTTGGCAATCTCTAACACAGAGGCGGAGGAAAGGGGGGACCGAGTGGGGCCCGACCCCCCTCAACTAGGAAAATATCCCTAAGTATATGTATTGTATTTTGTGTTTTATTTGGTGTGTTAGATTATGTGGTCCCTCACGTGATATTATTAACTAAAAATAGAGAAGATTTTTTTTAGTACACGTAAAAAGAGAGTATTAGTTATAAGAAGAATGAGAATACAGTCAAACACACTAAAAATAGAATTCTTTATATAGTAACAATATAATTAATTTGTAACTTTTTCTTCAAATCCTAATTGACTACTATATATGCAATATTTTCTTTGAGAAAAAAGTAATCGGTGTATGAATCCATATAGGAATAGATTCACTTATTTATTAAATTTTACTTTATTTTTAAACAAATAAGGTAGTTGCATATATTTAATAATGTAATATTCTATTAGAATGTGAATCGAGTTTTAATTTTATCAGATTATTAATCCGATTATGAGTTGGATTTTATCTACTAAAAAGTATAAATAGACTACTGTGCCTTGTATTGACTCTTCCAGCATTTACTGCAACATCGGAACGAGCTTTTTTAGCAATGAAAATTGTGAATTTTTGCGAAATCATTTATTAGTTTATATCGAAAAGGAGATCGCCGAGACAGTTAGTATTGATTCGATCATTTCGATACTTTTAGTGAGTTTTCAGAGAGAAATGTGCGATTTCAATAGTGATTCACATATATGATGTTAAAATCATCAATTTTTAATTTTATCTAGCAATGTTTGTCTTTATTGTATTAATTCAATTTTTTCATATTTCAATGAATTGTCGTATTTTACATTATTTTAATAGCTAATTCAAATTATTAAGTTCCGGCCCCCCACATATTAAATTCCTAACTCCGCCCCTGCTCTAACATGCTTGCGGGTATTGAGTCTTCCCATCGGCAGAGTTGGGTTTCGCTTTGGCAATCCCTAAAATGCTTGTGGGAATGGACATGGAGGTACACTAGAAAAATTAATGTTTGTAATACATACCAATTTATTGGATATGTAACAATGTTTTTTACTCATTTTTCATTGTATGCACAATAATTGATTTATATTTGGTTTGGTGAAACTAATAAATTTCACCCCACCTTGGTGGTTTTAAATATATAAAAAAAAAAGATTACGGGTAATGGGTGCGTGCATGATTCGAATATTTGTGGAGTCAAACAATAAATTAAGAATCGAAAACGAAAATGAGTGATTGGCGAAACATGAAAAGTGGCCAAAGTTGCAATCGACTTAATGCCATATGAAGTTACGTAGGTAAGAATACAAAATAGATTTCTAGATTTCATGGACAACATCATTTTGCTAAGGGCTAAGGTTAAACACAAATTCTCCTATGGAAAAAATGCACACATGTCGTTCAATCAATGATAAGGACTCGTGATCATCTGCAATAGTTATCTTTTTCTTCCGAATATTATATGATTATGGCAAATTTAGCTCGGTTTGTTATCACTTGTCGATATTATATCAAATTATAATTTGTATAGCTATCATTTGTGCTGGTTAAAGCATACAAATTTCGACATATTACGACCAGACCCCTCTTTTCTCTCCCAAGCAAAAACCCAACCTAGCCTTCTCCTTTAGAGGCCGCCGGTGCTTTCATCGGCCGGCGGCCTCCCTTACACCTTTACTTTCCGTTTCAAACCTCCCCTCCCTTTCTTATACCCGAAACCATCGATCTCTATCGACAAACTACAGTTTCCAGAGTTCCAGTTTGCTAGGTCAACGGCTACTCCGGCCGGCCGGAGTTTTCGCACGCCGCCCAGTCAAGCCGCCGGACGTACAGATCCGGTCGGGTAGCTCTTTCCTCCGGCGGGAGCGGGTCTCCACCGCTCCCAAGCCGCCGTGAAGCTGCCCTGACATTGCCCGAAGATGCTAGGGACGCCAGGGGCGGATCCAGGATTTTACCTACAAGGGGGCCGGACTAATCACAAAAATTTGAGTTCGAAAGAACGAATGAAATGATAAACATTACGGTGTAGCAAAATATTTTATTTATAAATAAAAGAATCATCCATATAAACTACTAACTGTTATTAAAGAAAATATATTTTATTTGAATCTCACTCTTCTCTCTCTTATTTGGTCTAATATACAAAAAAATTGAAGAATACAACAAAAAGTTCAAATATCTTAGACCCCAAATTATTTAAATTTTAATTATTGTCAAGTTTTTATCTCTATTCTTGATATACCATATATTTATACTATTTTATAAATTATTCAAATTCCAATGAAATCAAATTACAAAATTCAAATCCCAATGGCATTAGTATGTCTTAATATGATATGTTATAATAAATATGAATATAAAAACAAAAATAAAATACTAATAAATGTGTGGTCCCAACTCAAGATCCACTACTTCTATTAAAAATCTAATTTTAGTAAATTTTTTAACACTAAAGAATAGTATATAAATGCTATTTCTTAGCAAAATTATGGGGTGGGCCCGGCCCCTTTTGGCCCTCCCCATAATCCGCCCCTGAGGGACGCCAGAAGCCCCAACGACGATGAAAGCCGACAATACTGGGGGTCCGCCGACGGCCAGGCGTCTCGGACCGGAGAGCCGAGCTCGGTCAACGCCAGATCTGGATCGGCTAGGCGCATGGAACCGCAAAAGAGGCCGCGACCGGAGATGCAGAGCTGATCTAGGCTGTTCGATCGACATCCGGGGAGACTCGCAGGTCAACGGCTTTGGTCGGCTCGATCCGGCTCGATCGGCTCGGGTCGGCTCGGTCGGGTCGGGTCGGCTCGGTCGGCTCGGGTCGGCTCGGTCGGCTCGGGTCGGGTCGGCTCGGTCGGGCCGGGCAGATTTGGACAGATTATACTGGAACTGGCACAGTTAGACTGAGAAGGTGGTTTTACTTATTTTTTCCCTTTTTTTAAAATTTATTTTCAGTTTTTTTTCGGATATTTATTGATGTTTGTACTTAGATATTGGATTGAATGTGATCTGCTAATCATAGTTTTTCTGACGGGTCCTTTTGCTCAATTAACTTTGATTAGCTTCCGATCTAGTTAGTACAGTTAGGAGAAATCCAAGTCACAATAGTTTTGAAACACTATTGATGGCGATACTGATACTAGATTTGTAGACCGATTAGGCTTTAAGCTTATATCGAGTTAGATTACATTTGCTCTTTCCTGTATTTAGCCACCAACCAATCAGACCAGGATTGGTTGGGATTGCTTTAGTACCGATATTAATTTATATATATCCTTTTTAGACTTTTGTGATTTCTTCTTAATGTTGCGCTATGGAATATCGCCTTATAAGAGAAATCTTTATAGCAATCTCTAGTTAGGCTCTTGATAAAGCTTTCCTATTAGTATCAAGGCTAGATAGAATAACTCGGTATGCTTTACATACTACTCTGCTGTCCAACCTTGTGAAGACTTGCTATCTTCCGGTGGTCCATAGGCCACCGGGCTCAATGGGTAGTCGTTTGAGGTTCAGGTAGAGAGTATTTGCTATAATAGAACCGAGTTTTCTGTTTTGTCTGTGAGAAAGTGGGAGGGTGAATTCTAACGAGCTCTAGAATGTTGTACTTGGTGATGTCTATACGTGGCAGAAGGAGGGAAGTCTGGTTTTTAGCTATGCTGTGACCGGCATTGATACAGAGATGACTTAGTTTTCTTGTACTATTTTTAGATACATCTCTGATATCTCTCTTTGCTCCCGATATTAGATCGGAACATAGCTTTCGGGCAACAAATTGCCACAGTTACCCCAAAAGGGTTTCATGTGTAATATTGGGTTTCAAACCTGATCATGTAATTTTATTGTTTTTATTAGGGTTGAGGAGCCGTGAATAATCATCCCGTTCACTTGAATGGTTTTAACTTTTTTTTTTTTTTTTTTAAAAAAGCATACAAATTTATCTTTATAATAAATCTCTCTTACCTATGCTACTACTTTTTATTTCACAGTTTACCGCCTTAAGAATGTGAATTTTTCATATTTTAAAAAGTATTTTATAGTGTTATAGATACTGATTACTGACTATCTCATAAAATATGATATATTTATTTTTTTTTAAAAAGATTTAATATAATAAACTAATATGATGCTTTTAAGGTTTGAAGTTTCAAAAAAATTAAAATTAAAATTAGCATAGCTTACAACCTAAATAAAAATTAATTCCACTCAGGAGACAGATCTTGAAATATCCATATCAATACTCTCATTTTGGTTAAACATTCAAAACCGACCGAATTCAAAACCAGACAGGCAACGCATGAGGAAAAGCTGGCAAAGTGAGCAGTGTGTAATACTCAAAATCCGGCATCTTTCGTTAGATTTCCACATGGTTTATGTCATTCTTTCAAATCTATTCGGTTTGTGACAATTACACAACAAATCATTGGAATATCATTTTGTTTACGTGAAATTCGGATGACAGCAAAACGGAGCCATTAACAAATACTAGATTCATCTTGCAAGTTCATCATAAGGTTCATCACATAGTGCGCAAACGTTTCAAAATCATTAAGCACCAGAGCTAAGAGCAGTTTAATCAAGTACTAACCCACATGGTTCTAGATCATGTTTGATAATTATTACATGCTTCTGCCTAGAGCATTTGGTCACCAGTTTTGAACATTACAGACAAATTTTCAGACAACTTTGCCAAAGATCAGCTCTGTGTCGAGGTTGCAGGATTGTTAGTCGGTAACATGCCCGGCCCACCTTCTGAACTGGACGGCTCTTCACTCGCATGGCGAACAAACTCCTCGGGAGACATATGCAGGCCGTGGCAAGCACAGACGATCTTTATCTGAGTCGGGCTGAACCTGTAGGTCACTCCAGATATGGTTCGGCCCTTGGGCCCGGGAGAAGTTGTGGAGACCCATGGTAGATTAGGGTAGGCCCCAGAACCTCCAAATTTCAACTCTGCTGCAATACCAGGCTTTATGGTAGGATATTCTGAAGTAAAACCCTCAACTTTAGGCACCTCAGGTCCATCTTTTGACCCCAGAGAAGTGCTTGCTGCTGTAAGTAGCTGCCCGTTCCCTATGTGATGATCCGATGACTTCCCTTCGTGTTGCTTTCCATCAGACGAGCTTGGAGGGACAGCTACATGAAAACATATAATTACTTGGGAAAAGTAAGCGTATTCAAACAAATTTTTGTCAAGAACTCATCATCTTCAAACAAGAATTTACACATCAAAAGAACCATGAAATGTATAAAAATAAGATATCAACAAGTTCCAACCTTTTACCAAACTCCTAAGGGTTATGTACTGTCCAAAGCCTCAATAATTGTATTCATCCAGATATGTCAACATCACAGCTAATCATAAAATACTATCCATACAGTTCAAGAAAAATCTTTAGATGAAAATATCACTATTTCACCAAGCTCCATGTGTAGGACAAAATAATTGATAACAATACTTTCAGAATGAAAGGTGGTTCTAGATGTTAAGATTGAATTAAAGCACATGAAAGCAGCAGAGGAAATAGAGCAAAACCTTGAGACATCTTCAGGTTATCACTGTGCTTATCTGAACTCATAGAAACTCTGCTCATGAAGGATGGATGCATCTGCTGATGAGAAACATTTTGCCGAGAGTTATCTTTATCAAGCGCGGGAAGGTGGGAAGAAGAGTAGCTAACCATTAGTGGTACGTTTGCAGGTGTAACAGGCTGATTTCCAGTTCTCTCAGCAGTTGCAGCAGCCATAGCTTGCATCATACTAGGTAGTGAGTAACTTGATCTCACCGGTACACTACTAGAGCTAGAGTCCTTAGTAGACAATGGCTGAGGCATGTTCACAACATTTACAGATTGATTAGGAAATTGGAAACCATGGGGTATATTACTCATCTTGAATTCCTTGTCTGATGAAATGCTAAACTTCTTCTCTCCCGCAGTTTCTCCAGTAATTGACTCATGAATTTCCCGAGAGTCTTTACGAGCCTCAGATTGGAGAGGTCCACCAAATCGAGTGGGCGCATCATCCTGATGCGAGAGCTGCCGCTTAGAGGTTGAAGCTTCGGTTTCTGAGTCAGCCACGTCTTCATTTTCAGCAGCAGAACCATCATCTGTGTTTATGGAAATGTAGGACACCTTTGGCTTGTCATGTGAATCACTATGGTCACCCTCTTTTTCATGTCTTTTTACTTGACTCGACTCACCGAACACATTCTTCCGTTTTTCACGAACATCTCCAAGATTTTCTTCTCCACCTGTAGATCTATCCTTCACAGCCCAAAACTCTCCAGTCTTAAGGTTTCTACAAGCATCTGCATTGAGATTGTGAGGAAGAGTGGTGAAGAAATTTTCTGCTTTTGAAGAATCAACCCTCGGAGCCTGAGACACCACCACCCCAGAAGGAATTACACTGCCACCATCAAGAAACTGTTTGAACTCGTTGATCAATTTGGTATCTCTATCGCTGATGTCTGACCTAGTTTCTGATGAGCTTCCGACTTTACCCTTTCCTGAGCTACCCTCACCAGTAGTGGGCGGGGCAAGGGCCAAACTTAGTTCAAGACCATTATCATCATCCATATTTTTGTCTTTACTGCAGCTTACAGACAGAGCATCACCATCCACTGTCTAACAACTCTAGTTCCTTTTCACTAAAGGAGACAAATGATCCATGATGTCAACCACTACTAAACACCTGCATAGAACTACATGATAGATCAGAAAATGAATCAATAAGTAATAAACAGACAAGCATAAAAATATTTTCTAACAAAAATTATGCTTAGGATTCATACAAATCACACCATAGACACTAAACCTACTAGTGCACCTCTAAATTAACCAAACAACATTTGACATGTTATGTACACATGAAATATCTTCACCATAACAATCCTTAAATACTATTAAGAAAATTTAGCCTCCATAATCCTTGCGCGACCAGACCTAAAGTTGTAATCATCTTGCCCCTTTTTGGGTTTATTATGAAGGTTTGGGGAAGCCAACACACACACACACACACAGAAGAAAAGGATCAATACATTACTAATCCAAGACCAAGTATTTCAATGGCATTCATCCAGCATACATCGGTTGCAAAATGAAGTGAACAAGAATATCGAAATATCAACAAGATCAACCCAAGACACAGACAGCTCCACTAAATGAACTAGCTCCATTCAATACGAGGATTAACTATTCACGTAAGTCCTAAACATTCATTATAACCTATTTACAGCTCAAACACGCATATGATTTTAACCTCTCCCCTTTCAGATATTCAAAGAATAAATAACCCTGTGTTATCAACACGAACTAGATCTGATGCCTAAACAAGCGAACGGGGTAAAAAACTAGAAAGCCCATAAACAAATTATAAAGAGATGACAAACATATCAACAGAATTAAATTATGTTCATCCTCACCTCAAAAATCAAGATTCAAACTTTGGGAAACAAAAAGGAAAACATGGAAGCAAAATCGAAGGAGCCCAGTACAGATACAAGAGAAACAAGCGAATTTACATCAGAATCGTGATTTTCAATCCAAAAACAAGCCGCGCAAAATGGATAACAGGATAATTACCTTCAATCTGCAGATAGGATGTAATACAGAACCCAGTGGTGAAGCTCAGGGAAATGGGATTGAAGAGTCTGGACTCTGGACGCTGGGGGGATTAATTTGATGAACTACGCCTACTTGATTTCAATATTTGGCATGAGGAGACAATACATTAAAATAATCGAATTTAAGGGAAATGAATCAAGTGGAGTTTGATCAATGAGTACTCTGGGACCCACTGTTGCTTTATTTTTTACGCACGTTGTTTTTCTGTGGCTGTAAACCTGGTTTATACTGCTACTAATTAATTACTCTATAACAAGTTTTAATGCCCACATTTCTCTATTAAAATATTTCTTTTTTATTCTTTATCAAATTGAAAGTTATCGTCTTTTGAGTGACGGTCACCATATAGTGACGAAGGAGTATATTGGAATATGGAAGGAAGGAGGTTCTTATTTGCAAAAATGCACTATTCACTCACGCGCACTGTTCACTCAGTGTAAAAAACAAGTATTTTAGTCTAAAAATAGACGTTAGCAAACATATCCACACAGTCTAAAAAACAAGCATTTCATTCTAAAAAACAAGCCGTTAAGCGTGAAATACAAGCATGTTCTAAAAAACAACCTGTTTGGTCTAAAAAACAAGCATTCAAGGGTGAAATTCAAGCATGCTCTATAAAACCATATTTTTTTGCTTTAAACTACATGAACTCTAAAAAGCAACATGTTAACTGTGAAATGCAAGCATTCTCTAAAAAACAACCTGTTAAGTGTGAAATGCAAGCATTTTCTAAAAAACAACCAGTTTGGTCTAAAAAACAAGCATTCAAGTGTGAAATTCAAGCATGCTGAATGTAATTTGCATAAATTGCAGAAAAACCCCCGCGCGTGAATGTAATTTGCATAAATTACAGAAAAACCCCCGTCCCAAATTTGTTTGCATATAAACCCCGTCACTACATAGTGACCGTCACTTCCAAGACTAATTAAATATATAATAGTGCAAAAATTATCTAAAAGTCTAATTTACCTTTTTAATTACTCAAATTATGTATTTTATAATAAAATCAGTAATTATAAGTAAAACTAATTACAATTTTAGTCAGCAAAAGCAAACTAAAATAATATTTAGGTTTTTTTTAAGTAAACCAAATTAACATATATCTTTACACACACACATATATATATATATATATATATATATATATATATATATATATATATATATATATCATAACAAGACAAAAGATTCCAAGTTCAAAACTTGCTAAAGAGGGCTGAGAAAAATGGACAAAAGTTGGGTGACAGAAGCTCCTATAAGAGCAGCCTCATTAAAGTGTGTATTTTCTTGACAAATATCATGATTAAAAAATCATTAAATTTTATATGCTAGTCACTAATTTAATCTGTTGAGGTCATCTCTTTATACTGCTTATCATTTTTCATGCTAATTGCTATGATTGTTAAACTGTTTATCTTTTTTCATGCTCATGATTGCTAGGATTATTAAATTGTTTATCCTTTTTCATGCTGAGAACAAACAAAACTGACATTCTTTTGAACTACTATAGTGTGGAGTATGGACAGTTTGCATTGATCTCCTTCTATATTCCTTAATGCGGTATTTGTTCACGGTTTCATCAACAAAGATTCCAGTCAGTTCTGTTTGAGCTTAGACAGATCGTTTTCAAACCCTTCTATGTGGGACTGCAACTTCTTTGTTCCAATTCCGCACTCTCTCCACTATAAAGCTTTTAATCTCCCATATTTGATTGTTAGATATTCTGTGAAAGCATCCACCTCAAGGTGGCTATGTATTTTCCGCTTGAGATCAAACACAAACCTTGTCGAAATGCAAGTAAGATAGAATCTATCAGTTACAATGAGACAAAATGCAGCAAAATGAACAACACTTGAGGAGTTAAGAACTTTTTTTAAAAAATTTAAGCCACCATTGGTGGGGGGAATTTATAAGACACCCCAAACCTATCAAAATCCCGAAGGATCATAATGTTTGTACATGATGAGCATTGCTCTTGAAACCATTTGGCTTCCAAAAAATTAATGAATAGGATCTACCTATCAAACATCCTTAAACAAGTGGCAAAAGAGAATTCTAATAACAAATGCACGAACGGAGAGCAATTTAGTGATCGAGTCAACAAAGACCGAAGCACAACTTAGCCACCTGAATGATTTGTTACCAGAATTTATCCAACTTGTTAAGGTATTAGTTACAAAAATAATTAGACTAAGAGAGTTCTGAATTTGTCTGTTCCCCCTTCTTTACTCTTCTGTAATTAGCTCCACAGTCCCCATTTCTGAGTTCCACCACCTTGGCACCATTCTAATGAGCTCCCCTGTCCCCATGTTGCCCCTGCATATACATAACAATGCAGCAGTATCTCTGTTCATGTGGAAAATTTAGTATTGAGTCCTAACTGAACCAAGACCAATCCTATCTAAGGTGATCATTCCACCTAAGTTATCAGGTGTATGGTTTATGCTAACATTTGAGGAGGTCTGTAATGTAAGTGCTCTTTTTGCAAGGAAATAAGCTGGAATATTCCCCTCTCTGTGAGTGTGACAGACTGTGTGTGAGATTATAGTGCATGCAATTCTGAGCATATTGTAAAATGGTTCCACTGTACAGAGAATGGATTTTTAATGCCATTAACTGCTTGGAGACAATCAGATTCTACAACATATTGGAGTAAACCACACTCAGATGCAGTTAAGAAACCCTGTCTAATTGCATATATTTCAGCCAAAAGTGAAGATTCACAAGCCATATATATCATTTTCAGTACAGTGGGAATCCCAGCATGATTTCTAACTATGATACCTATACCACAATGATCATCTTTGTGAGCAGCATCCACATTAATTTTGTAATCTCTATCAGGTGGATACCACTTTATGATCTTAACTAGTCTTGACCTTTTTTGTCTCAAAAAAGGAACTAAACCAATAGAGATCAGAAAATGATTCCTAACAATATTACCAACTTGTGGGTGGGCTATGAATATCAATGCAGTCTGTTTAATGATGCTTTCACATATCTCATGATTAGAAAATCTAATGTCATCAAATAAGAGCTTGTTTCTTCTAATCCACAGACTCCAAAAGGTCATCATCATTGATACTCTGATCACCTTAGTATGTATTTTAGAAGAACCTTTGTATGTGAGATAAAAATTAATTCTGGCTCTGAGTGTGCGAAAGGTTGGTGTTTGCACCAGAAGTGTATCATTTAAAATTTTCCAGACCTCTTCATTAACATTGCATGCATTAAAACAATGATCAAGTGTATCATGATGATCACAGTGTAAGCATTTAGATGGTAAGTGAAAACCATACCTGACAAGGATTTCTGGGAATGGCAACAACCTGTTCCATAACCTCCAGACAAAAATTGACACATTCTTAGGAATTGGCTTGCTCCACAGTTGAATCAATGCATCATTCCTGGTATTGGATCCCTTTAGGCTTGAGTATGCATATTTAATGGAGAAGTTCCCATCTTTTGATGGTCTCCAAATTAACCTGTCCACATGTGCTTGATTGATCTGTGCACCTGCAAAAGATTAATTGTATTGGTAGTCAGATAAGGCTCCAAATTTGTTTCCCTGCAATGAAATCAGAAATGGTGATTTGTGGGAAAGGTAAGTCAATGTCATCATGCCACATGTAGTACAGTGAGCCAATCCCCAGCCAATTTGCATCCTAGATTGGGCTACCTCCTGAACCAAGCAAGATCTGAGAGTGTGAATTAGCATGCTTTGTGATTTGACAAATTCTGGTCCAGGTGTGTGACTTCTTATAAGACTGAGGGAGAGACCACAGGAACCTAGTCCAAATGCATTCATTTTTTTGTAACTTCCACCAAAGCTTGCATGAAAAAGCTTCTATAACAGCCCTGATATCTTTGAAGCCTCATCCATTTTCAGCTGTTGGACTTGTGAGTTGAGACTATCTTTTCCAGCTTCTTCTTTGACCAAAATCTGATTGTCCCCAAAAGAATCTAGCTGCCAGCCTTTCCATTTTTTTAATCACAGTTTTGGGGGGTTTAAGTACAGTGAAAACATGTGTAGGGATGGACATCAACACATGGTTGATCAGAATCATCATCCCAGCACTAGTTAGCCACTGATTCTTCCAATTGAGTGTTGGTTTCTCCATCCTCTCTAACAGCCCTTGGTAGTACTGAACAAGTTCCTACCTGTGAAGATAGGAACTCCTAAGTAGGTAAAAGGCATTGCACCTAGTTTCATCCCTAAAATTCTCTTCATATATCTTACAGTGGCAGTTCCAGTTTGAGCATGAACAAAGAACTCAGATTTGGTGAAGTTTATTTTCTGACCAGATTCAGCTTCATAAGCTATCAGAAAAGTCTTAACCCTTCTCAAATTCTTTTTCCTGCCACTGATAAAGATTGCAGTGTCATCTGCATACATCAAGTGGGATATGGGACAGACTCCAGTTGGCATTATAAAAGGTTGTATGTACTGACAGCTGATTAGGGCTTTCAACCTCCTTAAGAATGCTTCTGTGATTATATTATACAGAAAGGGTGATATCGGGTCCCCTTGTTTGATACCCCTGCTACTTGAGAAGAAACCAGCAGAACTGCCATTGATGATAACTGAAAACCATGCATCCTCAATATTTTGAATTACCAACTTTACAAATGATCCATGGAAGCCAAATTCAGCATTACTGAGTTCAGAAAACCCCAAGCCACCCTGTCAAATGCTTTCTGCATGTCAAGCTTTACAATCAAGTTCTGATACTTCTGATTCTTGGTCAAAAGTGTAGCCATTTCTTTGATCTGGATTATATTATCAGCAATATTTTTTCCTTCAAAAAAACCTAACTGTTCTTCAGAAATGAGTCTGCTCATGATTGGCTTCAACCTCTCCATCAAAATCTTTGAGTACACTTTATTAAGGAAATTAGAAAGGCTTATAGGCCTAAAATCTCCAAAATTATTTGGGCATTGCTTTTTTGGTATAAGAGCAAGCCATGTGCTGGCAACTGCCCTTGGTAATCTGACCCCTGTCATGAATTCCTCTGCAGATTCAAACAAGTCTTGCTTCAGTATCTCTCAACAGCTTGTATAAAAAGGCCTGGAAATCCATCTGAGCCTGGGGCTCCATCTTTGTTTAAACTGAAAGTGGTTTTCTGGAGTTCATCCATACTCAATGGTTGCAGTAGCAGCTCATTGTCACTATCATTAACTAGCTTGGGAATGATAGACATGAAATGCTCATGGTATTGCCCTGACATGTCAAATTCCTCTTGATTTCCATTAAGTAACTCCTCAAAAAAAGCAGCCCCTTCTTCCCTAATTTCTTTTGGATCTGTGAGCCAAAATTCCCTGCCTTGTTCTGATTTTACTGATCTTTGCCCTACACCTCTTTTCTTTAACTGCTTGGTGGAAGTATTTAGTGTTTGCACCCCCCTCCTTCAACCATTTAACACTTTATTTTTGCTTCCAAAAGGCATTAGATTCCTTCTCTGCCCTGACCAAAATATCCCTTTCAGTATTTAATTTGTTCAGATCCTCAGCACTGCCAGTTCTCTGATAAGCTTCTTTTAGTTCTGTCACCTTATATCTGCATCCAGTAGATTCTGATGTACATCACCAAAAGTTGACCTATTCCATTGTTTCAGCAATATCTTTAATCTTTTAAGTTTAAATACCATGTTGAACATCCCTGTGAAGCTACATTCCTATTCCCAGCTAGCTCTGACCAACTCCTTAAATTCAGTCTTGTGAAGCCACATATTCTGAAATCTGAATGGCCTAGGTAATTGCTCATTGGCATCTTGTATGGATACAAGAAGTGGATTGTGGTCTGAAGTGGTTCTATTGAGCACATGTATAGAGGTGTTGGGGAATTGGTTAATCCAGTCTAATGTACACAACCCTCTATCTAATTTCTGCAAAAGTCTGTCTACCCTGAGTCTGTTGTGGGTCCAAGTGAACTGATTTCCCACTGTAGGTATATCTTGTAACTGCAGCTTATCTTTGAACTCTCTGAAGTCTTTCATACTGCCTAGGGGGGGGGGGAGTGTATACCTTTTCTCTCACTGCCTGTCTCAACTGTGTTAAAATCACCCACTAAAATGGCTGAGCTAGGATTCAGGGTGGCAAGATCCTCCCACATAAATTTCCTGGCCTTCCTAGTTATATGTGCATAAACAAAAACACACTCACATTTTAAAAGTGACAATTTTTCTGTGACTGAAACCAATATGAATTGGTCAGTCTCAGAAATAAGGTCAATTTTAAAAAGGTCATTATGGAAAATCCATATTTTTGCTGTACTTGCTGCCAAACTATGTTGTTAACCAAGATCAAATTGTAGTGTTTTAATGGCTTATCTATCATGCATGGGCTCTAATAAACATAAAACAGATACATTGTGGATAGCAAATAGTGATTTTAATCTATCAATAGAGGTTCCATAACCCCTCACATTCCATACTGACATTTTCAGAGAGGTTACCTTTTCTGACCTTTACTTTTGTTGCTGAGGGAGTAGCTGGATCCACTTCCACTTGTTGAATATTTGCTGGTTCAGGATCAACATCCTTCTCATCCATTTCTGGCTCAGAGATTGTATCCCTTTGTTGGCTCTGTGAAGGTACTACTTCTTTCTCCACCCACTCAGGCTCTGAATGTGCATCATCAAAAGAATCTTCTGAGCTTGCATTAGCATCTTCATCCTGCAAAATGGAAAAAGAGTTTGATAACTCTATCTGTTGGTAAGGAATAATTGTCAGAGATGTGTTTGCAATTTTAGCGATAGTGGCTGTGTGTATTTTGTTCTGATTTTTGATGACTTTCTTAAGGTGTGCAACATCTAAGTCATCAAAAGAAAAGGATATTGGGAGTTTCTTCATTCCTGTGAAGGTGTTGGTCACAGGTGGTGGCATGACTGTTTTGGGTTGAGAGTATGGAACCATCTTCCAATCTTCCATGCAGTGAGTGTCTTTGGATTTGTGGGAATTGGTATCTTCTTCCACTTTTGATTTGGCTGCTGATCCTTTTCTTTCTCTTGAGTTGTGAGCCCTGATGATCCAGCCTTCTCACTTTCCCTCATTTTACTGGTTCCCTTTTGGTGATCCTCCCTTGTGGTTGATTTCCAGTTTCTCCTCAGCTCCGGGTGTTGGATTCTACAGTTAGAATCTTGATGACCCAACTTCTTACAGTGTCTACAGAACAAGGGCATGCTCTCATAGACAATGTCGCAGTCTTTGTGGTCCTCCGACGAGCTTAATTGGATTGAGGGCAGCAGTTCGCCAGTGACATCCACCTCAATGCACATTTTGATCGTTGACGGTCTGGTGATGTAATTCGTTGCAGCATCTATTTTGATGAACTTTCTGACCTGATTTCCTATGTCTTCTATCATTGTATTGTTATAGTAGTAAAGAGGGATATCACTGACCGTGATCCAGACTGGAACGATTGGTGATTCGTGCTCCAGTGAGAAATCCGGTGACCATTTGAGCACCTTCATTGGGGCTCCGGCGACTGTCCAGATTAGCCTCAACCAGCATCTCTGATAGTCAGCCTGGTCTTCAAATCGAATTAGGACATGCTTGTAGTCAAGCGAGCCCAAATGAAACCTTCCCTTGAATCCCATCTTCAAGAAAGCTGCTTGAATGGTGGCCATGGCTGGCTTGGCCCTCTGGAATTTGCCGATTAAGGCGTTTTGGTAGTGGGTGGATAGAATCTTCACAGATTCACTATCATACATATAGGCTGCTTTGCCATTGAATCGGGTAATTGGACGAATTTCTGGGTTTGATGGTAGAGAGGATCTGAGAGGTGGTGTTTTTTTCGGTCAGAGCTTGAGAAAACTATTTTCCGGCGGTGGCCCCGCCGGGTTGGGGCGGTAGCCCCGCCATTAAAGGAACGTTGGTAGACCGTTATCAGCCGAAATTAGTGTCAACAGTAATAAAACAGGAAAAAAGGACATGGGAAGTGGCGCGTGATGTGCAGACGATGAGAGAGGTCAGAGCAAATTTTGCTCGATTATATTCAGTGTAGTAGTTTGGGTAAATGTACTTGAGGAGTTAAGAACTTGATCTTACTTGAGTTCTAGAAAAAAAAACATGTCTCTCTTCTTGGTTTAGAATCCTCAGCTCGCTTTCTCTTGGCCTTTGACAATTCTACCTTCTCAAGAAGCATTTGTTTCTCAAAATTATTCAATTTGGGTTTCCTCAACATGGCTGGCAATCTGATCTTTATGTTCCAAATTATTCGCATTTTCATGATCTGAGTCATCAAGGCAGACTAATTGTTCAGCTCCAGAACCGAATCACACTCATTCTTTGTAGACTCAAATTTTCTAAGAGCCCTACTCAAAATTGCTGAATAACCATAAGCCCTACTCATATCTAATCCTACATTCATATCATGTATAAAGAGTTATTTTTATAACTTACTGCTATTGATTAGTAATGTGATTAGAAACGGAAAAAGATGCAGACTTGAAGCTCAGCTTTCTCAGCAGAGATGTTAGCTTTGTTGCCCCTTAGTTTTTGTAGAGCTACTTCAAAATCCTTAGACCTGCCTGTTTTTGACTGTTAGGTTATGACACCATTGTCGGTTAATATCTTAGCGCGTGTGACAAGGAAATGATAAAATTATGTAAGTAGCTGTTCTTACCAGCCATCTGGGAGATTCTGGGATCATGAACAGCCCTACAAGCAACACGGCACAAGGAATAAGTCCTGCAAATACACATCAAATGTGATCAATTGTATCGACTCCGTGTTTTTAGTCCTAAAAATGAAGAAGTAAAGCCTCGGCTTTTGACAGTTTGTTTTTAACAACTAATGACATAGTCCTCCATGTTAGCAATGTTCCTATGATGAAGGAAACAAACTCCTGAACAATCATTCATGCCATTCTTCAGGTTTCATATCCTGTTCTCTTATAACACAAACAAGCTAATTTGTGTTTTTTTCTGAATCATACTAAGTGTTTAATAATTCCAGGTGATTATCACAGCATTAGGA
Organism: Sherardia arvensis; assembly: GCA_948330725.1. Lineage (NCBI taxonomy): Eukaryota > Viridiplantae > Streptophyta > Magnoliopsida > Gentianales > Rubiaceae > Sherardia > Sherardia arvensis. The sequence continues at coordinate 19,754,979 of OX415235.1, forward strand.
GCATCCTTAATAGACAGAGCTGGAAGAAAACCTCTTTTGCTGGTAAAAATTTACCTAAGCAATCTTGATATTCCATTTAAGATTATTATCATTACCCTCTCAAAATAGAAGACTCGGATGTAAGAAGCTTTAATTTTTCCAGAACCTAAAAGTTAGGAGCATCCATCAAGTAAGAAAATCAAAATCAAAATCCAACTGAACGATTTATATAAAAGGTTGATCGAACAGATACAGTTCAACCCCCAGGAAGCTGTCATACTTCATTTGTGCTGTATACATGAGATTCAACCAGCTCTGGAACTTCGTGAGTTCCTTCCACCAATTCCGGTGACAAGTCATCCATCCAACTACACAAAATTCACCTCGATAAAAAAATCACCAAAACAAATTGGTCAAAAACACATTATTTTGAAACTCTTCTTCCAGGATATGAACATTAAAGAACACCATTTATCATACCTAGTTTTCAATCTTCTCGGAAAAATTTGCAGTAGATGTGTTAAATTACCCACACATCTTTTACGCACAGATGTCCCCAAGGATAATAGAGTTGCAAACATTAGAGCCATGTATGGACCTACAAGCAAAATTACTGCAATGATTTGTAAGGACCCTGAAATGACTGCAATTTTGCTGAGAATAATAAAGGCTGGTGGGAACTGAAGGGATATTGCTGTAAGAAACTTGAAATCGTAGAAGTCTGCATCAACTATATACAAAAGCTCACCCTAAACTTGCATCTTTTTCACATCTAAGCTTACAAACAAGAAATAGTTATAAGTAATCAAACCAAACAATGACCACCTTATTACTCTTTCATGTCCATTACAGAGATTGTGAAAATGGACAGACAATCAGAAAATCCCTGAGTTGATCAGAAAAAGAAAAGAAAAGAAAAAACGCAATCAGAAACCATAATCAACAACGAAACAAGTGAACGAACCATATTCAGATGAGAAGCATACAAGTGATTCATATTAAAATCTGTATACAGCCCGGCACCAGTCTGCCAGTAAAAGAAAGTAACAGGCAAAGGAAGACAAGAAGCAAATATGTTTTCTTGGTGATACCGAAAACTCAAACTAATCACATGGTAAAATTTAAAAATATGTGATGGACATCAACAAATAACTTACATTTTGTCCGAAAATTGCCAGATTCTGTTCGTGATGATGACGATGGTGCTCTCCTCTTTGTCTCGGTTCAATAGAGTTTTGCCCTCTTTATGGTTTAGTCAAAGTTTTGTACGAGGATCTGTTGTAGCCGTTTTCGCAGTTCATCCACACCGAGTCGCCGCCGAGATCGAGCGAGAGCTTGAGAGGAATTAAGGGAGTTCTCTGGTGGAACACGGCAGTGTGTTGACCGGTTAACGCATCTTTGGCCACTTGAGGATGATTGCAGTTGACTGACTGTGTTTTCCCATTTCAGTCAAATTTTTGTCCAGTTTTAGAATTTTAGGCGCCATTTTTTTTAAGTTTTCCCGCCATTCCCCCATAATCTTTTGACACCTTTTCTTTTACACATATCAAGCCATATGCTGATCATATTTTACTTAATTTTATTAAACACTTAAAAACAAGTTGACTAAAGTAATAATAATGTATTGAAAACAATAATTGTATGATTATATTAAGCTAAATTTCATTATATCACATTTTATAAAAATTGAATTGCACTAAAATGGAATAAACTACATTAAGTTAAACGGAATAAGATTTCCAGCTTAGATATGAAAAACATCCCAAAGTTAATCTATATTTTAGTTCATTTCAATTCATCTTATTTCAATTCAGTAACATATAATTGATACATTTAATTCTTTTTTAAATAGTAATATTTTCTACCTGATCATTTTTCAATTCGGTTCAATATTTTTTAATATATTTTAGATAAAGTAAGATAGATATAATCAACCCTTAGTCAAGCTAAGGGTGTATATTCTCTAGCTTATATTTTCTTAAGAAATTGAATTGAAAAATACTAAATGAACTAAACTTAAATGTATGTAGACACGCTACATTTTACCTAACTTATAGTTTAGTTCAATTTAATTAATTTCATACCAGTTCGATTCAATCAAATCATACATCAATAAATTTTGTATTTTTAAGCTAGTCATATTGATGCTATTACCAATATACTTTATAACTCAGTTCAAATTCATTATAAATAAGTTTTGGAGAACATGGCGTTATAGTTTACGGACATGGCATAATATTCTTTACAGTTTATTTGATCATTTTTCAGCTCAATCCGGTAAAAGAAGTTTAGTTCAATTCAATTCAATACATTTTATCTTAGTTGAGCAAAAATTAGATAGGTAGCATTGGCCCTTAGTCAATTTACATTATAATTTACATTATATTCTGTATGGTAAAACCATCAATGCTAACAGAATCAGTAATAATATATATGACACTGTAGATAACAACTTATTTGATTTCAATGATCATAATATAAAAAACACAATGAAAATGACAAGAGGATACCTTTGGGTGAATCCAGAAGCGTCCCTCGGTATCACAGAGCAGACAGAAGAAGTCCTCATTTGCCTTGGCAAATATAAAACATCAGTTTAGGTGTTAACATATGCTAGCATGATAGTCTATGTTATACAAAAAATCAAGATCAGTTACGTTTTACAACAAGCAAGGTTGCATACCACTAAGTCCAGCTGGGTAGTTCTTGTTAGTCGATGTTGCATCAAGATTCTAATCAAGGTAGCAATTTGACTTTACTTGCTACGGAGGATAAGAATCAGAGTAGCTTAGATGCCTGCACAAACAACATCCAGTAAATCAAAACTAAACAAATAACATGACACAAGCAAACAATATCCAACAAAAATCAATCCAACACTTACAAAAGCTCCACCCAAGCTTGTCCAACATCCAATGTTTCGGGGTATTGAGCCTCTTCCAGTGCTTCTTCAAACCACGAGCCTGCAATCCAATAACCCTAATTGTGTGTTTTATTCAGTAACCATTTATAGCAAAATCATCTAGAAGTGTTCAAAATAACTCTTAAAACAGATTTAAACCATAAAATTAAGGAAAGGATAGAATAGAGGTGCTAATTAAACATAGTTTTACGAGTTAGGCTAAATAGATGGATTCACCTGCTTGAAGTCATGAAGATCATGATATTCAAGGGAGAAACCTCTGTTTCACTGTCGGAATAGCTGGGCAGAGGAGGATGGATGGGAATTACACGGGGAAGATTGAAAATCAAAGAAAAAACTGAAAATCGTGGCTTCGTGGATATCAAACTGAAAAGAAAACTGAAATAAAACTATCGGAGAGGGGAGGGAGGGGAATTGCTGAAAATAGATGATGAAGATCGTGTGCAGCAACGGTTAGAGTAGTAAACTGATACCGTCCGAGTTTACAGCATGGTTTACTATTAAAATATAAAATAATAAAATTACAGAAGGAGTTTACTATATATGGGTAAGAAATTATGAGAATGGATTTCAACCGTGGATCTAATCCAACGGCTGTTATTGATTTCACTGGCATTCCTAACAGGAATAATATAGTAAAAAATTAGATAATAATGCAGTAATTATAATCTAATTATATCTCCGTTTTTCTAATCTCAATGCTTAGCCACAAACTTTTGTAAAAAGAAAAATGAGATCTGTTGAACTATACAATAATAAGTAAGTGACAATTAAAAAACATGAAAATTATGATTAGGGGATGTGAAATTTTTTGTTGAATAATATACTGGAGCTAATAAAAAATAAAAACAATAGCTTTTTAGAAAACATAAAACCATGCAAAGCCCTAATTATAAAAATAAATAAAAAGATACCAAGTATCAATCTTTGAGGTGCATGAGTGCACATCTCATCTCTGTAACCTCTCTGATTCAGAGTTAAGTCCGTCGCCCGAAGATCCCCTTCCGAAGGTATGTAAGTATGCAAAAGAAATTTTTGAACCAAGAGGGTTAGCCCACTTGGCCAAAGGCCATGTTATAAGGTCTTGGCTAGGAAGAGTTCCAGGGTTCAAACCCCACCTCCCCGCCTCCTGTGACTTTCTCCTAGTCTCAGAAGTCTCCAGTCCCGCAGAGGCATGCTCATCTCAAAGCAGTGAGTAACGGAAGCCATCAGCTGGCACATGAAGTGCGAAAAGGCGAAGTGCATCAGATGGTGTAAACTGGGACCTTCACCCCACTCACAACATAAAGTGGAGGACTGAATAGAGGATTAGTAGATTAGGCTAGATTAGGATAGACTAGGATAGTTGTAGGAGATATTTATATTTGTACTCAAAAACAAAAATTTGACATAAATTACCCCCTACTTGTCAAATCCTGGCTACGACGGTGCTTGTGCATCCCTCAAAAGTGAAGATATGTTACTGGAGTATACCTTCTAACCAGATATGGATTAAAGTCAATGTGGATGCAGTTTGAAATTCTTTTGAATATGGTATTGGTATAATTTGAGAGATACTCATGGTTACACGATCTCTGCAAAATATTTTATTTACCTCTGTTGCATCACCTCTAGAAGCTGGAATTAAAGCAATCAGGCTAGTTTTTTTTACTTCTTCTATGGTAAGCTCAATTTTATTATTAAGCCATGTTATTTACATGATTCTTAAACCATTATTGCACACAAAAAGTTGATCCAATTACGTGATGAGGTAAACACATTAATCAATGTTAAGATGGTTCATACACCCATACAAGGGAATCTAGCTGCAGATTTCCTAGCAAAGTTAGCTTTGAAAGAGAAGGTTTGCTCAACTCTTGCTGAGATCATGTGCAATCCGAGGCTAACGTAATTCTTCCAGTTGATAAAACTCAAATCTCTTCCATTAGAAGCCAGACCTAGTTCTATATAACCATGTTTTTGGTCTTGTTGTGTTCTTTCTATGTTTACAGATTTCATCTTGAAACATTGGAAGACCTCATTTCTGAAATATGGTTGCTAGCCTGCTTTTCAAGACTAAAGTCTATATCTCTCCTATCAGCAAGCTCATCAATTTGGAAGATGTAATTGCTTTATCGCTCACTTTTTACACAAATTTTGTGTTGATGTCTATCATTTTAACTACTCTAAATTTGGTGTCGCTGATGGATGTCTAGCACTTGCAGTTGATCTCAACCTAACTCACGAACTGATATGCAAAACAGACCATAGGGTGGCTAGGGGTAGACACTCTAATGCTTAAATCAGTGACAGTTTTAGGAAGCAATAAGCATGAACGCGTAGTTTGTGTATTAGATAGATAGAGAGGAATACCAAATCTTTATATTTATAACACTCTAATCCTTAGATTAACCTGGTTTGTATTTCGAGTATGATTATAACTCTTATGGTAATGACAGCTTTATTCCCATAATTGAAGTGTATTTCTTACATTTAATTCGGAATATACATAAGTCGTATTTAGGCTAGGTCGGTGGACCCGTAAGCCCACCTTCCACGTATACCAAGGCCATAATATTTTGGCCCTTAGACCGGGTTCGAACAAAACGCACAGGTGCGAACCATGGACTTATCAACCGCATTGCGTTTAATAGTAGCTAATTCGTTAATAAGGTTCGAGCTTCTATGCAGTAACTTATAATTGTTTTCATAGAGTATAGGCTCTATTCCATATATTCTTTTAAAAAATAATTATCATAATTTTAAGGTTTTTGTCCTCAACATGCATATCATAACTTTTAGAAAAATATACATTGAAAATTTGGTGTAACTTTTACATAATTTCTAAAAATGATAGTAAATTATTAAATTATATTTGTATAATATAATTGTTAGATAAACGACACATTAACCCTTTTGTAGCTATAATTCACATTATATTTAATTAAGAGAATGTCTGATGAGTGACTGTCTATGTATAGGCTAGAGACTATATAATATATAGACCTATATATGCAAAATACAGAAAGGCCATTTTGAAATTTACATATTTTTGGTGAATTCACGCGCCCCACACGCCACTCATCTCCTCTTCATATTCACCACAATCTCATTTCCAATTTTAGTACTTCCTCCGTCCCAGTCCAAGCTGCAGAGAGAAAATGAAAGTTGAATTTTGGATTGTGAAGTGTATGGTGGAGATTGAATTTAAGATGAAAGTTGGTGAACTGAGTGGAGGAAGATGAAGTAATTATGCCCCCAAATATCTCCCTTTCTTCCTCACTTTCATATTTTTTCTTTCCAGGTTTGTAGATGACACTTCTTTTCAATCATTTCTTTTTGAAAGCCCAAATCTTTCCTCTGCTCAATCAGTAAGTATTCGGATTTCTTGTCCAATTACTCACTATATTTGCTTTTTCTATTCTTGCTCTTGCTATCCCTTCCTATAGTTTCCCACCATCCCCTCTGCTCTCATGTCTCCAGCCCCCTCCCCCCCCAAAACAGGATAACAGAGAGGATGAGAATGTGGAGATAGAGGAGCTTTGCCTCGAGGATGACCGTCATCGGGCTGATATTGCCGATGGAAAGCACCGTGTTGAGATTCTGGTTCGCAAAGGGAGAGGCAAGAGGATGGACCTGCTTTTGGCCTCGCTACAGCCCCATGTGATACAGGACGCAACATCTTTTCCGGGCCCCCAAGTGCGAAGGCCCAGCCATAGGAACGCGCTATTGCTACTGATATGGTTTTGGATTTCTGGTGTAGATTGGACTTCCAGCAAGGTGATGACCTTCTTCTCGTACCTGCACAATGAGCAACGTGAGCTCAAGTGAGATTTGGGTTGTTTTAGAGAGAGGAAATCTAAGTGACAGGTCGAGAGAATCTGAGGAAAGAGAAAGGAAACTCTCATTCCTTTATACCTGTTGGGAGCCTCATCCGGTGTGTATCTCCATTGATTCTGTTGTGTTCCTCCATGCGTCCTGCACGTGTTGAGCACGAGGTCTCATGTGTGCGTACTTTGTATGAGCTGTCAGGCAAGGCGGGGGTCCTCATTTTGTGTGGACTACTTGACCTTGTATGGGCTTTATGGCCCATACCCTATCAAGTCCCCCTAGTCCTGTCCATGGTTCTCATGGTGCAGGACTATTTGCTGTGTCATCGTAGGCGTCGGTATGATGTTGTAAGCGGCTATGGCCTTGTGGAACTCGTGATGAAGCTTTTGAACATGTTGGAGTAGTAAGACATGTAGATGTGCTTCATCTTGATGGCGATTTCCTTTGCTTTCTTTTTGGCGGTTCTTCTTTCTTGAACGGTTGTGTCGTTTGGCGTGTCTTGAAGAAAAGACATGTCTCTTCTCGAGAAAAGGCATCTATTATTGATGTGACACGTCTTTTCATAATGAAAAGGCACGCTTCTTTTCACCCTATTTAAGCTGCCTTTTTCAGCTTTTATTTCTTTCTTCTTACTTCTGTTTTCTCTGCAAAATTTTACCTTTCTTTCTTTCTCTCCCTCCTATGATGAAGAGTACTATTGAAACCCTTTTCTGTACCACCACTGAAGCGGAGTCATCACTTCTACGCCGTCGCTGTGAATCTGTGGCTTCTATGCAAGCCAATGCCCTTCTTCCTGAGGAAGCAGACCTTGTTCAGGTGGATCTTGCCGACGGTTTTGTCTTGCCGGCGGCTGATGTGTCAGCTGACCAAGTTCAGGATGGGTTATGCGTGATTTACTTGGAATGCTTTGACCATTGTGGCCTGCATTTCCTGCTTTCCCCCTTTTTCCAGTTGGTCTTAGGGTTTTACGATCTGAGCTTTTCACTCCTGACTCCAAACTCTGTTCGCATCTTGGTGGACTTCGAGGTTTTGTGCAGGGTCCAAAAGGTTGAGCCAACCCACCAGCTGTTTCGTGCCTTTTACCACCCTTGCAAGGAGCCAAAAATTTGGTTCTTTCTGAAGAATTGGGAAGGTTCCAGGGTGATAATCGAGTTGCCGACTTGGGTTGATTGGACTCGCAAGTTTGCATTTGTGAAGAAATCCTTGGTTTTTGGGGAAAATCCGGGCATCTATCCGCCAGGGCCCCTCCGCAGCCGTACGAAGTCTCCTGATGAGGGGAAGATGGTCCCTTTGCGATCTTCCATCGACCTGCTGAGGAAGAATCCCACTCCTGCTTACTATCTCTGCTACGATGCCCTCCTGCAGGAATCTGGGATGTCCTTCCTTCCCATGGCTTGCGAAACAGTGATTGAGCCTCTCATCGTGTGTTAGCATCTCACCTTTGTGTTGTTAATGTCATTGTGCGGCTATTAGGTTCTTATCTTGTTCTTTCTTTTTGTAATGTAGTTTCTCTCACTCAAGTTGAACCTCTTGTCTTTACTGGACCTAGACGCCGGCCGTCTCGCCTGAGTCGCGGCCTTGGCAGAGGAGTAGGAGAAGGGCTTCCTGTTGGGGTAATTTATTTGACTAGCGACATACCATCTCACTCCAAGAAAAGGCCCTCCTCTTCATCAGATGCTGGTGTCAAGCAGGCTCGTGCTAAGACAGAGAACATGCTGGATGAGTCCAGGGTGCGGGACATGTTGGAGGCCACCAAGTCAGAGGACGTGGCGGAGGTGGACCAAGGTGAGATGCGTCACCCTGTTAAGGATCCTCATCTGAAAGAATGTATAGCCTCTTTGCTGGGAGGACTTGGGCATGTGTTGGGAGAGAAACCTTTGGATCCTGCCCCGAGACACAGGTTTGTCCTACTACCTCCCTCCGTCAGCTCCTGTTGCAATCCATCCATGATGACCATATGCAATCTTGGCGCGCCAACCCACTCATCAACCTGTCGGGGGTGAGCAGTATAGGAAATAGGATGGCTGCTACAGCTATGGAGGTATCCCCTGGCTTCTTCTGTTTTACTTTGTTTTGTTCTCTCTGTGTTCTTGTTTTTTATTTCTTTCTTGCTTGTTGCACAGGGTCTGTGTGCTGCTATTGCTATTCAGGCCTGGGAGAGGGATCTTGGAGGTGACCTTGGCAAGGCGAAAGAGATGTTTGACAAGGCTGATGCCAACATTGCTAGGATTCGCGAGCTGGCCAGGGAGAAGGATCTGGCTCTTTCCCAACTTCAATCTGATAAAGAGAAACTGCTCGAGACCAAGCTAGGTCTGAATGAGGAGGTGGTTCGGCTCGCTGACAAGAATAAAGAGACGAACGAGAAGCTGAACATGGCAATGACGGCCAACCAGGATCTGGCGGCCAAGATCAAATCTCTAGGTGCAGATTTGGAGTTGGAGCGTGGGGTGAGTGCTTCTCTGCGTAATCAGTTAGACCAGCGTGACTCTGTCATTGGGGAGCATCTCAGGACAAGGGTTTGGCTCAGAGATGAGGGTTTTAGCACGATTAGGTCAAGCGTGAATCAGAGCCCGGTGGCTAGGCGCCTTCTGGATGAGGCCCTAACTGAAGCTGACCACATCATGGCCAATGTGCCAGATGATGCTGAGATGAAGGTTCAACTTGGTCGTGTGCATGCTCCCTTTCAGCAGTGTGACTTCTAGGAATACTTCTCCACCCTTGGTCCTGACTTGGTCTTGGAGGACCTGATGAAGTGGCAGCCAGACCAACCAACTCCCTCTGCCCCTGCTAACGAGTAGAAAGGAAGTGATGAAGGTGTTTGGCTTTTCTTTTGCTTTTATCTGGATTTGATGAGCTTGTATGATCTTTCCTTATGGCGCTTGTGCCATCTTTTCATTCCCTTTGAATATTTGGGTCGTATTTTGGGGATATTTTTATTTTACACAAGCGTTTTTTACTTGTTTGTTTTTTCGCTTTAATAAGCTTTATTTGTTGTAAATTTATGGGCATGATGGACGTCTCCATCATGTAGCCCTTTGCGCCATGTGACAAGTTGAATTTAGTCTTCAACTTGTCTTTTATGGCTAAGGCATCATAGGCCTTTTTATATGCAAGTTTCTTTTCTGAAACTGTTTTGCATTTATTTTGGGTTTTTTTTGTTCTTTGAACTCCCTTATCTTGTACTTCTCTTTTTAGACTTTCGAGCAATATTTGCTCTTGTTGTTGCTGTATTGCTCTTGTTGTTGCTGCATTTTCATGAAAGAGAAACAAGTAGAATAACATCTACCAGTTGATTGGTTTGTGTCAGTGCGTAATCAAAGAAAACGAGACAAGAGACATCTACTAGATGACTGGTTCGTGCCTTGGTGAGATATACTTAAAAACACTTCTCATTGTATTCATCTTGTAAATTCTGGAACTACAAGGGCCACCCTCAAGATCATCTTGCTAGACTTATCGAGCTGCTTGACCTCTGTTGGGGGATTTTTCATTCGGCTTCCCTCAAGATCATCTTGCAAACTCTAATGAGTTGCTTGACCTCTATTGGGATCCTCCACTGCATCAAAAAGAAAAAGAAGAAAACGAAGGAAAAATCACAAGTAAGGCGAGGAGACGAGATCCATGTTGCGTCTTACATGTAATACTTGCGGAGGTTGTTCATGTGCCAAGTTCTTGGAACTGGTTTCCCATCCAAGTGCTCCAGCTTGTACGCTCCTTTTCCCAGTACCTCAACAACACGGTAGGGGCCTTCCCAGTTGGCATCCAACTTGAGTTGTCCTTCCACTCTCGATGCTTCATTCTTTCTCAAGGCCAGGTCGCTAACCTTCAGACTGGAGGTCGTAGATTGTTGTTGTATCTTTGTTCCATCCAGGACTTGTAGGTTACCTCCTTGAGCGACGCTTTCTCCCGCTCCTTTTCTAACTCCTCCAGGTTCTGCCTTAAACCTTCGTTGTTTTTTGCAACTGGCAGAGGATCTTATACTCGCAGGGTAGGTACAAGTATCTCAAGTGGAATGATGGCTTCAGTGCCAAAACACAGTCTGTAGGGAGACTCTTCTGTGCTGGTTCCGGGGGTCACCCTGTAAGACCACAACACGCTGTGCAGCTCCTCTGTCCATGCTCCCTTGCGTTACTCGAGTTTCTTCTTGAGTCCTTCACGATGGTTCGATTTGTGACTTCCACCTGCCCATGTGGGTGAGCCACTGATGTGAACTTCTGCTTGATGCCTAAGTTGCTGCACAAATCTTTGAACACTTCTCCTTCAAAGTGAGTGCCGTTATCACTGACCAGCACTTGCGGGATTCCGTAGCGGCAGACCACATTCTTCTACACAAAGCTCGTCATCCTTCGCCCTGTTATGGTTGCCAGTGCCTCGGCTTCAACCCACTTGGTGAAATAAAAACTGCTACGACAAGAAAACAGCGTCTTCCTGTTGCAGCTGGAAAAGGGCCGACAATGTAAATTCCCCACATTACAAAGGGCCACGGAGACTGTATGGGTGTCAGCTTCTCACTCTGCAACCTTGGTACATTTGCATGTGTTTACATTTCTTGCAGCTTTTGGTCATCTGATTGATATCTTCCTTCATGCGAGGCCAATAGTAACCTGCTCTGGTGATCCGTAATGCGAGTGCTTTGCCACCTTGATGATTTCCGCAACATCCTGCATGCACCTCTCGAACCACTCGCATTGCTTCTAACTGGGTGAGACATTTCAACCAGGGTTCTAAGAAACCCCGTCTGTACAGAACTCCATTTTTTAGTGCATAGTTAGGAGCGTTGAGTTTCAGCTTTCTGGCTTCCTTGCTGCATTCAGGAACCACTCCGTTTGCAAGGAAATCCATCATTGGTTTCATCCAGCTTGTTCCCTTTACAACATCGACAGCTCCCACCGTCTTGTTGTCAATTGACCTGTGTGTGAGGGTTTCCACCATCACTACCTTGTTCAAGTGTGCCCGTGTTGAGGATGCTAACTTGCTCAAGGCGTCAGCTCTGGTGTTTTTTGACCTTGGCACGTTGATGATGTCGAATTCCTCGAATTCTGATGCCAACAATCTCACCTTGTCCCTATACTTCATCATGCCAGGGTCCTTAGCTAGGTAGGCTCCTTCATATTGTTTCGCCACAAGGATCGAGTCGCTATGTGCCATCAATTTTCTTGCTCTGAGCTTCTTTGCTATCTCCATTCCCGCAATCAGAGCCTCGTACTCAGCTTCATTGTTTGATGCAGGGAATTCGAATCGCAATGCATAAGTGACTTCAACTCCACTTGGGTCGGTCAGAACCAAACCCGCGCCGGCACCTTCTACACCAGATGCTCCATCTACATGTAGCTGCCACTCATCACTTGGAGATAGTTTTCTCTTTTCTCCAGCTGCACTGGTTTCAGGTGAGGGTGTTGCTTTCTTCACTTCTGGTGGCATTTCTGCTAGGAAATCAGCGACAACTTGACCCTTGACGGCCTTTCTTGTTGAGTATTCGATGAAGTGCTCGCCAAGTTCCACCGCCCATTTAGCCAACCAGCCTGATGCTTCTGGTCTGGTGGGGATGGCCTTCATAGGGTGGTTTGTCAACACCACCACGGGATGCGCCTGGAAGTAGTGTCTGAGCCGTCGCGCTGCATGTACTTCGACCAGGGCCAACTTTTCTTCTCCCGTGTATCTCGTTTCTGCTCCCTGCAAAGCTCTACTTACAAAGTATATGGGTTTCCGTACCTTGCTTTCTTCTCGCATAAGGGCTGCACTGACGGTCTCCACACCAGCCGACACGTACAGGTAGAGGGTTTCACCTTGTTAAGTCGATGTCAACAAGGGCAAGCTATGCAGGTGCTTCTTTAAGTCGCTGAAAGCTTCATCTTGTTCAGGTCCCCAACTGACATCTCTCTTCTTGTTGACACAATTCTTCAGCGCCTTGAAGAAAGGGAGTGCATGCTCAGCCGCTCTTGACAGGAAACAGTTCAACGCCGCCAACTTACCGTTCAGACTTTGCACTTCCTTCACCGTCCTTGGTGGTTTCATGTCCAGCACCGCCTTGACCTTGTCTGGATTTGCTCGTACCCTCTCGTTTGTAACCATGTGACCCAAGAATCGGCCTTCTTGGACCCCAAATTGGCACTTGAGAGGGTTGAGTTTTAGACCTGTGCTTCAAAAGCGTTCCAGGGTTTCCTTCACATCTTCAGTCAGCGTGCTGAAGTCCTTGCTCTTGATCACCATGTCGTCGACGTAGACCTCCAAGTTGCGCCCTATCTGCTCCTTGAAGATTTTGTCAACCACGCGTTGGTATGTCGCTCCAGCTTTCCTGAGTCCGAACGGCATCATACGGTATCCAAATGCTCATCTCTCCGTAATAAAGGCTGTCTTCTCCACATCCTCCTTCTTCATGGGGATTTGGTGATAACCTTTATACGCATCAAGGAAACATTTTCACCTTGTACCCTGCAAATGCATCCACCTTTTGATCGATCATTGGCAGTGGGTAACAATCTTTAGGACAAGCCTTGTTGAGGCTGGTGTAGTCAAATACACATCCTCCATGATCCGTTTGGTTTCTTAACCAAGACGGGGTTCGCTAGCCAGGTGGGATACTTCACCTTGACCAGGATACCCGACTTGATCAACTCGTCCACTTCTTTGTTGACTGCCTCGTTCCTGTCCTTGCAGATTGCTCGCTTCTTCTGGACGACAGGCTTGTAGTCTGGTGAGATCTTGAGGGCGTGGCACCCAATCTCCTCCGACACCCCTGTCATGTCGCTGGACTCCCACGTGAACACGTCTGCATAATCCCTTAGCACTGCGGCTAATCTCTCTTTCACATCTTCCGGTAGAGATACTCCAACCTGTACGACCTGGTTCTCATTGCGCCCTAGTTCGACAGGTGCAGTCTCACCTACCTGGTCTTCTTCCTCCCGTAGTGCTACGGTCGTCACCATGGCCACAGCACGTCGGCGGTAACCTGGACCTGCTTCTTCGCCCATGCCATCCACATTCCTCTTCTTGTTGCTAAGAGCAATGCGGTGACACTCCCTTGCTTTCTGTTGGTCTCCTTTAACCGTAGCGATGCCCACCTTGGTTGGAAACTTGAGTAATAGGTGCAAGGTCGACACTATCCCCTTCATGAGCGCTAGTGCAAGACGCCCAAGTATCATGTTGTAGGGACTGCTGGCTTTCACCACAATGAACTCCACCTCGATGGTTTTGCTATATGGGTGTTCACCAACAGTTATGGGGATGTAAATTGTACCTTCCGGCCACACCTCCCTGTCCGCAAAGTCCACGAGCGGGGTGGCAATAGGCTTCAGTTTCTTCTTCATGTCCTCGTCCAGTTGCATGAAACAGTTCCAGTACATCACCTCGGCCGAACTGCCCCCATCCACATACACCCTGTGAATGAGCTTGTCTGCAATCTGGATTTGGATTACCACCGCATCACCTTCGAAAATCCGTCCGTCCAGATGCTTCGGTCGACCAGGTGGCCTTGTTGTGGGCTCTGGCCTCCTTGGCAAGGTGGGCGAGTTGACCGGATCTCACACACTTTTCAATTGAAGCACGCAAGTGGTAGCAATCGTTGGTGTCGTGTCCATGGTCATTGTGGTACTCACAGTAGTACGCCTTGTTCCTCATGTTGGCTGGCTTCTTCATCCTGCTCGGAGCATCCAGCAGGTTCTTGCAAGCTACCAGACTGAGGATCTTACGTGGTGATTGTTTCAGCGGGGTGAAGGAGGTGTCCTTCAATTTGTTGAACTTCTCACCTCCACCCTTTTTGACGGTTGTGTGTTGGAACCGGTGTTCTTCTTGTTCTTTCTACGTGCAACATAAACGCCATCATCCCCTTCCAAGTTCATCTCGTCCACACGTGAAAATCTTTCAATACGTTCCATCAACTCCTCCAGGGTTTTCACCTTGTGAAGATAGCACTCCTGCTTCATCTCCTTGTGAATACACCCCTTCACAAAAGAATCAATCATCAGCTTCTCGGTGAGGTTCTTCACCTGGTTGGCCAGGCTCGAGGCCCGTTCTCAATACTCGAACAAACTTTCTCCTCTTTTCTCCTCTTTTCTGGCGAATTGACATGATGTCGGTGCACTCGTTAGTGAACTGTTTCCTCTGCATGAACCTGCGCAAGAACTTCTCCTCCAACATCTTTAAGCTGGCGATGCTGCCATCAGGTAGAGCCTTGAACCACAGACGTGCTGCTCCAGTGAGGGTGGTAGCAAACGCCTTGCACCAGATCGTCTGCGCGATGGCGTACATCGACATGTTGGTGATGAACGTGTGCATGTGGTCCTCAGGATCGACAACAACGCTGTACGTGCCCAGGTTCTGGGGAATCTTGGTTTTGGGATCGGCCACAGCGAGCCGGATCTTTTTCACCCACGGTGACCCTTTCTCGATCTCCGGAAGGTGATCTTCATACTCCCCACGCCTCCTGTCCTCCATGTGAACTTCTCCGGCGTTGGAGTAAACATACCCCGATTTCCAGTCGTTGAGATCTGGATCATGGCCTCTCCCTCCATGCTAGCAGGATCCGCACCCATCCGATCTGGCGGCCTCGTTGTTGCTACCTTTCTTCTGGATCTGCTTCTTCACCGGGAGGTGCGACGCCACTTCTTGCTCCTCGCCGTCAAAATTCAGCTTTGTCGGCGTGATCTTCTGGCCGAGCTGTCGGGCTTCTTTCTTCTCTTCCAAGGACTTCAGTTTTGACAGCACCTGCTTCTGGGATGCTAAGAATGGAGCCATCATGACCTGAAACATCTCTGGAGTCATGGGCTCTTGGTCGGTGTGCCGCACTGGTGGGTTTTCCGGCGGAGTGACATCAAGGATGGTCCCCTCTGCAACTAGGGTCTGCTCCATCAAATTTCAATTAGTGAATCAAGCTGCGTGAGCGAGATAGATCAGCACTCCCCTCAGATGGCGCCAATGATATGGTTCTGTATTTCCGGTGTAGATTGGACTTCCAGCAAGATGATGACCTTCTTCTCGTACCTGCACAATGAGCAATGTGAGCTCAGGCGGGCGGCGTTCGGCCGACGCCCGCTCTGACGCCCAAGTAAGATTTGGGGTGTTTTAGAGAGAGGAAATCTAAGTGACAGGTCGAGAGAATCTGAGGAAAGAGAGAGGAAACTCTCCTTCCTTTATACTTGTTGGGAGCCTCATCCGGTGTAAGTATCTCCATTGATTCTGTTGTGTTCCTCCATGCGTTCTGCACGTGTTGAGCACGAGGTCTCACGTTTGCGTACTTCGTATGAGCTGTCAGGCAAGGCAGGGATCCTCATCTTGTGTGGAATACTTGACCTTGTATGAGCTTTATGGCCCATAACCTATCAGCTACCGTAGAGGGGTCGAGCAACATTTCGATGGAGGATCAAGAGGCTCGAGATAAGGCTCGAGAATATGTCGAGTGTTGCAACTTCTGCTTTTCGCCACAGTGCAACTTGAGGTATTCCGATGACGCGGTGGCGACTCGAGATTTGGTTACTCCGACTAGGGGGTAATTTACGGGAGGTTCATAGAGCACTACCTCACCTTCCATTTCCCTCCTATATTTTCTGAATTCTTAAACCATTATCGAGTTCATCCGTGGTAGGTGCACTCGAACATGGTTGTGATTATTATGGCTCTAAGCACTTGGTGTGCTCAAGAGGATATAAAACCCAACTTCCCCCTTTTTCGCAGTTTGTATATGATGTCGTACACCAAGGGTAATGTGACATCGACACCTCAAGAAAGAAAACCCATCGACTTTCCTAGTAATAGCTGGAATTGATTCGAGGTTCAGCTGACCTTTGATCGAACAAAATATAGGGTGCTCAATTGGAACTCGAATGTGAGAAATGAAAGTAAGTACGAATTCAAGGTTCCTCCTCACTTGACTGCTGTGGTGTCCAAGATATCCAAGAAGGCATCAAACTACAGGACCGCGCATGGATTCCCAGAAATCATCAGTCGGGCTGGGTATGGCCCATTGAGACTTTTGGGTGGCTGGAGAGAGTCCCGAACATAACTGTCGAGAACTGCAGCTATCTGAAGGCCGAGTATTTTGACCAGCTCGAGGATGGTTATGCCGTAGCATGGTACGAGGTAACTTTGCTTAATAGGGAGGACCTTGAGGCCGTAAGTAGGGCGGATCGAGCCATGAAAGGCACAGAGAAGTGGAAATCTCAGTGGGTTGACGTCTCTTTATCTAAGGAGGCCTTGACGACCTCGAAGGGAAAATGACCTGCACTTATGGAAGATGCTCGAAAACCCTTCCTGAGACTAAGACAAGGTACTAGAGATTCCACTCCTCATAAGCTCGAGATTCCCTTATTGAGCCAGTAGCATGTGATCCTCTCGAGGAGGGCGAGGAAGGGGTGGCCCCATTAGTTAGGTCCCCGAGGAGTATGGAGATACTTGTACCTTCTGCAGATGAGTATTTTGCCCTTATATAAGGTAGCCCTCTTATATGTTTCCATATACTGTGTTTTTGTAATGTATCGTTATTTTGCTGTCGTTGAAGTTTAACTCTTCATTTATTGTGCAGTATCTTCTTCTAACCAAGATAAATATCAGCATATTTGTGCCAAGGCTTCCTTAGAGATGTGCATGGAGAAGAAGAGACGAAGGGAAGAGAAAGCTCGTAAGAGGCTTCAGGGGGCCACCAGAGAAGGGTCCCTCACATCAGCAGATCGGAATCTGGTGGACTCAAAGAAGAGAAGGGTCGAACTCGGTCACTTCAATGAACTGAAAAGTCATGTGGCGTAGCCCGAGGGTACAAATCTGATGATCAGTGAAGCCGATGTATTTTAAGATTGTCTCGGGATGACTTGATGCTACTAGTCTGCTCAGGGATTAGTTAGCTCCGGGAGGTATCTAGCCCGTGATGCGCTGGAATCCAATTCCGTGGTATCTCTCACCTATTATCTGCAATACAGAGCCCTCAGAGTTACCCGTGGGTAGCCACTCCGGCGTGATGATGAAAATATTGCCTTTGCAGAGGAGAGAGAATATGAATAAGTAGAGAGTTTTTAAGTCTGATAGAACATACCTTTTGACTGTTGAATTCTCCTCTATTTATAGTGGTAGAAAGAGGGAAGGGTCCAACTAAGTGGTCCTCTCCTTGTCGCGTACCTTGGGAGAGGAGTCATTATCATGTACTTGTTGTCCCCGGGTGCTGCCAATATAGCTGATGTCACAAGGAGGACCACCAGTGGCTTGGGCTCGCCTTCCCCTCTTTATGGGCCGTAGACCATATCACCACTAGCCCCCCGAGACCTTGGACCCCGGAGCAACGGGATCCCTCCGTGAGCCCGGGGTCATAGGTCTCCATCAGGAACATATGATGTGAAACCCTTTTCTCCAGGCGTGTGTCTGCACGATCTCTGCGTGTAACGCATGGCACCTTGCAACTCCCAATCGTTTTAATGCTCATTATTGCCATCTTGAGCTCCGCACCCCCCTTTTTATGGTCCCGAGAAATTCTTCCTCCCTCTAATTCTATAAATACCTCTGAACTTCCTCATTTTCCATTCACTTGTCTTTAGCGTGCATTCCCCGAACTTTGTTTGCATATGGTCTAACCTTCCCTCTACCTCCGCCAATCACCCAATTCCCGGAACACTACAACATCTCACCAGCCCAAGTTCATCTGAACGTGGTATGTGTGATGCTGGCTTTCCTCTACTCCTGCAGCCTCAGCAGGGTAGTAGCGACCATTTCCTTGTTCCGGAGCTTTTACTATCTGTGCAACACTCAAGTATCTGGGGTGTTCACAATCCATAGACGTAGTGGGGTGAAGAAGATATGCTCCAGGAGGATTGATTCTATCAAGACCGATGAGTGGATGAAGCATTGTTTTACGTTTGACATGGTGTTCTATTCAGTTCCTGCGTGGAACCAGCTGAGGACCCCGGAGATAAAAACGCCTTGCCAGCAGCGCTTTTCCGTCTAGTGAAGGAGGCCTTTAATCAAGTCCGTGAGTCCTTTGTCCTCTTGAAGGACTTCAAGAAGATTGGTGCCTACGCCCTTACGAAGTTGCTAGCCCTTTGCGACGCATCCAATGAGGCCCACTCGCACAAGGCATACTGCTTAGTGAAGGGAGCATCTCTCAAAGGACGTGCGCGTCAATTTTCGGGATGAATGGTACAAGACCAAAGCTGAGAAAAGGTTCAACCATGCTATTGACGAGTTCATGCTCGAAGGCGTAACTGGGGTTGACCCCATGGTGCTTGCTGCCTTCGATCGTGCGGGGTTCTGTTTCCTTGCGGGACTTCGATGCCTTCCCCAAGGATGCCGCTGATCTGAGCAATCTGAGATTTCACCCGGGTGAAGATGAAGTTGGGGTCCTAGCGGAGGTTGAAACTCCTCTACATCCTGGGACAGATCTTGAGACTGTCCTGATGAGAATGAGGATACCGGGGGCCAAGAGGAGGACCAAGATCTGGATACCGGGGCCTAGAACGAGGATGGCGGGGCCGACGAGCAAGGGAGCCCGAATGTAGGGCCGTAGCCTTAGATTTTCTTAAGTCTTTTGTAATAGGTTTTTTCCCCGGACCATCCATCTGAGCCATTTTTTCTTGTTTTTGGATGGGAAGGATAGCTCCAGGGACGAGAGCGATGACTCTAAGTATCTAAGGATATTGATCCCCCATTTATTCAACTTATTGTCTTTTATTCTTCCTTGATTCCCTTTGTTGTTTTTGCTCTCTTTATGTTATCTAATTTTGCATTTGTAGCCCAGGGGTGATGATCGACCCCGGTCTGCGATCCCTAGCCGACGTCTTACTAACCCGGGGTCTGATCAGGGTAGAGAATCCTCCTGTCCCCAGTACGTCGAATTGGAAAAGGAACTTAACCACTAGAAACTGGACAGAGTGCAAACCCGGTACTTGCTCATCCACTCCGACATTGGTTCTGTGATGGACGGATTTCCGGATGTGACTTTTCTCGTCACAAAACTTCGGGAAATATAAAACCAGTTTGGTACCCTCTCCCGGTGCCAATCCTTGGCACGGGATTGAGTGAATGCCGTATTGGACGCGGATGCCACCCCGGCTATGCTGCAACGGAACATGAAGACTTCAAGTCTAGACTCAAGGTTGAGTTTGATCTGGTCTGGTCCGAGCTTCCATTCTATTGCAAAAAGCTCAAGTGGCTGGATAGGATGGGTGAGCCGCTCAGGAAGAACCTTGCTTTGGAAAATGAGAACTAGGAGCTCGCAGCCCGGAATCCGACTCTTTGCGAAGTTCTAACCACCCTACAAATTTCCTATCATCTTACCGGTCTTAGGTTTGGGAGGGTCTCTCTCCCGGTATATAGGAATTTCCCCCGTGAAGTTGGGAAGTTACTTGTACACATGTTCAAGATGGGCTGGAATGACTGCGAGTCTCGGTATTGCCTTGCCTTCGAGAAGACCGCCGCCTGGTGGCAACGCATGTGGGATGGACAATATCTACCGCCCTTCCTGATTCTGATTCCTAACCGGGTTGTTGTGGATTACACGGTAGAAAGGTACGCCGGGTTCCAGATATCCATCGATCCGGAGGAGTCTGCTCGGCGGGTGCCTCGATTAAGGACGGATGTAGCCCGCATCAGAGCTTTCTTAGCTGCGGCTATGAATAGACTTCAAACTAACTAATAACTAACAAAAACATTTAAGCACAGACACAAAAATTATGATCAGCCACCAGAGTTCATTTCTTAACTAATAACTTGAATCCTCAATAGTTTCAACTCTAGTATTCATTACCACCAATTGCATGGGTCATAACTCATACTCAAATCTTTATGTGCCGCTGGATCTAGCAATGAAGTATCTCAAGTTCTCGGTTTCACTGTTTGCATGGATCGTGCTCAAATGAGTGAAAGAATGACATATGTTGGGCTACGTTGCTTGAACGGAGTTGAATTTGTCGGCTAATCGAAAGGTAATTTGATAGATATAGTTTTATGTACTAAACATATTTTTATTTGATAGAATACATCTTTATAGTGAATGTAATCAAACTAAATGAAACTAACATTGATTAAAATAACCTTTGTCTCACTATTTTTTGGAAAGGGATGAAATTAATTGGAGTTGTGTTCATGAATGGCAGATGTGAGGCGTGTCATAGCTTAGTTTATCTCTGAAATCCGATGGTCCAATTAATTAACTCAATTTAAGACTTCAAAATTAAGGCACAATCGTAGTTTATGATCTAGGGTGGTTGTCTATCTAACTCCAAACATGTTTCAATAGCCACCAGGTGCACTGTTTACATTATGTTAAGACTTGATGAACATGCATGCCACTAATTAGCCACCACAAATGAAACAACTGAAAACTAGAACAAATCCTAATTTATTGCCACGGGTAATAATTCAGTGCAAATGTCGACTATGAATAATAATTCAGTACAAATTTATCATCCAAAAACAAGAAAATAAGAAGTTCTAAGACAAATAAAAATGAATCCAGAACAAACATTAACATCCATACATAGTAAAATCTAGAAGATGATATGAGTCAACCATGGAGATTTTTTCCATGCACATTCGCTTCCAAAGGCACCTGAGATTAAATTAACAACATAATTAATATAACAACTATCATATTCGCACTCTTGCATAAAAAATGTACAAGTTCAAAGCATACCTCGGCAAGCTTATCATCCACCACCTTCTTAATTTCAGAAGCCAGGCGTGCAACAATAGTAAAACATCCAACCACGGCCGTATGTCCAAGTTTCTTCGAAGAAGCCTAGATCATAAAATTAATAATTGTATTAAACGGTAAATGAAATTGAAAGAAAAAATTAAATTAAAATAAAAAAGAAACATACATAGTCAAGATTAGGATATTTGCAAGACACATCGATCCATGTCTCCTTAGCTCTCTTTAGGTATTCCGAGTGATGTTTCTTTTCCCAAATCTTCAATACTTTTTCAAGTTGGAGTCTGGTGTACTTTGTATAAGCCTTAGATCTCCCTTCCTCGATAAGATTGCTCACCTCATAATTTTAGTCAAAGTTTGATACATCTCCTCCCAAATCACAACCCTTGCTTCATAAATTATTTTTGTTTAAAATTCAAAACTATTCAATTAAAACTAAGTGAAAATTGTCTAACACAACAAACGAAAATGTAGGCTAAAGTTATGAAAGATTACTAAAGCTGCAGAAAACAGTTTGAGCTTGAACACGGAACATCTAAATCGAATAGATGCAACTACATGTAACAATTAGTGAAGAGAAGAATATTATAAGCAAATCATTTTTGAAGTGAAACTTCCTAAAATATTACAACAAGGGAAGCAGTATGTGATCAAATGATAGTTGCTATATTAATTAGATTATAATCAGAGACCTCTAGTTAAAATCTAATTATATGATGCTATTGATGATAATAGGTTCAAGTTAACAAGCACACCACACCATACTATGAATATACCACGTGTTCGGTTCATCGTTCACAAACACTGATTGAATTATCAAATGTAAAATGCAAAATTTTTCAGAAATCATACCTTGTCAATGGTATCACCAAATCCCAACACCTTCATAGAAGTAGTCAATGCCAAACCCAAATTCTGCTTCCCAATCTTTTCACATTTTCTAACTGCAACCTCTGTAACCACTTTTTGCAGAAACTTTCGCTCATGAGGTGGCGGAAAATGGAATTTTGGAGCTATCCCAGCTTTGTTGATTGCATCTAGCACTTCAAAGAGTTGCATAACCAAAGAACGGAACTCGTTCATTTCAACCAATACATGATCAGCTATATCCGGTTCGTCGCGTCTGTTGAGGTCAAGGGTTAAACCGGCCTTCACAATCTCAACCCTCGAATTGAA
The DNA here is from genome assembly GCA_948330725.1 of Sherardia arvensis. Taxonomy (NCBI): domain Eukaryota; kingdom Viridiplantae; phylum Streptophyta; class Magnoliopsida; order Gentianales; family Rubiaceae; genus Sherardia; species Sherardia arvensis. Next base: position 19,777,493 of record OX415235.1, read on the forward strand.
ATTATCTCTGGCATAAAGAGATTCTGTAGCGTAATCACGATACAAGTGACCTGCGGCAAGAACATTCGATTAAACCCTTTTTTCAGGAATTCGATGAAACCCTGACTTAAACGAACAAATAAAAGCATGACCCCTTCTGGCCTTGGGATGTTCAACCCAAAATAATAATTGGAAAACCATCATCTCAATACAGTTTTTCTTTTCGAAAAATAAATCGATCTAATCAGAAAGATGCCAATTTTCTAGGAAACAAAAACAAACTACGACATGTTTTTTATTCAAACAAAAAGTTAGACCGAAGAAGTAAATCAAAATCCCTTTTTCGCAAGTTTGGAATAAATAAATAAATAAAACTTAATATCTCAAAATTTACAAATACACAATATTTTTGTATCTAAATCGTAGATCTAATAAAAAAGGAGGAACAGGGGTAAGAGCAATGAGAGATTCAATATTCCAGGGGAAAAGATGTAAGAAAATTACGTAGATGCACAAACAAAGAAGACCACATTTACCATAAAAGATCGGAGATTGTTGTCAATGATTCGAGCTATACGTGAACAACGTTCGAACTCGAGCTACTCAAACCAAAAGCATACATATGCATTTTTTTTATAGAAAATAACTCAAATAAGTTCGAGCTCGATCAAGTTTAATTTAATTTACGAACCGAGTTTGAACTAACTAATAAGTAACAAAAATATATAAACACAAACACAAAAATTAAGATCAGCCACCAGAGTTCATTTCGTATCTAATAACTTGAATTATCAATAGTTTCAACTCTAGTATTCATTTCCACCAATTGCATGGGTCATAACTCATACTCAAATGAGTGAAAGAAGTTTTATGTTCCGTTGGATCTAGCAATGAAGTACCGAAGGTTAATTAACTCAACTTAAGACTTCAAAATTAAGACACGATCGTAGTTTACGATCTAGGGTGGTTGTCGGTCTAACTCCAAACATGTTTCTATGGCCACCAGGTGCACTATTTATATTATATTAAGACTTGACAGGCATGCATGACACTAATCAGCCACCACAAACAAAACAAATGAAAACAAGAACAAATCCTAGTTTAGTGCTAGGAATAATAATTCAATGCAAATGTCGACTAGGAATAATAATTCAGTGTAAATTAATCATACAAAAACAAGAAAGTAAGAAGTTCCAAGACAAATAAAAATGAATCCAGAACAAACATTAACATCTATACATAGTAAAATCTAGAAGATGAGAATACATAAGATTACTCTAAACATGAAGAGTCGACCATGCATGGAGATTTTCTCCATGCACATTCGGATCCAAAGCACCTGGACTAAATTTACAAATAATTAATATAGCAACTATCACAGTTGCACCATTGCATAAAATGTACAAGTTCAAAGCATACCTCAGCAAGCTTGTTATTCACCATCTTCTTAATTTCAGAAGTAAGGCGTGCCACAATAGTAAAACATCCAACCACGGTTGTATGTCCAAGTTGCTTCTTATAATAAAAGAAAAACATACATAGTCAAGATTAGGATATTTCCAAGACACGTCGATCCACGCATCCTTAGCTCTCTTTAGGTATTCCGAGTGATATTTCTATTCCCAAATCTTCAATACTTTTTCAAGTTGGAGTCTGATTTCCTTTGCTCAAGCCTCATATTTCCCCTCCTTTATAAGCTTCATGACCTCATGAATTTTAAAAGCTTGATACATCCCATCACAAACCACAACCCTTGCTTCCTGATTTTTTTTTTTTTAAAATTCAAAACATCACGATTAAACACCTATGGTTTCCATGATAAAATAATTAAAATCATATAGGAAAAGTTCTCTCATGAGGTGGCGGAAAAGGGACCTTTGGAACAATCCCATCTTTGCTGAAATCGTCTAGCACTTCAAAGAGCTGCATAACCAAAGGATGGAGCTCGTTCAGTTCAGCCATCACATATGCTTTCGTATCCGATTTTTCACACCTCTCGAGGTAAAGGTTCATAAATGTTATGAAGCCCACTTATTCACATTTCATGATTAAATATAATTCCATGGTTTGCTATATGTTGTGCTTTTGTAAATGGCTAATGATATTGGTAACATTTCAACACATTAGTAAGGTAAATGTAAAAGTTTGAACGAACTTAATTATCATACTTTTGATTAAATTCTCTAACATGCGTACTATATAAACAAACTAAAAAATCTCTATTGGTTGCATAGAATATGTGAACGAACTGATTATTAAGTTTGTACAAATTACTATTCAAGATTGTTCGATTCTTGATTAAGCCAAGTTAAGAATCAAAGCCACATAGACCATTGTTTTGAGCAACTAAAGTAAACTAGCAACATCTACATGGAAGCAATTGTAGGCAGCCTAGTGAACAATTATAACACTATCTCATCTCAGACTCAAACAAGCATAATAAGAAAATCGATCATATATATAACACTAACACTAACATCGATCGTTTCAATCTCATCCCATCTGGGCAATGTTGAAATTGAATTCAAAACAAATTCTACTAAGTTGTATACTTGTAGAATTATTAAATGAACACCATATAGTGTGGTTTATTAAACCATAAACATTCCTTGATTCACATAGCCATAAACAAACCGTTCCTTGATTCATATAACCACAAATAAATCATGTATTAAAATCCACATAATTAACCACAGATAAACCAAGGAATGTAAAATCTGAAATTATGCAGAATATCATACCATGAGAGTGGTAGGATCGGTGTTGAATATGTAGCGGAGAGTTGATGGATGTCTACGACCCGCGCTTGATCACGAACCCTTCTCACAAACTGATTTGCAAGACAAAGGCCCCGGGTGTCCCGGGGATAGACACTCCGACGCTCAAGTCAGTATATTTGCTTAAGGCGTAAAGTATAAATTATGGGATTAGATGAGAGGTCTACCAAACCTCATAGGGTATTTATATGGCTACAATCTGTAGATCACCAAGATATGTATTTATGGTATGAATATAACTCTTATGGGAATAGAGGTTGTATAACCATGTATAATAGAAGTGTATTTCGGACATGGTTGTGTTACCATGTTTAGGATAGCTGTATTACCATCTTTGAGAAGACGTATATTCCTTGTAGAACATTCATAATATACGCATTCCTTATAAGGATTAGGATTGATGGACCTGTGGATCCACCCTCCGCGTATCTCGAGCCCACGACCCTTCTCGGGCCTTGGTCCGAGTATGAATGAGGCCCGAATACGAACCATGGACTTATCAGTAGCCCCAAGGTAGATCTTCAGAATATAGAATACTCCATCTCGAAGGTTGAAGGAGAGGTTTGCTTCTCAAGGGAAGACCAATAACTCGAGGGAAAATAACTCGGGGTGTTAAGCTCGGGGTGTCCTTCTAGGACTGTCCTTTCGGGCTTACCCTTCTGAATATCTAGCTTCAAGTTCACGTATTCCATCAGGATACGTGGACGGTTGGATCTGAATCTTCCTTCTTGAATTCTGGGGGATTGACACGTGGTCTTGATTCATTGTATGTTCTGGCGGTGAGGAGGACCAACCTTCCAATTGCCTGTATCGTTTCGTGAGTCGAGGTAATTACTCCACTTAAATACATGCTAATTACTAGTTATATAGCCAAGTAATTTTTCCTTGTGTTTATCATCAATTTTCATCCAAGTATTTTGCGTTTTATCTCAGCAAAAATTCTCAAACAAACTCTTTTATTTCTTCATCGTCTTCTTCTCATAACCTTTTTCCCCCCATTCTCTGTATTGCCATGTCGTCTGCAAATTCTAGCGTTCCCTCTGGCAATGGTGAGGATATCCCTGTGGCTCGTGACTTACGCACTATATTCCTGGAGGTTGAGTCTGGGGAACTGATAGAGGTTAGCATTGCTATGCCGCTGTAGGCGGTAGTTGTAGTGGCAAACGACGGTGCTTCCGGGTCAGAGGTAGACCCTAATGTGGAGCCCCAAGTTGATAAACGGGCTTCGGCCGCCGAGGGTGTGAATGATGTCACCAGGGTGGTCGACGAAAATACTCTACAGTTTTTGAAGTCATGTAGGTTGTCGTACCCCATCGAGGCTGGTTTGAGGCTCGAGGACAAGACCACTCCGGTCAAGGATCTTGTGAGCCCCACTCGAGGGGTTGTATATGTCAGGTTCTTGCAACAGGGGTTGAATTTACCCTTTCCCCCTGTGTTTTCACAGTTTCTTCAGCATCATCAGCTTCACCCTTGTCAGATTCATTCCAATGTGGTGGTGACAATGGTGGCGTTCATCTCCTGGTGTTCCCGGAAGGACTATGAGCCAAGCCTGGATCTGTTTAGGAGTTTGTTCAAGCTGTTCTGCTTCAAGGATCGCGAGCACATCACTCTTACTCCACGAAAGGGCAAGGTCTTTACTTTTCCCGACAATAGCGGCAAGTGGGAGGACATTCGGCTAACCTTTGATCGGACAAAATATGAGGTTCCTGATTGGAATCCGAAGCCGAAGGACGCTGTGCCTCTTGATGTCTTTGAGATGCATGTTCACCTGAATGGCATCGTGGAGGAGATCTTGAAGGAGATGATTGTCTTCCATGAAGGAGGTTTTGTGCGGGGGGCTCATGGCTCGGTGTGGCAGTGGCCTGCTATCACCTATTCTTATCTGCTAGACGTTCCACGGTCCAAGTCTACGTCTAGTTTCCCGAAAAAGGATCGAGACTGGACCCTCCCTGATAAAATCCAGGGAGAAAAGAAGAGGGGCAAGAAACGGGCTTCTAGGAAATCACCTCGAGGCCAGGGTGAATCTTCTTCCAGTCAATCTTTTTCGGGTAAGTTCTGTTTTAAATCGTCTCAGTTGTTTGATATACTTCTTTTATCTAGCGTATTTACGCCCTTCCTTATGTATATAGTCTCTCCTCCAAAGGAAAAGAGCAAGAAAGGGGAGGCCAATCTCCAGGTCATAGATGAAGAGGCAGAAGAGATGGAATCTGAGGCTGGGGAGTCTTCAGATAATGATGAATCTGACCTTGAACTGGTGATATCCAAAGATTCTCCTCTGAAGAAACTGAAGTATTATCTGGATTGCCCCAAGGAAGAAGATGGTCAGGCTTCTCGGAGATCTTCCAAGAAGTATCCCTTCGTTGCTGGGGTAATTATTTTTCCTATTCTGCTATACGAATTCCTCAGATATCGGGTTTTTATGTGTCCTCCTCTTTAGCAGTTGATGGCAGACCTGTCCACGGTGGGCCCTGGAGCTAATGATGTTATCCGGCACTTGTCTGATTCTGTAATGGAATTACATATCAAGTGCCGGGCCTTTAGGGCAAAGAAGGAGGAGATGGAGGTCACCCTTTCAACTCTGACGACCGAGTCTGTAGCACCTACTCATCCTGTTCAGGCTCCATCAGCGGTGACTCAACTGGAAGCCAGGATAAAACAGCTGGAGACCGAGAAAGAGGACATGCTGTTGGCAAAGAAGTTCCAGGATAAAGAGCTGGAGACTTATCGGGATATTGCAGAGGAGCTGGCACGAAATCAAACTGCGGAGAAGGACCCAGAGGAGACCAAACGATTCCTAAAACTTTGGAGTGCATTCATTGCTTGTAGCCCCGAGTTTCAGAGCCATAGGGAGGAGTATGGGGATTTATTTCACTCCTCTGAACTGCATAAGATTTTGGGTGGCGTCTTGCAACTATGCCAATCCGAGAAGGAGACAAAGTTGATGGAGGAAATCTTTTCTCATCCAGATGCTGCTGATAAACTCTTTGCCCTGACTGCTAAACGCTGGATTCCTGGGGCCGAGTTCTTGGATGCGTTGGGTTCCTCCGAGAAGGTAGTAACATCAGGAGATTTATTGAGGCTTATTAGAGCCAAGTATCCTGACTTACCATCTCTTGAAGAGGTTCTTAATCCTTCAACTGAGTAGTTCCAGCAGGTTTGCTACCTTACTTGCTGGCATCTTTCTGTTATCCTCGGTCTTCATGATTTACTGGAAAGGAGCACCAGCCTCAGCTGTTAAGTCCTCGCAATTATCCATGATGAATACTCTGCGGGCTTAATGTTGTTGGGCTTCTTCCTTGGGTGTCCTTTGACAAGGTCTTTAATGTCACAGCATGCAGAAAAATTGACAATAGCCCATCTCTCTAGTGTCACTTCTAGTGAAGTCCTAGGAAACCCTATAGGGTATATTTAAAAGTACCATATTCTGATGTAATAACACCTTTGATACGTCCTTTTTAGGTTCGAGGTTTGGCCTCTTATGTGCCCTTTTGAGGGTCTTGTTTAGAAGTATCATATTCTGATGTAATAACACCTTTGATATGAACTATTTGTGTTCGAGGTTTTTCCTCTATATGTGTGCCCTTTTGAGGGTCTTGTTTAGAAGTATCATATTCTGATGTAATAACACCTTTGATATGAACTATTTGTGTTCGAGGTTTTTCCTTTATATGTGTGCCCTTTTGAGGGTCTTGTTTAGAAGTATCATATTCTGATGTAATAACACCTTTGATATGAACTTCAACTTTTATTTTTGAGGTTTCTCCTCTTTATGTTGAGATGATTGATTTTCGAGCACGTCTGCCCTTTTGGTCTATAGACCTCAATCAAGCACTTTTTTGAAGTACTTTATCTCAAACCTATTTCTTTTATTCAAAACGATTGGTTTTTGAATATTAGATCCAAACAACTTATAAGTTGACCAATCATATACCTTATAAGGTATATAGTTTTGAATAGAAATCAATGTTATACTTAAGACAACAATCCTCTTTTTATAAAAGGAATTTAAGTTTGCTGATTATAAGGATAGGTATAAAAAAATCATGACTTCAATCTTAGTTAATAACTTTAAGAGTAGAAGTAAAGTAAATAGTGGGTTTGAGTTTGAGTACCCATTTGTGCTAGAGCATATTTGTCTCGGACCTTGATGAGACTTCTCGGACGTTCTTGATAGTCTCGAACCTTTGTGAGGCTCTTCATTGAGTTTTTATCTTCCGTGATATTTTCGTAAGTTAATCACATTCCATCTTCGTGGTATAGGTTCCCCCTTCATGGTTTCCAAGAGGTAGCTTCCCCCTGGATGGGATTCTATGACTCGATATGGACCTTCCCAGTTCGGGGCTAGCTTCCCTTCCACTTCTTTCTTGCTTTTTTCATTCAACCTCATTACCAGGTCTCCTTTCATTAAAATGGCCAAGCCGACTCTCCTATCATGATAGCGCTTGACTCTTTCCTTTACCTTGGCCTCGTGGATTGTAGCATTTGCTCTCTTCTCCTCTAGGAAGTCAAGGTCTAGACGGAGGTTTTCTTCATTGGCCGTGCCATCTTCGTCAGTTGGTTGAGAAGTACGGTCAGAGGGGACCCCAATCTCCATGGGGATGACCGCTTCAGACCCATAGACTAAGCTATAAGGATCTCTCATGTTGCTGTGGCTGGCGTGGTTCTATGGGCCCAGGTCACGCTTGGTAGTTCTTTGATCCAGTTTCCTTTAGCTCCTTCAAGGCGCTTCTTGATACCGCTTACCAAGGTACGGTTCGTAACCTCTACTTGGGCATTAGCTTCTGGATGATATACCGAGGTGAGCTTCTGGTGTATGCCATACTTCGTACACCATGTCTTGAAGGGATCATTAGCAAATTGTGCTCCATTGTCGGTCACTATGTATCTCGGAATGCCATAGCGACACACGATATTCTTCCAGCAAAAGTTAAAAACTGTCTTGCCAGTTATGTTGGTTAGGGTTTCAACCTCTACCCATTTTGAGAAATAATCGATGGCCACAATGAGGTACTTGAAGTTACCAGGGGTCGTAGGAAAAGGTCCGACGAGATCCATGCCCCATAGAACAAATGAACAGGATTCTTGGATGGTAATCATATTTTCCTGTGGCACGTGGATCATCTTGGCAAATCTCTGGCACTGATGGCAAGAATTGATATATCTTTTGGCGTCTTGTAGCATCGTAGGCCAAAAATAACCCATCTATAGAAGCTTTCGGGTGACGGTACGTGGGCCTTGGTGGCTACCGCAGACTTCTTCAAGTGTTTCTTGTATTAAGTGTTCCGCGTCAGAAGGCCCGACACACTTAAGCAGGGGTTGGAGGTATCCTCTCTTGTATAGGATACTGTTGTGGATGACATATTTCGGAGCTTTAACTCGGACCTTCCGTGCCAGGTGCTTGTCCTCGGGAAGGGTACCCTTTTGAAAGTATTCAATGTAGGGGTTCATCCATGTGTCTGAGATGTCAACAGCCATGATGCTACTCTCTTCATAACTTCTCTTCGCCAGGGTTTCCATTAGCGATTCTTGAGAAGACCTTATGTTGAGGTCCGAGGAGGCAAGTTTTCTAAGTGCATCAGCCTTGTGGTTGCCTTCTCGGGGGATATGATTCAGCTCATAATGTCGGAATTGATTTAGGAGAGGCCTTACTATCTCAAGGTATTTCTGGAGACTGTACTCCCGAGTTTCGTATTCGCCTTTAACCTGTTGAACCACGATTTGTGAATCACTGAAGATTTCAAGGTCCTCGACCTCAAGGTCCTTTGCTAGCTTTAACCCCGTAATGAGGGCTTCATATTCTGCTTCATTATTGGTGGCTCGAAAATCAAAATGGAGAACGTAAGGATGATCCTTTCCTTCGGGGCTGGTGAGTAATACTCCAGCACCGCTTCCCCCTGAGTTGGAGGATCCATCCACATATAGTTGCCATTTTCTGGAATCCGGAGTTGGGTTTGGTTTGTCGATCTCCACTGGTTCAACAGACTCCATTATAAAATCGGATAAGGCTTGGCCCTTGATGGCTGTCCGAGGTTTATATTGTATGTCATGTTCTCCCAACTCGATGGCCCACTTCATCATTCGTCCTGAAGCATCAGGCTTTTGGAGGATTTGCCTGATCGGGTAGTTGGTTAGGAGAACTATTGTATGTGCTTGGAAGTATGGTCTCAACCGTCGAGAAGCATGAACGAGGGCTAATATCAAGCACTTGAGAGGGGTATATATAGTCTCGGGCCCTTGTAAGGCCCTACTTACATAGTATATGGGATGTTGCGATCCCTCATTTTCTTTAACCAACACAGCGTTGATGGCTAGCTGGGATGCAGATATATAAGTAAAGAGTCTCTCCTTTATCTGGTTTGACAATGTCGGAAGTTGTCGAAGATGGTTTTTAGGTTCTCGGAAAGCTTCTCCGCATTCATGCCTTCTTAAGAAAATTAAAGAAGGGTAGATGTTTTTCTGCTCTTTTGGATAGGAAACGGCTAAGGGCTGCAAGGGACCCTGTTAACTTCTGCACATCCTTGACGGTTTTTGGGGGTTGCATGTTTTGCAAATCCTCTATCTTCTCGGGGTTTAATTCGATTCCTTGGTTGGATACCATATACCCCAGGAATTTTCCCGCTCCCGCGCCTATGGTACATTTAGCGAGATTCAGCTTCAAGTTGGAGGCCCGTAATGTGTCGAAAGTTTCCTTTAAATCTTCAAAGAAGGCATCGTAGCTGCGGCTCTTTACTACCATGTCGTCTACATAAATCTCGAGGTTGCGCCATATTTGAGATTTGAATAATTTGTCTACCAGTCGCTGGTAAGTAGCTCCGGCATTTTTCAATCCGAAAGGCATCATCTTGTAGCAGAAAGTTCCTCGGTCGGTTATAAAGGAGGTCTTTTCTTTATCTTGCTCTGCCATAAGGATCTGATGATATCCTTTAAAGGCATCAAAGAAGGCTGGTACTTGGTATCCTGCAATCGCTTCCACTAATCGGTCGATCGAGGGTAAGGGATAACTATCTTTAGGACAACAATCGTTCAAGTTGGTGAAGTCGATGCACATTCTCCACTTTCCATCTGGTTTCTTGACCATCACGGGGTTAGCTATCCATTCTGGGTATTGCACTTCTTCGATTATACGGGCTTTAAGTAACTTATCTATCTCCTCTCCAATGGCTTCAACTCGATCTAGTGCGAAGATGCGTCGTTTCTGCTTGATGGGTTTTTGCGAGGGATTGATATTCAGGTAATGTTCCGCCAAACGAGGGGATACTCCTGCCAAGTCGTTGGTGTCCCAAGAAAAAACGTCTATGTACTGGTTGCGAAGATCTCGTAGTTTAGGTTTTATCTCGGGGGGTAGGAGAGTTCCAAGCTCAACGGTTCCTGATTCTTCGAGTTGCATCGGCTCGGACTCGGAGTACTTGGCTGGTTCAAGATTCTCCCTTTCTGATACTCAGATAGCTTGAATTATGCATATTCGAGCTAATTGTTGATCACCTCGGATTGTGGCAATCCCTTTGTTGGTAAGAAACTTCATCACTAAATGGTAGGGGGACCAGATAGCCTGTGCCTGGTACATCCAGGGTCTTCCAAGGATTATGTTATATGGTGACCTGGAATCGATGATTGTAAAGGTTCAATGTAGGGTTATACTCCGAGAGCCATCTCTTACTTGCACCGGTAGAATAATTTTTCCCAAAGTGTCGACAGGATTGCCAGTAAATCCCGAGATAGGGCTTGTAAGCGTGAGGTTATTTCTGTTCAATCCCAGCTGTTCATAACAATTGAGAAACATAACTTCTACTTCGCTTCCTCCATCCACCAGGAACCTTCTGATCATGTTATGGTTTATGTCAACTGTAATCACCAGGGGATCTGAATGGGGAATTTGATTAGGAACTGCATCTTCAGATGAAAAAGTAATAGTTCCGTCCGAGCGAGATCTTTTGCTCTCCCACTCCCAGGGAGAGGCTTCTTGTTCCGATCACCATTGATTCTCATTCTTGCTCCCTGGTTGCTGGCGTTGCTTGTCTCGTCGTTGTTGATACTTCTTACTCCTGTCGGGACCGAGAAATGGATTCGTGTACTCCCACGAAGGTTTTCAGTCGGATCAGCCATGAGTTAGAAGGTCGTATAGATCAAGATCAGCCTGCGGGTCCCACTGGGCGTGCCAAATTGATGGATGTCTACGACCCGCGCTTGATCACGAACCCTTCTCACGGACTGATCTGCAAGACAAAGGCCCCGGGTGTCCCGGTGATAGACACTCCGATGCTCAAGTCAGTATATTTGCTTAAGGCGTAAAGTATAAAGTATGGGATTAGATGAGAGGTCTACCAAACCTCTTAGGGTATTTATATGGCTACAATCCGTAGATCACCAAGATATGTATTTATGGTATGAATACAACTCTTATGGGAATAGAGGTTGTATTACCATGTATAATAGAAGTGTATTTCGGACATGGTTGTGTTACCATGTTTAGGATAGCTGTATTACCATCTTTGAGAATACGTATATTCCTTGTAGAACATTCATAATATACGCATTCCTTATAAGGATTAGGATTGATGGACCTGTGGATCCACCCTCCGCGTATCTCGAGCCCACGAGCCTTCTCGGGCCCTGGTCCGAGTATGAATGAGGCCCGAATACGAACCATGGACTTATCAAGAGTGCTAGGCACTTCTTCCCAATCTGTTCATAAATCACTGGTGCTGCAATCCATACTGCCTTTTCTAGAAAACTCTTCTATCTAGGTATGCGATGAGGGATGTTCGGCTCAAGCTTAACTTGGTAAATTCCCATTAGCACAGTGAAGAGCTCGCTAACCAAACCCTTTGAGTATCAGTTGTCATAACTTCCTGCCCTTCCGGCAACTGATCTGCCCAAGCCTTCCATTAATGGAAACATGTTACACCTTCCAACACGATCTCGATCGTATGCAAGAAACTCATTTGCAACCTCAGGGTACGCCGTCAAGACAGAGACACCACAAAGCAAGTTATCAGAAAAATTCAAAACAAATTAATTCAACGAAACCCAAAAAAGAAGTTAGATGAGCAAACAAAATATTTGATGTTTCACAAGCCCAATATAAAATATTTTTTATATGATGTTTCAAATTTATGAATAGATATGTGCCAATTTTTTAAAAAACATTTCTACCAAACAATTTCAAAAAAATCTGAAGTAAAACAAAATTCAGCTTAAAATTTTGTGTTATATATTGAATTCAATTATAGAATTTGCCCCCAGAGTTTTACCCGTGGGTAGCCACTTCGGCGTGATGATGAAAATAGGGCTTTTGCAAAGAAGAGAGAATATGAATAAGTAGAAAGTGTTTAAGTCTGATAGAACATACTTTTTGACTATTGAGTTCTCCTCTATTTATAGTGGTAGTAAGAGGGAAGGGTCCAACCAAGTGGTCCTCTCCTTGTCGCGTACCTGAGAAGAGGAGTCATTATCATGTACTTGTTGTCCTCGGGTGCCATCAATATAGCTGATGTCGCAAGGATGAACATCTCTGGGCTGGGCTCGCCTTCCCCTCTTTATGGTTCACCATATGGGCCGTAGCCCATATCACCACTAGCCTCCCGATACCCTAGACCCCCGGAGCGACTGGATCCTTCCGTGAACCCAGGGTCCTGGGTCTCCACCACGAACTTATGATGGGAAACCCTTTTCTCCAGGCATGTGTCTGCACGATCTCTGCGCGCGCGTGTAACGTGGCGCTTTGCAACTCCCAATCGTTTAAATGCTCATTATTTCCATTTCAAACTCCGCACCCCCATTACATGGTCCCGAGAAATTCTTCCTCCCTTTCTTTCTATAGATACCTCTGACCTTCCTCATTTTCCATTCACTTGTCTTTAGCGTGCATTCCCCGAACTTTGTTTGCATATGGTCTAACCTTCCCTCTACCTCCGCCAATCACCCAATTCCCGGAACACTACAACATCTCACGAGCCCAAGTTCATCCGAACGTGGTATGTGTGATGCTGGCTTTCCTCTACTCCTGCAGCCTCAGCAGGGTAGTAGCGACCATTTCCTTGTTCCAGAGCTTTTACTATCTGTGCAACACTCAAGTATCCGGGGTGTTCACAATCCAGAGACGCAATGGGGTGAAGAAGATATGCTCCGGGAGGATTGATTCTATAAAGACCGATGAGTGGATGAAGCATTATTTTACGTTCGACATGGGGTTATATCCAGTTCCCACGTGGAACCAGCTGAGGACCCCGGAGATGAAAGGGGCCTTGCCAACAGCGCTTTTCCGTCTAGTGAAGGAGGCCCGTCATCAAGTCTGCGAGTCCTTTTTCCTCTTCGGTGCCTACGCCTTCCTAGAAGAGGCGTACCCTCCCGAGAATTTTACCTGCCGGCGTCTAATCTCGGTTTGAGGGATCGGTGAGTAACTTTGCTTCTCTTCTTTATGTCTTACTGTGTAACCTCCCTGTTTTTGATATCTAATATGCTTTGTTGTGCAGCAATAATTCCAAGTCCTAACCAAGCGGCTCGAAGGGGCAGAAGTCTGGGTCCCAGGACTTGAAGTAGATACGACCAAGCCTAGAGTTCAGCCATCACAAATCCCAGGGGACTGGTACCGGGGGTGCAACCCAAAAGACAGACGCTCAAGTAAGTTTAAAGCGTCGCTGATTGTTCTTCAAATCTCCGATGACCGGGTCCAATCCTCCGGTCAAGAAGGCCAAGTAAGCTTCCGGGTCCCATTCTCGTAATTCCATCCACATCACCATCGGGGACCAGGATGTGAACATCAACTTCTGGGAGGAGTCGACCACCGCTAACTACCAGCACCCCCCTCAGAATTCTAAGGATGAATCCTCCTCCCGGAACACCTTGGCGTTGGACGGCGTTGAGGTACTTATCAATTTTCTCCTTAATCTGAATTATGCTGAGTAGTTTCTAAGTCTTAGTGTCTGAATTTTAGGACCACGTTTCCTTCTTGCTGAACTTTCCCGGGCTGCGCGAATTGTTCAACGAAGCATGTGAGTCCCGGGCCAGCAAGCTCACCGGGGATATGGAGGAAGTGAAGGCTAAAAACCTGGAGTTGTGTCGAAGCTTGGCATCTGCCAAGAAAGAGCTTGCCAAGGCAAAGGGCAAAGTCGCAGCCCTGGAGAGCGCCAACGCCACTCCCGTCCAGAAGAACCTCTGTGTCGCCTTCTCCGACCGGGTCTTCCACAGTCGGAAATTCGAGGAGAAATTGATGGCCCTTTGCGACGCATCCAATGAGGCCCACTTGCACAAGGCCTACTGCTCAGTGAAGGGGCATCTCCCGGAGGACGTGCGCGTCAATATTCAGGATGATGGTACCCGCGAAAAACTGAGAAAAGGTTCAGCCATGCTATTTACGAGTTCATGCTCGAGGGCGTTACCGGGGTTGACCCAATGGTGCTTGCTGCCTTCAATCGTGCGGGTTTTGTTTCCTTGAAGAACTTCGATGCCTTCCACAAGGATGCCACTTATCTGAGCAATACGAGTGTTTACCTGGGTGAAGATGAGGTTGGGGTCCTAACGGAGGTTGAAACTCCTCTACATTCCGGGAAAGATCTGGAGACTTACCCTGACGAGAACGAGGATATCAGGGCCAAGAGGAGGACCAAGGTCTGGATAACGGGGCCTAGAACTAGGATGAAGGGGCCGACAAGCAAGGGAGCCCGAATGTAGGTCGTAGCCTTAGATTTTCTTAAGTCTTTTGTAATAGGTTTTTTCCCTGGACCTTCCATCTGAGCCATCTTTTCTTGTTTTTAGGATGGGAAGGATAGCTCCGGGGACGAGAGCGATGACTCTAAGTATGTAAGGATAATGAACTCCCATTTATTCAACTTCTTGTCTTTTATTCTTCCTTGATTCCCTTTGTTGTTTTTGCTCTCTTTATATGATCTATTTTTGCATTCGTAGCCCTGGGGTGATGATCGACCTCGGTCTACGGTCCCTAGCCGGCGCCTTACTAACCCGGGGTCTGATTGAGGTAGCAAATCCGCATGTCCCTGGTGCGTCGAATTGGAAAAGGAACTTAGCTGCTGGTAACTAGACAGAGTGCAAACTCGGTACTTGCTCATCCACTCCGGTATTGGTTCTGTGATCGATGAGTTTCCGGATGTGACTTCTCTTGTCACAAAACTTTGGGAAATATCAAACCAGTTTGGTACCCTCTCGGTGCCAATCCTTGGCACGGGATCGAGTGAATGTCGTATTGGAAGCGGATGCCACCCTGGCTATGCTGCAAGCAGAACACGTAGACTTCAAGTCTAGACTCAAGGTTGAGTTTGATCTGGTCTGGTCCGAGCTTTCATTCTATTGCGAAAAGCTCAAGTGGCTGGAAAGGATGGGTGAGCCGCCCAGGAAGAATCTTGCCTTGAAAAATGTGAACCGGGAGCTCGCAGCCCGGAATCTGACTCTTCGCGAAATTCTAACTACCCTACAACTTTCCTATCATCGTACCGGTCTTAGGCTTGGGAGGGTCTCCCCCCAGTATATAGGAATTTCCCCGTGAAGTAGGGAAGCTACTTATACACATGTTCAAGATGGGCTGGAATGATCCTGAGTCTCGGTAGCGCCCTGCCGTCGGCTGGTGGCAACGCATGCGGGATGGCCAATATCTACCACCCTCCCTGATTCTGATTCCTCACTGGGTTGCTGTGGATTACACGGTAGAAAGGTACGTCGGGTTCCAGGTCTCCATCGATCCGGAGGAGTCTGCTCGGCGGTGGATCGATTAAGGGCAAATGCAGCCCGCATCAGAGCTTTCATAGCTGTGGAAGTTGCCAAGTTAGAGCAAAGGCATATCGTATGTGAGAAGGGCAAAGGAAAGTGTGAGACCGTGGCCGTTAAGAAAGGTCCGCACCTCCCGGTACCCGTAGTCATCGGTTTTCCCAAGAGAACGGCCTCCGAGTCATCCATGGAGATTTCATCATCTGATGACGAGCCGGAGCAGGTCCGGCAAGTATACCAACGATGTACTTTGATGAGCCTGGCCAATTAAGTATATACCCTGGTGAACCCTCTACTACAGTTCAAGAAGATCGCGTCATGATGCGATTGCGTGCTTCCATGGCTGATCACCCGGAGGTTCCACCTGTAACGACTCCTGGAGGGCCCTCTTCCCGCCCGAGTCCTTTCTATGCGGGGGGTGCATCGACCTCCCAAGCTGAAGACGTTTCCCTTCCAAGGGAGTCCCTCCCGACGAAGTTAAATGGTGGCCAATCTCCCATCGATTGGGATGATATAGACTGGCCCCGGCCCCCTGTTACCTTATAACAGGGAGTAATTTATTGTATCTTATTTTTTTACTATCATTCTTTCATTCTTTGTATCGTTGTTCAAATTGTATTCAGATTGTATTCACAATTATGGTTTTTGTTTAATTCAAACGCTTTTCATTACCTTATTCAAGGGATATAGTATCAATTCTTTTCCCCGAGTTCTTGTTCAATCATCCTGGTATTCGTACTTGTGCTCTTTTGGTGCTTATTCAAGCGTCTCCCGACTTTTATCCGTGTTCCAGGTGCTTGTTCAAGCATTCCCTAGTATTTCTCATTTCGTCGGGGGTGCTTGTTCAAGCATCTCCAAGTATTAACTTGTAATATCTTGAATAACTTGTAATAAAACTAAGACGCAATGACTAGTAATAAAGAAACCGTGGGCTATGGCAAGTCCTAGGCTTAACTCTAGCAAGAGGGTTCAATACCGCCATAATACAAAGTTCCTAGGCACATTTCTTGCCAGAGGAACAGGTCCATAAGTTCTAGCCATAATACCTACAAAGGTTTGCAATTTTCTAGCGCTGCGGGTCATCTTACCGCCCTGGTCCTGCAATTCTTAGCTTCCCCCGGGGTAGGCCGATGTCACCTTGTAGGGTCCTTCCCAGTTGGGGCGAGCTTGCCACTTACATCCTCCCGAATTTTATCTTTCCTGCGCATTACCCATTCCCCCGGGACGAACTGCTCCTTCCAAACCTGGCGATCATAGTAACTCTTGACCCATTCTTTGACCTTTGCCTCGTGGAGTGAGGCATGTTTTCTTTTTCCTCCAGCACATCTAGCTCTAGTAATCGGCCGTCATGACTTAGCAACTCATCCGGGATCGTTGTCCAGAGACTTGGTGAGCGTCGTTTAACTCACACAAATAATTTCTGCAATATGCTAAGAATATATAATAAACTAGCACAATGGTAAGAAGGGTCGAATCCCATAGAGGACGGAGTAATCAAATTCAATTTCCTAAGATCAAACTTGGTATATTCACCACACTTTATAGTACAAGATTGATTTTCTAAAAACTATGAAATAATATAAACTATATTAACTACTAAATAGAATCAAATAAAAGAACTAAATTAACTACTAAAATAAAATATCAAACAACAACACGAAAGACGTTCGGTTTCGAATAAGTCCTCGCTAGTTATTATGATCGATCATTGATTCAGAAATAAATTAACACCCATGAATCTATCAGTTATAGTACAACAAGTATTTGCTAAACCATCTCAATCATTCCTTACATTCTCGATAGCAGGCAAGTATTTGCTGAACCCACTATTTCTCTTATTAAGATGTCCTCAGAGAGTATTCGCTGAACTAGATACACATCTCAATAGCATGAAGCACAAAAATGACCCAATATAAACAATCACACAAGTATTCGTAAGTAATGCCTTGTTCACTTAATTGTTCCACATCCTTGTTATTATATAGTCTGTATCAGTTATCTATTGTATAGACAGAATTTTGCTACTTTAATTAGCTTTAACCTAATAACATTCAAGTTGATCAGACATAAGAACAATCAAAAAATTTATGGATATCATTATAAACGCATTAAAATCTCACAAATCATAAAATTAGCAATTCATTATTCTACGCCGAACAAACAATTTGCTAAACATAATGATAAAATAAAATAGAGAAAAGAATTCAAACCAGAAATTTGCATGTTGCCGATCAATAGATGAATTGTACAGCCATCGGCCGGCTCCCCCAGAAGGGGAACAAAACCCTAAACTAATTATTTATTTTACTAACCCTCAAACCTCCCCTTGGTTTCGGCTGTCAAAAGAGTTTAAATTGTACAAATAATGATAAAAGCGTACCAATGTGGTAGCCCTAGCTCTCATATATATACTCAATATTTACATGGAAAAGTCTATACTAGCCTTTACCCTAATACACCCCCTAAATCTTTACGGGGTGCAATTACGGATAGATTGGATCTATGTTTACAAAACAAATCACTAGAAAGACCCTTAGTAAATATATCAGCAGCCTGCAACTGTGTCAGAATCGAATGGACTCGGAGACCACCGTGGGCAACTATTTCTCGAACAAAATGATAATCAACATCAATATGTTTGCTACGATCATGTTGAACCGGATTGGTAACAAGATATGTCACAGAAACATTGTCACAATAGAGAGTGACCAGATGACGAAGATAGTACCCAAAATCTGCAAGCAATTGACGAAGCCAAATAGTCTCCGCCGCATTGTAAGCAACAACACGATATTTTGCCTCCGTAGAGGACTGCAAAACAGTAGGTTGTTTCTTAGAGCGCCAAGAAATCAAATTCTTCCCTAGGAACACAGCATAGCCTGTGGTGGAGTGACGAGTGTCCGGACAACCAGCCCAATCAACATCGGAATAAGCAATCACCATCTCCGGAGAATTTGCGGCATGGAGAAAAAGACCAAACTCCATAGTACCCTGCAAATACCTGAAAATCCTCTTCACAGCATGAAGGTGAGTGGTACGGGGAGCATACATAAACTGAGAAACCATATTAACAGCATAAGCAATATCTGGACGAGTCATAGTTAAATATTCCAATGCACCAACCATACTACGATATTCAGTGGGATCAGCAAGAAGGTCACCATCAACAGATGACAATGTAACTCTAGAAACACTAGGGGTCTGTACAGGTTTACCTGTGTGAAGATGAAACTTGCGCAACAAGTCAGACACATATTTTTGCTGAGACAAAAATAAACCCTTAGGAGTATGAGACACCTGTAAACCTAGAAAATAATGAAGATCCCCTAAATCCTTCATATCAAGCTCAGAAGACAGAACAGAGATGAATTTGTGAACCAAGTCATTACTACTACCGGTTAGGACAATATCATCCACATAGAGAAGTAAAATAAGCATGTGACCTTTATATTTAAGAACAAACATAGAAGAATCACAACTGCTGCATTTAAAACCAATGGATAATAAGAAATTGCTAAATCTGGAACCAAGCTCGAGGAGCTTGTCGTAACCCATAAATGGACTTACGTAACCGACAGATGTGATGAGGACGAGAAGGATCAGCAAAACCTGGTGGTTGACGCATAAATGCTTCTTCATTCAAAAAATCATGCAAAAATGCATTTTTAACATCAAGTTGACGGACAGTCCAATTAAGAGAAATAGCAAGAGTGAGAACCAATCACACAGTAGTAGGCTTAACAACAGGACTGAAAGTTTCAAAATAACCAATACCTGCCTGCTGGTGATTTCTGAAAACAACAAGTCTGGCCTTAAACCGCTCCAATGACCCATCAGAATTGTATTTAATTTTATACACCCATTTACATCCAAGCACATTGCGATTGAAGTCGCGAGGTACCAACTCCCAAGTATTATTTTTAAGTAATGCATTATACTCATCAAGCATAGCCTGTCGCCAACGAGAATCTTTGGACGCTTGTTTGAAATTAGAAGGCTCTAATTCTACAATATCTGATTTTAAATTCATTAACCGACGAGGCTTGGAAATACCAGCTTTAAGACGATTAACCATGGGATGAGCATTGGAAACCAACGACTGTGAGGAAGAGGCAATGGAAGGCAAAATGGGAGAGGAAACACTCGGATGGATGACCGACTGGGAAGGTACACTAGACGGTGATAGAGAGGGACCGGAGTCAGCAGATTGAAGCTCAGGAGACGCAAATACAACTGGACTATGAGCCGGACTAGACGCGGGAGACCGATAGACAGGAGAGACTGACTCAGTAATCGTTCTAGACAATAAACTTGACCCATCCACAATTTCTGGCAACACAGGATCCATCGTAACTGGAGGTGAGCTAGGAGGCGACGCGGAAGAGGGCGAGATAGGATGTGACTCAACAGAACGTACTAGAGACGTGCTAGAAGGAGGAGACACTGGAGAAGGAGATGATGATAATGACGGGAATGTTGACTTAGTAGACGAACTAGATCTCGTAGACACCACAGTAGGCGACCAACCCTCAGAAAGATCAAGCGGTGAGGAAAAAGGTATGCTCGACTGAGAAGGAAGGAGACTACGATAGGAAAATTGTTTTTCATGGAAAAGAACATGACGACTAACATAAACTTGACCAGTGAGAGGATCAAGACACCTATAACCCTTATAATCAGATGCATAACCAATGAAAACACAATGTTTTGATTTAGGTTGTAATTTGTTGATTTTAGGATCCATTAGAAGAGGAAAACAAGCACAACCAAAGACATTAAAAAAAATCATAAGATGGAGAACGATGAAACAATTTTTCAAATGGAGACACACCACCTAAGTTCAAGCTTGGTAAACGATTTACAGTAAAAACAGCTTGAAACACGGCATCAACCCAGAATTGAGCAGGAAGATCTGACTGAACAAGAATTGTGCGCGCCATTTCAATGAGATGGCGGTGTTTGCGTTCAGAAACTCCATTCTGAGCTTGTGTGCCAGGACATGATTTCCGAAAAATTATTCCACATTCAGTAAAATGTTGGAGAAGAGAAAAATTATCAAATTCCCGACCTCCATCACTTTGGAAAATCTTAATTTTGCAATTAAACAGATTCTCAACCATCTTTTGAAATTTTTGAAATTGTGAGTAAACCTCGGATTTTCTACGTAAAGAATAAACCCATGAAAAACGTGAGAAATCATCAACAAACACAACATAATATTGAAAAGACAGATTTGATAATACAGGAGATTGCCAAACATCACTATGAATCATATATAAGGGATATGGAGCAGAATGTTGAACTGGTTCAAAAGGCAAACGATGAATTTTTCCCAATTTGCAACAAACACAATCGTCATGAAATTTTGAAGTAAATGAAATTTTATTAGTTGAAATCAAATTCCCTATAACTCTAGAAAATGTATGACCCAAACGAGCATGCCAAATATCACCAGACTCCTTGGTGGCTAGAAAAGCAGGTACAGATGACTGAGGACTCACAAACGCTGGTTGGATTGGATAGACACCATTCTTATTGGCCCCCTCTAGAAGCACCTCCCCCGTTTCCTTGTCCTTAACCCAAACAGAAGAATCATCAAAACTCATAATACATGCATTTTCTTTACACAACTTATTGACAGAGAGGAGATTATGTTTAAGACCAGGGACATGACAAACAGAGGATAAGCTAAGTGGGCATGAGGGTGTTTTAATTTCCATTTTACCAACATGTTTAATTGGGAGAGTGGTACCATCACCAACAACAACAGAACTTGAACCATGATATGGGGCTGTAAAAGAGAGTTTACCTTCTTGATGAGTCATGTGTGAAGCAGCCCCGGAATCCGGATACCAGACAGAGTCATTTGCTTCACCACCAACAGACAGGGCAGCGAAGGCTCTAGTAACACTATCTTGACCAGGGGGCACAAAATTTGGATTATATCTGTGAGGACAGAACTGTGCGACATGACCTGGAGTAAGAAACAACAAGAATCGGGAGAGGGAGTAGAGCTAAAATTGTCATTGGATGAATTACTTCCTGCTGAGCACACATTATTAGTAACACAGTTGGTGAAAGGCAAGAATGAACATGACAAATCAGAAATATTACTCATACCATTGTTACGATTTCTGTTGTTATTTGCAGCTCCACTGCTTACCGTTGATCCTTCTGAGCGATTTGAATTTCCACGATTATTGTTACCACGACCTCCTCTGTTGTGATTGTTTTTGTTCTTATTCTTGCCACCCCCTGAACTCTTGGATCCAGTAGACAAGGAACCAGATGACTGTAGTGCCACGAGTGCATGGGAAGAAGTCTCAGCAAGATCCTTTGAATGTTTCAGACGTTGCTCATGAGGTAACAACTTGGGACGTAGATCATCGAAACTCAGCTCCAGTGGATAATGAATCAAAGTAGTAACCAAATGAGCATAATCAGGGTCTCCCTCCACACCAAAGAGTGTAGACTGAACCAAGTAATGATTGGAGACAGGACACTTGATAGCTGCAAGAGAATCCGTTAACATCTTAACATCACACAAATATTCATCCATAGATTGAGAATCAGCCTTTCTTAGTCTAGTTAGTCTACCCTTCAACTCCATAGATTTAGCCATACTAGCTTGCATAAAACGTGACTGTAAACGAACCCAAATATCACGAGAAGTATGCAACTCATGAATATCAACAAACACATTCCGAGATATCGTGGCAAATATTCAAGTTTTAACTTGTTGATCAACACGTAAATATTCAGAATATTGTGAATTTTGAATCATGCTCCCATTTGCATCATAAATAAAAGGAGTGGGGAGAGCATAGTACCGTCAACAAAGCCGAGTAGCTGATGTGCTACCAAAAGACAAGTAATCTGAGTCTTCCAAAGCAAGTAATCTTCTGGGGATGACAGTTGAATCATGACTAAATTGGATGGATTTGGAGCAGACAAATGTGGAAGGGAGAAACCTTGCTGTCTAGTAAAAGATCCCGAAAAACCTTGATTGTTCATGGCGGTGGACTGAAATTGTTGATACGGACCAGATACAAACTGATTATGTTGAACCAGAGTTGCTGTGAACTGTTGCTGTTGAAACGGAGCAGATGTAACGGACTGATTCGGCTGAAACGGAGCAGTAGTGAAGATGGTCTGCTGAAACGGAGCAAAATAAGGGTTCTGCTGGCCGGGGGCCACGTCGGCGCGTGTACCCCGCGCGCCAGGAAGAGGTGGCGCGTCTGGGACTTGGGCGTGCGATCCACGCGCCAAACGCGTTCGGCGCGTCTGGGACTTGGGCGCGTGCAATCCACACGCCTGACGCGTTCGGCGCGTCTGGGGCGCGTATGATGCACGTGCCTGACGCGTTCGGCCTGGTTTGAACTGTGGCGCGTGAGATCCACGCGCCTGACGCATGGTCAGCTTCTGTGGCGCGAGAGATCCACTCGCCTTTGTCTCTTGAAGCCTCTGTCGGCGGCGCTACTGTTAACGGGACCTCTGGAGGTCGTTCTGGGACGCCTGGAGGTTGATTTGGGACGCCTGAACGCTGATCTGGAACGATGGCGGGAGGCATGATCCCCAACGAAGCTGCAGCGGGTGGGACGGGCAATCGAGCCGGGTTGGATGCCGATTGGAGCGTCGAAGAAGCCGAGGATTCCAGAGACGGCAACGCAGCGGCAGCGGAAAGTGACCCAGCTTGAACACGAGGGCCATCGGCGGGCAGAGTTGCCGGTGACAGGCCCAAATCCTCTCTCGTCGGAAAATTCGACATCGGATCGGAGAGGAGAAGGGAGTTTTTTTTTAAATAAAACCTAAGCTCTTGATACCATGTACAGATAATGATAAAAGCGTACCAATGTGGTAGCCCTGGCTCTCATATATATACTCAATATTTACAGGGAAAAGTCTATACTAGCCTTTACCCTAATATAAATACTCTCAGCCGTCAAAACCAAAACAAAGTCCAAAACCTAATAATTATATGGACCTAAAACACACGCACACAAAATCCACACTAAACCCAATCTTGGGCTTATATAATTGAGTTGGTCTCTGTAATGATCGTCTATATTATCACTATAATATAGACCAAGGACTACATTAGAATATAGAAAGAATGAGGGCCTTATTTGCAAAATTTGGGAAAAGTACTATTCATGTGCCCTGTTCACGCAAAGAATATATACTCAAATCACCTAATATAATTTATGTATTTTAAACACTTGTACACACAAACGAATTCAGGTTAGAAAGATAAATTTCCATATTATAAACATCAGATTTTAGATACATAAAAACTAGAGTGTTTAGGTTAAATAATGTTGTGTTAAGTATAGTCAAGTTTCACCAAAGTTTTCAGCTTAAAAATTCAATTTTTCACAATCATCACAGTTTTCAACCTAAACAATCAACTTTCACAAAAACCACATTTTTCAACCTAAAAATTCAAGTTTCTACAATCACTCTAGTTTTCATCCTAAATAATTAAGTTTTCACAATCTTCACAGTTTTCACAATAAATAATCAAGTTTCGCAAACACCAAAGTTTTCAACCTAAACAATCAAGTTTTACAAACACCACAGTTTTCAGCCTAAAAAATATAGTTTCTACAATCACTGTAGTTTTCAGCCTTAATAACCAAGTTTTCACAATCACAGTTTTCACATTAAAAAAAAATCAAATTTTACAAACACCACAGTTTTCACAATAAATAATCAAGTTTTGACACAAATCAAGAAGCCTAGTTTTCAAGTTAAACACATAAAATTTCATATGCAGACAGAAACCACATTAATCAGTCTAGTTTTCAAGCTAAACACATAAAATTTCATGACAAGACAGAATCCACATTAAAAAGTAAGTTTCCAAGATAAACACATAATATTTTATAAGTAGAAAGACATCACATTAAACCGTCTAGTTTTCATAGTAAAACACATAAATTTCATGGAAGAAATTTGCAGAGTCGAACAGTCACAAAGTACAAAAAAATAACAAAAAAGTGGGAAACCACAGCAAACAGAAAGTATCACCTCGCTTATTAACCTCCTTCTCTGGATTACCAGTTTCCAGAGATTTAGACATTTTCATTGTTTTCAGATCTGCAGAACACAAAGTACATGAAGAACATCACAAAACAACAGAATCATGAAAACATTAAGCTAAAAATATTTGGATAAATACCTGAATCTCTGATGGGATTAACCCGGGGTTATGAATAATACCAAAATTTGTCATAACCGCATCCTTGTGCATTTAGCTCCAATCTCTTCCATCAGTCAAATCTGCATAACAAACACACCTAAAGTGCACATTAATCTTATAAAAGAACAATATAAATCCTTGAATAAACAACATATAGTCATCACATCAAGACTCGGCACCTCCACCTCTACCGGCATCACTGCCTCTGCTCCATAAACCAAACTGGAGGATGGCTTCCCCGTCGCCAAGCTTTCAGTAGTCCTGCAAGCCCACAAGACATTGGGAAGTTCGTCCACCTAGTTTCCCCGAGCACCTAGGAGGCAAGTTTGACTAGGATCTGTTAGTTCCTTGACTTGTCTATTGGCCTTAGGATGGTACGCCAATGTCAATTTCTGCTCAATCCAGCACTCCTTGCACCAGGATTTGAAGGGGTCATTCTTGAGCTGCGCCCCATTATCTGTGACGATGTACCGGGGTACATCGTAGCGGTGAATGATATTCTTCCAACAAAACTTGACTCAAGTGCTCGGCGCAGCCTCCACCCATTTGCTGAAATAATCTGCCGCTATGATCAAGAACTTGAAACACCAGGGAGCTGCTAGTAAGGGGCCAACCAGATAAAGGCCCCATCGAATGAAAAGCCAGGACCCAGTTATCCCTATCAGCTCTCCCTGGGGAACATGAATCAGCGGGGAAAATCTTTGACATTGTATGCAAGATCGAACAACCTTCTGCTCGTCTTCAAGCAGCGTAGGCCAATGATACCCGGTACACATGATTTTTCGAGCAATGGTCCTGGCTCCCTGATGACTGCCGTTATGGACTTCGTGCATTTCCTTCAGCAGATATTGAGTTTCCTCCCCGTCTACGCACTTAAGCCACGGCTTGAGGTATCCCCTTCGTATCAACTACTCATCCAGGACCGCGTACTGTTGTGCCTTAACTCGGATTCTGCGCGCTTCAGCCTTGTCCTCCGTCACCTTCTCATATTCTAAGTACTCGATGATTGGTGTGATCCACGATTCAGCTGATCGGACTTCTACTATCTGCTTGGGTCTGTCATAACCCCGGGTTGTTACCATTTCCATGAATAGGCTCTCGTCTGGGTCTGGTTTCAACTCTGAGAAGGCCAGCTTACTCAAGGCGTCGTCCTTGCAGTTCTCCTCCCTAGGTATATGTGTCAGCGTTACCCGCTCGAACTTCTCCATCTCAGGTTTCACTGTTTCCAGGTACTTTTGCAAATTTCTCTCCTTGGCCTCACACTCCCCATTGACCTACTGCACAACTATTACCGAAACACTGTATGCGTCAATCTCCTTCACCCCCACCTCAAGGGCCACTCATAACCCGGCCAAAGGGTTTCGTATTTAGCCTCGTGTTTGTGGTCTTGAAGTTAAAGTGCAACGCGTATCGGTATTCCTTTCCCCCAGGGATTGTCAACACAATCCCAGCCCACTTCCCCAGCATGAGATGAGGCGTCCACGTGCAACTTCCACGTTTGTTCACTTCTCACACATTCTGTCGGGGGATCATCCCATCTGTCATCTCCGCCAAGAATTCATCCAGCGTCTGGCCCTTGATGGCTTTCCGGGATTGGTAGGTGATCTCGTGTTCCCTAAGCTCAATAGCCCACTTCATCATCCTACCCGACGCTTCTGGTTTGAGCATCACCTGTCGAAGCGGATGATTAGTGAGGACCGTGATGGGGTGGCCTTGGAAGTGGGACGGCACCGCCGCGACGCATGCACCAAGGCCAAAATCAACCGTTCTAGCGAAGTGTATCCTGTTTCCGGACCTTGAAGCGCCCGGCACGAAATGCACTGGGTTTTGTACCCTGACCGACCCTTTGACCAGGGCTGTGCTAATATCTCTTTTGGTAGCCGCCAAATACAAGAAGAGCTCTTCCCCTTATACTGGTTTTGACCGAGTTGGCAGCCTTCCCAAGTGCTCCTTAAGCTCCATGAAAGCCTTTTCACACTCCGAGGTCCACTTGAACTTCTTTGCTCCCCGTAAGATGTTGAAAAACGATAGCTACTTCTCAGCCCCTCATGACAGAAACAATACTCAACACCGCCAAGGACCAAGTCAGACGTTGCACGTCCTTTTTACCTTGCTCGGGGATGGCATGTTCACAATTGCTTCAATCTTCTCCGGGTTAACGTTGATTTCCCGGTTGGATACCATGAAGCCTAAGAATTCACCTGCTCCGACTCCGATGGTGCTCTTTCCCTGGCTCAGCTTCAAGTTCACCTGTAAAAAAATGTCAAACATTTTCTGGAGGTTGGTCAGGAAAGATCCATGCGTTCGGCTATTTACCACCATGTCATCCACATATATCTCCATGTTCCTCCCGATCTGGTTCTTGAACAACCCGTCCACCATTCGCTGGTACGTTGCCCCTGCATTTTTGAGTCCAAAGGGCATCATCCTGTAACAAAAGGTACCAAAGTCAGTAATGAAGGAGGTTTTGGGTCTGTAATTCGGAGCCATCACGATATGGTAGTATCCTCGGTGTGCGTCGAAGAAAGTCGGGACTCCGGTGTTATCGCCTCTACCAGCAGGTCAATGGACGGAAGGGGGTAGCTGTCTTTCGGTTAACATTTGTTCAGATCTGTGAAGTCAATGCACATCCTCCAAGACCCATCGTGCTTTCTGACTTGCACGGGGTTGGCGATCCGCTCCGGATAAGCAATCTCCTCCACCATTCCTGCCTCCAGCATCCTTTTGACTTCTGCCCGGACGAATTCCGCTCGTTCACTTGCTAAAGTCCACTTCTTTTGTCTGATTGGCTTCATGTTCGGGTAAATGTTCAAAGTTGCTCCCTGGGCCTACTAAATTGGAGTAAAGCAGCTTTCCCACTAATTCCAAAAAGATTGGAGGAACTGAATAAGGAATTGCATAGTCTCCAACTGTCTGGTGTCATTACAGCTACTGTCCGGGAGCGTATTTTTGCTCTTCGTCATGAATATGAGATGTTACAGGAGGCTAACTGTATTGGATGAAAGTAACGTGCAAAGAAACATTAGTATAAGGAGGGTGATCGGAATACGAGATTTTTTCATCGATTTGCTACTAATCGACGGAATGAGAATCTCATCGAGGGCTTGAAAGATGATCATAACGTGCTTCATACAGATGAGGAGAGTATCTAGAAAATTATATTGGATTATTATGGTGGCTTGTCCTCTTCTTCTAACCCACCTGCGGAGCTTATGGAGCAGATTATTCACCGTGTCCACAGACATCTTGAATCTTGTATAAGGGATGATCTAGTTCGACCATATTCCCCAGTGGAGTTGACAAAAGCAATCAAGCAGATGCATCTGTTCAAGTCTTTCAGCCCAGATGGTATGACCATGTATTCTACAAGAATTTTTAGCGGATTGTGGGTCAAGATGTCACCTCTTTTATTTTGATTTTTTTTGAATAATGGAGTCTTGGAAGCTAAGGTTAATTATACCCACATTGTGTTAATCCCGAAGGTGGGGCAACTAGAATGGATCACTCAATTTCGCCCTATAAGCTTATGTAATGTTATTTACATGCTTGCATCTAAAGTGGTCTTTAACCTCCTTAAGCTGATCATTCCGAGTATCATTTCGGATTCACATTCTGTTTTTGTTCCTGGTCGTCGTATTATAGATAATGTGTTGATTGCGCAAGAGTTTTGTCACACTATGAGGAAGAAAACTGCACCAAGACTGGGACACATGAGTATCAAATTGGATATGAGTAAGGCCTTTGACAGTTGAATGGAGGTTTGTCATTCTTACCTTATCTTAGATGGGCTTTCCATCAGGATTCGCACAGCTAGTAGAGCAGTGTTTGTCTACAGTGACTCTCTTTTGTCCTTAATGGTGCCGAATTGGGATTTCTGAAGCCTGTGAAGGGCCTTCAGCAGAGTGATCCCCTCTCTCTATATTTGTTCATTATATGTTCAAAATTTTTCTCTTGTATCCTGACTGACTTGATGAGGTCAGGAAAGCTAAGAGGCATCGGTGCCTCCAAACACGTCCCAAAGCTACCACACTTGTTTTTTTGCTGATGATACTCATCTTTTTGAGGAGGCGACGGAGCAGAATGATATCCACTAGTGGAAGGCATGCTTTCAACGGCGCCCGTTAACGGCGGTTTCTCCAGAACACCGTTATTTTTTGGTGGTCCGATATCGGAACCATGGTTGAGTGGCTTGGGAAAATTATTAGCGGCGTTTGCCACATAAACGACGCTTGGGTAACAGCGGATAATATTAAACGGCGCATAGGAAACGGCGGTTAGCCATGAACGCCGTCAAGATTATGTGTTCCGATGACGGAAGTCTGGAAATACCTGAGCCTTAGACACTAGGTCCCACTCATGTCATGAGAAAGTTAATATATATATATATATATATATATATATATATGTAAAGGAACACCGACATGATGACCTTCCGGTTACGGAACATGACTGAATATATAATTATGGAGCGGGGTTTTACGCAGCTTATCTACATCAGAAAAGAAGGAAGAAAGAGTTGTTACTTTGGAAGAACCCCATTGTTAGCGCAGCGGTCATCAATCTTTGAGGTGAGTTAATGCCATATTCAAAACTAATATGATTGTGGTGCTTGTGGATTGGTTGTATCAAGTAAATTTCCTTCAAATACATGTGATTATTGTGATATGTTTAGTATGTTCATCGTGTATGTGTGTGTAATCGGTGGGATTTAGGTTTATAGGTACAATGAGTAGTGTGCGAGGGAAAATTGTTGATTCCGGGTTGACAACGTCGCCCGATTACCGTGAGGTAATTGAGAGCTTTATTGAATTTGCTTTTCAAACTGCAAGAGAAAAGAATGTGGGGAATGTAAGATGTCCGTGTAAAGATTGCAAAAATAGGGCATTTGTAGTGGAAGAAAAATTAAGGGAACATTTGGTGTGTAGGGGTTTTGATAAAAGTTACAAGAATTGGACATGGCATGGTAAGGATACGATTAATGTTGTTGATGAGAAGAGTGTTGTCAAGGGACGTATGGATTACGAAGAGGGGTGGGACGAAATGGCGGAAGATGTTGTGGAGGCATTTGTAGGAAAGCCCGAGGTCCTTCAAAGCATGTTAGATTACAAGGCGACCTTATTGTTTGATGGATCCAATCACACTATTTTAAGTGCTACTTTATTATTGATGAATCTAAATGTTAAGTATGGATTCACCGAGAAAGGAATGACGGAATTATTGGTTTTGTTGGGAGAAATGTTACCAAAAGGAAATTTGCTACCTCGAACTTCTTATAGTGCGAAAAAAACATTATGTCCGATGGGGTTGGAGTTAGAGAAGGTTCACGCCTGCCCTAATGATGGCATGTTTTATAGGGGTTTGCACGATAAGGATTTGGAAAAATGTAGAGTTTATGGTGTTTCTAGGTACAAGCCGAAGACCTATTCCATAGAAGTTGGTGCGAATAACACCCATTGACCTAAGAAACCTACTCCCGCTAAGGTTGTATTCTACCTGCCAATTTTACCTCGCATAAGGCGTTTATTTGCAAACAAGAATGATGCGAAACATATGACTTGGCACAGTGATAGGGAGAGGCCTGATGATGATGTGATAAGGCACACCTCTGATGGGGATCAGTGGCGTAAATTCAATGAAAAGTATCCTGAATTTAAGAATGAGCCTCGTCACTTAAGGCTCGGTTTGTCAACTGATGGTATGAACACTTTTGGTAATATGAGTAGTACGCATAGTTCTTGGCCTGTGATGGTGGTAATTTATAATCTTCCATCATGGTTGATGATGAAACGTAAGTATGTTCTCTTGTCATTGATGATTTCAGGACCTAAACAACCCGGGAATGATATCGATGTTTACCTTGCTCCTTTGATTGAGGATTTGAAGAAGCAATGGTTCGAGGATAATTGGGTTTTTGACGCGTTCAGAGGTGAGAAAATTCCTTTAAAAGGAATGTTGTTTTGCACTATCAATGATTTTCCAGCACTGGGTAACCTTGGAGGATATTCAGTAAAATGTCACTATGCATGCCCGGTATGTGAAGATGGTACACACTTTATTCAATTGGATAAGGGGAAGAAGAAAATTTACCAAGGGCATAGGAGATACCTAAGTGAGAAGCACCCTTGGCGGAAAGCAAAGAAATTATTCAATGGTAGTGTATAATATGGTGTTTCGCCTGTTCCTATTACTAGGAGAGATGTATGGGAGAAGGTGAAGTTCATTGAAAATGACTTTGGGAAAAATAGGAAGAAAACACCTATTCTAGGAAGTTTTAAGAAATGCTCAATATTTGTTGAACTACCTTATTGGATACATTTGGATGTTAGGTATTGCCTAGATGTGAAGCACATCGAGAAGAATGGATGTGACAGTCTTCTTGGTACGTTGCTTAATAACCCTGTCAAGAGTAAGGATGGATTGAAAGCCCGGCTTGATTGTGTGAAAATGGGTGTGAAGGAGTCGCTAGGTCCCATTTTGGTGGATGGCAAGACTTATTTGCCTCCAGCATGCTATACTA
This sequence comes from Sherardia arvensis, assembly GCA_948330725.1. NCBI lineage: Eukaryota > Viridiplantae > Streptophyta > Magnoliopsida > Gentianales > Rubiaceae > Sherardia > Sherardia arvensis. Next base: position 19,808,685 of record OX415235.1, read on the forward strand.
TGTCTAGTGGAGAGAAAAGGTCGTTTTGTGAGAGTTTGAAAAATATGAAAGTTCCGACTGGGTACTCTTCAAATATAAGTTGTGTAAAAGAAGGTGAGTTGAAATTGGGTGCATTGAAGTTACACGATTGTCATAACTTGATGCAAGAGTTGAATGTTATAGCTCTTAGAGGTACGCTACCAAATCATGTGAGATCTTGCATATCTCGATTGTGCTATTTTTTCAAATGTATTTGTAAGAAACAAATAAGCCGAGGAAAATTAGATGAGCTACAAGGCATGGTTGTGGATGTCTTGTGTCAGATGGATATGTACTTTCCTCCTTCTTTCTTTGATATCATGGTGCATTTGATCGTCCATCTTGTTCGTGAAGTCAAGTTGTGTGGTCCCGTGTTCTAGCAATGGATGTATCCATTTGAGAGGTACATGAAAATTTTCAAGTTTTTTGTGAAGAACCGATATCGTCCAGACACAAGTATTGTGCATCGGTATGTGGAGTTTGTGGAGTCTATTCCTGCACGGTGTGATCAGAGGAAGGTCTTTGCTGCACCGGAGATTCCTGCACAATGGTTGAGGCAGCCAGGCTTGGTTGGACAATGGGATCTTCCTGCACAAACGGAGTATGAAACTCAGGGGGGGCTTCGTCGTCGCTGTAAACCAAGGTAATCCCCTCTTGCTTAGCAAAGCTGCGAGTTTCTGATCGGTGGTCTTCGATCTCTGAACCGGCAGCATCGAGTTGTAGTTTCAAAGAGCTCGTGAACTTTGACAGCCTGACCACCCACCGCTCCTGTACTCTTGACATATGATACATGTGAATTTCAGTAATATATTTCATACACTTAATCCCTACACTCACATTGACATAAATAAAATGCAAACAAACAAAATTCCCAAGCTTACCTGCTTCCAATGATGTAGCAGCCTTTCTAGCCTTCTTCGCTGCAGTTACCGGGGTAATTTTCTTCTTGAATTTCTTCCCTACATCATCATACTCAATGAGCTTGTGATCCAGGCAGCTCTTGGTATAGTAATCCATTGGTTCAAGCTTACTCCTTGGTAGACACCCACGTTTCTCCATCATTGCTGTCACCAACGAGCCATAAGAAAATTTCTTATAGTCAATTCCAGCAGTCTTATCCATGTACCTCTCTATGGTATAACCTGGATTCAGCTCGATGCCCTCCATAACACAGTAGAACAACATAAGATTGCCTATGGTACACTCACTTGGGTGGCCACCAGATGGCTGTAGATGCAGCGTGATCAACTCATACACCAGTCTATCCTCAATGGACAAAGAAGACAGAGGATATTTATTGGCACTAACATATCGATTCCCATCTATCTTAAAGTACTTATGGCGCATCTCAAGTAGGTCTAGTGGGTAACCTTCATTCTTCTTAGACCAAGCTTGCTGAAACCATATTTCTAGGGGGCCATCAGCATTGGCCGGCTTCAAGAAACTAGAATCTACGTATGGACAGCCTATTGCCTCATTGATTGTGAACTTATTCATATGAATCAATACACCATTAACCTTAGTCGCATCTGGGTAATTTTTATCAGACTCTAAGTTCGCATAGAACTGAATAACTTCATCCCGAAAGGTGGGCTTGTTCAAGGTAATCAACTTATCAAAATGACTGTTCTGAAACTTATAAATGACATAATCGAGATGCAACTCACTATTTTTTGCCGGATCAAGGATCCGGGTCTCAACAGCGTGCCGAGAAGCCCAGCGGACATAGCGTTCCGTCCCAGCCGGATTGAAGAAATATGTGCTGCCGCCGGGATGTGATCTGGACAGCGGATGCCCCCTTTCTGTACGTGATTTCTTCTCTAGCCTAACCCGAGATGCGACATTAATCAGAAGCTCGTTGTCGCTGGGCACATCGGCCTCCTTTTCAGAGGGTTCAGGCGCATGCCCTCATCTTTTCCTACCCATACTTTGTTGCGGCGCCATCGAATAATCAGAGTTTCTGGGTGGTCGGAGCACAGTTTTCTGGGTTTGTTGTGATGAGAGTGATGGGTAATGATATTGTTCTGGATTTCCGGTGTAGATTGGACTTCCAGCAAGGTGATGATCTTCTCCCTGTACCTGTACAATGAGCAACGTGAGCTCAGGCGGGTGGCGTTCGGCCGTCGCCCGCTCCGACGCCCAAGTCAGATTTGGGGTGTTTTAGAGAGAGGAAATCTATGTAACAGGTCGAGAGAATCTGAGGAAAGATAGAGGAAGCTCTCCTTCCTTTATACCTGTTGGGAGCCTCATCCGGTGTGAGCGTCTCCATGGATTCTGTTGTGTTCCTCCATGCATTCTGCACGTGTTGAGCACGGGGTCTCACGTGTACGTACTTTGTGTGAGCTGTCAAGCAAGGTGGGGGTCTTCATCTTGTGTGGTCTGCTTGACCTTATATGGGCTTTAGGGCCCATACCCTATCAAGTCCCCCTAGTCCTGTCCATGGTTCTCATGGTGCAGGACTATTGCTGTGTTATTCATGGGCGTCGGTGTGAACTGTGATTTTTATGAGATTTATTATGAGGTACCTTCAGCATGTACAAATATCTGACCATGTTGAAATCTTTCGCCTTGACGACGTTCTGGCTTCTTCTCTTGCAGATCCCCTTGCATTTATTATTTTGTTTGGCGGGATTTTAAGAAAAGTCGCGCCTGTTCTTCTTGGAAATATCAGTGATACGTCTTTTCATCAATTTCTCATTGATGGGATGCGTCTTTTCAATCTGAAAAGGCGTAAATTACCTTGCCTATTTATACCATCTCCTCTTTTTAATCTTTTTCTTTTGCCTTCATCTTTTCTGCTCTTTTTTCCTCACTTGTTCCTTTCAATCATGAAACCAGCCATTGAGAACCTGTTTTGCTCCGTTTCTGCGGAGGAGTTATCTCTGTTTCAGCGTCTTTGTGAGGTGGTTGCTTCTGCTCAGGCCACTGCACAGCCCGGCCGAAGCGGATTCTATAGATGTTGATCTATCGGGCATTTTCACCTTGCCTGCTACCAATATATCTGCTGATCAGGTTCTAGAAGGTGAATGTGTGGTCTATCTGGAGTGGTTCGATAGCTGTGGGTTGTGTTTTCCCCTTTCACCTTTCTTCCAGACAGTTTTAGGGTTTTATGAACTAGATGTGTCCTTGTTGACCCCTAACTCTGTTCGTAATCTGGTGGGTTTTGAGGTGCTTTGTCGAATTCATCGCTTAGACCCGACTATTCAACTGTTCAGAGCCTTTTTTCACCCATGCAAGGAGCCACCGAGTTGGTACTTTCTGAAGAGCTGGGAGGGGATAAAAGTGGTGACGGATCTGCCTACCCGAGTAGAATGGGCCCGAAAGTTTGTCTTTGTGAAGAGATCTCTAGTGTTCAGTGCAAACCCCGATACATTTCCTCCTAGTCCTGTTCGCAGCCGCACCAAGTCTCCCGATGATGAAGAGATGATTCTGCTTCGAGCTGCCTTTGATCTGTTGAGTGCCAATCCTGCGCCCTTCCATCTACTGTCTTATGAGTCTAACCTTCAAGGATCTGGAATGTCGTACCTCCTCATGGGTTGTGTGCATGTGAAGAGGCCCTCCGTTGTGGGTAAGTGTTTCAGATTGCCTTTTCTTATTTTTTGTTTTTTCATGTTGTTTTGGGGTTTTTTATTTATTCCTGCTTTTCTTGGTTTGAAGTTGCTTCTCCTCTGGTTGAACCTGTTACTGTGGTGAGGTCTTCTCGTAGGCAACCTCGTTTGAACCGAAGTTTTGTGAAAGGGTCTGGGGGTTCCACTACCGCAGGCAGCAGCGAGGTGATTGATTTGACTGCAGACGGTTCCTCTAAGGGGAAGAAACGGCAGTTGTCTCCTCCTGACCATGATGATGGTGGTGCCAAAAGCTCGCGCCTCAAGGTGGAGGAGATATTTGATACCTCCCGAGGAGACTAAGGCCGCTCGGAAACCTGTCCCTGCTTCAGTTGGGAGCTCACTGCCTGTCTCTGATCAGTCGAGTTGTTCTCCTTCTGAACTTTGTCGCCTCTTGTTACAGTCAATCTCGCAGCCCTATATGGAGTCTTGGCTAACCAATCCGCTCACCAACCTATCTGGGGTGAGCAATCTGGGAGACAGGTTGGCTGCCTCAGCCGTGGAGGTACTTTTGTTACCCTTTATTTGTTCTTGACAAGTATGTCCTTGTTAACTAGGCTCATATTGTTTTCATGTGTAGGGCTTGTGCGTGGCTTCTTCTGTCCAATCTTGGGAGAGGCAACTTGGTGGAGACTTTGGCAAGGCCAAAGAGCTGTTTGATCAGGCTGAAGCTAACATCGCGAGGATCAGCGAGCTGGGTGTCGAGAAGGATCTTGCTCTGGCTCAACTCCAATCTGACAAGGAGAGTCTGCTCGAATCCAAGTTGGCTTTGACTGAGGAAATCAGCAGGCTCTCCGACAAAAACAAAGAGACAGCCAACAAACTGAGCATGGCGATGATAGCTAATCAGGACTTGGCGGCCAAGATCAAGGCCCTTAGTGCAGATTTGGAGCGGCGTGACGCTGTCATTGGAGAGCATCTCAGGGTAAGGACCTGGCTCAGGGATGAAGGATTCAGTCGGATTCGGGCCAGTGTGGATCAGAGTCCTGTGGCTAGGCGTCTTCTTGATGAGGCTTTGACTGAGGCTGACAACATCATGGCCACTGTGCCAGATGATGCAGAGATGAAGCTCCAACTTGAACGTGTTCATGCTCCTTTCCAGCAGTATGACTTCCAGGAGTACTTCTCCACCCTTGGTCCTGATTTGGTTCTGGAGGACCTGATGATGTAGCAGCCAAGTCTTTCAGCTCTACCTGCCCCTGCTGATCAGTGAAGATGTTTGCTTCTTGTGAATGAGCTTGTATGCTATTTTTTATGGCGCTTGTGCCATCTTTTTATTCCCTTTTGTATATTTTACGTTTGTATTTCTGGGATATTTTTTAATCAGCACAAGTATTTATTACTTGTTTGTTTTTCTTGCTTTAATAAGCTTTATTTGTTGCAAATTTATGGGCATGATGGACGTCTCCATCATGTTGCCCTTTTTTGCCATGTCACAAGTTGAATTTAGTCTTCAACTTGTTTTTTATGGCTAAGGCATCATAGACCTTTTCAGATGCAAGTTTCTTTTCTGAAACTGTTTGCATTTATTTTGGGTTCATTTTGTTTTTTGAACTCCTTTTTCTTGTACTCTTCTTTTTAGACCTTCAAGCAATGTTTGCTCTTGTTGTCGCTGCATTTTTATGAAAGAGAAAACAAGTAGAATGACCTCTACCAGTTGACTGGTTCGTGTCAATGCATAATGAAAGAAAAAACAAGAAAAGATACATCTACCAGCTGACTGTTCGTGCCTTGGTGAGATATACTTAAAAATACTTCTCATTGCATTCATCTTGTAAATTTTGGAACTACAAAGGCCACCCTCAAGATCATCTTGCAAACCTTATCAGGCTGCCTGACCTCTGTTGGAGGCTTTTTCATTTCATGAGGCTTCCCTCAAGATCATCTTGCAAACTCTAGCGAGTTGCCTGACCTCTGTTGGAATCTTCCACTGCATCAAAAAAGGAAAAGAAGAAAACGAAGGAAAAAATCACAAGTAAGGCGAGGAGACGAGATCCATGTTGCGCCTTACATGTAATACTTGCGGAGGTTGTTCATGTGCCAGGTTCTTGGAACTGGTTTTCCATCCAAGTGCTCCAGCTTGTACGCTCATTTTCCCAGTACCTCAACAACACGGTAGGGACCTTCCCAGTTGGCATCCAACTTGAGTTGTCCTTCCACTCTTGATGCTTCATTCTTTCTCAAGGCCAGGTCGCCAACCTTCAGACTGCGAGGTCGCAGCTTGTTGTTGTATCTTTGTTCCATCCAGGACTTGTAAGTTGCCTCTTTGAGCGACGCTTTCTCCCGCTCGTATTCTAACTCCTCCAGGTTCTGCCTCAAACCTTTGTCTTTTTTTGCAACTGGCAGAGGATCTTCTACTCGCAAGGTAGGTACAAGTATCTCAAGTGGTATGATGGCTTCAGTGCCAAAACACAATCTGTAGGGAGACTCTCCTGTGCTGGTTCTGGGGGTCACCCTGTAAGACCACAAAACGCTGTGCAGCTCCTCTGTCCATGCACCCTTGCATTGCTTGAGTTTCTTCTTAAGTCCCTACACGATGGTTCGATTTGTGACTTCCACCTGCCCATTAGCTTGTGGGTGAGCCACTGATGTGAACTTCTGCTTGATGCCCAAGTTGCTGCACCAATCCTTGAACACTTCTCCTTCAAACTGAGTGTCGTTATCACTGATCAACACTTGTGGGATCCCGAAGAGGCAGACCACATACTTCCACACAAAGCTTGTCATCCTTCGCACTGTTATTATTGCCAGTGCCTCGGCTTCAACCCACTTGGTGAAATAATCAACTGCTACGACAAGAAAACGACGTCTCTGTTGCAGCTGGAAAAGAGCTGACAATGTCAATTCCCCACATTGCAAAGGGCCACGGAGACTGTAAGGGCGTCAGCTTCTCACTCTTCAACCTTGGTACATTTGCATGTGTTTGACATTTCTTGCAGCTCTTGGTCATCTGGTTGACATCTTCCTTCATGCAAGGCCAATAGTAACCCACTCTGGTGATCCGCAATGCAAGTTCTTTGCCCCCTTGATGACTTCCGCAACATCCTGCATGCACCTCTCGAACCACTCGCATTTCTTCTGACTGGGTGAGACACTTCAAACAGGGTTCTAAGAAACCCCGTCTGTACAGAACTCCATCTTTCAGCGCGTAGTTAGGAGCGTTGAATTTTAGCTTTCTGGCTTCCTTTTTGCATTCTGTAACCACTCCGTTTGCAAGGAAATCCATCATTGGTTTCATCCAGCTTGTTCCCTCTACAACATCGACAGCTCCCACCGTCTTGTTGTCAGTTAACCTATGTGTGAGGGTTTCCATTATCACTGCCTTGTTCAAGTGTGCCCGAGTTAAGGATGCTAACTTGCTCAAGGCGTCAGCTCTGGTGTTTTTTACCTTGGCACGTTTACGATGTCGAATTCCTCGAATTCCGACGCCAACAATCTCACCTTGTCCCTGTACTTCATCATGCCAGGGTCTTTAGCTAGGTAAGCTCCTTCATATTGTTTTGCCACAAGCATCGAGTCGCTATGTGACATCAACTTCCTCGCTCCAAGCTTCTTTGCTATCTCTATTCCCGCAATCAGAGCCTCGTACTCAGCTTCATTGTTTGATGCAGGGAACTCCAATCGCAATGCATAAGTGACTTCAACTCCACTTGGGTCGGTCTGAACCAAACCCGCGCTGGCGCCTTCTACACCAGATGCTCCATCTACGTGTAGCTGCCACTTATCACTTGGAGCTCGTTTTCTCTTTTCTCCAGCTGCATTGGTTTCTAGTGAGGGTGTTGCTTTCTTCACTTCTGGTGGCATTTCTGCTAGGAAATCAGCGACAACTTGACCCTTGACGGCCTTTCTTGGTGAGTATTCAATGGAGTGCTCGCCAAGTTCCACCGCCCATTTTGCCAACCGGCCTGATGCTTCTAGTCTAATGAGGATGGCCTTCGTAGGGTGGTTTGTCAACACCACCACGGGATGCGCCTGGAAGTAGTGTCTGAGCCATCGAGCAGCATGTACTACGGCGAGGGCCAGCTTCTCTTCTCCCGTGTATCTTGTTTCTGCTCCCTGCAAAGCCCTATTTACAAAGTATATAGGTTTTCGTACCTTGCTTTCTTCTTGTACAAGGGCTTCACTGATGGTCTCCACTCCAGCCGACACGTACAGGTAGAGGGTTTCACCCTGTTGAGGCGATGTCAACAAGGGCAAGCTATGCAGGTGCTTCTTCAAGTCGATGAAAGCTTCATCTTGTTCACGTCCCCAGCTTAGATCTCCCTTCTTGTTGACACTGTTCTTCAACGCCTTGAAGAAAGGGGGTGCGAGCTCAGCTGCTCTCGACGCCGCCAACTTACCGTTCAGACTTTGCACTTCCTTCACTGTCCTTGGTGGTTTCATGTCCAGCACCGCCTTGACCTTGTCTGGATTTGCTCGTACCCCCTCATTTTTAACCATGTGACCCATGAATCGACCTTCTTGGACCCCAAACTGGCACTTGAGAGGGTTGAGTTTTAGACCTGTGCTTCAAAAGCGTTCCAGGGTTTCCTTCACATCTTCAGTCAGCGTGTTGAAGTCCTTGCTCTTGATCACCATGTCGTCGACGTAGACCTTCAAGTTGCGCCCTATCTGATCCTTGAAGATTTTGTCGACCAGACATTGGTATGTTGCTCTAGCATTCTTGAGTCCGAACGGCATCATCCGTTATCCAAATGCTCCTCTCTCCGTAATAAAGGCAGTCTTCTCCACATCCTCCTTCTTCATTGGGATTAGGTGATAACCTTTATACGCATCCAGGAAACATTTTCACCTTGTACCCTGCCAATGCATCCACCTTCTGATCAATCATTGGCAGCGGGTAACAATCTTTAGGACATGCCTTGTTGAGACTGGTGTAGTCAATACACATCCTCCATGATCCATTTGGTTTCTTAACCAAGACGGGGTTCGCTAGCCAGGTGGGATACTTCACCTCGACCAGGATACCCGACTTGATCAACTCGTCCACTTCCTTGTTGACTGCCTCGTTCCTGTCCTTGCAAAGTGCTTGCTTCTTCTGGACGACAGGCTTGTAGTCCGGTGAGATCTTGAGGGCGTGGCACCCAATCTCCTCCGACACCCCTATCATGTCACTAGACTCCCACGCAAACACGTCTGCATAATCCCTTAACACAGCGGCTAATCCCTCTTTCACATCTTCCGGTAGAGATACTCCAACCTGTACGACCTGGTTCCCCTTGCGCCCCAGTTCGACAGGTGCAGTCTCGCCTACCGGGTCTTCTTCCTCACGTAGTGATGCGGTCGTCACCATGGCCACAGCACGTCGGCGGTAACCTGGACTTGCTTCTTCACCCGTGCCATCCACATTCCTCTTCTTGTTGCTAAGAGCAATGCGGTGACACTCACTTGCTTTTTGTTGGTAAGAGGATGCTCGCCTTGGTTGGAAACTTGAGTAACAGGTGCAAGGTCGACACTATCCCCTTCATGAGCGCTAGTGCAGGACGCCCTCTACCTGTAAGTGTCGGCTGGAGTGGAGACCATCAGTGCAGCCCTTGTGCGAGAAGAAAGCAAGGTACAGAAACTCATATACTTTGTAAGTAGAGCTTTGCAGGGAGCAGAAACAAGATGCACGGGAGAAGAAAAGCTGGCCCTGGCCGTAGTACATGCAGCTCGACGGCTCAGACACTACTTCCAGGCGCATCCCGTGGTGGTGTTGACAAACCACCTTATGAAGGTCATCCTCACCAGACCAGAAGCATCAGGCCGGTTGGCTAAATGGGCGGTGGAACTTGGCGAGCACTCCATCGAATACTCACCAAGAAAGGCCGTCAAGGGCCAAGTTGTCGCTGATTTCCTAGCAGAGTTTCCACCAGAAGTGAAGAAAGCAACACCCTCACCTTAAACCAGTGCAGGTGGAGAAAAGAGAAAACGATCTCCAAGTGATGAGTGGCAGCTACATGTAGATGGAGCATCTGGTGTAGAAGGTGCCGGCGCGGGTTTGGTTCTGACCGACCCATGTGGAGTTGAAGTCACTTATGCATTGCGATTCGAATTCCCTGCATCAAACAGTGAAGTTGAGTACGAGGCTCTGATTGCGGGAATGGAGATAGCAAAGAGGATAGGGCTTGCAAGATGATCTTGAGGGTGGCCTTTGTAGTTCCAGAATTTACAAGATGAATACAATGAGAAGTGTTTTTAAGTATATCTCACCAAGGCACGAACCAGTTATCTGTTAGATGTCTCTTGTCTTGTTTTCTTTCATTATGCACTGACACAAACCAGTCAACTGGTAGTTGTCATTCTACTTGTTTCTCTTTCATGAAAATGCAGCGACAACAAGAGCAATGCAGCAACAACAAGAGCAAATATTGCTCGAAAGTCTAAAAAGAGAAGTACAATATAAGGGAGTTCAACGAACAAAAAAACCCAAAATAAATGCAAAACAGTTTCAGAAAAGAAACTTGCATATAAAAAGGCCTATGATGCCTTAGCCATAAAAGACAAGTTGAAGACTAAATTCAACTTGTCAAATGGCGCAAAGGGCTACATGATAGAGACGTCCATCATGCCCATAAATTTGCAACAAATAAAGCTTATTAAAGCGAAAAAAACAAACAAGTAATAAACGCTTGTGTAAATTAAAAAAATCTCCAAAATATGACCCAAATATTCAAAGGGAATGAAAAGATGGCACAAGCGCCATAAGGAAAGAGCATACAAGCTCATCAAATCTAGATAAAAGCAATAGAAAATCCAAACACTTTCATCACTACCTTTCTACTCGTTAGCAGGGGCAGAGGGAGTTGGCTGGTCTGGCTGCCACTTCATCTGGTCCTCCAAGACCAAGTCAGGACCAAGGGTGGAGAAGTATTCCTGGAAGTCATACTGCTGAAAAGGAGCATGCACACGACCAAGTTGAACCTTCATCTCAGTATCATCTAGCACATTGGCCATGATGTGGTCAGCTTCAGTTAGGGCCTCGTCCAGAAGGCGCCTGGACACCGGGCTCTGATCCATGCTTGTCCTAATTTTGCTGAAACCCTCATCTCTGAGCCAAACCCTTGTCCTGAGATGCTCCCCAATGACAGAGTCACGTTGGTCCAACTGATTACGCAGAGAAGCACTCACCCCACGCTCCAACTCCAAATCTGCACCCAGAGATTTGATCTTGGCCGCCAGATCCTGGTTGGCCGTCATTGCCATGTTCAGCTTCTCGTTCGTCTCTTTATTCTTGTCAGTGAGACGAACCACCTCCTCATTCAGACCCAGCTTGGTCTCGAGCAGTTTCTCCTTATCAGATTGAAGTTAGGCAAGAGCCAGAACCTTCTCCGTGGCCAGCTCGCGAATCCTAGCAATGTTGGCATCAGCCTTGTCAAACATCTCTTTCTCCTTGCCAAGGTCACCTCCAAGATCCCTCTCCTAGGCCTGAATAGCAACAGCAGCACACAGTCCCTGTGCAACAAGCAAAAGAAAAGTAAAGAACAGGGACACAGAGAGAACAAAAACAAAGTAAAACAGAAGAAGCTAAGGGATACCTCCATAGTCGTAGCAGCCATCATATCTCCTATGCTGCTCACTCCCGACAGGTTGATGAGTGGGTTGGCGCGCCAAGAGTGCATATGGCTATCAGGGATGGATTGCAGCAGGAGTTGACGGAGGGAAGTTGTAGGACAGACTTGTGTCTTAGGGGGCATGATCCAAAGGTTTCTCTCCCGACACATGCCCAAGTCCTCCCAACAAAGAGGCTATACATTCTTCCAGATGAGGATCCTTAGCAGGGTGACGCATCTCACCTTGATCCACATCCGCCGCGTCCTCTGACTTGGTGTCCTCATGTACCTTGGACTCATCCAGCATGTTCTTTGTCTTAGCACGAGCCTGCTTGACACCAGCATCTGATGAAGAGGAGGGCCTTTTCTTGGAGTGAGATGGTATGTCACTAGTCAAATCAATCACCCCAACAGGCAACCCTTCTCCTGCTCCTCTGCCAAGGCCGCGACTCAGGCGAGACGGCCGGCGTCTAGGTCTAGTAGAGACAGGAGGTTCAACTTGAGAAGGACCGAAACTACATTACAAAAAGAAAGAACAAGATAAGAACCTAATAGCCGCACAATGACATTAACAACACAAAGGTGAGATTCTTACACACGATGAGAGGCTCCGTCACTGTTTCGCAAGCCATGGGAAGGAAGAACATCCCACACCCCTGCAGGAGGGCATCGTAGCAGAGATAGTAAGCAGGAGTGGGATTCTTCCTCACCAAGTCGACGGAAGCACGCAAAGGGACCATCTCCCCCTCATCAGTAGACTTCGTGCGGCTGCGGAGGGGCCCTGGTGGATAGATGCCCGGATTTTCCCCAAAAACCAAGGATTTCTTCACAAATGCAAACTTGTGAGTCCAATCAACCCGATTCGGCAACTCGGTTATCACCCTGGAACCTTCCCAATTCTTCAGAAAGAACCAACTTGGTGGCTCCTTGCATGGGTGGTAAAAGGCACGAAACAGCTGGTTGGTTGGCTCAACCTTGTGGACCCTGCACAAAACCTCGAAGCCCACCAAGATGCGAACAGAGTTTGGAGTCAGGAATAAAAAGCTCAGATCGTAAAACCCTAAGACCGACTGGAAAAAGGGGGAAGGCTGGAAACGCAGGCCACAATGATCAAAGCATTCCAAGTAAATCATGCAGAACCCATCCTGAACTTGGTCAGCTGACACATCAGCCGCCGGCAAGACAAAACAGTCGGCAAGATCCGCCTGAACAGGGTCTGATTCCTCAGGAAGAAGGGCATTGGCTTGTACAGAGCCACAGATTCACAGCGACAGCGAAGAAGTGATAACTCCGCCTCAGTGGTGTTACAGAAAAGTGTTTCAATGGTACTCTTCATCATGGGAGGGAGAGAAAGAAAGAAAGGTAAAATTTTGCAGAGAGAACAGAAGTAAGAAGAAAGAAATAAAAGCTGAAAAGGACAGCTTAAATAGGTTGAAAAGAAGCGTGCCTTTTCATTACGAAAAGACGCGTCACATCAATGATAGATTGATGGGAAAACAGATAATAATAAATGATGCCTTTTCTCGAGAAGAGACATGTCTTTTCTTCAAGACACGCCAAACGACACAACCGTTCAAGAAAGACGAACCGCCAAAAAGAAAGCAAAGGAAATCGCCATCAAGATGAAGCACGTCTACATGTCTTACAACTCCAACATGTTCAGAAGCTTCATCACGAATTCCACAAGGTCATAGCCGCTTAAAACATCATACCGACGCCTACAATGACGCAGTAAATAGTCCTGCACCATGAGAACCATGGACAGGATTAGGGGGGACTTGATAGGGTATGGGCCATAAAGCCCATACAAGGTCAAGTAGTCCACACAAGATGAGGACCTCCGCCTTGCTTGACAGCTCACACAAAGTACGCACACGTGAGACCCCATGCTCAACATGTGTAGAACGCATGGAGGAACACCACAGAATCAATGGAGACGCTCACACCGGATGAGACTCCCAACCGGTATAAAGGAAGGAGAGCTTCCTCTCACTTTCCTCAGATTCTCTCAACCTGTCACTTAGATTTCCTCTCTCTAAAATACCTCAAATCTTACTTGGGCTTCGCAGCGAGCGACGGCCGAACGCCGCCCGTCTGAGCTCACTTTGCTCATTGTGCAGGTACGAGAAGAAGGTCATCACCTTGCTGGAAGTTTAATCCATACCGGAAATCCAGAATCATATCACAAAGCTTAATGTAACACCTCACGTGGCGGTCGCACGGGGTATAAAGGTGTTGGCAAGAAATTGATTGTTGAAAATCATGAGATAGAGGTAAAAGACTTGATGGCCAAGGGCATTAGTGAAGATGAGGCAAGGGTGATGGTTAAGAGGAAGAAGCCCACCGACTTCCTACAAATTGACTATTTTGTTAGAGGTCGTCAAGCCAAAGATGGGAGTGTTCAACATGATGGTAACAAAAAAAAAGCTTATGAAGGACTTGGTGAGGAATGATTTTTTTTACTATATACATTCTCATTATTCCTAAAAAGTATCAAGCTATTCTTAATATACATTCACTATATGTTATCCTTACATAGAATGATGCGCGCAAACGCGAAATTACCGGTAAGTGGGTAGCTACACCTAACCATGACATTCTTTTTGAGGCAACGAAAAAGAGCGAGCCCTCGGGAAGAGTTTGAGGTTTCGGAAATTACAAAAACCATAGGGACGTGTTTGGTCCTCATAAAGCCACACAACAAGGCCTTTCAAACCAAGTGAGAAAGGAATTACAAACACGGGACAAAACTTTGGATGCACACGATCTATTGATTCGGAAGTTGTTCAAAAAGGATAGTGTCGAACTGCCGGACAATTTGGATGATGTTACTATGGCGTGGGAACCTCCATCTATAGGCTCTCATCATTCCCCCATCGACATTGAAGTGAATGGAGCAATGGAGCGACCTACAAAAGTGGTGGAAGACAATGCCGTTCCTTGCAAGCCGACAAACAAGGTATATTTCATCCCAAATTGTACGTTAATGACATAAAGAGCATTTTTATTATTATAATGACTAACATGCTAATTAAATTACTCTATTAGCCTTTACCATGTTACTTATATGTGGATCGGCCAAGTAGTAGGACTACTCTCCATGTTGCCGATGGATTGTATGAGCCATCTATGATCTCTCACCACAGAGCCACCATTTCTGATGGAGTTGTACGCGTTTCTTTGGACTTAGAATTAGTTCCAAATGCTAATCTTCCCAAACCGGAGGAAGGTATTGTTACGGTTAGTGAGGGTGAAGGTCATTTTCTTCTATGGCCCCGTAGATTAGTTCGGGTATTATCTCTAAACGAAGGGTTACAAATTTACGTTGCCATTACCCAACCTAAGGAGGTAACAACAAAGCAACAAAAATCCCCCTTAGCTAGGTGTTACAGTCGCGATGTTGCGTCTTAATGATCCGTCCTGATGATGAGATGGGATGAACCTGCTAAGAATTAAGAACTCTCAGTCAGGGCGGGCGGCAAATTACCGTTCCCGCTCTGATGCTAAAGTCAGTAGACTGTTCGGAGAGTGGGAATGTGTTTGGTTGTGTTTAGTCAACTTACCTCTCTCTAGTGTGATAGAGAGATATATGTAGTGCTGAAAAGCTGACCCTGGTCACATCAGACCACGCCGTTAGGTGGTCTGGGAAGATTCTCCTGCCAGGGTCGGTAAAGCTGCTATCTGCTGTTGGGTTTGGCTCGATCGTCATGCAGGATGAGGGGTCGGGATGAACCATGCAGGATGATAAGATGCCGACCCTAACGAATCCCCCCAAGTCCGAGCTCGAAATGAAGATTCGGGCGTGGGGCTTTAAATGGGCTTTTGGAATTCGTGTGATAGTGGGCCTTCTGACTTAACTGCATGTCTGCCACGTGTCGTCACTTTTCCTCGGGGATGCAGATGGCTTAATCTTAGTAACTGTGCAACTTTTTGGCAACTGCCATTATTGCTTTAACTGCTCGCATAACTCCCCCCTTTTTGATTCAAATTTGAAACAGCTCTTCACTCTATCTTCTTCCTTCCGCCACACACTTGCTCACTTCGCCCTCAGGTATTCTGTACTTATCATTTAGTTTCCTCTTTTGTGCTTTCTCATTCGTGCCTTTGTCGTGTTTCTCCGATTTCGGGCATGGCGGATGTCCCTGTTTCCGGCGCGTTCTGCCTGATTACCGACGATGAAGTGGCTGAGTTCATCCAGATCTGTCGAGATACTGAAGGCCTCCAGATTGCTGATATGGCGAAGTCCATTGTCCGTCCTAAGCCTAGCGACACCATCAACGCTGCTCCGGCGGGCAAGGTTGCCGTTTACTACGAGCACTTGACCCGTTGTAGCGTCAGGTTCCCCCTTACTCCCTTTTGTCAATCTATCATGTGCTATTTTGACATGACTCTAGGCTCAATGACGCTGAATGTTGTGCGAAATATGATTGGCTTTGAGACGCTGTGTGGTGCTCGTGGGGTTGTCCCCTCGGTTACCCTATTCAGGGTGTTTTTCTACACCGATGGCGGCGACAACGAGGATGGTTGGGGCCATATCAAGATTCGCCCCAAAGCTGACCTGCACATCCTGGCTGGCATGCCCAAGACGCGGGACTGGAAAGTGAAGTTTATGTTTGTTGATGAAGATGTGGTGTATGGTCTCACCGCCTCTCGCCCCAATCAGGCCGTGGGTGATCCCGAAACTCGTGGTCGTGCTCCCGATAGCGTGTCTCAGAACCGCTTGGCTGCCGCCATCAGAGCTCTGAAAGAAAGGTCGGAGAAATGGGATGTTTTGAAACTGGATGAGAGGCAGCGGGATTCTGGCCTGCCTTATCGTCGTGTACTCCCCGCCATCCGGGATGATGCCGCTGTCGGTCCGGATGATGGTAATGCCGTCCAGGATTCTGAACCCGTCAGACAAGATGCTGGGAACTTTAGCCCGCCCCCTGAGCTGGCTATCTCGAAACCTGGTCAGACCGACAAAGGCATGTAGCTAGGCCTAACCCCCTTTGTTCATATTTGTTTTTTTTTCGACGTTACAATTGTACTTGTCTCTTGGCGCATGACTATTGCAGCCATGACTCATCATCGTCCAACCATTGATGTGTCCAAGTTCAACCGCCCTTCTCAACGTAGGAGGTTGGATGACAACAGCGGCCCCAATCAGTCCACCTGGTCGCATGGTCAATCTTTCCAGACTGACCGGGATGGCAATGCTGATGGCTCTTCCATCCCGTATCAGGATACCGGATCGTTAGGAGGGCTCCTGAAACCTAACCAGCTATTCTAGATGGGGATCAGTGATCGTGATGCGTTCGGCGGTGGCGAGAATGATTTATCCCTGCACCAAGCGTCCGGTCAGTCGAAAGGTGGCCTGAATGTCATTCAGCCGGTTTTGGCTGGCCAACAGCATGGTGGGTGAGTCCCTTCCCGCACTGGTGGTTTTCAGACTGATAAGGGTAAAACCAACGCTTCCAACGTTTTCTGGTCGGCTAGAGTACCTCAAGGAAGTGATGCCTATTGATCATTTCAGGGCCTGGGTGAAGAACCCGATGCTGAATCTTCATGGGGCCAAGACCGCCGCGGATAATCTGGTCGCATCCGTCTTTGATATAAGTCTTCCTTGATTATCGTCCTTTGGTGCTTTTGCCTCCTCTCTCTTTTTTTTATCTTAGCTTTGTGATTTGGCTTGTCAGGGTGCTTGCTCATCCCTCGCCGTCCTCTCTGACCTCAACGCTTTGTGCTTGGCACGTGAGGCTGAGCAGAAAGTGCATCATGCCACCCTCGTTGAGCTTGGGGATGTGAAAAGACAGCTGGCCCTTGCTGATGCCGAGTGGGCGCCTGATGAATGGATGGAGTCTGATGCCAAGGCTCCAGTCTGATGCCAAGGCAAACGCTGACGCCGAGTGGGCGCCCGATGAATGGATGGAGTCTGAACAGGCGCTGAAGAAACAATTGGATGCTGTCAACGCCCAACTTGCATCTGTCATTTCGGACGGTGAAGCATTGAAAACAGCGAAAGAGACCAGTGATGCTGCCCTGCAGGATGCCCAGAAGTCTGCCACTGAACTGCAAAAAATGCCTTGATGAGGTCGTCGAGAAGGTCGGGCAGATGAGCAAAGTGTCTGACGATCTGGCCGCTCTTCAAGCCCGCTATGCCGAGTTTGAGGGCCAACTGAAGAAAACGCTGGAGGATAAGGAAAATCTCACCATCGACTACCAGACTATGCTGACCTACGGCATGCGTGAGGTCTTTGCCAAGGTAGCTCGCTCCGAACATGCTGTCGCGCGCTCTTCTGCATTTCTGCGACGGGCGTATGCATTGGACAGCGTGTATGATGACTCTGCAGCCTATGCCACTGCTCTTTCTGAACTCACAGCTGCCTATGTTGGATACGGCTTTCCTGAGTATTTCTCTACACTGTCTGGTGAGATGACTCCCGCTTAGCTCGCCACCTGGGAACCAGATGTTGCAGTCCCGCCTGTCCTCGTGGACGGTGAAGTTGTGGCAGATGAAGGACTAGTCAAGGACTTGGAGGATGCGGGCAATAACGTTCTGGTTACTGCCTAGAACCATTAATTCAGGCTTTCTTTCCTTCTTTCCTGCTTGTTTTCTTTCTCGATAATTCCTTTGGTTTGTAATAACCCATAAGGGGACAAATTTGAACTCTTTGTTTCTGCACTTCTGTGAAACGTTTGCATTTGCATTATAAACTATTGCCTTAGTATTTTACCTGTTTGGCTCATACCTTTGTTATACCTTGTCATTTTGCTTACCATTGTTCATGGTGGGAACTCATCGTCCTTTTTGGTGAAGTGGGATGAGTTACCATGATGAACTATTAAGGTGAAAGGTCGAGTTAACCGTGTATGACTTGATGCCATGTGTTAGGCTATCTGCCGACTTGGAGGTCGCTAAACCTTATCCAAGCCACCGAGGTGTGGGGGCGTCGCCCCATCCTTAGTTTTATTCTTCAAAACCAAAGATGCTAATCCATGGACTTTGTTAATCGGTCCGTGCCCGACATGGGTTTTCATTGAAGAAAAGCCCACATTTTCTCCACACCGGTTGCTATCCGAATTTGGAGAGGATATGGTCTGCTCTGTTTGCTTGTCCGCATTTGAACAAACCCACGCCTACGTTCAGTACTCGAGAAGGGCGGCTAAGCCTCAGTCTCGGTCTGGCGGTCACGATCATGATCGTGTCATCCGACTTGCCCATGGGTGTGGGAATGCACTTGACCGCATCCTTGCCTCTCCAGATGATGTTTCTGGCACGTTTGGCAAGGATGCATCTCTGATGCTTCACCGCCTAAGTGTGGAATGTGTCGAGTGTTCAACTGCCTTGTCCGATTAACCAGCACGGTGGCCTGAACTGCCACCCTTAATGTCCATTATCACAAATTCCGATCACGTCATTCGACTTTCGAAAAGAGGTATGAATGAACAAACAAGAGATGACGTGTTCTTGAACTTAACACTTGAAATACATTAAAAGAGGAGAGTACAAAAGATACAATTTTGCGCAGGAAAACTGGATTTCCTCAAGATCGCATTCCTCATTAGGGCAAAAGTCGCGATCTGATCAGGAATCTGTTTTCCAAAAGCATTATCCCACTATTTACAAACTAATTGGTACCTTTCTCGTGGACCTGACGCTGCTCAACTGTAGTAACGGCGGAGGTTCTCCATGTTCCATGTCCTTGGGACTGCTTCGTCCGACATGGTCTGCAGCCTGTATGTGCCGTTCCCTAGCACTTCTGCGACCACATACGGTCCTTCCCACGTGACATCCAGCTTTTTTAGACCTTCAACCCGGCTGGCTTCATTCTTTCGGAGGGCCAATTCACCTTGCTTGAGGTTCCTAATGCGGACCCTCGCGTTGTAGCGTTGTTCCACGTATGAATAATAGGTTGCCTCCTTAATCGTGGCCTGCTCTCTGGCTCTCTCCAGGTCCTCCAAAATTTCCCTCAAACGCTGCTCATTGTCCGCTTCAGCATCCGGGATGGCCGATCGTGGCGACGGGATGATGAGCTCAGGTGGGATGATGGCCTCACTACCGAAACATAGAAAGTAAGGTGATTCGCATGTTGCAGTTCGCAACGTTGTCCTGTATGCCCAGAGCACTGATGGAAGCTCGTCCACCCAGTTCCCTTTTGCGCCATCTAGCCTTCTTTTTAGCCCTTGAACGATTGTTCCGTTGGTCCGCTCAGTAAGACCGTTGGCTTGCGGATGGGCTACTGACATGAAACTTTGCTCGATGCCCATCTGGTTGCACCAGTTTCTGAACACTCCTCCTTCAAACTGGCGCCCGTTGTCACTGATGATTGTCCTGGGTAGGCCGAATCTGCAGACAATGTTTCTCCACACGAAACTGGTCATCCTCTTGCCCGTGATGGTTGCCAACGGCTCTACCTCGACCCACTTGGTGAAGTAGTCGACAGCCACCACCAAGAACCTTCTTTTGCCACTGGCTTGGGGGAAAGGACCGACTATGTCGATGCCCCACTTCGCGAACGGCCATGGGCCTGTAATACTCTTCATGGGCTGGCCGGGTTGGGATGACACACGATCATGTACCTGGCACTGATGGCACGTCTTGACCACATTGTCGGCATCGACCCTCATGTTGGGCCAGTAATAACCTGCTCGCGTCGCACTCAGTGCAAGTGTCCGGGCTCCTTGATGGTTGTCGCCGCTACCCTCGTGGAGTTCTCTCAAGATTTTTTCCGCTTGTTTGGGTGTTAAGCAACGCAACCACAGCTGCAGGTATCCCCTCTTGTATACCACCCCGTTTTTTAGCGCAAACTTCAGCGCCCTCCTCTCTAAAGCTCCCACCTCTTTCTGGTCGGGTAGTAATGCTCCGCTGAGCAGATAGTCCCGCATCGGTGTTAACTAACATGGCGGTTCAGCCTCGATGACAGCCACCGCCATGCCTTCGGTTGATCTGGTCGGCAGTGTTTCCACCAACACTCCCATGGACAAGTGGCTACTTGATGTGGAGGCCAACTTGCTGAGGGCATCCGCCCTTGTGTTTTCGGATCTGGGGACTCGGGTCACCTCAAATACCTCGAACAGTATCGCCAAACTCTTCACCGCAACAAAGGTTAGCTGATTTTTCTTTCATTATCACCATAAATCACCATTATTGTCTCTTTATTATATTTATTACGACAAATCACATAATTAATCATATTCATCACCATAAATAGCTATAATTATCTTTCATCCAATAAAATATATAATTATCAATTTTGTTTGTATTAACATTCTCACATTGTGAACATATTGAACATTTAAACCTATATCGGAAGAATTCAATCAATTTAATATAATGACATGGTAGGTAATATATTTGGTATATTGGAGATATATCATTAGTGAGGAATTAAAATGTCATGCATAAGTGATAGTTTCATGTTCAGGTTAATTATTCCACATTCATCTGAACATCTAGTAAGTACATGGATGTTGTACCCAACTTGGGCCATGCGCAGATTGAATTGAATCTACTGCAAGAAACAACTGCTAGTATGCGATAGAAATTGAAACCATAAACCAACCGGTAGGAAATGTTTTCAGTATATTTTTTTTGTTATAAATTCCTCATTGAGATGGTTGGTTAACCTGGTTGTATGGCTCCTTCAAAGAGTACAGTACCAGTATCTACTCTTCCTTATTCACTGTTGCATCTCTGCTTAATGAACTGAATTACTTATAATGAAGATTTTGTACTATGCAAATCCCAAAATACATAGACACACTTGCACTTATTTATATGTATGTCATCTTGTCTACCTGTTAAGGCTCGCCCAAATCAATGTGAGTACATCTATACATCTCCCTGATACATTGTTCATCTCCTTAATACACATCTTCTGTTGGAGTACATACATGTATAGCTACTCTTTTCCTTACTTGTAGGTTTGTGTGCATTTCTTCCTGATGTCTTTTGCCTCTCTTGTATAAGTCATTTGTGGCTACTATATCCTGACAAGTATGTAAATGCTACATTAAACTTGTCGTGCAACAACATTATCTGCAAAAGACATGCTTGTAATGTATATTCTGCTTGTTTAAATTTTTGTTCTCGGTAACTAATGTATGGAAATGAATGTGTTCCTTCAGGTTGATAATCGCATAAAAGCTCATTTATCGTTGTTAAATAATCTGCCAAGCAAAAAATTCCTAGCATTCCCTGAACATTGTCTACACACTGCATCAACTTTGTAACTCATCACTAGGGTTTTTTTACTATAATTGTGAAACTCATTAGTCATGATGAGTAGATTAGATTCTCAGTTTGAGTCGTGACATATAAGATGCATGAACGTGTTTAAGTCTTTAGTATGGTTGTTTGTGGTTGGGAAAATTTTTTTTAGAAAATGTATTGTCTTACTTGAGCATTGAATACATGCTAGAAACTATTTAACATTAATGTAAAATTTTCTGTTTGGATCTACATGGTCTATTAGGGCCGAGCATCCGACTGACCTGACGGCTCATCAGGAGCAACGGCTCGGCCCCTTAGCACACATGGCGCCAGGGCCAGCCCGGACGCGGCATCAGATCAGAACCCCAGTTGTCTAGGCCAGGCATCTCGCCATCCTGGATGACTCATCCCGGCCCCTTGACACACATGGCATCCGGGCCAGACCCGATTGCAGTTAGAACCCTACTTGGCCTGGCAGGAGCATCTTCCCAGACAACCTAATGGCGTGATGTGACTGACCAGGCCCCGGTTCCCTTCTATAAATACCTCACTAATTACAAGGAGAGAGGTATGTTCACCATTCACTATTCTCTACCAAAATTACTCCCAACATGCTTTCTGACTTAAGCATCGGAGCGGGAACGACATTAAGCCACCCCGCCTGACCATGAGTGTTCATATGGTCTTAGCAAGTAGAGTTCATCCGTTGCCAAGGCGGATCAAGAGACGCTGCAGCACGGCCTGGATCGACAGTCCAGGCCACAGTCCAGCAGCACCGTTCGGACGTTGGCCTTCCTCCGAGGAACTTCCCGGCCGTAACATTGGCACCGTCTGTGGGGATTAAACGCCTAGTCACCCACGCAGCTTGGAGATGTGAGCGAATCAGCCTCCGACGAGCACAACTGAAGCACATCTCCAAATCTGAGCAGACAAAGAGCCTCTAAGTTGGTTTCTTGGTAAAAAGGTACAAACTTTCACCAAAAATGCCTTCTTTAGAGCCTAAACTTTCAGATCTGTTAAGCACAGCTTCAACAAAGCTTAAACAGATCAAGCCCATTCTTTTTTAGCCAAAAAGGAGACGACTTTCACCAAAAAATCCCTCCTTTAGAGCCGAAAATTTCAGATCTGTTAAGCATAGCTTCGAGGAAGTTTAAACAGATCAATCCCATCCCTTTTTAGCCAAAAAGGAGATGGCTTTCTCCAAAAAAATCCCTCCTTTAGAGCTGAAACCTTCAAATCTGTTATGTATACCTTCAACAAAGCTTGAAGAGAGCAAGCCCATTTCGTTTTTAGCAATAAAGGGGAAGACTATCACCAAAAATCCGACCTTTAGAGTCAAAAACCTTCAGATTTGTCAAGAATAGCTTCAAGAAAGCTTAAAGACATTAAACCCGTTAATCTTTAGCCAAAAAAGGGAAGATTTTCAACAAAAATCCGATCTTTAGAGCCAAGCCCCCATATATGTGTGAAAAATGCCATTGAAAAGAGGAAGAAGATGATATCATACATCTGCCATATTTGTGTGGTACAAAGAGACACGATCCTAAAAAAAAAAAAAAGTTTCTGCAGTTTGACTTTCTCTAGCAGATGATCAAACTGCCCAGATGGGCGGACCGGACGCCGTGCCCAGATGAGCGGAAAGGATGCCGCGGCCAGATGAGCGGACCGGATGCCTCGCCCAGATGAGCGGACCGGACCCCGCGCCCAGACGAGCAGAGCAGTCGTCGCGCCCAGACCAGCGTATCGGTCGCTGCACCCAGAAAAGCAGACCGGTTAGCGCAGACGAGACAACATATATACGAAGGTCATCAGCGATCGGCCATTATATACCCACATCGGTAAATACCATCATGGTCATAGTTCATCAGGCCACTTCAGCGAATACCACATAGGCCAGTTCATCAGGCTAGTTCATTAGGCCACTTCAGCGAATACCACATAGGCCAGTTCATCAGGCTAGTTCATTAGGCCACTTCAGTGACATCGGCTAGTTCATCAAGCCACTTCAGCCACGTCGCCCTGTCCATCAAGTCACTTCAGCCACGTCGTCCAGTTCATCGACTCTCTTCGGCGACATCGCCCAATTCGTTGACCCATTTCAGCGACAAGGCCAACCACCCGGTTTATCGATCATGTCCACTTTCCAAAGCCGTTTCATCAACCCAGTTCAGCGGTCTCATTCGCCATCCGGAGCTTATACGGCAACAGTGCTTCATGTCAACACTCATCCAGACGCAACTCCTACCAAAGGACGATTAGGACTGCCAACCTAGGTGATGACGCTGGTGATGACGCTAGTTAATGAAGCCCAGGTGAGCCGACCAGATGACGACCCATCCAGGATCAGGACCAAGGTGATGACGCTGACACATGAGTGCATGGCAACCTGGTGAGCCAACTAGATCAGAAACGTCTCTTAGACAGCTGAGCCAACTAGGCGAGCCGACCAGATGACAAGGTCAACCCCGCTTTGAGCCGACCAGATGACAACGTCAACCCCGCTCTAAAAAGGTACCCCATACCACCCAATATTTCTAATGCTAGTCCCATGACATTTTCTCAAGCATAATTTCTAGAGAGATCATAATGTTTTCACTAATAAGGGAGTGGTCTTAGGGAAAAGTATTTTCCCGTGCAAAATTGTAGTGTTGTTTTCTCCCCCACTATTAATGTATTTCAAGTGCTAAGTTCACGGACATGTTTTCCCTTGTTTATCCATTTGAACCTTATTTCGAAAGTCGAATGACAAACTCGAAATTTGCAACAATGGATACAACGAAAGGAGGTTCAACCCACCGACCCGGCCAGCTGGACCGGGCGGAGAGAACACATGGCACATTTTACACCTAGACTGTAAAGCGTCCGGGATGCATCTTTGTTAACGAGCCAGGATTGTTGCTTGGAGAAACAAGGGTGTACTTCTGTGCATTTTACTCTCAAGGGCAAGTCGGTCGACACGGTCACGATCGTGACCGCCGGGCCGGGACTGAGGCTTAGCCGCCCTTCTCGCGCACCGAACATAGGCGTGGTCCTGTTCAGACGCGAATACGCGAAAGGGACAGACCATATCCTTTCCCAACCACGGGTAGCAACCGTTTGGGAAAAAAGATGGGTTTCTTCTTCATTGAAGACCCATGTCGGGCAAGGACCGATAAAGCAGAGTTTGAGACTTAGCAGTACCAACTCTAAATAAAAAATCCCAGGAAAGGAATGACCATTCCACAAATCTTGGTGGCTTGGAAAAGGTTTAGCGACTCCCAAGTTTCAGGCAACTTTGCCCGGAATTCAAGGCCATGCGCGCCAACTTCCATCAGAACCAGCAGGCATCCAGGACCATCCATCCGGTCAAGCCATCCCTCTTCCTGAAGGGGACGACCCATGTGGACAAGATGGCCCAGCCCACTTGATGAACGGTAAATGAAACAATCATTATAAGCATGCAGGTTGTAAACTAATGTAGAAATGCTAAAGTGGCGTAAACTTAACAATTTATTATGCAAACATATAATGTTTCAAAAGAAAACAAGTATAACCAAATGTATCCCCTTATGGGTTATTACATAACCTGTAAATTGTTCAAATGGCAAAACGCAGGAAAGGAAAACAAAGAAACCCAACTGGACTGGTCGCCTTGGCCGGCAGACCAGTCAACCCAAGAGGGACGACACGCCGCGAAGCGCATGCCCTTCCAGGATCGCCATCTTGAAATCGTGCGAAACATGGGAGGTCTCCGTGACCAATGCCAATCGGCACAATGAACATGTACAAGCAATATGCTATCACGACCCAGGTCAGTATAAATTAACATGCTCATACACGCATCACGACCCAGGTCAGCATGCTAAGCACAGTTGAAAAATGCGTACGCTTAAGATAAGATGTCGATCCAAAAAGGGCTAACCGCCCAGATCACGGTTCCGACCGTCAGCCCAGCCCAAACCTTTGCCATCCCAGATCGCGGTTCGGACCGCCAGCCTGGACCAAGGCTTTTGCCATCCCAGATCGCGGTTCCGACCGCCAGCCTAGGCCAAGGCTTTTGCCATCCCAGATCGCGATTCCGACCGCCGGCCTGGACCAAGGCTTTTGCCATCCCAGATCGCGGTTCCGACCGCCAGCCTGGGCCGAGGCTTTGCCATCCCAGATCGCGGTTCCAACCGCCAGCCTGGGCCGAGGCTTTGCCATCCAAGATCACGGTTCCGACTGCCAGCCTGGGCCGAGGCTTTGCCATCCCAGATCGCGGTTCCGACCGCCAGCCTGGGCCGAAGCTTTGCCATCCCAGATCGCGGTTCCGACCGCCAGCCTGGGCCGAGGCTTTGCCATCCCAGATCGCGGTTCCGACCGCCAGCCTGGGCCGAGGCTTTGCCATCCCAGATCGCGGTTCCGACCGCCAGCCTGGGCCGAGGCTTTGCCATCCCAGATCGCGGTTCCGACCGCCAGCCTGGGCCGAGGCTTTGCCATCCCAGATCGCGGTTCCGACCGCCAGCCTGGGCCGAGGCTTTGCCATCCCAGATCGCGGTTCCGACCGCCAGCCTGGGCCGAGGCTTTGCCATCCCATATCGCGGTTCCGACCGCCAGCCTGGGCCGAGGCTTTGCCATCCCAGATCGCGGTTCCGACCGCCAGCCTGGGCCGAGGCTTTGCCATCCCAGATCGCGGTTCCGACCGCCAGCCTGGGTCGAGGCTTTGCCATCCCAGATCGCGGTTCCGACCGCCAGCCTGGGTCGAGACTTTGCCATTCCAGATCGCGGTTCTGACCGCCAGATTGGGCCAAGGTTTTGCCATCCCAGATCGCGGGCCTGTCCGCCATCATAGGCACTTTTCTGCCATCCTGGATCGCGGTCCCATTAGCCATCATAGGCACTTTTCTGCCATTTTAGATCGCGGTTCTCAGCGCCATCATAGGCTCGTCTCTGCCATCCTAGATTGCGGTTCCGACCGCCATTATAGGCACGTTTCTGCCATCCTAGATTGTAGTCCAGTCTGCCATCATAGGCACTTTCCTATCATCCTAGATCGCGGTCCCGACCGCCATCATAGGCACATTTCTGCCATCCTAGATTGCGGTCCCGTCCGCCATCATAGGCATTTTTCCTGTCATCTTAAATCGCGGTTCCGACCGCCATCATAGGCACGTTTCTGCCATCCTAGATCGCGGTTCCGATCGCCAGCCTGGGCTACGGTTCTTCCAACCTAGGCCACGGTTTCAACCGCTCAGTATTCATCAATCATCTGCAGCTCCCTCTTCTAGCCAACGAGAGCTCTTCAACTCTCACTAGGAAGAGGGGAAGAGAGACCAGATAGGTCGTGAAGCCGGACAGCCGATCCTGCCAAGTCAAGGGAAGTCCGGAACAAAGATCAGCCCATATGGAGTGTCCGGTTGACGAACTAGAAAGCCAAGTGGTTCAATGGTTGAGAGAAGCGGATAAACCAAGGAAATTAATGAATGAAATCACTTCGATAAACCACTTGGCCTAACATGCCGAGATGCAACATGCCAAGAAGCGCAAAGGCTGACAACGCAATTCACCTCAAGAGGTTTACGAGCCAAAGTGTAGCAAGAAGATGAAGGCTCCCACGACCACGGTCACGGCCACACGTGGCTATGAACCTGACCAGAGATCCCGCTTGATGATCAATCCTCACCAGGTTAAGGAATCACGCAGCAACCCAGATTATGATGTGGGATGCCGAACCAATCTTGTCCAAATGAGGAGCCCAGATCCAGAAGTTGGATTACCAGATGATACAATTCAAGGCAGTTGTCGGATGATGCTATTCAAGGCAGTTACCGGATGGGGTTATTCACGGTGGATCAAATGTTAAACTCAACGAAATGAGAAGTTCGACTAAGAGGCTTCGGGAGTCAGCCCAGACCGACCTCCCAAACCAGCTGGTTCATCCGCCAAGTCCGTCCAACATGTCTCACAAACTGGCCCATGCCACAGGACGATGTGTACCGAAATTGCAAGCATGCCCACGACCATGGCCTCAAAGGAAATTGTCTCCACCGAAAGCAACATGGTCTAGGCACAAATCCACGAAAAGCTATTTTTCCCCGACAGATATGGTGAACAAAATATTGAGTCACAAAGCGGTAGAGAGATCCAGAATCCCACTGCGACAATCAGTTGATGAACCAGACGTCTCATCGAGGCGGCTCGCCAAGACAATGATGGAACCACACCAGCGGTCCGATCCGCCCATCCCGACGGAGCACCATGGCAACAGGACATCTACAGCCAAACTCATCAACCAGATCAACGATCCGGGTCAAGTAAGAACCATCATGGTGAGAACACGACACGGTGCAAAATCATCACACCTACCTACGACCCAGACGCCTACCCTAGGCGACATCGTGATCCAGCTCCATGGCCAAGGCTAGCGAAGCTCGCTCGGTCCAAATGGAATACATTGCAAGTAAAAAAGGGGCACGTGACCAAGAAGTGGAGGAATTTTCTTACCATGAATCTTCCGACGGCGTGAACCCTGCTTGTTCAAAATGGTCCAACGACCCAAGCAACAGCCCTGCGCTCGAACCGTCAGTTCAAGCTTGGACTTGGGGGGACTTGTTAGGGCCGAGCATCCGACTGACCTGACGGCTCATCAGGACCAACGGCTCGGCCCCTTAGCACACATGGCGCCAGGGCCAGCCCGGACGCGGCATCAGATCAGAACCCCAGTTGTCTAGGCCAGGCATCTCGCCATCCTGGATGACTCATCCCGGCCCCTTAGCACACATGGCGCACGGGCCAGACCCGATCGCAGTTAGAACCCTACTTGGCCTGGCAGGAGCATCTTCCCAGACAACCTAATGGCGTGATGTGACTGACCAGGCCCCGGTTCCCTTCTATAAATACCTCACTAATTACAAGGAGAGAGCCATTAGGTTGTTTTTAATCAACAGAAATTCTGCAGGATGAAGCAGTGAGCCAGCTCCAAACTGTTTAGAGGTGGTTTTTATCTTAATTTATCTTTGATTTACTGAAATTTGACTTGTTGTTCAAAGGCAGTAAACAACTTCAAAGCCACTACATGTCTTAAACTGAAATATGGTTATGGATTGATCAGATGCAGGTGATGGACTCAAATGGGCACTATGCAGAGACTGATGCGGATGGGAGTGTGGTTGAGATAACTAATGGTGTTCATCGTCGTTATGTCACGCACCTGAATGGTGACGGCGTGGAAGTTACTGATGTAGAAATAATGGGTGAAGAAGAACCTGTGGTAGATGCTGATTTGGAGGTTGGTAACGGGACTGATAATGGTAGTGATGATGATGATAGTGTATGTGTAGTGGAGGAAGTTACTGAAGAAGGCGAAATACTTTTGCGGTATCTCCCGGATCAGGTTAGAGAAGGAATTGAAGAGAATGTAGGGGCAGCGCCAGCTGTTCACAAACCTCAAATTTCCCAGCGCTACACTTCTGGTGGGGAATTTGTAGAGAAGATGAACATGTATGCTTACTCATCCGGCTTCACAATAACCATTAAGGAACCAGTAAGGGATAAAAGGCAGACAGTTTGCAACGCTGTGGAGAAGGATGTTGATGATATGTTTGTTTTTGACCTTGTCAGAAAGTATAAGGATCACCGCAAGCTTAGATTGCAATGTAGTAAGGCAGGGGCGCACAAACCACGGAGCTCCGATCCAAACCGAAGTACTACTTCTTGTAAGACCATGTGTCCGTGGAGAGTCAATGCTTGTAGGTCGCCCAGTAGGGGGACAAGCTGGAAGATCACGATGTTGAATGATGAGCACAACCACGATTTAGACCCTAATCTGAGTCGGCTGTTGTGTAAGTGCCGTAGGATTTCAGTAGGAGATCAGACTAAAGCCCTTGAGCTGCATAGAGGTGGGATCGGGATTTCTAAGATATATGGTTTATTCGTTAGTAGGTATGAGACGATTGACAAAGTACCGTTCTTGGAGAGGGATCTCCGCAACTTCCTTAATTTTACAGCAATGGAACGCTTGAAGGGCAGCGACTTTGCAAAAATGGAGTTTTATTTCAAGAAGATGAGTTTGGAGTGTCCGGTTTTTTTTTATGAGTTTGAGACTGATGATCAGAACCAATTGAAGAGTGTGTTTTGGGCAGATGCTCGGTGCAGAGAAGCCTTTAAAGTTGTTGGAGACACTGCTTTCTTATGTAACCTGTACAAGTGGCCATTTGCACCATTTTCAGGTGCCGATCACAACGGGAATACCATTTTGCTAGGGTGCGCCTTGTTGTCGACTGAGCACGAAGCCAGCTTCGCATGGCTTTTTCGCACTTTCACAAAGTGCATGGGGAAGCAACCGGACAACATACTTACCGATCAAGACGTCAAAATTGGTTAGTTAGTCGAATATGAATTGTTGAATTTTTATATTCATTCACTGTCTTAGTTTCACTTTGGGTCTGATTTGGTAGAATGGCAGGTCTACTTTTTAAATTTATTCTGTAGCATATATTAAATTTGGGATGTTGGGTAGAGATGGGTGAACTTTAACGCAAGAAATGGGTAAGATATGATGTACCTAGTCAGCCTGCATAAATTTGGTGAATAACCCACTGGTTTTACATACTAGTAGTGTCTTACTTGTAGGAGTGACGATAGTGTCTTTCTTCTTTAAATGGCCCCGGATATGTTTATTTGCCTCAATTATTAAATTTTAATGAAGTATTCTAAAGAAAATTCCAAATTGTGTATTAATTAAATATTCCAAAAGAATAGTGTTGGTGAATGAGTAATAAAATGAGAAATGATTTGATCCAAAATCGCCGTAAGCTCTAGACAATGTAGTAATCATAGAAGCTAAATACAGTGATAAAGAAATGATAAAGAAGCTCTGATAAAGGAATGATTTGCTGTAATGATGACAATGTAGTAATTAAAGAATCTAAATACAGTGAAAAATTGAGGGATTGTCTCCTGGAAAAAATATTGTTCCAGGAACCATGATAAAAAGTGAAATTTCATACCTGAACAAGAAGGCTGTAAAATGAATGAAAATTCAGGATGTCCGTAGAAGTTTGAATTTGATTATTAATTGGTATGCCAACTATATAATCATAGGAGGTAAGTTAAAAATAATAGAAGTAAATGTAACAACTTAATTAGTCAAATTAAATGCGATTAGGTGCTTCGAAACCTATGAAGATATTTAAATTTGTTTGTGATGTGGTCTGGTTGAATGGAAAAAAGAGGAGTGAAGGTATGAGCCGATTTTTTAAATTTCTTTGTAACCAGGGGCTTATTTTTGTTTGTAAGCATGGCTGCAGAATCTTAGCTATGTATGTGGTAATGAGAAAATGGTTCGTAGTACTTATTTTTGTTCTTAGTACTTAGTTACTTATTTGTGTTTGTAATCATGGCTGTTGAATTGGTTCTAAGTACTTGAGAAAATGTAGGTAATGCTATACAGACAGAATTTCCTGGAATTAGACACAGATGGTGTTTGTGGCATGTCAAAAAGAATGCGAGGAAGCACCTAGGAATGTTGCCTCAGTGGGGGAAAATTTCTGATAAACTGCAGGAGATTTTACACGATTCATATTCTGTGGAGGAGTTTGAGGCTGAATGGCAAGCCTGGGCAAACGAGTTTGGAGTTGGTGATAACGATTGGGTGAAGAGGGCGTACATCGATAGGGCAAGGTGGGTGCCTGTCTACTTCAAATCAGTATTTTGGGCTGGAATGTCAAGCACTCAGAGGAGTGAAGGTATGAATCGATTTTTGAAATTGTTTGTTAACGTGAATACTACTCTTGGAAAGTTTGTGGAAGAGTATGGCAAGACCGTCTGTAAAAGAGTTTTTGAGGAGGTACGATCTTCTAAGATTGGGAAGGATCAGTCATCACGGAAGACTACTAATCACCCATTTGAGGATATATTCGAGAAATTATACTCGCGCAACCAATTCAAGAAAATGCAGGAGCAGATGACTGATATGCGCGACAATACAGCAACTATAGAGAAAGTTCTAGAGGATAACATTGTTGAGTATAAAGTAGTGGTGAAAACATTCAGGGAGGGATGGACCAAGCGCAAGTATTTCAGGGTGGTTATTGATCGTAGTTCAGTTGAGGTAAAGTGTGATTGCCAGTTGTTTGAGTTTTCTGGTATAATGTGTTGTCACATGCTTCAGGTTTTTTGGGAGGAAGACATAGGCACTGTGCCCGAGAGGTACATTTGTAATCGTTGGAGGAAGGACGTCCGACAGGAATACGAAACTATGTCCTATCCAGTGGCTTCCATTATTCCCCCAGTTAGTTCTGAAGTTAAAAGGTACAATGAAATGCAGCAGGTCTGTGAGAAAATTGCTGCAATTGTGATGTACGATGAGGTCAGACACCGTGAGATGCTGGAGAAACTGAAGGTCATACACGCAGAATTGAAAGAATGCATGGTTAATTTAGAAGGCGAACCATCATTTGGGGCAGGGAGTGTTGGGTCCAGGTACAGGGCAGCAGCCAAAGCGAGGGAAGCTCAAGCGCAAGAGAAGGAAAAGCAAATGCCAGAGGTAACTGCTGAACCAACAATTGAGATGGTGAAGGATCATGTTGACAAGCGAGGGATGGGACGCGGGGCTGCGAAGAGGAAATTGTCTTTTGCAGAGAAGAATAAAGGAAAATGGCGCAACCGGAAGAGGGGTGCCGGTAAAGAAACAAACGGAATTACTCCTAACACGCCTCTGAAATATGTCGAGGTAATTTACACGCGCAATGTCATTGCTGAATAAGTATTGCACTCTGTTTTCATCTTATCACTTGCTTTTTTTGCAGACTGTGTTTTGTCGACAATGGCAGCCTAGTGCAGTTGTGGCTGGATGGAAGCCGGGTGTCACGGTAACGGGAACAGGAAAAATTCCAGTTGCAGCTAATCCCTTCACCCAAACCTGATGCCCGGGACTGAATTGTTGCACCAGTGTATTTTATGTAATAAAACTTGTTGTTGATTGATAGACTGTGATGTAATTTTTCTGGATTCTGTTTCTATGCTTGGCAAAGACGAAAGACCAGACATGTTTAGTAATTGATGCTTAATTTATTATTTTTAGTTTCTTTTGAAGGGAATAAAATTGTGAAAGTCTAACGCTGAGCCCACAATCTGTTTTTGTTTCAGCCCGAAGTTAAATTGGGCTGAATATTCATTAAGTGGGGGGGTCTCAAAGGGGTGCCGAATGGGGAAATGCATGTTTGGTTTGTTGCTGAATTGTTAGCTTGTGTTATGCTATTAACGAGGATTTAAAACCAATGTCCATATTCTCAGATTTCTTCATTCATAAGCATTCATCCAATTAATAGCTATAGTATCTGGATTTCGGTGCCAATGATTCGTAGCCGTTTATTTTCTATCAAATTTAGCCGCAAAATTTAATTTCGCCTGATCTGAGCTTCTGCTCCCTTCGACAAGCCTTTAACATTATTCGTGCTGTGTTTCTAGTTTGTTATCTCAGTGCAATCTTGAGGTCAAAGTACTGATTTCATCATCTCAATCGAATAATACTGGAATATGAACGGGCGAACAATATAAATAAAAATCAGTTATAAGTATAGACATGATCTAAACATCGTCAAACAAACGTTGAAGGAAATCATCATATGGAAAAGACTGGAAATGATGTAAAGAAACAACACATAGGAGGAATCAGAAGGAGTAGTACTGAAGGATCGTCATCGACATCTGGACTGATTAGATCAGATCATCGGTGTCCATTGGAGCTGACTTCTGTATCGTTTCACATCTTCGCTCGGGAAGATAAGATTGTTGCATTTCAGTTCCACTAATCTGTTTGCAGATTCAATGACTTTCACCCGCTGCAAGTTTATTGTTGTAGAAGCAATGCAGGCGCAGAAGTAAACACGCTTCCTCACACGAATGTGTTCCTGAATTTCAAGATTGCTAAAATTACAAAAGCATTTTGGGGCAGGAGTATGGTTACTTGTTAGTCATTAGATATATTAACATTGAAACCACAATTGAGGTACCTCATTCAGGCAGAGTGTGGGAGACGAGAATGGTGATGCGGGACTATAGCACTCCATCATATGCATCACCATTACACCACTGTCTTCATCGTGAATTGACCGGCTCCAGGGAGGGTAACTGAGCTGCATACCAAACCTGGTGAGCTGATGTTTCCTCTCGTCCCCCAGTGTATCCAGTACTTTCCACAACCACACCAACTACGAATTCAGATTTTTAATCAAGACACTCATCTCGTATTCACTGGATAAAATAAATGAACGCGGTACATAATGTATATGTATGCTTACTAGCTTTGATTCCATGATTTCCCAGGCAGAACGGGACGCCCTATACACCGTGTCGATGCACACTATTTTCTGATTGAGGAAGTCTACGATCATGACAGTGTAATGAGATCCCATCAAAACAGGAATGAAAATCTAGGGAACAAAAAACAATTTTTAGATTGCCATTGATGAAACTAAGAGTGACATTGAAGATGGCTGAATTGATTGCATGTGCAAGGAGTTACCATTTCAGGTTTCCGAATTTGGTGTCTGTTGTTGCCTCTTGCAATCCATGAGAACCAGTGGTCAATCTGCTCATCCTCAGACTGAATGTTATCCTGTTCAGAGAGTAAAATGCGATTAATTGGTTAACGCTTTTGAAAATTATCAATGTAGATGTAAACTTCTAACGCAGTGCAAATCTAGTAAGGTGGTGCATTGCAGCTACCAACTATTCAGAATCATTTACAAACACAACACTTGGCAACACATATACTAGTTGTTATTTAGTAAGAAGCAAGTTCATGATGGCATTTTGTGAGGACTGACCTTAACAACAACGTCAAGATACAGCTTCTCTGGAGTCCCTAGTGTGCTCGATGTCTCCATCAGGGATCTTGCCCAAGCGTTAACCACCGAAGGTGCAATCGGAAGACCGATATCTAGGCTGCGCATATCTTTTCTGAACACAAATAAACCCTGAACATCCTCGTATATGGACTCGCTGAAATAAGTCAAAGCCAAATGATTAAATTCATACTCATGTAAGGTTCCTTGAATGGTTTAAATATATAAACCTCACAAATGAAAAATCTGAGCACTGACCTGTCATCCAAGTTAGCAATGTTCGAAATGCAGTAATCAGCTACGTCAGCGTAAGATCGAGGGAGACACTGAGTGCTGCAGTTGTACCTGCACAACAATTTACTTAGAAACAGCCCCTTGTAATTCTTGCCAACCAGATTCAGGAGGGTTTCACGAGCTGGATTGGGTCCGTTGACGCTATTGTTGACTGCGATTTCATTACCGCCATCTAAAACGGATGTGACAGCTTGCCTTATGGAGATCATTTTATTTATCACCTCAGTTAGGCCATTTGTTAGGGAGAATGGAGGCCCTAGACGATCAAACGACACATGAGTGTTTATTGACCTCAGCTTTTGTCCGGTCATGCGCAGGAGATGAGAATTCAACATGACTTGCAGATCACGGGCCAGGAGGATGACTGCCCTCTCGTTGTCCTATTCCAAAAACACAAGGAATAATTGAAGACCAGCCACAGACAAATGAATAAACAAGGTGTGAATTATTATATTTAGACAGTGCATGAGTATAACTGGAATTGATTATCTACATCGGAACCCTAGTTTAGTATCACTATGAGAAGAAATGTTCTTTTAAACGGCATTTTTATAATTCATTTCAACAGTTGTGCAGGAGATAGAGTGGGAGGATAAATTTTGTTGCAAATATACTTGTCCTTCACCGGAGTTGCTGTAACTAGGAGCACAAATGGGGTATTTTGGGTAGTGTAAGACCTTGTCGAGACGGAAGAAATGATTCAAAAGTTGACAAGAAATTCCTAACTCATCCAGACCGTAGAGCTCTTTATCCCCAAAAATAATCCTCGTAGATACGATATTCACGGTTAGACCC
Organism: Sherardia arvensis; assembly: GCA_948330725.1. Classification (NCBI taxonomy): domain Eukaryota; kingdom Viridiplantae; phylum Streptophyta; class Magnoliopsida; order Gentianales; family Rubiaceae; genus Sherardia; species Sherardia arvensis. The sequence goes on from OX415235.1 coordinate 19,843,927, forward strand.
CAAAATAACCACCATATTGCAGTTCATGCCCTATAATGCTACCAACTTTTTTTGTATAATAATGTTATTTGAATATAATGTAAGGTAGTGACTACTGACATCCACTAGTAACGATAAATTGACATATAACACATATGGTTCTCAATTTCCCGAAATTTAGATTCTTCTTTGTCAAAAGATATCATTTACTTTTGAAATTTGCTGGCCAAATTTACCGACCCCAATAAATTTGAAGTTGATAATTTGGTAAATAATCAAATGTTAATATCTTTGTGTAACTTTCATTGATCAAACAATCAACAATGTAAGATTGCTAAAAATTTTTTATTATAATTACAAAATAGATTAGTCGAGCATAAAATTTTACGCTCATATATTTTTCCCAAATCTTTCCTTCTTCTACCATATAATATGTAATCCTAAAAGAAGGATACATTTGGATTATGAATGTCAAGGTTAGATATACATGAAAATCTCCATTGTTATGCACCGCTATATTCAAATGTGTCTGATTTGAGTTCAAATAATATTATATATCTTGATAGTGTGATTTCTGGCTAACAATATATATTTAATGATGAAATTGAATATAACTCCTTCAAGAGACGGTCAAAGATTAACCATAAAACCCCTGCTTTATACCCTAAATCCTAAACCCGCATCCCATGACCCATGGAAGCCCAACAACACTAGAGACCCAGTCCTTGTAACCCTAAACCCTTTATCCTCAAATAATGTTATTACATCCGTACAGTATTTCGAAAGCTTGAGTAAGCTTCATTTTAGTGAGTAATAATGTGTTCCTATTTTGGTGTCTTTAATAATTTGTTATAAGATTCTCTTATTAGATATACTCAAAATGCTCAATTAGGTCAAATGTTTTTAGTAGAATTCAGCTACAGCTACCGATACTTACAAAATGTTAGATCTAAGCGAAACCAATCTTGGAGTCGGATCAAGTGCAATTTGATACATACATTTGAAAAAGGGCTGTAAAGTAGCCGCACAAAACACGAACAAGGCATGTTCCTTCATGTATTCGAACAACATTTGTGTGTATGTGATCGTGCTCAAAGTTGAACGAGCTAGTTTTTTTTTGTTCCGGCCATGAAACGAATGATTTTTATGTCGGTGGAGATCGGTTTGTAACCTAAGTCTAATTCATGCTCGCACCCGATCTCTATCATATTCTGGCTAATAGATTACTTATGTAATTCTCATTTGTTTACCCGAGCGGTTTGACGAGATTAGCGATTTAGCTTTAAGGTGTTTGAGTTCGAACTCTTATACAAACAATCGAGTTCGACCACTAGTCAAGCTCGGTCAACCCTAAGGTGAGTTCGAAGTGTGACCGAGCTATGTGAGTTCGAAGTGTGACCGAGCTATTCACGAGCCGTAATTGCAAAACTCGACTGATTAACACTCCTATTCTAAACTAACATTATTATCGCTGAACCTTTATGCTTACCTGTTCAAATGAGATTCATGTAACTGCACGACGATGTCAATATCACAACATAGATTTTAATATTAGCAACTTTTAATATCAGGAACTTGTTCAAATGTGAATAGAATTACTGTATATTTCGTTGGTTTAGACAATTTTATCTCCCAAACTTACAACTGATGGAGTGCCATGCATGATCTGTATAACATTTTACAGCAACGACAAATATGCCGCGAGGTAATAAATTGAACAACAAAATAAAAAAATAATAACCATATAGGGTTTTAGAGCTTCCCACACCGCCTCCCTTCACAGTGGTGGATTCAACTAATTATATTTACTATGTTGAAATTGTGCAATTCCGATCAAACACAGTAGCAACATACAAAATAATATATAACAAAACTCATGTAAACAGGCAAATATGTATAAAGGTGTATATATATACCTATATACATTTTAAGGAAGAAAATTGATGTATATAATATAGTTAAAGTGACATTATTTTGATTTGCCTTTTTTTTTTCAAATTGAGATTATTGTATAATAAGCTGAAGATGACAGGGCAATGTTGTTATCATAATCTCCATGAATCAAACCAAAAAACCATATATAAAACTCTAGGATAAATTTACTAAATGCCATACAAATACTTCACATAATTTTTTGAGTTGTATACTACCATTGTTCAATAAAATATCGGAGACATTATGAAGTAGCATGGCCGAGGGGGTGTTTTATAAATTGTAGCAGTTTGTGGGCATTTAGTACAAATTTCGGTTTTCCATTTTTCCGGATTGACTGAGCTTCTTCCTTCCCCATAGCCTCTTACAGCTGCGAATGACCACTCACCAAGTCCCAGTAGTCATAGCATAGCCTATCACTACTATTCTGCCTTCACCAACTGTCAGAGGCTTTATGTCTTCCGGAAGGCAGCGTATCAATTACAATCCTCCACTGACACGGTGTAGCCGTTGTCCACCAGAAAGAAGGTCGTACCGCTATTCAATTGAGCTAGTCCATGCTTTGCAATTGTGTCAGCTGGTTGCATGGGGAATTGTTGATAAGGCATGGGTTAAAGTGTCCGTTGTGTTGTCTGTGAATCCCATCGTCGGAATTGTGGTAACTTGAATTTGGGTAACTGGATGTTGATACAAACGACCTCCACGCACCAACATTACGTTACACATATTTTAATTTTTGGTTTATGGAGCACCACAAATATGCTGCAACAACAAATCCTGTTAATAAAGATGATTGATTGTTACGGTAAACTACACTCTATTAGTAAGAAATGTCATAATCATGCGAAACAAAGGATTTTTAAAAAATATAAAATTAGGTATACATAAGTGGTGTGTAATACAAAATAAATCCAATGTTTTTGTTTATCTGGTGTCGATGACAATATTGGAGTTACTCTTGTTTACCTTACGACATTTATTTCCAAAACTGAAAGACAATAAACTATCCGATGATATACATTCACAGTCTAGACGGTTGGTCACGTTTTATTCAATTCAAGCTTCACAACGATTCAATTTCTATCACTTCCATTTCCATGAAAATTTAAGGGGACTAAAAAACTGCCCAAATTGAGTTTAATAGTGCTGGTGTAAAATTGTCTAAATTACAATTTGTTTCTGCAATTAGTGAGGACATTTGAAAATTCTTTTTTTTAGTGGACTTATTAAATGCAAACTTGAGATTTTTTTGTTCGAGTCAATAATGTTGACCTCACGTTCAAATATAGGATCAAAGTTAGTCCAATAAGGCAATGGTTTCTTTACTATCATGGTCCACCCGCTGACAGTTATAAGTATGGACTTTCCTTTCGGCGCGCGCTAAAAATATGTCAAATAGGAACTCGTGGAGATTTGTTACTTCGATATCTTCAAGGAGGTTTTTATATATTAATTTTTTATCAGTCCCACTTCCATGATATTCCACGGAAATGACATAATTACCAACATCATTAATATAAAAGGTGTAAAACTGTCCATGTTAACAACGACTTCTGCAATTAGTGATGACTTTTGATAATTATTTTGCTTCTTTTCACACTTTATTAAACGCAAGCATTGGATTCATATGTGCGTTCTAAAAGATGACTTCGTGTAAAAAAAACTGTGTAAGATCCACCCGCTCACATTCAGAAGTAGGGTATGTCACTTCGACGCGAAGAAAAACGATGTCAATTATGAAATCGTTGAGATTTGTTACTTTGATATATAAAACTTGGTTGTTTTACTCAATTTCTAGGAATTCCATTTCCATTATAGTCTAAGGAAAAAGAATTCATTCACAAGGAGTGTAATACAAACTATGGAACAGTTTCAAAGTTATAAAGTTTGTCAACAATGAGATATGACATTTTATAATAAGTAACCTTTTACTGGACCAATGTTAATATTTAATTGCCTGATTAAAAATTTATAATATTCCATTGGAACAATTGCATACTACAATTGGAAATTAATGTTAGCTACTGAGTGAGCTTCACATAAATACTGGTTTGTGTAAAATTAAGCTCAGCTTCTAATTCGTGGAGGGAAAAACTTGGCGGGAAATTTTGGAGGGAGTTTTTCATCTATAAAAGGAGAGGGCAATCCTTCATTGTGGTTTAGGTTAACATTAATAAATCATCAAACAACATAACCCTGAAAATGGTTTGCACTGGGTCTTCAAGCCAGGCTTTGTTCAAGCTTTTGGATTCCCCACGAAAAAAACAACTACTCGTGTCACTAGTTAGGAAAAACAAAATAAAAGCCAAACCATCTCAGATCACCATTCCAGCAAGTTTCCGAGCAGTCAAGCGTGGTTCTACGGCTGCATCTCCACCCAAGCCTCGCCGCCGTGCAAGGAATGTCCATGCTGATCAACCACCCCCTGCAGCAGCAACGATGGATAACACGGGCGACATTGCAGTACCAGATCCAGCTGAAGGGGATGTTGAGGAGGTTGTGGATTTCCATGACGCAAACCATGATGCAGAAGAAGAAGTCCACGGTGTCGTCGACGCCCCTGAAGCAGACTTCATGCCTCCAGCACCAAATCCACCTGCACCACTCAATTTCGTTCCATCAGGCCAGCACCTGTGTGATCTCCTTCAGATGAGATGGCTAGCCCGACAGGCGGTGGATAAATTGGGTGAAGCGGCTGTCAATGACTTAGTTGGAGAGGTCAAATATCCTATTCCCACGGTGAAACGTATTTTCATGGAGGAACTTCATAGCAAATGGATCCAAGATGGTGAGTTTGAGAAATTCGAAGTAAGTTCAGATGGAACTTTCATCAGAGCCGTTGGATTCGTCGACGACTCAATTGTCAGGACTGAGGAGCTGAACCAGATGATGTGGGTTCCAACTTACCCGAACCTTGAGAATGTGCTGCGGGTTCAAGACTTTGCCGGAGAGTAGTTGTGTGATTGTGTGCCCATTTTGACACCCGTTTGGGTTTTTGTATGATCAAGGCCATACAAGATCAGTAGCCATACCAAACGGGGATGTAAGCATGGCAGTTATGATAAGTACTTATGTTTTTTTTAGAGGGATTTAATTTCACCTCCATCTTTAAATTCGACGTATTGTAATGAGTTTGGTTAAATCATTTCACCGGCACTGGTTTTCATCTACCACTGTCTATGTGTTGCACGATTTTTTCTCCGGCACCGGAATTTTCATCAACTGTCTCCAATGCATGATTGAGTCAACTAGTATAATTGCTTTAGTAAATCCAAACTGATTTTTAGGACATCTTGGACGGGGATTTGCCTTGGATGCTTTGCTTTAGTTAGACAATGTAGCAACAATGTTATCAAATCAACATATGTGTCTGTGACCTAATCCCTAGCGACCGTAGTGTCATCGAGTACTTTAAGCCGATTTACCCACCTTCCCTCCATATAAAGAAGGACATTTTCTTTTCCGGATTTGTTTAAACACACCATCTGGTCTGCACAATAGTGGATTCTCACTTTTTATACAGATAATTACAAATGAAAGTATATATTTTAACATACTAATCAACAAACTTGAGACGACTTTTACCTCCGTCGTGGATTATGTACAAAGTTTTAAAAAGACCACACATTTTTTCTACATATTGGCCCTTTTTTTTAAAATCCTTATGGCTGTACAAATTAAATGCATTTTACTAGCATATCAGTGGTGGTCATGTTAGTTTATTATTGATTTAGTGTACTAATATACATAGTCATTCACAAGTTTTGTGTATGGGAGGTGGTCAGAGGTCTTAATTAAGCTCGGAAAATTTTAAGCAATATGATATCCGCCAGGACAAAACTCGGGCTAAATTCGCCCCGATCTAGTGCAAATCGAAATCAAATATAGTCGAAGTGTTGTCTAGACGAGTTTCAGCAATTCCTAATTCTACGTCAAAAAATCACCAGTAACCCTCACATTTCAATTAGTGCATTTGTCAAGATAACATTGCCATTTATTTAATATTGTTGTCAAATGCTACTGTAGGATATAAAAATGTTAATATTTTTTCTTTTACCTGTAACGATTTTAATAGAAAAAGTACAATATTTTATAATAGTTGTAAATTATCTTGAATTTGTTTAATTGGTAAACTCAAAAACAATAGTTAATACGTGGTAGAATTAGTTTAGGTTTTTGGGAAAAAATTAAAAATTTATATATTTGAGTACGAAGCATCGTCCCATATCGGTTATCTCTAAACATTAACACACTCGAGTTGATCGTCATATTATTAAACTAGAAGGTTCTCTAGCCGAGTCGAGCATGATTAATATTGTTTCTGAGACGACTAGTGTTACAGGCCACTCGTTATCGACTGGCTCTTTACGCACTTCTCTTGGTGATATTCACAAATCAATAATTATCATACATATTAAAAACTCTCTTGTTTCCATTTTTTTCCCATTATCATATATTATTTTATTAGTTCTAGCATTCTCCCCTTCTACATTTGTTGAATATGTATATTTAAATAGAGATCTTTTTAAGAACACATCCTAAAAGATAAATTGATCACGGCAAATTTTAGACTATGTTCGTGTTCATTCACCCAATAAGAAGATATGTATTCTTAACGTCGTAGACCACGATATTAATAGCAAAACATCTATGTCTGAGGTGAATTAATTAAAGATTGGATATAACCTCATACAGCACCATGTTTCCTTGCTCGTAGCATAGACTAATTAATATAGATGAAGATGAATGTATGATATGTATAATAAAACTCCCTATCATCATTTATTGTATATTATATTCCTTAAAAATTTCAATCAAATTATGATAACAATTTATTGTATGTACTATGTGTCGTTTAAAATTCATTGTGTATCCCGGGTATTAGATTAATTCAGGGAAACCAAAAATGTTATAAAATATGATGAAGTTGTCAAATATGTCATGAATTTTTAACTTTCATTTCACTGTAGTGAGTTAACTGCTTGCTTTCAGGCAAGGGACGGTTTTTCAACAGCAGTTTGCCTGTTGTAAAGTACATGAGTATATGATTCGGACATCCAGTCTTATCTGAAGTTTGCATTTTATCCTCCATTATCATAAAAAATCTGCAACATAAAACCGCCACTGCTATTATTATGAAAAGCTAAATTCATTTAGTGGTAAATTCAGTGGTAAATTACACAACAATGAACGGGTAAATGACCCGTTCTGGAATAGTGATGTAACAAAGTACGTCACTAGTTATTCACTGACTTTCAGCAAAACTAAACACATGACTGAAGCTGAAACGATTCAACATAGCTAAGCAGGGGTGGAGACAATGTTCTGGTCATCCACAAAGAGCGTTGTAGCCACTGTCGATGTTGTGGCCATAGCAGCTTTTTCCTCCAACGTCCATAGCAGCATTACACCATCAAGTTCATCCGCCAAGAGACCAAGTGGTGGATCTCCGACTATGGTTTGCTTCAACAGGTTCCCTACGCCGTGACGAATAAGTCTGCGGAAACACTCTCGCAATTCCATCTTCATGCGCTGGTGAGTGTTTTTCATGCCCTGGTAAAGGTAGCTCATTCCAGCAGGAGTCATCTCCACGTCTGCCAAGCCAAACATGGGGGCAGTGGGTGCCATTTCCGGTATCGCTACGGCCGGAGTAGCTGTAGCTTCAGCATCGATTTTTTTTCGGCTTTTCCTGGGAGGCATATCACAGTAATACTGACTGTTTGTTGTAAGGGATACCAAGTGCAATGTGTGAAAAAATCCTAACCACTAGAAGGCATTATATAGGCAAGGCAACAGCTGTTTGATAAGTTCGTGTCAACCAAAGTAGGCACCCCCACGCCGCGGGTATACATTTTCATATTAACATTTTATTAAAAATGTAATCTGCCACGTTAATTTACCTACAAAAATGTAAGCTTCTGGTGAAAATTCAAATCGTGTCTCATTTTAGTCTCCGATATAACTGAAGTCGAGGAAACTTTATTTTGGCACGTTAATTTGATTGCAACCATCTAACAAATTAATTGAAATGATAATATAGAAGCACATAGAACCGTGAAATTAATTGAAATTTTAATATTGGCAATATTGACACCATTAAATAAATTCAAAGCTTATGTAAGGCCGTGAGAGAAGATTGTTTTTTTGATAAAGAGCCATAATGTTAGATGACATGTTACATGAAGAAAAATACCTCTTGGATTCCAAGAAAAGGATACATAACTATCTTTTGATCTGGGAAATAAAATACGCATCGTATCAACCGCAGCCAACCTAACTTGAATTTGTAATTCAAAATCATAATACCGATGAAAAGAGATAAACAGATGCTACAGAGGAACAAGTGAAATTCTACCAAATTTAGTACGAATGACGAACTTATGAAAGTAAATTTCACGGTGGTTGGATGTGGGTAAAGAAGAGGACTGAGAAGTCTGACCGTGTCAATAACTAAGTCTATGTAGGAACTGATTAGAAGACTTATATAATAAAAGTAGCCATGGTATCGTGGGTGCTGGAAACATAAATGTGAAAGGAAGTTGATAGTGGAAGACGATCGTGGGAGCCAAAATGTATGAAAAACGATTGTGACTATCAGAAAAGTTTTCCACGAGATTAGGGATTGTTTGTCAACGGTTGGATCGTTTTACCGTGGTGAAAATTAGTAGTGGGCAAATGAAAATAAATTACACCGTCTGATGTTTCTGTCGATAATGGAAACTTTTAAGATAAAATATTGTATAATATAACGTACATTATGGTAATATAAAAACAAATTAGAAAATTCATAAATTAATAAAAAATATATTTTACTACATCTATCAAATTAATTAGATGGATGAAATATGTTCAATAGTACGAGACAAAGTGTTACAATGGAAAATTGATAACTATTTTTTCCTATTTTATAAAGTCCCTGCTAATAGTATGTTATAAAGTTTACGTATGAAAAATGACTATTATATAAGTGTACATGTCTCTTCAATGTGGTCTGACCCGTATGTCAGCTAGTAAAAAGTTGACGAACTCTAAACATCACAACTGCGTATGTGCGTTGCTCAGGTAGCTCGTGAAACATACTTATGATAACTTAAGTAATCACTCATTGGGGATTTGCACTCATTGCTCTGGACAAGTCCTTCAATATCCCAATATTTTTCACAGAAATATCGAGTGCAAGCACATATACTCTATGAATTTTAGTTTGAATTGTATCAAAATAAATGTCTCTATTAATGTGTTTAGATTTTCTTTCAGTTCTGAATGCATGAGTTTATATAATTTAATATATTTTTCTCATTATGAACGTTGTTATACGTACTTGTGTACCGTATAAATGTACATATTTGACTATGTATGACTTCTCAAAAGTGTCGTCTTTATCTAGGTATAATCTGAGGCCATTATGCAAATAACTAACAAACATTTGAAACTAGTAAATCACGTCACCCTGTACAATAACTTTATATTATTACTATTGGACAGACATTAATATGATGATATACAAAACAATGTCATTATGCTAGTTACCAAATAAGTGAAAATGAAATTTGTAACATCATAGCCGGAGTATGATTTAGGCAATACAGTTTTCATTAACAAAACTGTGTGGATGAAAGGTTGATGTGGAAATAAAGTTTTGAGAAATAACAAACGCCGAGACAATCAACTAGCAATCTACACGGAGGGAAACTGAAATCAAATTACGTCGACAGTGTTTAGCAGTGAGACTTTTCTCAGAACGAGGCTGTCTCTTTATTTGGACTTTTCAGTCTGACCTACCTATTCCAGCTGCTCCTACTACGTGCTTTCAATCATCTCCAACAGTATTTATTCATTTTTTTCCTTTATGGACTTGGGGTACCTCAGCTTTTGTTTAGAATTATTCACAACCACCGGACAACGTTCAGACACACTATCCTGGCATATTTACATTTTTCCACATTATTATGGCCTTGGAATGTGAACTAGTTCATATGAGAATCCCCTATTTTTTTCATATTTTTCAGATTCAATAAAAATTGTAAACATTATATAAAATGACTTAATTTTCTACTACGACATGTTGCTTGAAATGTTTTTTATGTCAAAAATGAACAACGTTTTGTATCAGAGTTAACTACATGAACCATTTAAAGCATACTTTAATTTTTGAGTCGACATAAGTTTCCCTAACAATACTAGGTTGTTATCTTGATTCAAGTCAAATATCGACAAATAATATAGAATTCAAGCAGTTACAATAATAGTGACACATTTTGATACTATTTTATTCTTCACATTTTGACACATTTTGAAGTGGTATAATTTTACATTTTTATTAGACTTTATTAATAACTTTGATTCCGTTTAGAATTTGGTTCTATGCCTGTTCAGTTTATTATTAAAATGGGTTGGTTTTAAACATTTGGAACCTCAGATTTTTTGTATTAAAATTTACAGTGGATTTCAACATTATTTCAACGTTTGTTGGGACTCACCATTCTGACCCTCTTTATCCTCCCGCACTTGCTGCTTGCTTTCATTCCTTCACAAACACACTATATTACATTATTTTTTCTAAAGGGCAACGGGTAATTCACTTTTTGCAATGTATTTCAAACAACCATCTGACACAATTTCTTTCTGGCATCGGGCATTATTCATTTCTGGCATCCTGGCAACTAAAGTGACCCTAACTATAATTTCCTTCTAAGATAATGAGAAATTATATGTATTTTACACTTCATTGATTTTACAATTAAACTAAAATTATATCACTGTTAGTATAATTTCCTGAGTATAATCAAATTATAATTTTGATCAACTCGATAAAACTGGACTTACAGGAACCGATCTACAAATAAGTCGTCTAGACAACATGGCCTGAAACTGAATGGGAATTTCTCCACAACGTAATTAAATCATAATTATGAAACTAGTTTATCTTATGAAAGGATAATATATTTGGCGTTTATCATTGCTCAGTAGCCGACAAATAATGTTTTACAGCTATCAACAGACAGTAATTATTTGTATCCTTTACCGAATGTATACATTATTTACATTCTCTATCCATTATAATAAACAGCGACTAGTACCCTACTACGAGTCATACAAATATTTTTTCATCAACAGTTGAAATGACTTGCAACTATCAGGAATATAAACTTACGTACTACCAAACGCTTTCACATTACTATCTATATTAAATACTTGAAAAATATGCGTACAACAATTCATTTTCGTTAAACTCTAAACAAATGATACATATTCAGATAAAACATAAATAAGCATTCTTACACTTGCTAAGCATTCGATCCATCAAGGATCCGTCCACCGCGTATAATAAATATACCTTGACTTCCAAATTCGATCTAGAGATTCAAGTCGATAAGCGATAACTAATAACGACTTCAAGCGAAGTTTCGTATTATTAAACTCCCGATATATTTAACAAACTAGTCACCTGTGATAATCAATACACATATCTCTATTGATTAGGTGCAATGAATTGAAACGATCAGGAATATAAACTTGTGTAATAACTAGCGCTATCAAATTACTGTACATATTAGATTCATCCAAAATCATACGTACGACATTTCCTTTTTATTAAACTATAAAGAAATAAAAAATATTCAAATAAAACACGAATGTTAATGATGTTCCATACATAATGTTACAAATGGGGTTTGCTTAACGGGACACTTGCTAAGCATTCGATCCATCAATTATCCCTACCCAACGGATTATTTTGCCGGACCCAACCCCGCTTGAATATTGGTTCTTGCCCTTTGGCACTATTCAAACACAGAGATTTATAGTGTATGTATCTCGAACAATATGTGGCCCTGCCTTGTATGACATAAACATTTTGTTATAGGGTTTTGCTGTTGTTCATTGGTTCTTGACATTTTGACACTATTCATACACATAGACTTAGATAATGTTATATTGATTCATGTTTGTATTATTGTTTATTTTCAATTCCAATTTTTTTTTACATTTCTTTTTTTTTATTACATAGACTTATTATATCAATTTTTTATACTTCACGATATGTACACATATTATATTACAAACTTATATTTTAAATATGAATAATTTTCTATTCATATTTTTATTATAATTAAAGTAAATAATGATGCAAAATAAATAATTAAGTTGATATAATTTTGCTATAAAGACAAGATTTAACATAAAAAGTTATAAGTATTCATCAAGAATGTAAGGGTATATAAGAAATTTAAGCGGTAAAACATTGGAGCTAAAACAATGCACCAATTGAAAAATTAACCGTGTCAACTAAATGATTGTGGTATACCCTTGGAGATGCTCTTACAATTCATATTTGTTTCGAAACTGAATATCATCATAAAGGATGTAATAATAGTTGAAAATTTAAAAAATTGGCGGGACTACTAGATGGATTAAGCGACCCAAACAAATAACACATCTGCAAAAAAATACTTGATCTTGAATCTTGGTTAGCCAATCCCAAGTTCAAAGACACACCAATAACTTAGAACACACTACATATGCAAAATATTAAACATATTCTGTATTGCTGCGTCATCCTTTACCATAGCATTTACGCACTAGAATTACTCATACACCCTCCATGTTCAAGTAAAGAGCAGGAATGGTCCATATATATTCCATTTACACTTGAGCTTTAAAATCCATAAGTCACGCGACTATTTGGAACCAGACAGGAATGGAAAACAGCAGCGATCGAGAGGCAAAGCGTAGGAGAACACTTGAAGAGAAACTCAGAAACATGAGGGGGGAGCTCGAGAAAGGTTTATTGCTTAACACTAATGCTTCGTTCCATGTTTTCATGTCCCTGACCGTAGTTGTTTGTGTTCAATGTTAAACATAGATCTGGCAGATATTGTAGCTCATTTCAAGGGTGAAAAAAATCCTTGGATGGAAATATTTCGCGTACTTGAAGCAATGAATGAAACTGACCTGACAACGAAGACGCAATTCCTCGCAATGTATAAGGCAACCAAGGTTTAAATATATTCAAGGTTTTAGTGAGATTGTTGCCATGTACGACCTCACAATGAAAACTTAATCTGCATTGCAGGATAAACTTGAGGAAATCAATACTGGAATACTTGGTGCAATGGATGCAATGGAAGTGGATGTTCGTAGGTGCCATGATGCCTTTGAGGATCGACTGGGGGAAAACGATGAACGTTCCGGCGAAGCAATTGTCATGGATCTCAGCATCAACCTAGAACAGTACTATCAGTTGCCTGACCTCAACTGATTCATTTACCCTTTCAGACGAACAATTTTACATGTCATTTGTAATGTGTTGTTCAATATTCTAGTAATTTGACTTATGTCTGCATTTAACATTATGTAAGTAATAATTAATTCGAACACTATGGTGTTCATATAAACTAAATTGAATCCAATGTCCCTCAACATTTTTTAGTTCCGTAAATCAGACTTAAATTCAATCGACCATACTTACTGAGTCACTCTTAACCCATCCACCCATTCATTACATGAAAATGTTCACTGTCTTTAATAAATTCAACAATCAAACCGCTATAATTAAAAATAGGTGTTAAATTAACTAGCGCTGCATAAGTGTTCGTTTATTTTGAACATTCTAATGTTTTACGAATTTTTTTATGAACAAACGGGCGTTGGTGTAAACATTACACCCACTAGTTGTAACGATAACATGTACACTTGCAATGGGTTCTGGCGAGATTTTTCAATCATGTAAATCTGAGTTTTAGTCGTCGTTTGTAGTAATTCAATTCAGGTCTAATCAACAACCACTTTTCAGACAATACACCGACACTGTTAACAAGTCAGTCCACACACCTTCTACCACATAGAGATTCGGAGCATCCCCGATTTTCAGTTTTTCCTGTACCAACAACATAGGTAGGAATCAACTTTATTGTACCAGATTCATAGCGTGTAATCCTACTAGCTTTCTTAGTTCTTAAACTGTGTTTAATCATTCCAGGTTTCAGATGAGAAGAAAATAGGTTTGTGGAACCCTCTTTTTTGGCTTTGTTTTCATGATAACGGGTTGAACTACCAATCAACAACATTTCATTTCTAGTCCCATTATGATTTTGTAACATGTACTTATTTTTATAACTTTATCAAATTACGGTGTATGAAGATTCTCATAAATTAGCTGGTCGATTAAAGGATATAAAATGGAATAATTTCTTTTTGAACAAATATTACTCATTTAATGTCAAAAATCATTTGAAATTTGTAATTTTTTGGTTATTTTCCGACTGTGTAATCCTTGTATCACCTCCACCCATATCTCAATCGTTTTCCGTATATGATTACTTTCAAAAGATAAAGGATGGCTATCAATACATGAGTGTCATGCAAGGAGAAGATTGAATCATTAAAGAAACATTTGAATTAAGTCTAAGCATGAGATTCAATGGGAATGACGGTTTAGGATCTTGAGCAAATATTTGAGTGAGTGAATGGATCCCCTCACTATGTCACTATATGTGTTTCTACATATTTTAAAATTTAGTAATATTTATTCCTAACTTTAATCATATATATATGGGAGGGGATCCATTCACTCTCTTATTTTCACTCAAAATTTTACTCATCATTCTAACCTTTGATCAAGTTCTAATCTAATGGTTCAAAATTAATCAGATTTTTTACTATTTTAATCACTTCTTATTTATTGTTTCCTTTTTTTCTTCCTTCTTTACCCAATTAGCTCTTCCCTTCTTTCCCAAATAATTTTATCAAATTTGTGTTTCGATCATTTTGTATATTTTTTTCATTCTTTTTTTACATCTTAAAATCTAATAATGAACTTAGAATGCAACTTCATTAAAATATACTTCCCAGCAATCATTTAAACTCGCCCAATTATTTGAAACGATCACGATTCGTAGCTAGCTTTCTGGAAATTAAAATTGTTTCATTGAAACTTTTTTTTTATCAGATCAATGAAACTTTAAGAAATAACATATTTGTGGGAATCAATGGAAATAAATCGAGTGGCTGCCATGATTAGTGACGAAATATCACTCTTTGTAGTTCGTAAATAAATTTGAGGAAGAATGTATGAATACAGCCAAAACATTGCTGAACCAAAGAATTCGAAAGCATGAATAACAGAGTAAGAATTCGAATGGCAGTGAAGATTTGGGGAAAAAGGGGAAGAGCTAAATTGGGTAAATAATGAAGAAAAAAGGAAACAATAAATAAGAAGTGATTAAAATAGTAAACAAATCTGATTAATTTTGAACCATTAGATTAGAACTTGATCAAAGGTTAGAATGATGAGTAAAATTTTGAGTGAAAATAAGTGAGTGAATGGATCCTCTCCCTATATATATATATATGTATACAGATATACATATATATATATATATATATATATGGCTGAGGAACTTTAATTATTTTACTCATGATTTATAGTAGTAATTCAATTTAGGTCTGATCAACACCCACTTTGCAGACATTACACCTACACCATTGATAAGTCCTTCCGTACACCTCCTACCCTAAAAAGATTCGCAGCCACCCGATTTTTTTGTTGGAAAGATTCCCTGGAAGCAACTTCCTGACCATCCTGCTACTAGCTATCTTACTTTTGAACCTGTCTTTAACCTTTCTTGATTCTATCATAAGATTAAAGGTTTGTGGTATAAGATGTTGTTGCATTATCTTCACGGTCACGTCCAGAGCGATGGTAATTCACAAGGTCTCATTACTAGACCCTTTGTACAATGTCCTGAGGGATTTAACGTAAAGAAATCACGTTGTACAATGGTTATCTGATGGAGTATCAGCTAATTGTTCAAACAGAAACGATGTAAATAATATTTGGATTTTGAATGCATGTAACTAATTTAATCTAGTAACAATCATTTGAAAATTAAAATTAAGTTTCCATCATTGATCGCACTAATTATAATACTAGATTGCGTATGACAATCAGGTAATAGAAATTGCACTTAATATTTCTGGTTTATTGTTTAGAAAAACTCTGGAGTTTTGTTTTCGTACCATCAGCGCTAAACCTAGTCATCAAATAACAAGGGTGTTGCTAAATCACGCACTGTATTCTTCTTACTAACGCCCTAGTACGTATGAATACATATTATCTTGAGGGTAAAATTATTGAAGTATTTACGTCTAATTAAGAAATACTAAAGTAATTCAACACAAATTTTTTAGTGAAAATAAAGATGATCGGATCCGGCAGACCCGTTACCGGATAAGTCGTCAGAATAGTCACCAGAAAAGTTACCGGAAAATTTTCAATAAATAAATTAATCGAAAATTTAATCAACTTGAAAAAAATTTGAATCTTTAGACGTTCAAAAATTTTCCGGTGACATTTCCGCTAAATTATCCAGCAACAGGCGTGCTGGATCTGATCATTTTTCGTTTCAGTAAAAAATCTTACACTCAACCGGAAAAAGATGACGAGTGCTCAAAAAATATCACCACTCTTATTATAAATAAATATGGTAAAACTTAAGAATAATGATGGTAATAATATACTAAGTCATTGTTGTCAAATGTCTGTCTTTTGTAACAACCCGTCTTTCACAAACCAAAAACCCTCCGAACAATTCAAACCCACCCTGAATTCACGTAATGTCCTGACATTTGTAGGGACTCATCATTCTGACCCACCTTCTGTAGGTGCTGCTGCTACTTGCTTTCATCCTGCACAAACCCTCTTAATTCATTTTTTTTCACAAGATGAAAAGGTGCAAAGTCATCAGTTGTAGTTGAGTATTCTACACAACGACCTGACAACAACCAGACACAATTTCTTGTCCTATTTCAATTTTATAACATTAAACCGGCCGTGTAATGTGAACTAGTCCATAGAATAATAGTCTTTAGTTCAATAATTAAAAATATTCCAAAATATTACCGTAACTTGAAATTATGTACTAAGATATATTATGTACATATTAATGTTGTTTTGTTAAAAGAAACAATAGACCGTTCTGTATCTAAACTACTTATACGAACCATTCAAAGATTAATTTCATTTGGACATTGTGAAATCATACTTTTTTTAATCTTTAATACAAATCATATTGTGAAAATCGTGACTTCTTCTTTTAGGGAGCACGATTCGGGTAAAGATCACATGTACTTACCATGTAAAATAAACTAACAATTAATGTTTACTTTGGTTACATATTATGTTTTAAAAAAACATGTTGCTTCGAATTCGATTTCAGGGTACAAGTCATCGATCAATAAATAATAATAAATTAAAGTGGAGATTTGGACGAGATTAATATAGTTCTTTATTCGCATACAGTTAATCAATACTCGCGCTCGACTAATTGGATAAGTGTGCATATTAAGATCAGGCAAACATCAGACCCATCAGATATATGTACCAGACCCATCTTCAATTACCTCTACGCCCGATATTAGGTGAACTTACAGATATGGGTTCTGGTGTTATGGCATTGGTGTGCATGGGTTTTGGTGTGGGTAATGCTATTCTGGGGTTCGTGGTATTAGGGTGTACTTGGTTAGGGTTCAGGGTCCCTGAGTATGGGTTCAGGGTTCACAATCATGGGTTTGAGGGTTTGATCCTACTACCGCGTAGCTTTAGGGTTTATGGGTACAAATAATTCAATCGGTATTGCATTGGGGAAAGGTGGTGATAACGGTATTTCCATTTTGTTGGCTTTATATTTAACATAAATAAATGTTGGTACACAATAACTGATCTTGATTTATGAATTCCTTATGTATTATTTAACTTTTTTTTTGGTATTTACCCAATTTAACTATTTTTTGGTATTTACTTTTTCTGCGATATAATCCTGTCAACATCAAATTTATTGTATTCAGTCACACCCATGTGATTTAAATTGAATTGGACTGCTAATCCCATGAATCAATGTTTCAGCATCAACAACTCTCTTATACATACCACAATCCTTAAAGCACCTTCCACCATAACTCAAACGATTATACGCATATAATTCCACAATCCTTAAAGCACCTTCCACCATAACTCAAACAATTATACGCATATAATTCCACAATCCTTAAAGCACCTTCCACCATAACTCAAACGATTTTACGCGTATAATTCCACAATCCTTCATTAGATAGGATTTTTTTCAAAAGATAAAGGAGGGCTATTAATACATGAGTTTCATGCAATGAGAAGATGAAGGAAAAAGTGTGAACCCCCGTCTTGAAGGAGACGAAGAACGAAATATGAAATACGATAAATATAAGGAAGGTGCAAATTAATAAAGTTCATTAATTAGGGAATAAGGGTGATGTATAAGGAATGTAAATTTCATCGTTATATCAACATTTGTATTAAGTCTAACCATGGGATTAAATGGGAAGGACGGGTTAGGATTTTGAGTTTAAATTTGAGAGTAAATAGGCGAGTGAATGGATCCCCTCCCTATTTTAATATATGTACTTATATATTTTTCAAAATTTAAGTATATATATATGTACACATTACATTGTTCATAAATTTTCTATATATATATATATAGATAGATAGATAGATAGATATATGTATATATGTGCATGAGCAGTCTATAATTAGGCGTAGAATTGCAAAGTAGTAGTCATATCAAATAATTAGTCAATGTCTGGTCATTTCAATGAATTTGGAAAGCGTTCATAAAAACCAATACCTACAAAAGTTGTAAGAGGGTGGAAGTTGAAATAGAATTTTACACTTTCGTGTTACCTTATCATTTAAAACTTCAACCTTCATAACGCTCAAAAAGTTCTGGATCTAAACTCTGTTCACTAGATTAGCCGCTATCGTAGTGCAACACAGTGTCACCTATAGTATAACATTCGTGGTAAATTATCAGGCGCTACTTTAATATTCTACATATCACATACATTTCTATTTCCTCACTTACCTTTGTCAAGTCGGTCTAGATCGAGTCGAGGTATGAGCTAGTTTTGACCAATTCGATCTCTAGTTGCTCCTACTCCGTTCAACATTATAATGGACATGTAATGCTTAATAACATAATGTATTACACATTATATAAAACCCGTTTAAACAATTAGAAACCTCATTACAGACATATCTTTTACTTTTAACTTATGCATGATTTATTTGGACTAGAAGCAAATATGGACTTTGACTCTATAACTCTCAAACAAATTTGTATACAATATCATTTTATTTTCTGTTGTTTTACCCTACACCCCCTTACCTTTCAGGGTTAAACTGAATGCTCTAAGTAATTGAGATTTGTAACTCTAACTATAGTGTTACATATTATCAACTCTTCCGGGATGATTGTAATACTACACTAAACAAAACACATAGAGCCTGGTGAAAATTTCTGGGTTTTGCCTAGTATTTAAGAAAATAATTTTGTTGTCACTCTTACAAGATAACAAAAAACAAAAAAGATAATTACATCCATGTTCAACATTAAAAATTCAAATAATATTTTTCATATAACCTTTAACATGCTCAAAGTCAATTAAACTCCGCTATTTACATACACAATCAAAAAGATCATTTACATACACAATCTCATTAACATTCCAATTTTGTGTGAGTGTTCATACCAAGAGTGGGTGTTTGGTGGACAGCTGATTTGGGCAAAATTAGCTGATTGAGGCCAACTAGCTGTTTGACCAAGTTAAAAAGGTTAATTTGGATGTTTGGAGGAGAGCTGATTGGTGTCCAAAAATAGCTTTTTCAAAACGGTTGTCATAGGAGCATTATTTCTTAACTGATTGCTCTTATTAACTGAAATACTTTTATGTCCCTATTTTTTGGTTTGTTTTATATTTTTTAGCTTTCATGATTTCTTTTACATGTTTTCTTCTACCGATTAATTTATCCTTTCTAAAATACACATTTGAATCAATTCAACTAATATTAATTATTTTTTTCTACCAATTTTATTTTAGAAAAATACATTTACACATCTACTAATTATTATTAATAATGTATATAATTCCATTACAAAATATAATTAATTTTTATTTTATTTTTGTATCACTTTTTATTAATGATAGATACGTGAGTTTATAGATATTTCAAAATATGATAACTTTTAAACTAAGAATTTATATTACAAAATCATATTTAATACAAATAAAACTATAATGTTTAAACAATTATTTAAATTATTTAAATACGCATAAGTGTGTAGATATTCGTATTTGAAATATTATTTTAATAATATTTTATTACTTTGCAAAATGTGAAATATATACTATTTTTGTAATTGATAAATATAAATTATTATTACTATTTGTAAAGAAACATAAAAATATGTGTTGTCCTTTTATGTCATTTTACAAGATTGATTAAAGAAACAAATATTGCGAATCAACTAATGTTTACCAAACACATTTTATACAATCATCTAATCAAACCATCTAATGCAATCATCTAGTCAACACGGCTATCGGCTATCAGCTACTCACCAAAGTTCTAGGGCTGTAAACGAGCCGAGCATAACGCGAACAAGGAATGTCCGATCTCGAAAACTAACACAAAAATGTCGTTCCAGACGGAGCTCGAATGACTCTTTCGTGTTATTGATCGAGCTCGAACTCGAACAAACTAGATAATTACATCTACAGCTTGACTAGATCGATTTTTATTTACTTCGAGCTCGGCTCATAAGTTCGATCAAGTTCGAGCTCGAACATGAGCTCTTAATTAATTAATATTTCATTTTTAATAAAATATGATATGAAACGCATTGTAATTTTTGGACTAAAGCAGGTCGGGGACACTATCGACTTTGAAGTGGTCGCGTTCGAACTCGTATATATACAAACAAGTTCGATCTCGATGAACTCTAACACGAGTTCACGTTTTGTCAAAGAAATTCACGACATGTTAGAGAACACTGAGACTCGTTTACGGCCCTAACCTAAACCATCCGATCCAAACCGTAGCATCTTTATTTCATTCAATAAAGGAATTTGGAGGGTGGGCTTACCTTTCTGAACTGGCCCGTTTCAATTTTCAGTCGAAGCCCATACTGAGTTTGCAATTTCGGACTGAAACGTTTCAGTTACCCCTTTTTAATATATTTACAAACTCAGTTAAAAAAATTTCACCCATTTATTGAGATGCCGACCAGTACAGGCCAATAGGATTGCATGCAATGAGAAGTTTATCGGTTCCATCATTAAAACTGTAGACACTAAATTAATACTGAATTCATATCAATTTACAACCCCCACAAACCTTCCCCGACTACTAGAAAAAGTGTGTTTGCCAACACAGTTTTAATTACACTTTAAGTAAATGTTGTAATAAAAAGATATTAAGACATTCTATTTATTACTAAATTTGAGTTTCCAAAATTTGTGTTGTTATAAGATGATATAAAAACAATACGCATTTTATGTCAGTAGATTGTTGTATAAGGACGTTACTAACCTAACACTATTTGATTGTGTAAGGAATTATTGTTGACATTTGGGCATAAACTGCAGAAAATACTATTCTAGTTTCCCAGATGGGAAACATATGCACCAAAATCTTCAATTCTTCAACCCGTGTAACTGTGCAAATCTCCAAGGGTTGAAATAATCAGCCATTTTTGAGTTCTTCTTCTGAATAAACTGCGGCCTTATCTCCTGAACCTATAGAAGAAAATGAACATTTCAGTTTCTTTGACATGCCATGTCAAGGAACTACACTAATGACCAAAACTGTGCAACCTTGTGGCGTAGTAATAATATGAACAAGCAAAAAAAAAAAGCTGTAACAGTTACTTTTGCTTCTAAGCTTAATTTTTCTTTCCTACACATTTAAAGTATGACAATCTCAGCACACAGCATTAGGAAATAGAAATGTATTTGAGTTACTGGAATTTAAATTGGAAATCTCAATAAGAATTTCAGGATTTATTTACAAAAGAAAAACAGTAATGGCAACAATAAGTGCAAAGTTTTAAGAAAGAGATGCATTAAAATTTTTAAAAAGCACACAAATTCCAGAGCGTAAGTTGTATTAAGAGCAACAAGCATAGGAAGTCAAGTCAGAACCACAGCACAGACACAGACATAGTAAAGCACTATATATTAGCTGCAAGTCATGTAAATATAATACATGCATGTGAGACACAAGTACTAGCAAGACATGGCCTTAGTTATAATACATGCATGACTCAGGTCTCACTTTTCCAGGTTAAAAGAAAGAAACTACTTTCAATGAATCAAGGTTATGTTTACCATATAGTCTACATAGTTGTGTGCTGGTGCCATCATCAACATAAAGTTAAATCCAGCGTGACCCTATTCATGCTTTGCTATAAATTTCTCACAGAACCTACATCAGCCAAGAAGAATTTCCAAAATGGATTAATCACTGATTAGAAAGTATTGAGTGATCCTGTATTATTAATGTTTAAAAAATCATTAAAATTTCACGGACTCATACACAAAGCTCGGATTTATGTAGTATGCAAAAAAACTGAGTTTTACATTGAACTATATAAAAAAAAAGCTACCACATCTTCACTGAATCTAACATTACAAATGTATAATAAATATATATTAGAGAAAATGGACTATCACAAGCAATGTAAATGTTGAAATGAGCAAACACTAAATCTTCAAATGAACAAAGCATTAAAAAGACAGAATACGAATATGTAACGTAGGATCTGGATTATACCAGCTTGAGGTTTAGTGCTGCTTTCACCATTCCCACTTCTCTTTCTATAGATCCCGTTCGTATTCCATGCAGATTGCAGACAGTGAATCTTGCTCTTGGCTGCGCTTAGCGATTTATAGGAAGGCCTGATTATGATTGAAACCAGTTACTGACCTGACAATCAGGACTTCTTTGAACCAGAGTTTCATTATCCTTTTAGAGTCATCTCTAAACACACCCTGCACACAGAAACCAAAGGATGATGAGACACGATATATCACATGTATAATGGAAGACAAACCAACTCTCCAATATTATGCGCTAAACCTACACAATAAAAATCTCCTCTTTAGTAATACACATAAAGCTAAACCTACCCAATAAAACTCTCTTCTTTAGTAATACACATAAAAACATGGTATCCTTCACAAAGGACGAGAGTAGAAATACTCAAAACCCCCTCATCTGAACAGCTTCTATCATTCTTTAAAATATAAGAATATAGCAAGAAAGGTAAAAAAGAAAGGAACTAATTTTTACCTATGCAAGCATATGATCAGCCTCGTCAAACACAATCTTCATGAAACTCAGGCTGAGTTTCTTCATTGTAATTAAGCTACTAATAGTACCAGGTGTTCCAATCACAACATATTCTACACGTCATTGAAAAAAAACCACATCAAACACTAAACTGACATTCCATACACTACAACTTCTTAACCAAATGCACACATATAACCAGGAACAAGAGCTAGTTGTCTCCATATTGCACAAAAAACAAGCTAAATTACTTGTATCGCCAACTCGCAAGTAGGGCGAATGCAAAGTGCCTGAGGTGCACTAAGCTTAGGATCGACTCTACTCAACATACCAAGCACAAAACGGCGAACCCATTTTACTGAAGAACATTTAAGAAGACTTTCAGTTGTACTTATTGAGTGAGCTTTTATTCTCTTGGGCAAATTATCAAATGCCTTACATGCAGGTTGAAAAAAGATTAAATTAAAGAATATAATCAATGATAGCTGAAAATAAGAAATCTAAATGACAACAAAAAAGCAGTAGCGAGCATACGGAAAAATAAAATGCAAAAGAGGTCGATTATACCAGTAATACTCCTATCGGTGGCTTCCCCACGATGTCCACTGTAGCACCGTGGGCCTTCAAAGTGCTAATTGCAAAGTTGAAGGTGGAGAGTAAGTGAAGATTGAGGACTCTCGGAATGAAAAGGTTCACAAAGCTTGGCGCGGAATTTCCCGTTGAATAGGATGTTTCACGCCGCCGTGACCAGAGCCGTCCCTCGGCCCGTGCCATGCGGGCGGTCGCACCGGGCCCCCAAACTCGAGGGGCCTTATTTTTTATATTTATCTATATTTCATCATAAATTTGACGTTTAATCGGAATTTTTTTATATAAATTTAAATAGAATTGAGAAATAAATTAAATTGGAGAAGAATTGAGAATTCTAAATTCTTTATATTATGTATATACTTCGTTAAACTGGGTTATAATCGGATTTCTTTTATAAAAGTTTAAAAAAATTGAGAAAATTTGAACTAGCGAAAAATTAAGGGCTACGATTTTTTTTGGCACTAGACCCAGAATATTATAGGGACGGCCCTGGCCGTGACGAAGGCGCTCTCCTCTTTGTCTCGGTTCAATAGAGTTTTGCCTCTTTATGGTTCAGTCAAAGTTTTGTACGAGGAGCTGTTGTAGCCGTTTTCGCAGTCCATCAACACCGAGTAGCCGCCGAGATCGAGGAAGAACTTGAGAGGAATTGGGGGAGTTTTCTGGTGGAACACGGCGGTGTGTTGACTGGTCAACGCATATTTGGCCACTTTGAGGACGATTGCAGTTGATTGATTGTGTTTTCCCTTGTTCAGCCAAAGTTTTGTCCAGTTTTAGAATTTTAGCACTTTCTGAAAAGGCGCCATTTTAGTTATCAAAAAAAACAAAGGCGCCATATTTTAATGTTTTCCCTCCCTAATGAAACCCCAGTAATCTTTTGTAGAATCAACCTTTGGTCAAGTTACTTTATTTTCAAACAATTTTTAAGGGTGTATATTCTCTAGCTTATATTTCCTTAAGTAATTGAATTGAAAAATATAATATTGTACTAAACTTAAAAGTATTTAGATGAGTTCATATTTTATCTAAATTATAACTCAGTTCAATTTAATTAATTTCATACCAGTTCGATTCAATCAAATTGTACATCGATCAATTTAGTATTTTAAACTAGTCATACTGATGCTATTGCCAATATACTTTATAATTCATTTCAAATTTATTGTAAATAAGTTTAGTAGAACATGACGTAATAGTTTACGGACATGGCATAATGTTTTTTACAGTTTATTTGATCAGGTTCTACAACTATGTTCGCTACCACTTATTTTCTCTTAATGAACATAACCAAAAAAATAGAATTGAAATTTAACTGAACTTAACTGAATTGAGTTGGATAAAAAATACCCAATTGAAGTAAAATATAATATTGAAACCAACAATATGGCTAAATACATCTAAAAATATATCAAATCATATAATTCAGTTTTGAACTGAATTGAACTGAACTTAATTGTTAATAACTTAGGGCTTGTTTGCCTGAGTTTTTTTTTGAAAGATGCTTGAGTTTAATTATTGTTGAACTGGACTAAATTGAAATGAATTAAATTAAGCCAAAGTAAACTGAATTGAACCGAACTGAAGTGAACTGAATTGAATTGAACTAAACAGTTATATTGGTAAGCTCCACAAAAATGCACTGAACTTTGGGCATGTTTAATACATTTGAACTACACCGAATTGATCTGAACTGAATTGAAAATATTGAACTGAATTGAAAAATACTGAATTGAACTGAAAAAATTTATTTGAATTTTTTACATAAAACATATTTATATACAAAAAATTTTATTACAAAACAACAAGTCATTAAATTGAACTTAACTAAACAAAACTGAATTGGAGAAACAAATCATTGCATTGATATAACTAAATTAACTAAATTTTATCAAATTATACTTCATCAGAACCGAACTTGATAAAATGATCCTAGAAGTTAAACAGAATTGAACTGAAGTATATTGAACTGAATACAACCAAATCTTGCTATATTTTATCAAATCAAATTTTGATCAGCAGCAAACATAATAAATCAAACCTAGCTTGATAGAAATGAACTTAAACATAATGAATTGAACTAAACTGAACTTGATTAAGCTGAACTTACAAAAGTATGCATTGATACAATAAAATTAGCAAAATTTTATCAAACCATACTTCATTAATTCTAAACCTAACAAATTGGACCTAACTTATTAAACTAAACTAAACTGAATAATATTGAACTGAATTGAAGAAAACGATCAATGGATTGATATAATTAAATGAAACTGTATCTTATCAAATCAAAATCATCAAAAGTGAACTTAATGGAACTGAAATATACTGAACTAGCCTAATTGAACAAAAAGAAATTGGAGAACAAATCAGTGTAGTGTTTGAAATCGAATGGATAATGCAACCAAATCAAATGGAAATCTCTACCTAATGGTAGAAAAATAGAAACTCAAGAATAGAAACTAGAACTGAATTGAACTGAATTGAACTGAATTGAACTACAGTTAACTGAAATGAACTGAATTTTCAATATAAATTTAAAATAATCAAATTATATTTTCGGGGAACTGAATTATAATAAATTACATTTTCTTTGAATTGGATTGAACTGGACTGAATTATTAACATATAATTTGTTAATTTTTTTAAAAAGTATAATGCACTGAACTGAACTGGAAAATATTGAACTGAACTGAACTGGAAAATACTGAACTGAACTGAATTGAACTGAACTGAACTGAAAAATATTGAACTGAACTTAACCGAACTGAAAAATGTGCAGATAAGTTATACTAAACGGACCCTTTGTATCATAGAGTATTAATTATATGAATATTTTTGTAGTTTTAGTCCAAATTTTATTGATTTGCAATGTTTTTCACTAAACACACAATAATGCTTGCTTTGTTACATTTGGTTATGCTTTTTTATCAACATGTTTTCATATTTTTTTGGTGTAATTTTGCTTGGTTTTAATTTTTTTTCTTCTTGTTATGTTAGATAGATTTTCGTACTTTTTCCTCAATTTTAATATTTATTGAATTATTTTTATAATTTTGGTACAATTGCTCCGCATTCAACTTTGGGAATTAGGCCGCAATTTCCATAACTAATTATGGTAAATTAAGCGAATGCCATGTTTAAAAGATACTGCATCACAATTCATGCCATATTTACTCACGGCGGAAGCGTATAGACGGACGCCTTTATTAAAGCAAATGCAAATGTTTATGTCATTTTACGTAGTGTATTTTCTTATTTCAATTACTTTTCTGGTGAGATGAAAGTAAAAGTGAATATTATTTTATACCGTCTTCCTCCACTATATATTATATAAATAGTAAAAGATAATAATAAAATAATTGAAATGAGGGAGAGATTAAGTCTATTCCTAACCGAACTATTCATACAAATAAATGTATAATAATTAAAAATATGAGTTATTATTATTATTATTATTATTATTATTATATATTTATACTAGTATATTAATTGGAATTGGAAAATATCCATTAATTTATACCTTTCCTTCGTACGTAGTACCTCGTCGGAATCAAAGACGTAGAAGCCTCCATCTCTTTTTAATTTGGTAAGTACTAATTACAAATATAAAGGTATTAAATTGGAAGATTTTTTCAATTTGGCTGATCGGTTTTCTTATTTATTTTTGGGAAAGGATCGGGCTAGTCTCATTGTATATATTTTGTCTTCTTCTTCTACCGAAATACAAACCTTTGTTCGCAGGAATAAGCAAACTCAGAGAGTGAAATTTTTTTTGGCACCCAAAGTCTAAGTCTTGTTCCCGCTCGATGAATTAGATTTTGGTGTCCAAAGTCCAGGTAATCACATCCAATCATCCCAAATCATGTGGGATTCAGCCCCAAATCAGCCACTGACCATGAATTGATGAAGTATATATATTTATATTTCATCATATAGAATTCAGACTTCAAGAGTCATATTTCATAAGGGTAAACCTTTTAGAAAGGTTTAGTTCTACATTGGGTTTCACCGATTAAAGAGGTAGTTCTCAATATTATTTTCTTTATCTTTTTGATTTTGATGAGATGGTGAATACATGGAACTGTTTCTAATTTTATTAAGTATAGTTGTTGTGGGTGACATGATAATTTATGTAGATTTTGCAAAAATTCTCTTGATATTCATAACTATTTACTTAAAATTTTATGATGAAATTACATAATCATTTGCTACGGTTTTGAGGCTTATTATTTTAGTTTTTTTGAATATACATGTGTGACTTTGATATTTTATGTTGGAAATTTGTGTAACTACAGTTGGTATGATTAGAGTTTTAACAAAAAATTATCTTTTGATTTGTACCTATGCCTCCGAAGGTGCAGAAGGTTGGTGTTAGAAGAGTAAGTTCCCGATTGAATCCCGAGCTTAGGGGGCCAAGCAATTGCAAGGAAATCATGGATACCTACAAGGGTTTCAGACGTGAATGATAAGGGTTATACAAAAGGATATGCGTGAGAAATCCTTAAAAACAAGGGTATACATATGGCTCATTACTTCCACATCCTATACATTCTATCCTGAATAGTAAGGGTTAGTATACGATCATACACTTTATTTTCTTGGTGTTATTTCTTACTATTCGCATTTTCCATTGATATAGTTATGGGATGCACTTCTCGCGTAAACAAGAATATAAATGTATGTGATTTTGTATGCAGGTGGCACACACTCAACGGATTTGAGAATATTATTAGATTTGGAGGATTGAAGGATGGGCTTTTGAAAGATTGAAGGACAAGCTGCTGCATATTTTCTTAATCGAGCCATTTTATTATAGAGACGATATCTTTGAATATGTTTTGTAGGTGTTTTGTTGGCCAAATTGCTATGTTTTTTTCTGGATGTATATCGACATGACGTATCAATTAATTTATCAATAAATATTTGTTTTTCTTTCGTGTAATATACTGATTTTTTATAATTCGTAATTTTATTATTATCATACATAAAGAATTTAAAATGATAAAAGGTCTTATAAGACATTTTAGAATGTTATCATTACTTGCTTTAGTTACACTATTTTATATTTTATTATTCTATCCTTTTTCATTAGGTGGTAATTCGTGAACTCTCTGACGATTTTGGCAATTTCCTCCTAAAACCCTAATCCCCTCTCCGATCTCCGGCGCCGCCTCCCATCAATGCTCAAGCCCCGCCTGTGATCTCCTATGCACAGGCGGTGGCGAATCGTAACACTAATAGGAATCCTTTGCCATATGGAGCAACCTTCGATCCAAAACCGAGAGTTGATCACCTCGGGGAGCCTGGCCTTCACTTTTCCGATGAGGAATGTGACCGGCTAGAGAAGCCCTTGAAGCATACCCTAGTGGGTAAATTTGCTCGGGATCGGCCCCGATTAGAGAAACTCCGGCGAGATTTTCAAACGGCCAGATTCAATGGGCAGGTAGAAATCTATTTGCTTGATAACAGACAGGTACTGATGCATTTCGATCTTGCAGAAGATTATTACAGGTGCTGGATGCACAAGATCTGGAATTTTGGAGCATACTCGATCCGAATCACGAAATGGAGCCCCGATTTTGATCCGAATGCTGATTCTCCAATCATACCGGTATGGATTGCACTTTATGGTCTGAAAAGACAGTTTTTTGATGAACACACTTTATTATCTATTGGTAATTTGATTGGTATACCTATGAAAATTGATCAAGCAACACTGAATAAAACAAGGCCTCATGTTGCTAAGGTTTGTGTTGAAATTGATATAACCAAACCCCTTACTGAGAGAATCTGGCTTAGCTTCAGAAATATGGGGTATTGGCAAAGAGTAGAGTATGAAAGTTTACCTTTTTATTGCACCAGATGCTCTAAAATAGGCCATGATATCTCTTCCTGTAAAAATAACACTAAGCCTAAACATATCACTCCTTGGAGACCTATTATGATTGATAATCATTTGCAAGATAATAATGTATCTTCTTCTGGTTTGACTAATAATGAGAAACAAAGGATACCTACTGATATTGTTAATACTAATCAAGCTGTTCAACAAATCTCCTTGGAAAAGAGAGGTATTAATTTTGCTGGTAAACAGGTTACTCAACAAGTTTGGAAAGAAAAAGCGCCAGTGATACAACAAGTTGAAACCAGAAAGGACTCGGCTATGGTGATACAGCATAATCAAGTTTTTCAAAAGGACACTCAGAGTGTAGAAATCACAACAGAGACCACAGAGAAAGAGCAACAATTATCTACTCAGCCTAGTGCTGAAGACTCTATCATTTTAATCACTGAAGAAAAACCCTCTGATCCAACTACTCATGATACAACAATTCCAAGGGTGCCAGTCACACAAGTTCAGGGAGATAACATACAACCAATTGAGAATCCTCATACAAACTCGGTTGATATCCAGGTAGAAAATAATGATCAACTGACCTCTCAGGTAAGTTCAGGTATGAATTCTCCTTTATCTTTAGAGGATAATACTCTTCTGGACAATATGCCATTGATGCCTAATCTACAGTGGTCTCAAGAAAAAAGAGCTAAAGAAATAGATGGAGATTTTATTCTTGAACCCATGCATATAGATAAAAATAAATTTGATAGGTTGTTAAATGACACTACACACACTGACACCTCTCAGCCTGAGCAAGTTGTTAAGAAAAAAAGGGGAAAAAAAGATTATAGTAGCTCCCAAAAAACAGTTCACACAAGATCTCAAATTGATGCTAAATCTATAATTTAATTATGATTGGAATCAATTTTTGTGTTTGGAATGCTAGAGGAATCAAAAACAAAAGAACTCAGGCTAGAGTATTACATATGAAAAGGAAACATAGGTTAAATCTTTTTGTAATTCTGGAACCTTTTCTAAGTGGTTCTCATCTGTCATCTATTGCATATAGATTAGGATATAGTCATTTTTATGCACATCCTAGAAATAAAATATGGATACTGTGGAATGATGATTTCAAAATTTCTATACAAAATGAGCATGATCAATTTGTTAAAACTGAAATAGAACATGCATCTATAGCTACACCCTGGCATGCTTTTTTCATTTATGCTAGACATAACATGATAGATAGAAGGGATCTTTGGTCAGAGTTAGCCTCACATAGTCACTTATCTGCTATATATATTGGGGACTTTAATGCTATGAGATATACCTCTGAATATATTGGACAGGCTTCTCCTAATTTAGATTCTATGCTAGAGTTCAATGAATTCATAGAGGACAATAATATTTTAGAGGTTCCATCTTCTGGAAATATGTTTACATGGACTGGAAATAGAAGGTTAAGGTCTGGAAACATTTGTACTGTTTGGGAAAGATTAGATAGAGGGCTTATGGCATTAAATTTTCAAAATCTTTTCCCAAATACTAGCATAAAGGTAAAATCCAGACTTGACTCAGATCACTCACCTCTGATAGTTAAACTAGAAAACCATGGACTTCATAATATTTCAAAATCTTTTAAATTCCAACACTGTTGGATTACACACTCAGGTTTTCTAGATGTTGTAAAAAATAGTTGGGTACAACCTACTGGTATTTATGGAATGTTGAACTTTTCTGTAAAACTGAGGAGACTAAAGATGGTTCTTAAACAATGGAATAAGGATATCTTTGGTAATATACAAGATAATGTCAAAATAGCTGAATCCTTAGTTTTACAGAGAGAATTGGAGCATCAAAGAGATAACAATAATACCAGTAGAACACTATTGCACCAAGCACAAGCAGAAATGACATTAGCTTTACTTAGAGAAGAAAACTTCTGGAAACAAAAATCAAGATTAAAATGGTTAGCAGAAGGGGATTCAAACACAAAAATTTTCCACTCTACAGTAAAGGCTAATCACTCTAGGCAAAAGATAGCTATGATTAAAAATTCAAGGGATGAGTGGATCACTAATCCTGAGGAAATTGGATCTGAAGCTGTCTCCTTTTTTAGCTCTTTATTATCTGATGAATCTTTGAGTATTGATGCAGGTACTACAAATGAATTATTGGAACAGATTCCAGAATTAATAAATGCTCAAGCAAATGAGGAGCTTATGAAGCAAATCAAAGTGGAGGAACTGAAAAGCATTGTTATGGAAATGGATGGGGAAGCAGCACCAGACCCTGATGGGTACACAGGTACATTCTATAAACATTGCTGGGACATAATACAAACTGACCTAGTTCAAGCTGTAAATGAATTTTTAATAGGAGTCACTATTCCTAGAGCCATCTCAGCCACTTTTATTATACTTCTCCCAAAAAGACAAGTTAATACCACTTTTTCTGACTACAGACCCATTAGTTTAACTAATTTTCTAAATAAAATATTTTCTACGGTCTACACAGATAGATTAAAGCCCATAATACCACTCATTATCGCACCAGAATAGTCAGCTTTTGTTCATGGTAGAGAGTTGGCAGGTAATGTTCTATTAATGAATGAATTAACTGAGTTTCTAAACAACAAAAATGGGGGGTTTAACACTTTCTTTAAACTTGACATGATGAAAGCATTTGATAGGGTTTCATGGGGCTTTTTAGCTAAATTATTACTCAAACTTAGTTTTCACTCACACTTAGTTAATAATATTATGGGCAATATAAAAGCAGCCAATTTCTTTGTTTTGGTAAATAGGAGGCCATTTGGTTTTTTTAAAGCTTCAAGAGGTATAAAACAGGGAGACCCTCTGTCCACTTTTTTATTTATAATCCTCACTGAGGTCTTCACAAGAACCCTTGGTTTCCTTTTAATCAATCCAAAATAGATAATTACAAGCTGCCACATACAGCTACACAGATAACCAGCTTAAGCTTTGCAGATGACACTATGGTTTTCCTTAGAGCAAACAGACACAGTCTTGAAAATCTAATGGAATTCTTGAGAAAATATGAAATAGTATCAGGACAGAAAATCAATATTGAAAAATCTTCATACTATCTGTCTAAGCATGCTCCTTTTGCATATAATAGAATGATTTCTGAGATTACAGGAATAAATGCTGGTACTTTCCCTTTCAGATACTTGGGATGTCCTATATTTATAGGAAAGAAAAAACATACCTATTTTCAGCCTTTGTTTGATACAATTGCTTCAAAACTGATATCCTGGCAAAATAAATGGTTAAATCAGGCAGGAAGGCTTGTCCTAGCTAAACATGTACTCTCAGCCATACCATTACATATATTAACTGTTATAAAACCTACAAATGGTGTGATTGATAGATTACATGTGCTATTCGCCAAATTTTTTTGGGGTACTTAGATTATGGTCAGAACAAAGTGTGGAGATCTTGGGACAATCTGAGCTATCCATTTCTGGAAAATGGCTTAGGTGTCAAAAATCTTCACACTTTAGTTAATGCTTTCTCTCTTAAGATATGGTGGAAGTTACAGACAGGAAAAACGCTATGGACATCTTTCATGTGGTCTTTGCCAGACAGTAAAAAGAAATCGAAAGCCTGGAAGAGATATAAAGATGTGGAACAAATAGCAGCTCAGAATAGTGCTATCCAGGTGGGTGAAGGTAATACATCTTTTTGGGAATCAGACTGGAAAAATGTGGGGAATTTAATTGATTTTTGGAATGATGATATGGACATTTTGCATCCAGAATTGACTGTTCAAGGGTTTTTTTTATAATCAAAAGCAATATGTTATTGAACTTGCACATGGATTCCCACAACACATAGTAAATTTGATATTTCAGGACTTTGCAATATATGAAAGCTACTCAGATAGAATGATTTGGAAAATGGAACCTACTGGTATATTTACTATATCTTCTGCATATGAGCTACTTAGGCACAAAAGAATTAAAATGCAGTCATACAAATTCTTATGGTGGAAATATGTGCCAAAAAAACTTTCTGTGTTTACATGGAGATTATTGAACAGGCTAGTACCAGTGGGAGACATTTTACAGGAACAGAAAATATATATCACATCTATTTGTTGTTTCAGTAAACATGATTCTGATGATCTGCAACATATTTTCCATGATTGCCCTGTGATCACTTCATTGTGGAATGATTTTCACATATTATTTGATCTAACACCTGTGCCTCTGAATTGTCTATGGGATAGATGCTTCCATTATTGGAATGTTACTGTAAAATATCAGACTCACAGAACAATAGTGAGATTATTACCATGCCTCATTATATGGGTCATATGGTGTAGCAGAAATGCTTACCACCATGACAATATCATTCCAAGGCTATCTTTTATGAGAAAAAGAATTCTAATGCTTCTTCAAAGTTTGATGAAAGTTCACAGGTTACAATGGCATACAGCTGAAGCTTCTTGTATATATGATGAACTTTTACAGCTTGCTCCAGTGGCTCCCCCTATGAGAAAAAACATTCAAGTGGTTCAATGGAGGCTTCCTACAACTCCCTTTAAATTGAACACTGATAGATCATCTCTGGGGAACCCTGGTCAAGCAGGTGCTGGGATGGTCATTAGATCCTTTAATGGACAGGTGGTCATTGCTAAATCATTATACCTAAATCAGCAAAACAGTCTGGAGGCAGAAACTCTAGCTCTACTGGAAGGTTTACATTTAGCATACATGGAGGACATTGAACATCTACAGGTGGAGATTGATTCACTTATACTACTCAAATTAATCAGAAAAGAGTTCAAAGTGCCCTGGAAGCTGGAACCTTACATCAGAGCCATATGGTTAATACAAAGTGAGTTTACTAATCTTTCTTTTAATCATATTTATAGAGAAGCCAATTCAGTGGCTGATTCATTAGCAACATTGGCTAGCAAACAGAGAACTACTGTAGTTTTTACACAAATGACACTGCCCAGAAATATCAAGGGACTTGTCAAGCTTGACAGCAGACAAGTTCCTTATATCAGACCCTAATGTGATGTATTTGCAGTGACTGCTGATGTTTTGTTTGTGTTTATTGCAGGCGCAAGGCCTGGATTCATGGAGAGTAATAACAAGGCAGCAGTACAACTTTGGAATATTCTGAATCAAACAGATACACAAAAGAAGTGTTCAGACTGTACCATTCAAGATCAGATTTACATTTCTATAGCACTTAGAGACTTTATTGATACCTCGTACTCGTCGGCAGAATTGGGTTTCGCTTTGCGATCCCTAAATTGCTTGCGAGTATTGAGTCCTTTTGTCGGCAGAATTGGTCTTCGCTTAGCGATGCCTAACATGCTTGCAAAAGTAGACATAGGTTAGATAAGGTCTCTTTCCTTCTAGACCATTAAGTTGGATAATTAGCAATGTTTTTTACTCATTTTTCATTGTACAAACAATACTTAAGGTCTTTATGGTGTGGTGAGCCTAATAAATATCACCCCACTTAGGTGGTTTAAAACAAAAACAAAAAAAAAAATTATTCAATATTTAAAAGATTATAATTTGTTTTATGATGCTTCAAAAATCACGCCACAACATGTTTTAATATGTCATGTGAAAGTATTATACAACATCTCATACTGTTTTATTTGTATATAAATGTAACATGTGAAAGTGTGATTTTTTATATTTTAGTCACAATTACTTGTGATCTAATACTGACCAAGTAAAACAAAACTTAGTGTGGTATACTTCATCTATTACCACACTACCATGTATAGAAAAACATACCCTATCTTTACATTAAACTAGTGTACCGACATTACTCAAATATAACAAAAATAAGTGTGGTTTAATTTACCCATTATCACACTAACAAGTGTGATTAAAAATATCTATAGTAACATCAAATTAGTGTACTAATATTTCCCAGATAAAACATCTAGTAGTGTCGTCTAATTTCTCTATCCCCACAATACTCTAAAATATTAATTTACATAAAAGTTTATATGATAATTACTTATCATCAAATTTTAAACATATAAGTACAATATAAAATGTGTTGACTTATCGCTATCCCAACACTATTTATTATATATTTAATAATTTAATTAATATTATATATTATCTATCGTAACACATTACACTTTTTGTAACACTGACAAATATCACACATTAACAAAGTGTTGGTATAATTAAAAGTGTTATCAAAAATGCATTTAACAATATTTTTGCATGTTTATATAGACCATATTTCTAGTAGTAACTTCTCATTCATCCTTCACTCATCCACCATCCACCACCAACTTTACCGTCGCCCACCATCCACCACCAACTTTACCGTCGCCCACCATCCACCACCAACTATGACCGGAGAATCTTCTTCCCGAGATAAACCATACCTCCATTCGGCGGCAAAAGGACAAGCAGAGGCTATGGCACAACCTGTCGAGCCGAAAAAGAAGAAGCGCAGACGGATGGTGATGTCATCATCTGACGAGGAGGGACATGCAGAAGAGCCTACCGGCAAATCTGGCGAGGGAGACGGTGATTCGACAGACGATGACTGCCAAATCATTGCCCCATACGGAAAGGTTATTCCGAAAGGAGCACGGAAGAGTTCATCGTCGGGAGGCGGCCGGAGATCCGCCGCAGATCAGGGAAAGGGTACATTTCTTTTCTTGTTCTAATTTTCAAATTAAAAAAAAGCCTAATTAGGATTTAATAGTTTTAACAAATCCATTAATTGTTTTTCCCTGGACCTGTATGAGTTGATTTTTCTACAGAGCAATGAATTAATTTTACAAACCCATGAATTGATTTTACAGTGCTATGAATTCTAAAACATCCTAGTAACATCGTTATGTGCTAGTAAAGAATATTGTTCTGATGTCAAAATTAGACAGCCTATGTATGGGAAAGACAGTGGTAATACAATGGAAATCAAGGCTGTCCCTTTAATGAAAAATAAAAATTAAACTACGACATAATGTTAAAAGGGGGAATTTATTAAATCCTTTGGACATTCAACCCCAGTAAATAATTTGGTTGGTCTGCAAATAATTACTTCATTCTAGTCTATTTTTAACAGACAAGCCACTGTATAATAATTTATCATGTTCTTAATGCCACCTATTTAAAATGATAAATATTAGCCAAAACCATAATTATTCTGAGAATCCAGTATTTCTATACACAAACACCTTTTATGTATGTTTATATAATGGTAATAATTTACAGTCATGACCCCTTCTGAAACCCCCATTCATTTGAACTGTGAAAAAACCTGATTGTAGTAAGATTTAGCTATTCCTGACTCGCTATAAAAGCATGTTTTGGGATACACAGTTTGATTTAATAATGCCATGCCCCCTTTTCCAATCAAAATATCATATAGGGTACAAATGCTTTCTAATTTGTAACAATGTATAACAAAAAGTCAATATGACTTCACCTTAATCCAATCTGACATTAAATCTTGTTGGTATGAGCAGCCAATCTAGTTGTTAGCGGCAGACAACCTTTTCCTTTGCTGAATGTTCATTTATATTATTCTTTGCCGCATGCAGTGAAGCAGGAAGCTGAACCTCCACGCAATGTCATGCTCATTGCTTCGAAACCGGGCAAGCTGTTTTCGCTATGCTGTGAACTGTCGTCTGAACAGCGCTTCAGCATCATAGAGGCCGGTTTTGGAGGACTTCTGGAGGTCCAGGTCCAGCACGTCCCATCTGACATGACAGACTGGCTGATCAGTGCTTTCAATCCAGTAACAAGGGAGATAACTCACAATGGGAGTGTGATGTTCACTCTAACCCCTGCAGATGTGTGCGACGCTTTCCTGCTACCTTGGCGCCCTTCCAATCCAATCACGAGCACAAGAACTCCTGCATTCAATGCCCTGAGAAAGCGATGGGAGGTTCAGTACGGTTTCAAAGCATCGCATCAAAACTTCACCACTTCAGTAAACATACTTGAGAAGATAATAAAGGAACTAGACGCAGGCGAACCTGAATTCATTCGCATGTTCTTGGTGTGTGCTATGTCGGTCTTTCTGGATCCAGTCTGTAGCAACCGAGCCGACTTCCGCCCGTTGATGTGTGCGGTGGAAGTTGAGATGATAAAGACATTTGATTGGTGCGGCTATGTTCTGGATAGATTCTGTGAGGCAGCTGCAAGGTACAAAAGAGGTGCTGATCAGAAAACATTCTCAAGCTGCTTGCTGCTGCTGGTGGTGTCTTACTTCCACAGCCTGGGTGGGGAGGGGGTGTCAGTTCCAGCTGTCGCAACCCCTCTTGTAATGAACTGGAGAACGTGGGGTTTGCAGCGGAGGATGTCAGAGGAACTGGCAAGAGGGTACGGTAGCGGCACCGCTAACAGCATCAGTTATCCTATCCATAGGATACCACATGACCAGCCAGCAACTGGACCCCAATCCAGCATCTCGTTCTCTGTTCGGGCTGATTATCACACTGACATTCAACTGATTAATCTTCACCCAAACGTAAGGACATAATCACTCCCTTTCATAGAATTGTAATGAATTATTCAGTGCTTAGTTACACTGTCAAATTACCATGCTCACATGTGTGCCCTTTTTCATTATCTTACACTAGACCAAGTATTTCTAACCTACATCATTTGTTGTGTTCAACCTAAATGAAATACTTTTTACACTCTTCCTGTAACATTTTATTTGAATATGTGTCTGCTGAATTTAACTTCTATCTTCCTTGTTCTTGAAGGAGTTTCAACGAAATGTTGCGACTTTGGCTAGGAATGTCAACATTGTCGTCGGTCCTGCTTTGTCCAGCTTGGAACGGATGGATGAGATCAGTTTGATGGAGAGCTACCCCATATGCATTAAGGGCTTCATGCCTTCAGTGATGGATAAGGATAAGCGCGCAATCCGGCTACTGACTAAATGTGTGGGACTCCTAGAACTCCAGATGCAGAAAAGCCAGCACCCCAGCTCATCCGATTCCGAGGACACATTGTCTGGAACAAACATTGAGGCGCCATCAGCACAGAACACTGCACCCATCAGCCCGACTCATTCACATGCTAAATCTAAATCTAGCGTCGGGGTGTAATCAATAGAGAAGCCTTCAACCATCACCCCGACTCAGGAACATGATATATCTAAATCTAGCGTCGGGGACATGGAACCTGCTGATACTGGGAATGCAACCGTTCAGGAGACAGATCAGTCGGAGCTTCAGGTCTCAGAAACTGATGATCACCCACTCCTCAGCATTGAAGTACAGCCTGGAGTCGACGCGGACAAGGTAGAGTTTTAAAGTAATTTATAACTACGCACAGTATTACACTTTGTCAGTTGATTGAACAACATTATGGTATTCAGGTGGATGTAGCTCGGTATGTTATCGATGAACAGCTCTACGCGGCGCTTAAGACTCCAACGCAGGCACTTGTTAGGGCCTTGGCACGGGAACATGACATGATTACCATCAATTCAGATGAGGTATGTAACTCATACAATCCTTTGTGTTTAATTAATCGGCCAACTCGGCTAACACTTCTAATACTTGTCTCAGATTAGGAAGTCCTTGCTTCCAGTTGATCCAGTCAGCGAGACTCAACAATTTCATGAACCTGAGCCTGCTGCTGAAGCTGAGCCTTCTTCTTCTTATCAAGATAATCACGTTGAATCGGAATCAGATGACGAATTAAGGTCTGTTTTTGCTGAAATTGATGCTACCGTCTTGTCTGATGAATCCGATTCTGAGGAGCGTGTCATAGAGAGGGCGCAACGAATAGCTGCTTATCTTGCCGCACGTGGGAAGAATGTGCCAGCAACCAAGGTACACCCTAATTACAAGGACATTTTCATATAATCATTTATTATTTTTATCACATAAAATGATACTACTGAACAATTACCCTACTGTAGGTTGAATCTGCTCACATCGAACGAGCCTGTACTGTGGTGCCCATCACAGGAGTTGAAGAGAAGTTGACTCCTGTGATGTTGTTTTTTCCAGTACAATTGGGGGTAGGGGTTCAGTCCTGAACCTAACTTTTTTCAATCAGTGCCTGATCTTCTTAATTAACAGTTTCATTAATTCTTACTAATTTCCCATCTCCAGGTCCCTTCAATGTTTAATCCTGCATCGGCTATGGGTGTAAATGACAAGCGTACAACTGCAAACAACAAGGTTCGATCCATCCTCCATACAAATGAATTTACAAACTATCATTACTTGACCATAATGCCTGTAATAATAATTCCTAAATTAATCAACAGTTATTCTTTCGGTACTGCCTGTGTTTTACAACCTCTAACTTAGTTGTTTATCAAATAGGAGGTTGAGCCTACCCAACAAACCAAGTCCCCAGAGTGCATGGAACTGGACGTGGTTACTAATCAGGCTGTGCTGGCTCAAGAAGAAAACATATTGAAGGTAAATAACATCGAATCCATTACCACCATTCATTTTTCAGATACGTACAAAGCATCATTTAAATTCAGGATCTTTCAATACACACTTGCATTAGGTGTCCTAGTATCTCATTCAACACCATCTTTTGTTTGCTAATAATTATGATTCCTGCTCTTTCGTACCAAACAATATGCATGTAATTTAGTTCACCACATCCAAACAATTATAACATGCACATTCTAGGGATTCAATTTGATTTGATCAATGTCTAATTCATTATCACTATAATTCTGACATTTACACCTTACATTACGACTTGATCTGAAAAGTAATTACCGCATGAAACTAAATTTGCTATTTTATGCTACTTAAGGGTGAATTGCATGTTAAAAATGGACTCAAATCTCTGTTCTTACAGTTGGGGGAAAAGTGCTTGTTTCTTACTTCATTGTTACATCTAATCGTGAACAATTTAGGGATACGTAAGCAAACACTTGAAATGATGGTACAACTTACAGTTATTGTTTACCTTTGATTCAGATTGAAGGTGTAGAGAAAAGGACAGAGCCACAACAGGATCTAGAAAGCAGTCCCAACAATGATGAAGAAATGCTGCAAATTGACAATGATGCGGAGTTATCTCCAACCACAGCTCCATGGTACATCACATGTCCATTTTGAGATAATTTGTTACTCAAAATTGGAATTTCAATCTACTTTTGACATTAGTTTTATCTTATCAACTTCCTTTTATTTTGTGATCAAACATCGTTAAACTTTTGGAATTTCCATTCCTTTTGGAACTATTACATTGTTTTATCCACCAACATTACGCCATCATCGGTGAACGACATGTTTTTGACAATAAATGCTCAAATAATATCGTATTTTACGGTATCTGATTGAGTTCATCAAACCCTAGTGCATTAACTTGAACTTCACATTCAAGCTAGTCCATACACGGTCTCTATGATTTTTGCCCTCATTTCCCTGAACATTATTTACATAATATATAATCTAATTACTGGAATTACATGCCTTACAATCATAACACTAGCAGATCAATAGAAAATGGTACATCATAAACAAGCATCACAAGCCTGCATTTCGATGATATAATCAATTTATATTAGCCCATGAGTCTATAACAACAGTAAAGGCCTTCTATTCTGTCCTAGATTTCATCATAATATAACTGTCCAGTCCATTGCTTTGTCTGATATCCAGCACTTCTCTTGAATGGAATTTTGCATCCTCTTTTGGAATTACCATTATCTTTCGGGATGGATTTTTTCTTCAAAACATAAACAATATAAACTCAGTCCATATTTTGATGAGCTACATGATCACCATGATTCTAAAATTAGTAAGGAGCCATTACAACAGATTTATTTTGGTTTCTTCTGCCTTGCCCGCCACTGCTGCTACAAGGTCAGCTAATCTACATAGCATCAACATTCATACATTTAAACATGAGGACCATATGCAGTTCTATATCTAGACATCCATTGTGAAGGGTTCTTTTACTTCCGACTATCAGCCATTAATTCACTGCTATACACAGAAGAACATAGATATATGATGCATTCTTATATATCTGGACTGCATCAAATTTCATTCGAAGACAAGTTCTCCCCTGGTGCATATCCAAACTCCTGTTTTGCTGCAATTTTCTTAAGAGTTTCATGGTCATCTTCAAGCTACTGAAAACTGCAACCTACCCTGCAACCTACCATCCATGACATACTTTGTAATATCATCAGGGACCCTTACAAACTTTGTAACCAGGCTTTTAGATAAGGCCTCCAGGAGTGTGCTGGTTGTGTGATGATGAGGATTCTCGCATCAGTGCAAACACAAAACTATCTGCTGATGATCTAAAACATTATAGGCTGAAATCGCTACCTTCTTGTACTTCCTGTATTAGCAGAAACAGCAAACTAGGGTTCCTCAACATCTAAATGTTTGCTGGAAAAAATATCTAAATGCTGTGATAACTGATAACCATATCAACACTATACAATAATCACACGTATCTTCATCAATCTAAGCTATCTAAAATAACGCATCCAAGGCGTTGCCACTAGATTATGTTCATCAAATTTCATATAGTGAATGATTTTAGCTCAACGAGGTTCTGTGCTGAGATACAAGAACATTTAGGCCAGCCTGCCCCCCACAGAAACTCATCCTGTGATAACTGATAACCATATCAACACTATACAATAATCACACGTATCTTCATCAATCTAAGCTATCTAAAATAACACATCCAAGGCGTTGCCACTAGATTATGTTCATCAAATTTCATAGAGTGAATGATTTTAGCTCAACGAGGTTCTGTGCTGAGATACAAGAACATTTAGGCCAGCCTGCCCCCCACAGAAACTCATCCTGGGTATTCCACAGAAACTCATTTTTTACCAAATCCTATGACGAACAGCACGAACAACATGCCCATGACGAACAACATGTCTCTGATTTGAAGCTCCAGATCTACCTGCATTCTAACAAAAGAATTACCCAACAATGAACACAACATTCACAGATCAAGCCTATAAGAAATACTCAATTCAAAATCAAAACAAAGGCGCATCCAGGGCATGGGTCCTCCTCAAATCTTGCCATCAATTGCAATTGCTAATTTTAGGACATGTTTCCATTGGGTTGAAACATACGGCCGAGTTCATAATTCTAATTTGAAGTGGTGCTACCGTATGGTGTTTATAGATGTTCATTTTCAAATTACAAAATTGAGATGATCCTACCATGGATTTCTGGAAACTCTGGATCCATAATTGATGACGAAAAAAATTTCCGGGGCCTCTGCATCCATTTGGGTAATTTTCCGGCACACGACTTGTCCCGCCGCTCCAACACCCAAACGACGACGTCCATCTAAACTACTGCTGCCACAAATTAGCTGACTAAACAATTACCTAACCATTTTTAAGATTTTTACCCAGCAAAATAACTGGGTAACATACAAGGCAAACTGTCCCACGTGCGGGTCCACTAAGCTGTGGGTCCAAGGGAGAGGGCGCGGCCCTTGGAGGGTGCTGTAGACATTTTGTATTGGATCGCTACCTCATTAAAAACCCGGTGGGAAAAAAGAGTATAACGAATCTACTTCTTTTAAGCTCTAATTCCTCCTTCAGTTTCACCTCAGTACGGATCGACTTCACCGAGCAATTTAGTGATCGTTACACGAAGCACAACTCTGCCAAATGAAGGATTCCGGAATAAGGGTCAACTGGATCAACATCCTTTCAGCTTCCAAATTGCTTCAAAAATCGTCAGAACCGCATCCTTTTTGCATTTAGCTCCAATCTCCTCCATCAACCAAATCTGCATAGATAACACACCTAAAGTGCACATTAATCTGGTAAAAGCACAATATAAAACCCTGAATAAACAACATATAATCATCACATCAAATATTCTCACACTTGAGTCATGCTTGCCCTCAAGTATGATTTGAACACATTCCAAGCACATTTGTTTATTCAAGTTCCCATCCCCTCAACTGACTCGATAGAAATTAAATTAAAAGAAAATAAACAAACCAATTCAAAATACAAAACTAAGACTCTACTACCCGGACTTTGGTCAAAAATATCAGCATTTCAAACTTTCTTTTCCTCGGCTAATCAACAAACTCATCAAGCATGATATCAAGTTTCCTTTCATAAACAAAGCTGGTATCATCCCCCGTTGAATCCTCCAATCAATCCCCCTTACATCAGCAATCACTTGAATATCAATGGTCAAAATAGACGAGAATAACTACTCACGGTTTTCACTCAAAGCACTCAGTAAAGTGGGATAATCACTCATATAATATCAATGTGGCAGCATCAAATAACACATGAAAATCAGAAAGGACTATTTCAAGTAAGGCTATGATTGTAAGGTATGATCCTAGGGGCTCTATGGTTTATATTTATGAACAAAATATTATGCATGCTCCATTTCAAACCATCATCCACATAGAGTAAGCATTTTTCATCAAATCAAGCTCACTTCAAATGTAGGTGCTTTTTTTTCCTTTTTTTTCTTTCATTTTTTTCTGCACCATTTACATATTGAAACTCTACTGTACATGTGACAAGGAAAACTCACATAATAATAAGTAACACAATTTTCAGCTCTAGTGAACACCTCGGTTTGGCCAAATTGAGCCTGCTTTTTCCAGAACAAGGTTTAGTTTGAAACTAAAACCTTCTTTTAGGTTCTGAGTATTACAATTAGTAATGCTCTATTGGCAAACGACACGTATATTCAGCAATGCCATGTATCCAAAAGTCACACAATGAATGAATATATCAACTTATTCCCAGGAACATGCATATTAGGGTTAAGAGATTGGTATAAACAAGTTTGTTATATATATATATTGAGTAGGTTAAACAAAGAAAATAGTCAAGGCTCAAGAGGGCTTACTAAGGATATAAAGGGTAGGCTATTTACGATGTATGGGTAAACCTATTTTGCCTTTCATCATTTTAACATGTATTAATTTCAACTGCCACAACACTCAGAAAAAAGATTGATGTAGAGAGTGCTCTACTCTAGGCTCAGACCTCACTATATACTTGTCTTTGTTCTTAACAGGCATTTTCGTCATCCCAATATCATTTACACAAATGAAGATTGTTTCAAGGGTTTTTCTTTTCAGACTCTTAGGGAGATATCAAACAACTAAGGTTACTA
Source organism: Sherardia arvensis (assembly GCA_948330725.1). Lineage (NCBI taxonomy): Eukaryota > Viridiplantae > Streptophyta > Magnoliopsida > Gentianales > Rubiaceae > Sherardia > Sherardia arvensis. Next base: position 19,888,548 of record OX415235.1, read on the forward strand.
ATCAGATTCTCTCAACATGCAAAATTCATCCATCGCAAAGCCAATTCCATTACTCATTGTCATGCTGAAAATTTGACCGACTCGATTCAAGAAACAAAATACTTTTGTATTTTCAGATTTTTTTCAATTTTTTGTATTTTTTGATAAAAAATGGATTCAAATTACACAAATATCCTCACATATAAACCTTGCTTGCCCTCAAGCAAGCTTAGCAAAAATATAAGGAGGACACGTAACAAGTAGCAACTAAAAACAAATAAAACGAGGGAGGGAGGGAGGGAGGGACTTATCAAGGGTCATCCTGGATCATATATGTCCAGGGTATGCAGAATAGCTATCAGTTGAGCACGAGGATGTACCGATTTGCTGGCAGGATGCTTACTGATCTGCTGCCAGGATGCCTCCGTTTGGCCAAACAGAGGTTGTACAGGTCCGCCACTCCTTTCGAGTGGATGTTATTCAGTACAATTACCTGTAATATCAAGGAATAAAACCATAAGAAAATAAAACAAAATTAAGAAACGTATTTATTTAAAAAAAAATTGGTTTTTCAAATCTTTTTTTTTGGTTTTTAATAAAAAAAAATCAAGAAAAAAGGGAAAGAAATTTGGGTTGCCTCCCAAGTAGCGCTTTTCTTTATAGTCTTTGGCTAGACTTTCTACTGTGATCATTGGAGACCATGAGGAAAACATTTTCCTCTATCTTTATACCAAGTGATGATATCGGGAACATCCCTCCGATCATCTTCAAAACACAACTTCTTCTCCTCACACTTGCATGAAGAAATATCCTTCACTACTGCAATCTGATTTGCACCATAATATGGCCTGGGATGATGACGGTAAGGAAGGAATGCTTGCTCAAAATCTGTGCTTTTGATCTCAGAAGCTCCATTTGGCCAAACAGAGGCCACCTTAGATAAATCAGTCCATTCCGACTCGAGCTTTCCTGGCCTTAAACAAGAATTAGATATAAAGAACAACACTTTCTGATCCACTCTGAACTCCTTGGACCTCAGATTCTTTTCTTGCCACATTTTTGTTTGCTCTTTGTACCACAAATCTTGATCGAAAGCTTCCAAGTGATATTCCTTCAATTCTTGAAGTTGAAACTTCCCAACCTCCTCACACTTGGCTAATTCCATAACCATATTTTCAATAAACCAACAAGTTGCATCCATCAACTTGAAAGGCAAATGATAAAATTTCTAATGCACAGCTTCAAGAGAAGAATAGCCAAGTAGCTCTCTAATGGCATTATACAACATCAATAAAGCACAATCAAACCTTTTATCCCACCACTTTCTCGAAGGGGTTACGATAATTTGATGCCACAAATTATGGAGCTCAGAGGTTTCAGGCAAGATGAATTCACATGTAGGATGAGTGAGAGTTATATCAAACTGGTCTTGGCTGAACACTTCCATTGACGGCTCTATACTGGAGATTTCCACTATCGAATGAAAATTTAGAGCATCTTCTTTGGTTTCCTCTTTGCTCATCTCCACTCTATCAAAATCATCGAGATCACTTTCTTCATCCAACTCCATCTCCATGTATTCTTGACCCGACTCAGCCTTTCCGTGCTCTAAATAAACCAAATCAGTCCCATCATTCTCTTCATCCTCAGAAAAATCATCAAACTCAAGAGCATAGTCCAACTCCGTATAGATTGGTGGCGATTGTTCAGGAACAAGGTTCTGTTTGGGCAAACAGAGGCTGTCTCCACCAGGCTCCAAGTTCTGCTCATCCACTATAAGGTCACATTCAACCAAATAGGCTTCCTCAAATTTGCTGCTACTGTTAAGACCCAGTGATCCCAACCTATCTTCAAAATTTTCAATCTCCTCAACAGGGGCATAGAATAAAGACTTTGGCGGACCCAACAACTCCTCTTGTTCTTCTTGCCTTTGTTTAGCTTCTTGCTTCCTCTCATTCATGCTTTCCAGTAAAGCAAGCATCGCATCCAATTTCTCATGCATTGAGTTCTCATCTTGCACCTGTGGATTCTGAGAAGATTGGTGAAACTCCAAATCCTGGAAATTTTGGCCATAAACTGCTCCTTGATTATCCTCGTAACCACGAAAGTAATTTGGATCTTCCCACTGTGAGTATGGTGTAGTGGGGCAGTGAGGAGAATAATTACATTCATAGCTCCAATGCCCATAGTAACGGCAAGTATTGCAGAACTTTCGAGATGGAGGTGTTCCATAACATTCCCAACCAATAGCTCGCCATAACAACTTGATCAAGTGAGACTTCCTCAAAATATTCTGCCAGACGACGGGCTCGGTTTGGGCAAACTGAGGCTCTACAGAATCTGTTCACACAAAAAACAAAGGTGACCGAGATCAATAGGAAAAAGAAATTTAAACTAACAACCGTTCCCCGGCAGCAGCGCCAATTCGGTGAGCGTCGTTTAACTCACACAAATAATTCCTGCAATATGCTAAGAATATATAATAAACTAGCACAGTGGTAAGCAGGGTCGAATCCCACAGAGAACGGAGTAATAAAAAGATCAATTTCCTATGATCAAAACTGGTGTAGTCACCACACTTTATATTTAGATTGATTTTCTAACAGCTAAGAAAACAAATAAACTATACTAACAACTAAAATATAATCAAATAAAATAAACTAAATTAAATACTAAATTAAAATAGAAAACAATCACACGAAAGACGTCCGGCTTCGAATAATTCCTCACTAGTTATTATGATCGATCATTGATTCAGAAATAAATTAACACCCATGAATCTATCAGTTATAGGATAGCAAGTATTTGCTAAACCATCCCAATCCTTCCTTACATTCTCGATAGCAGGCAAGTATTTGCTGAACCCACTATTTCTCTTATTAAGATGACCCCAGAAAGTATTCGCTAAATTAGATACAGATCTCAATAGCATTTTTTTTAAGCAAACCACTATAAAGTGGGGGAAATTATATTGGGCATCCCATACCACAAAAAATAGTAACAATGATACAACTATTGCCCTGGTAACAGGCAAGAATTGTACGGAGATAAACTCCAAAAGCATTAGAAATGCTTTTCAAAAGAGATTAGGCTCTATAAGCCCCATACAAAAAAGAATGTAGTTAAAATTAACTGGAAACCTGTTATAGAATTGCTAGGAAAAACTAAAAGCGGTACCCAGAAAATTAAGGGGGTGTTTGGTAAAGTGCCATTTGGGCTAAAAAGTGTTGATTTGACCAAGAAGTGCTGATTTGACCGTCAAACAGCACTTTAAAGTATTTGGTGAATGAGTTTGAAAAAGTGCCTTTTGTACTCAATAGGCTAATTTTAAAAGGCTAAAAAAAGTAGACTTTTCTACTCAAATGCTCAATTAAATACCTTTTTGCCCTTTCTCCTCTATACTAATTATGCAAAAAGATAGAATACATATGTTGAACTTGGTTTTTGTACGAAAATTCAAGTGTCACTACTACAATCACCTTCATTTAAGACACAAGTTTAAGGCGTTTGGGGCGGGTTCAAAATCTTCCGCCTTACTACTTACTTGCGAGTTCGCAAGCCACAATCGCTAGGTTTTAAAAACATGTTTAAAGGCGGAAATGACCGTTTAAAAGGCGGTAGTCGTATGTGCCGTTAAAAATGAAGAATTAAGGCGGAAAGTTCATTTCCGCCTTAAAAACCTGTTTGTTGTTGCGAGTTCGCAACAAGTAAGTTAGGTCTGTCGTAATAGTTACGAGCTCGCATGTAATGAACGCTTAGGGTAATTTTAGCAAGCTAGGATCTAGCGAACTCGTAGGTGAGAAAGTAAATAAACTCATGTTGGTCCCGAGTTCGCATGCATGCTCGCTGATGTTGTGGCGATATCGCCACTAATGTCAGTGAAAAATTTGTTTATGAAACGAGTTCGCCACCCATAAGTTGAGTGTGACATATGTGTAGCGAACTCGCTAGTAAAATGAGTAGGTATGCGTGAATACTTGCGAGTTCGCAAGACCGAAGACTATATAATAAAATAGCAGGTCCTAGCGGATTTGTAAACAACAAATTAGACATTTGAAAGGTTGTATGTATCATTTTTCCCTTGGCTTACCATAAGATTGATTAGGTAACCTCTTTTTTTGGAATTCCGATCGTTTGCAAGGTGGTGGGTAAGCTATTTTCCGCCTTACCATGTGGTTGTTTGTTTGTTAATGTTGTTGTGTTCTTAAAAAGTTGTTGTTTTTGTGATGATTTTGTGATAGTTTCATGTTGATTGTAGGTTTGTGAGTGATATACCATTGTGGGCTAGCTTTTTTGTTCAACGATTTTTTAGTTGATTAGAGTTTGCGCCGTGTCGTGCATTATGGATCGTGAATCCATCATGAATAAGAATGCTCGGTTGTCGAAAGAATATCTAGATTTGGTTGAAGAATTCTTAAGAGTTGGGTTGCGACATTGTAAGCTGAGGAGCATAGGTGGTGTTAGATGTCCATGTAGGGATTGTAGGAATAACGCTATATATGAAGATATTCTTGTTGTGCGTGAACATTTAATCTGTAGAGGATTTGACAAATCGTACACTGAATGGGTATGGCATGGTGAGGGCAATTATGGGAGTGAGAACATGGAGGTGAATGAGGGAAACGAGGAGGAAATGCTAAAGTATAACGATCAATTGTCGGATATGTGCGACGATGTTGTTATGAAATTTGTGGGAAAAAAAAGTATGCTAGAGGCTATGTATGCTGATAAAGCGACAAAGTTATATGTTGGCTCAAGCCATTCAAGGTTGGGTGCAACATTGTTGTTGATGAACCTTAAGGCTAGGCATGGGATTTCAGATAAAGGAATGACTGAGTTGTTGGAGTTAGTTAGAGACTTGCTTCCTCAGGACAACTTGTGTCCAGATCGGGTTTATACTGCTAGGAAAATCTTATGCCCCATGGGAATGGAGTTTACCAAGATCCATGCTTGCCTGAATGATTGTATGTTGTATAGAGGGGAAGATGATTCTTTGAGGGATAATTGCAAGGTGTGCGGTGAGTCAAGGTGGAAAAAAAAGGAAGGTAGAGTTGAGGTTTGTGGGGAAATAGTGACAACATCGACAAAGCAAAGTCCTGCTAAGGTAATGTGGTACATGCCTCTTAGACCACGATTGGAGCGCTTGTTTGCAAATGCAAGTGATGCGAAACTATTAACATGGCATGCCGATCGAGTTCGAGAGGGAGATGATATTATTTCTCACGCTTCAGATGGTGATCAGTGGAAGAAGATGGATGCTAGGTACCCTGAGTTTGCTAATGAACCTAGACATGTGAGACTCGGACTATCCACGGATGGCATGAACCCTTTTGGTAACATGTCTAGTACCCATAGTTCATGGCCTGTTATGCTTGTTATTTATAATCTCCCTTCTTGGTTGATGATGAAGCGAAAATATGTGTTTTTAAACACTATGATCTCAGGCCCTAAGCAACCTGGCAACGACATTGATGTTTATCTAGCACCTCTTGTTGAAGAGTTATCATCTTTATTTGAGATAGGTATGGTGATTCCCGATGGTAGTCGTGGGGATGCTGAGTTCGAACTTAAAGCAATGCTTATGTGGAGCATTAATGATTTTCCGGCGCTTGGAAATCTCGGAGGGTGCTCGGTGAAAGGACATTTTGCATGCCCGCTATGTGAGAGTAATACTAGTCATTGTCAGTTAAAGCATGGAGGAAAGCCTGTTTATTTGGGTCATCGACGTTTTTTGCCTGCTAGTCATCCATGGAGGCGTGCTAAGAAGTGGTTTAACGGTGAGGAAGAAAACGGTGCAGCCCCTGTCCCACTCTCGGGTTCAGAAATTTTTGGCAAGGTGTCTGAGATAGAATATGTTTTAGGCAAGGGTCATAAGAAGAGTAAACAACCTTCCATTTGGAAAAAGTGCTCTATATTCTTCAAACTTCCTTACTGGGAGCATTTGGATGTACGGCACTGTCTGGATGTGATGCATATAGAGAAGAATGTATGTGAGGCTTTGGTGGGGACGTTGTTGAATACTCCCGGGAAAAGTAAGGATGGATTGAAATCAAGGAAAGATTTAGTGAATCTTGGCATTAGGACATCCCTTGCCCCCGTGCAAGAAGAAGTAGGTAAAACGTACCTACCACCTGCTTGTTATTCATTATCATCTGAAGAGAAGGAAAGTTTTTGTGCAACTCTGAAGTCAGTAAAAGTTCCTTCTAATTACGGTTCAAACATCAGTAGTTGTGTATCGACTGCTGAATTGAAATTGGTTGGAATGAAATCACACGACTGTCACAATTTGATGCAGGATTTGAATGTCATCGCTCTCCGTGGATGCTTGCCTACACACGTTCGGAAGGCGGTTGCAAGGCTATGCTTTTTTTTTAAGCAGATATGTTGCAAGAAGGTTAGTCGGTGTAAATTGGATGAGTTGCAAACGATGGTGGTAGAAGTGTTGTGCAGGCTTGAGATGTATTTCCCCCCCTCATTTTTTGACATAATGATTCATGTGATAGTCCATCTTGTAAGGGAGGTCAAGTTGTGTGGTCCCGTGTACCTAAGATGGATGTATCCATTTGAGAGGTACATGAGTATTTTCAAACATTTTGTCAAGAATCGATATCGTCCAGATGCAAGTATTGTACAGCGGTACGTGGCCGAAGAGGTGATCGAATTCTGCACCAACTACTTACAGGATGTACCAACAATAGGGCTACCAATTGCTAGGCACGATGGGAGAGCTGATGGTGTTGGACTACGGCATAGGTCAAAGTTCAGCCCTTCCTCAGATGAGATATCTAAAGCCCATCTGTATATCCTACGCAACCATTCTGCTGTGAGTCCTTATGTCTAAGTTCACCTAGCAGAGATTATGGCCGCGCATCCCGGTTTGTTAGGACCCCGGGCTTTTGAATTACATTGTAAAGATTTCACTAGTTGGTTGAAAATTCATGTGCAAAATGGGGATGAGCATCCAAAAGTCGTCAAATGGCTGGCTAAGAGACCACTGGGCACAGTTACGTCGTTTAGTGGGTATGATATAAATGGCTACACATTTGGTACAAAGTGGAGCGATGATAGATCGGCGACACAAAATAGTGGTGTATCAGTACCCGGAGAGGGTGGTTTGCATGGGGAAAATGCTTTTTTTGGTACAATCACTGACATCTGGGAAATGGATTTTGTCCACGTAAAAATAGCACTGTTTAAATGCCAGTGGGTTGATCAAGCAGAAGGCACGCGTCTGGAGGAGTTGGGATGATTCTAGTGAACAGAGACATGCAAGGCTCAACTGAAGATCCTTTCATAATGGCCGCACAAGCTCATCAAGTGTTTTATGTTAAAGATCCAGTAGATGGTTGCTGGGAGGTCGTGGTAGATGGAAAGAAAACGTTTGTTTATGGTGATGGTTTGTTTGACGATGACTGCAACATTTCTAGTGAGAACATTCCATTGTCGATTTATGAGACATTGGAAGACGATGATGACATAGTTGCCCGAATTATATGTCGGATGGACCACGATGAAGGAACGTGGATAAACCCCGCAGGAAAAACTACTAAAAGAAAGAGGAAGCAATCAAAGAAGCATAAGAAGGCGACTATGAAGAAGAAGAATAAGAAGAAGAAGAATAAGAAGTTAGTAACTGACGAAGAAGAAGAAGATGAAGAAGAGGATGAGGAAGAAGATGAGGAGGTCTAATAAGCGTATACAATACATTTGTAGTGTTTCTATTTTGTATGGTGTGTAAAATAAAATTATTTGATTGGATATATGGTACGTTTTGGCTAATATAAATTGTTTGTAAATTACCATAAATTTACCATAATTGATTTGATTGGATTCACATGATCACCATAAATTTAGGTAACTGTGCAGGCGTGTTGCGATGTCGCACATGTGCACGCAGATGCAGACGAGGAAGGTTACGAAATCGCAAGGTAGCCTTACACGCAGCGAAATTGTGAGAAGAGATTCATATTTCGCCTGCTAAGCTCTGTCACTCTGTTCTAGCTACCTGCGAGCTCGCCAGCACCCAGCTAGGGTCTTGAGAGATCGCCAGTTTCCATCGTTGAATTTTCAAATATATAGTATTGACATGACTTTTGAAGCTTGCGATTTCGTTACCTGACTCGCTTGGTTCTTGCGAGGTCGTCAACTAACTCGCTTAGTGTCATTTTGCAATATTCAGCTTCTAATTTCATAATTATTGGTTACAGTGGACAACAAAGTAATGTTAAAATACTGTTGAATATATGAGGGAGATGTGTAGAGTAATTTTTGAAGACAATAAATTCGATTGAAATCCAACAAAAACTTCAAAAGAAGGAAACAAATTGTAGCGCACAACGTACAAGTGAACTTATCATCCAATGTGACATAAAAAAAACAGAAAACACTAATCTATCCTTCAGTAGGTGGTGTTGGAGACGGAACAGTCTTCTTGGCCTTCTTACTCGCTTGTGCCCGTTCAATTCCACGGATCACCTTTTCGGTACACCAGCATTCCTGATTAATATGCGCGATTTGTTCTCTCATAACGTTGACTGATTCCTCTAGGCCTTTGTAGTATGCTTCCGGTTGGAGCTCTGAACAAGAATTAGAAGCAACAAGTAAGTTACATACAAGATCTTACAATACAATAGCATATTGGAAGACATATTTAGAATGCACATGACTAAATTAGTGTACCTTCAACTCGATTTCTGACCTCTCCCTCGTCGAGCACCAACGGCTTATTGGTTGAATCTTCCACCGCCTGCCAAGAGCCATCCACCAGCTCACATTTACCTTTCCTCTGAAAGTATTCCATAGTGTAAAACATACACTCTTGAGCCTTTGCGGACAATTTCATCTTCGGGAAAGTGGTTGTGAGATACATGGTAATGAAGTTACCATATGGAAGCTTAGTCACAGGGCGTCGATTCTTAACTACACTTTGCCTCATATGCTCAAATATGACATAGCCAGGGTTCAACCTTAGCTCCTCCATCACACAATAAAACATGACAATTGTTGTGTAGTTAAGCTCGGTTATCCACCCGCCTTTCGGCACAACTGATCTAGCTATCATTTCGTACAAGATCCTTTGGTGGCAAGTCAACTTCTCAAGTTTGTATTCCCTCGGCTTACCGAGAGGACCCTTAGGCCGGCCAAAGTAGTTCAAACCTAAGTTTTGAAGGTAAGCTTCGTCAAATCCACCACTTTCAGGCCACTTTTCTCTACAATAAAAACCTTCCGGGGGAGGGTTACTGAAATCCTCTTCTACAGCATACGACACGCCTAAAGCCTTGTTAAAAAACTCTTCTCCTATCTCAAAATCATTCTTGTTTACCCTAGTAAACCAACGCCCCGTTTCCTTCTCCTCCTCAACAAGCTGATGGAAATTGGCATAAAACTGACAGGTTTCTTCCTTATGGGAGGGGTAGTTCAGTCCTAATAAATCATGCAAGTCATGATCTCTAAAGGTTTCTACTACATTAGTCAACCCTAGTTGCTTAATCTGATCGAAATCTAACACATAGCAATCTAGCAGCGTAGCATGCTTCATTAGATCAGAATAAGCATCAGAAGCAAGTAAACTTACAAACTTTTTCTTGTCATAAGCGGTTGAGGAAGCCGGCGGTTGATTGGTGGAAGAAGATGCAACCTCTCAGCGACTGGCACCAAATGGATTTGGGGCTTGGTGCTTTGTTCTTGCCATGGCTGATAGGAATCACTGGGAAATTTGGGCTTGGTTAGATTTGGGGGTTTTTCCTTGATTTGAAATTGGGGATCGCGTTTGGAATAGAACTGCACAGCTTTTTTACTTTTATACTAAAACATGCTTGCGAGCTCGCCACCCCGCTCGTCTACTGTCAAAACGTTGTCGTTTTAGTCTAATTTTTCAATTAAAGTCTGTGGTAAATGTTTACGATATCGCCACTATAATGTCAAGAGCTAGCGAGTTCGCTAGTTACACGTCAACTCAGCTCTGTTGGTTGAATATTAACCGTAGCGAGCTCGCCACTTATACCTCAGACTGTTAGCGAGTTCGCTAGTTACACGCAAACTCAGCTCTGGTGGTTTAATATTAAATGTAGCGAGTTCGCCGCTTGTATGTCAAACTTCAAGCGAGCTCGCTAGGTGCACGTCAACCTAAGCTCTGTTGGATAAATATTAACTGTAGCGTGATTCTCTACTTGCGAACTCGCAATCCTGCTCGCTTACATTTTTCCCACATCGCCAAAGCAAGAGTCATTTATTCACTATATATTGGTAAAGTTTTCTGAATGGTTCGATAAGTCGCCGACCCGCGCAAACTGAACATGAAACACACATTGATATGCAGGCCAAGTAGGCCCAATCTATACTATATACAGCACTATATTACCACCTACAGCCCATCAATGACCAAGGCCCAACCCCCAAATTTTTTTGGTGGTTTTACACACTAGCGAACTCGCCACTTGCTCGCACATGGAGGATCAGCTCTGGTGGTTGTAATAGTAACTGCTTGCGAACTCGCGAGTTACACGTCAACCTAAGATCTCTTGGCTTGTTACTTGCGAGCTCGTGAGTATTTAGAGCCTCTTCGTCAGCTTACTAGCGAGATCGCAAGTGAGACTCTTCTTAGGCTCTGTTCAAGATTTCAAGTTCCTTACGAGATCGTCAGCTTCTAGGCGAGATAGTAGCGAATTCGCAAGTGTAACGCATATTTTGCAAATTTGAATATTGCGAGTAAGTTACGATATCGTCAGATGTTGGCGAGACTTCAGCGAATTCGCAAGTCTAACTGATGGTAGGCTCTGTTGAAGATTTCAAGTCACTAACGAACTCATCAGCTGTGGTCGCCTGTGCCGGCGAGCTCGCAACACGGTAATCTAGGTACAAAAAAAAACTTGAGCAAAATTTGATGGCATATTTCAACAAAAACAGATGCCTAAACTAGGATCATCTCATTCACAATTCTTCATCAAATACAACCACAACTTTTACTGATCAAATTGTACTTAAAAAAAGGCCATAGTTTGGCCAATGTTTTATCACAAAAGAAATTAAACTAAATCACAACCCCTTAACTAGAACATCATGTAGTTCTTCACTAGTCATGTTCTGCGAAGCATCGGTGTTAGGTTGCGGGTTGGCAATGTCTTGAGTCCCTTCGACTTGATTGGTGGCACTTGTGCCAGCCTCCTCTGCTATTCTTGCCTCCTTCCTCTGCATCTCAGCCTTCTCCGCTGCGTCTTCGCCATCTGACAGGTCGTCCTCTTCATCATCGTCATTGTCACTGTCATCAACCTCATCATCCTTTTCTCGGCCCGCCACCTTTCCATCTGAGCCATCTGTGGCCTTGCTTTTCCCTTTATCCTCGCTCCCCCCTGGCGCGCTCACCTCATCACGCAGCTGTTGTAAAAAATCTGGGATGTCTTCAGAGTCGCTCAACTCGCAGTCGATGGCTCCGCTTTCAAGAAGTCGATTGAGTGCGTCGTTGTTCGCCCGTGAACGTTGCTGCGCTACTTCAATCTCATTGGCCAGCTTGCTCATTTTGACTACCAACCGACCACGAGCTTCAAACACTGCGTCTGCAATTAATAAAACATAGAATCAGTTATGAATGGACTTATGCAACTGTTTTTAAAACAAGCAAGAATTTTTATTACCTGATACACCACCCCTAGCTCTTCTCGCTGCCGCTTCAGCTTCCTTCTTCTTCCCGTACTTCCCATCAGCCTTCAATTCCAGCCTTTTATTTCGCAACCAATCTTTGTCGTAATAAACAATCTGCATTGGCCTACCCCTTGGGAAGATACCGGCTTTTCTGATCAAGGCAGTGACCAAACCCCCATACGGAATTGCAGCTCTCTTATGCCTTGCCATCTTCATCATGTGGCTAAGGATCGTGAAGCCGGGATTGATCTTTATCTTCTCCACGATATAGTAAAATAGGGTCAAAGAAGCAATCGATGGCTCACAGGCATGGCCTAGAGTAGGCAGCACATTCCCACATATCATTTCAAAGACTAACCGAGCCTCCTCGCTTAGTCTATACACTGGGTATGTCCTAGCTCTACCCGCTCTATTCGAGGTCCTTTTAAACCACTTTTGAGCCATCTCTACTACATCCAGTGGCTGTCTAGGGCTAGTGGCTGGAAAACGCTGTTCATAGTAAACCTCGTATGGGCCATCGGGCTTGGTAGGCCTAAGATCTTCACTGCTCTTGTAGGGGCATTTCAACACACTATTTATCATGAATTTATCAACCTTAAACTTAACCCCTCTAACTATAGTGGTTATCTCATCGACCCCCTCCTCTAACCCTAAATTAGCATAAAATTGCAAGAATTCCTCATAGTAGATGGGGTCGGGAAGCTGTAAAAGCTGATCTAGGTTTTGTTCCCTAAAATAGTCTAGTACATAATCAAACTTCATAGCAGGCACAGTGGTACTATCAAACACCTTATTGTTAATCACAGAACGAGACTGTAAGCGGGCATACCTAGCTCTGGCTTTGTCATTGAAGAACTGTGGCTCGTCGTTGGCATTTTCCACCTCCTCGCCGCCTTGTCCCGGCTGATTTCCGGCAGGCACATCTGCCTCTGGTCGGTTTTCACCTCGGTTTACACCTCTGGATCGCGGCTCGACCACCTCCTCACCGTCGGCTCGCTTCCTCTTGGACCCGGCACCGGCCTGGCCTCTCCCACTGGCGCTCGGACGGCCTGATCCTCTGGTTTTGGGCGGCATAGCTAGATCTCCGGCGAAATCGCAGAGGGCTCGGCTAGGGTTTTTAATTTGGGGCAAAATTAATTTTGCCCGACCCTTAATTTTTTTTATATACTACACATGCTTGCGAGTTCGCCAGTGGACTCGCAAGGTTGTCAAAATTAATTTCACTCCTTGCGAGCTCGCACCATCCTCGCTTATTTTTATATACTACACATGCTTGCGAGTTCGCCAGATGACTCGCAAGGTTGTCAAAATTAATTTCACTCCTTGCGAGCTCGCACCATCCTCGCTTATTTTTACATACTTCACATGCTTGCGAATTCGCCAGTGTACTCTCTTGGTTGTAAAATTAATTTCATTACTTGCGAGCTCGCAACCCTGCTCGCGTGCAGTTTTCCCACATCGCCAAATCAGGAGTCAGTTTTTCAGTTTATATTATTCAAGTTTTCTGAATAGTTCGATAAGTCGCCGACCCGCGCAAACTGAACATGAAACACACACATTGATATGCAAGCCAAGTAGGCCCAATCTATACTATATACAGAACTATACTACCACCTACAGCCCATCAATGACTAAGGCCCAACCCCCAAATTTTTTTGGTGGTTATACACACTAGCGAGTTCGCCACTAGCTCGCACATGTAGCGATTTAATGTAGCGATATCGCAAGGTGCTCGCCAGTTCATTTGTGGGCTTAGGGTTTAGGGTTTATACTACCAACCTTGACACTAACGAGCTCGCAAGCACTAGGGTTCATGTATAAAATTTCTATCTCAAATCATTTTTGTTAATTGTACATATTTTATATACATTTGTAACATAAACATTTATGAAATAGTTTATTGTGTACTTTAATTTAATATAATTTTGCACATTAAACTTGAGTTGTGGAAGTGAAAAACATATATGTTTGTAAAATCATTTCATCTTATGTCACAGGTGCGATTTAATAGCCAAAGTTACGTTCAAAAGTTGTCGAACTTGTTATGTTTTTACTTTAATTTTTTACTTCATTTGAACTAATCAGTCATTACTGTACATTTATTACATCCAACACTAATAGTACTTTGTTCCAGATTACATGTACGTGACGACTACTGGTTATGAACACTTACGCAGTATTTACTAACATCAATGCTAGTGAGGATGATCTAATTCTTTTTTTACATTACATGATTCGATGGTTACCATAATATATTCCCATTGATTATCAAGTTCATCAACCTAATTACATTAATGTTGTCACAACCAGCTAGTACTTGGCAAGCTAAAGCATAACAACTTTTGAATGTACGATGAACATTTGGGACTTTAGAGTACGATATGCTTTTCAATAGTCATACATATATACACTTGCAATTAATCGAATGATTACTCCATGACATAGTCGAAAGTAAATACCTTATTCCACACTTATATTCACATTAATGTTGTCACAACCAGCTAGTACCTGTCCAGCTATTTCATAACAACTTTTGAATAAACGATGAACATCTGGGAGTTCAGAGTACGATATGCTTTTCAATAGTCATACATATATACACCTGCAAATAATAGATTGATAACTGCATGCCATGTATAGTCGCTGTTCATTAAATACCTTATGTCACACTTACTTATAATGAAACTAATTTATTAACCTCCACTTCAATATTACGCTAAAGTCACCAACTTTATACCTTTTTACACGTGGTAATTGACTAGTGTAGTATCAACCATACTCGCAACGCCGAAATATATTTTATATACACCTTAATCTGCGTTAATTACCATAACGAAACTAATTAAATAACTTCAATGTCATTTTTACGTTCAAGTCACCACTTTTATACCTTATTAGACGTGGTAATTAACAAGTGTATTATCAAACTGAATGACAGATGATTGAGAAAATTACATCATGCCTCCACAGTTGCGAGTTCGCAAGGGTCCATATTTATGAACCGGACTTCTTGCGAAATCGCAAGTCACAATGGTGAAGGTATTGAATGCATGAGTTTCATTACTAGCGCTATCGCATGGTGCTCGAAACCCAAAGCTTATAACTAGCGAATTCGCAACCTGGCCCGCCTCTGGTCGTCAACAGCATAATTCCAAGCCAAGAAGACCACAAACTTGGCATCTTATCACTTTTCATGGTCGAATCTTTCTTCCAAATCTCTTCTCTTTTCACATATTCTCTACTCTTTCCACATCAATCTTCCATCAAATCTACACAAACCCTTCAATAAATTCAATTACATCTCAAGTGGGTCAATCCAAAGTGTAAGCAATTTGCTAAGCTTTTCAATTACTTCTCCACTATTTGTTTCTCTACCCATATGCTTGTCTTTATGATTTTGTACTTGTTGTTTTGGAATTTAGTAGCACAATTTATGTGGGTAGGAGAAAGACAAACAAGGTAGACCCATCCTTAACACTACAATCAATTCTACATCTACCTATTTGATAATTGCAAAGGTATGGGTTTTTAGTTGATTACACTTATTTTGTGAGTTTTAAGGGGTCATTAGGGTTTATATATTCGTTGGAGTGTTAAACTTATGATTCATCATTAATTAATCACCACTAGGTCCATCAAAATTGTTACATTTTATTTGTTTTAGGTACTTGTGTCTAGGTAAACAAAATTATACTTAACTTGTGTGTAAATGCATATTCATGACCATGTTTGTAGGCATTCATTAATTGGGGAAAGTGGACTATATAAATGTTTTGTCATTTCCACTAACAAATTGGTCTCTAAACGTAGGAAAGGACAATGAGTGAACCAACAAACTCGACTTCTTCCAACTCATCTAGTGGTGAAGAAAATGTTGTTCTAGATTCGCGACGACGTAAAACAAGGAAGCTTAGTCGGGATTCAAAAGAAGAACAAATGAGGACCCATTGTCGCGAGATAGAGACACGAATCGACAATAAAATTCTAACACATGTCAAATTTAATGACATCGGTGTAGCTATTGCGCCCTATGATGATGCCCAAAGGTGGTCTAGTTGGTGTGGGAAAATAGGTAGGACTCATGTGCCGCTAGACACTACAGATTGGAGGCTTCTAGACCCCGCTATTAAAAGGGGTGTGTGGAAGGAATGCAAGGTGAAGTTCACTTTTTTATTTTTTTCCATTTAGTAATACCTTGTTAATAGGACTTACCATCTATACTATATCAATGTTAGCGACCCTTTGTGATCGAAGCCAAATCGTACGATCAAGTGAAGAAGAAGGCATTACAAATTGCATCAAAGTCGCATCGCGAGAATAAATATACTCTTGCCAAGGAGTACATAAACCCCAAGGGCATAAGGTTTGGTCAACATCCTAAGGATCGTTACAATCACATTGTCCCACTTACTTGGGAGATATTCAAGGCACGATGGCTAGAAAATGATTTAAAGGTTAGTACTAACATTCAATTTGCTTAATTTATTTTTTTTCCTATACACCTTTAATTGTTCCCTAAATTAGTTTATCCTTACTAACCAATAAAATTCATAAAGGGTGTGGGTGATGATAAGCGTAAAGCAGCTGCTGCTAATAATATGCCCTACATCGGTGGACGGTGTGGATATTTGGGTGTGGGGAAGAAGACATCTAAAAACAAATACGATAAAGAGGTTAAGGAACTAGTAGATGGTGGCACCCCCCTAGAAGAGGCAAAAAACCAAGTCGCGGCCGAAGACCCAACAAAATATACTCGAGAACAGTTATTCGTGCTTGGTAGAATTAAGGCCGACGGAAAATTCTCAAGCGAAGAGGCAAAGAGAATTGCGGGACGAGTGGTACGTGTTATATAAGTTTACATACTTCTCAAAACTATTAATGTTACTAAAATTAAAATAGAACGTCATAGTGTATTTAAAATACGAACAACCAATTTGTTTGATTATTATTGTGAGTAGGATGAGGTAGGGCTTGAAGTTGAACAGGGTTTATTCATCCCGGTGGGAAAACATGATGTCTTGCATAGAGCACTAGGTAAGGATGAACATCCTGGAAGAGCAAAGGGGATAGGTGGATATGCGACCCAAATTGAAGCTTTTGGGATCAAACGTAGTAGCAAAAATCCTAAACCCTCTAAACTCCAAGTAGCCTTAAGCCAAGCTAAAAAATCCGAGCAAGATGTCAAGAATTTGAAAGCCATCTTAGCCAATGTTTGTGCTTTTGTGAATTATCCTATTCCCGATGATTTGTGTCTAACAAATCAAGGTAATGAACCATCATCCAGAGGCTCCCATCCATCCCCGCCCCAAGTTGAGGTTGACCAACCAAATCCTCCATTCGACCACATCGACATATGCACGCCATTGGCTCCTAGCCAACCTCAAGTTGATGTACAACTTCCGCAAGTTGATATACAAATTCCCAAAGCAACCACAAAGGTTAGGTTATCACCCTAGTCTAAGCCTTACATTCAAATTAATTACGCTTAATCATCTACTCCTTTTTGAAAATACTATGATATCAAACTAATTTTTTTTCCATTAATGTAGATTTCCCATTCTTGCAAGTTGTACGTTGTTAGAGGTAATAATTCTCAACCAATACACGTTGCTAATGGGAATTCCTATCCTCATATGACTTTGCATCACAAATCAAAAGTCCCTAAGGGTTTCGTAAGGGTATCCATAGTTGAGGTGTATGTAGAAGATGCCTTGTTGCCGGTGACTGAGGATGATGAATGCACAACAGTTGGTCAAGGTTTGGGATTTTTTTTCGTATGGCCCGCGTGGTTGGTTGTAGATGCTAATTCAACATGCATCCCCAAGAACACAAAGCAACCAACAGAGATTGCCGACCTTAATTTCCCAATCCCTAAGATTCCTCTCTCTAATGAGTGTGTGGGCTTCATGAAAGCTCTCCCGGGTTTTGTTCGCACACTATTTGATATGCTAGGTCATCATAGCCGTGAATCTGTGTACTATTTTGTAGCCAATTCCAAGGTTTTTGGCGAGGCAAAGGAAGTGGTTGTTCCTTGGGAAGATTTTGCCCTATTTTGGCACAAACAAACCCTTCCCGATACTATACTAATCCTACATCAAATGTAAGTGTTATTGTTTAACCTAGTGGCATTTATGTGTTACTTTATTGTGTCCGTATTTATATACCTCTTCCGATACTTTATGCTCTAAGATTGTTGTAGGTTCATGCAATACGTCTCTTTGAGCGTGACCAAGACATTCATCGGTTTTTTGCACCCGACTTGCTTGCAACAAGCCCAACAAGGTAATAATGTGAGGCTTGCTTACCTTACAAAGTTGCTAAACGACAAGAGCAAAACCATTTTCATTGGGCCATACCTAGAGGGGTATGTATTTACTAATTGTTTGATTAGTAGATATTAGTTTCAACTGCACATAATCTACATAATCTATGTTATAGTCTGAGGTGCATGTTGTTTAATATATAGTGGTCATTGGAGTTTTGTTGCAATGATTCCATCATTGAAGCGTGTCTATTGGATTGATCCACTACATTTCGCTCCATCTACAAAATTCACCGATCTATTGGAGATTGCTATGCATGCTGTGAATGACGACACACTCCTTAACTTTGAACTTATTCAAATTCAGGTTAAAATATCGACTCCTTTATTACGTATTTGCAGCTAAATACATTTACATACCATATGTTAAACTACTTCAATTTCAGCACCGCAAGCAATTGTCCAACTGGGAGTGTGGATACTACATGATGTTGTATGCCTACGAGTGCATTGAGACCCTTACAAGTGACAATTTGGAACTACATCGCGTGAGTACTCTTACAATATGAAAGTTTCTATTTATTACCTACAAATTACCTTAGTTTGTATTAATAAATGTATCTCATTCGTAGATACTCGAGGAAAATCAATCGCCATACACTAAAAAAGAGTTAGAGTTGGGGAGAGATAGATTTGAAAAGCACTTGGTCATCGTTAGAGCTCGATTCATATCTAGACCACACGTACCACGTAAGGATGCATGTAAAACCTAAGTCGTATTTCTACATTTGTTATACATGCAAAGGATTATAATTTATGAGTTCTTTGTGTTTGCCATTTAGTGGACTACATATATCTTGCAATTGACAGGTTTAGATATGACAATTATACTATTTGTGCGGGATATTTACCAAAAATCAAAAATTAATGTACTAGGCTTTTCTCCTGGCGAGCTCGTTACCTTTCTCGTTAGGCACCAAATGGCTTATGCGAGTTACATGCGTACTCGCAAGTAGTCAAGCTCGGGTGGCGGTTTCGCCACATAGCTCGCTAGGTTGAACTCTGTCTCACCAATATTATGTCTAACGCCATCGCAACCTGACTCGTCAAGACTAGCGAAATATACAAGCGATCTCGCCATAATTCATCAGAAATCAACCCCAATCACAGTTTACTAGCGTATTCGCAACTCTGTCGCTCGTTAGCCACTGCCTCTCCAGTCTCAAACCCTGCGATTTCGCCAGTCTACTCGTCAAACCTGCCGAGCAAGTTAGCGAGCTCGCCAATAAACTACTAAAATCGCCTAATCTCAGAAACTACGACGTCGTTTAATCATGCCTGAGAGTACACTTAAGAACTCGCTACAAAATAATAAGAGATGGCGTAGCGAGTTCGCTAGGACTGTTTAAGGCGAGCCACAAACGGTATCGCTACTACCCTCGTTCACTATCTAAGATCTTGACCAGGCAAACTAGCGGACTCGCAAGAATATTACTTGCGATCGCTTGTTGGTGTCGCAACTAATCAAGTGACGCCCTAAACCCTAGACCATAATCATGCCTGAGAGTACACTTACGATCTCGCTACAAAATAATAAGAGATGGCGTAGCGAGATCGCAAGGACAGTTCTGGCCGAGCGACAATCGATATCGCTAGTATCCTCGTTCACTATCTAAGATCTTGACCAGGCAAACTAGCGGACTCGCAAGTATATTACTTGCGATCGCTTGTTGGTGTCGCAACTACTCAAGTGACGCCCTAAACCCTAGACCATAAACCCTGTCTAACATGAATTGTAGCGAACTCGCTACATAAATGTTTAGCGAATCGCCAACAGCCATCGTAACTAGTCAGACTCACACATAATTTCAGCCTTGCGTTTAAGCTAGCGAACTCGCCACCGTGTAAGTTAGGTTTTGATTTGAGTAGTCGTTGCGAGCTCGCAACACGTCATAAAGGCGGAAATGACATACTTCTAAGGCGGATGATACGCCTTAAAACAGAAAAATTTTAAGGCGGAAGAGGAACCGCCTTAAAGCTTTTTCAGGTTTTAAGGCAATACCAGAGAAGGCATTTGTCTTCTGCCTTGAAACGTGAAGGACCAACCGCCTTAAATGCTGCAAAATTGTAGTAGTGTGTTCAAAATAATTATGCATCATTCTAATTTTTCAATTAGTATTTTGGGTTGCATTATTATGATTATATTATGGATATTTATGTTCATTAGATTTTATTATAATGTTATTGGTTGGTTTTATGAATAACATTTCATCAAAATTACTCGGAAATAAAAATATTTCCTTACATCGATCAACATGAAACAAGAGAAATGTTTGAAAAAGTCTCTAAAACAAACTTATAATGTATAGTTTTAAAAGAATTTCATGAAAATGTGAATTATATAATAATTCAAATTAATTTATTATAATTCTTATGTTTCATTTGTAATAAAAAAAATAGCAATTGATAAATTATGTACATTTAATAAGTGAATAAATAGTAAAATTTATTCATGTCCATAAATGTCATTTTGTCCATAAACAACTATATCTATCAGCTAATTTTACCAAACACATTTATACAATAAGCTAGTCAAATCAGCCAGTCAAATCAGCTAATACAATCAGCAAGTCAAACCAGTTAATGCAATCAGCTAACAGCTAACAGTTAACAGCTAATTCCCAAACACCCCCTAAAACTACATATATCATCAGATAACTAGAGTGCCTAAGATCGGTGAATGAAGAGACTTCTAAGAGTGGATCAAGGCCAATATGTCTCAGCTCAGCAGATTTTCCAGATAAGCAAATATGTCTGAAATTCAGCATCCTGGTTGTAACTTGGAGTCCTGTCTGTCATCATCTTCTCAAATTCTATCTGCATGAACACAGACAGAAATATACTGAGAGTGGTATCAATTCAAGGAGGTGTAATCTTAATGATGGAGTTCCCTCTTTATCTAGAATATATAAACCTTTTACTGATAGAGGTAGAGACTGTTCAGAATTGAAAGCAATAGACTGTTTGGTTTTAATAGCATGCTTAGCCAGGGAATCAGCAACCAGATTCCCTTCTCTAAAAATGTGTATAATTTCAGAATGTATGCAAGTTTGAGCTATGTTAGAAACTAATGGAAACAGTCTCCATGGGGCATCATCTGGATATTTAATTATTTTTGATGCATGTTTACAGTCAGTCTCATATGAGCATGTGAGGTTCATTTCAGTACTGATTTTGATACCCAGTCCTATGGCTAACAACTCTGCATGCAATGGTGAAGATGACTGAGTATACATAGAGTGAGCAACAACTAGACCTCCCTGTGTGTCTCTTATGATAACACCTAGACCAGTTGACTGAGGATGCCAAGAGGCATCTGAATTAACCTTAAAATGAGAAGCTAGTCTGGTCCATAGGACTTTAGAAATGATAGGCTTTGGGGGTTTGAGGCATTTTGGAAAATATCCATTTGCTTCAAGGTCTAAATCATTATCAGAGTGTATATAGAATGGTTTGGCCACAAAAGAGTCATAAATCATAGTTTTAATATCATGGAGGATACTGGGGATACTAGGAGTAATATTATCATAGATAAATTTATTCCTAGATTTCCAAAGGATCCAACATGAGAAAAGAGCCATGTTCTTAGTCATGAGGGACTGGATAGCAGTGATTCCTGGTTTGGTCAAATAGTATGAGATTCTATTCCAAATTGTGGAGAAAGGGGGGGTTCTGATGCCTATAAAATTATTAACACCCTCCCATACTTGGACAGCCAGTTGACATTCATTGAAAAAATGGTCCAGAGAATCTAAATTGCTACAGAAGCAGCATTTAGATACTATGCTAAAACCATAATATTTAGAACATTGTCAAAAGGTAGAAGAGAGTTTAAATTTTTCCACATGAATATAGAAACTTTTTTTGGAATTCTAGAATTCCATAATTTAGGTAGAGATACAGAAGTACCTCTCTTGGGCCTGATCTGGTTGTAGGTTGACTTGAAAGTGAAAGCACCATTTATGTTTGGCTTCCAGATCAATTTATCTTCCCTATGCTCCTTAATGCTTGCTTCCTGTAAAAAATTGAGAAGAGCAGTATCAATGAAAGGGGAGATTTGAGGGATGTACAGCTGTCTATTTTCAATAAATTGAGCAACAGAACAGGACTCAGGGATAGCAGTAGACTGTGACTGAATAATATCAGTAATAGGGCCTCTATCTGTCCAGTTGGAATTCCAAAAGTTACAAGAGCCTTTGCCATGGATAACCTTGGAGTGTAATTCAGCAAATTGATTTACTTCATATATCCTCTTCCAGGTGTGAGAGGTTTGTGAAGATTTTGGCAGTGAGGCTATGAAAAAGGTCCATGGGGCAGAAGCATTTTGATATTTCCACCAAAGTTTAACAGAGAAAGTTGTGACTATAGATTTAAGATTTCTAAACCCTAGACCATTCTCTGCAATGGGGTAACACATATCATTCCAGTTTTTCCATGACTTTTTTGGCTTGTCATCCACTAATACCCAGAAGAATATGGAAATTCTTCTTCTTATCAGTTTCATAACATGAGAAGTTGGCTTCAGAACAGCCCAAAAATGCTGAGGTAGGGAGTATATACAGGAGTTAATAAGCACTAATTTAGCACCAGAGGACAACCATTTATTTTTCAAGTTAAGTAATCTATTATCTCTTTTTTTGCCACCACTGAATCATGATCGATCTTTTTTTTTTGTGTTAAACCATCAAAGATGGAGGGGATTATATTAGGCTCCCTAAGCCAAAAAACCACAAAAGTGGTGCAAAAAAAAACAAGGTCAAAATGAAGAGTGCAAGCTATCTGTAAACTGCTAATCCTAAAGCTAAGTTCTAG
This sequence comes from Sherardia arvensis, assembly GCA_948330725.1. Classification (NCBI taxonomy): domain Eukaryota; kingdom Viridiplantae; phylum Streptophyta; class Magnoliopsida; order Gentianales; family Rubiaceae; genus Sherardia; species Sherardia arvensis. The sequence continues at coordinate 19,911,298 of OX415235.1, forward strand.
GATAGGATCAGATACCTCAATACAATTGTCAAAACCTCATGAAAAATTTGTTACTTATAAGTGAATTGCTAAGCAAAACACTAGGCAGTCCCCAATTCCACATGAGTCAAGTGTAGTACACATTAGCTATCCTAGAAAGACAGAGAATCAGCAGCTACTGGATAGAAATGCTCAGTCTGGAGCAGCCATAGTTGATGTTCTAATTGTAGGACAGACTGAGGCATCCAGCAGCAGTAAACCTTTTGTAACTGAGGGCATATCAGTTCCATTGAAAGAGCAGCTTAGTTTGTGCAGCAGAGCCCATTTTGCCAGAGAGTCAGCAGGCTGGTTCCTTTCTCTGAGAGTATGGCAAAATTTGAGAGAAGGTGTCTGAGTGGAGATTGAGTCTATCAGAGGTATGAATCTTCATTGCCTCTTTGATGGAATAAGGATCATCTGAACTGCTTGAAGGCAGTCAGATTCCACAGTGATTTCTGAGTGTAGACCATTAGCAGCTTCAGCACCAGCCTGGATGGCCATCAGTTCAGCTAGTAGAGGGTCAGAGGCTTCAGTGAAGTGAGACCTTGCTGTGATGAGCTTTCCAGAGTTGGATCTAATTATAATGCCAATGCCAGCTAGACCATTTTGCCAGGAGGCATCAACATTTACCTTCACTCCAAGAAAGGATCTGTTCCATACCACCACTGTGAAATTTGGCTTTGGAGGAATATAGGGAGTTGGAATGTTACCAGCAGAGGCCAGCTCAGAATCCACTTGAGTTCTAAGAGGCATAGGATGCCTGAGTAGAGCCCAGTAAAGTTCTTGTTTTAGTTCCTTTTTCAGCTGAACCAATGAGGGAGGGCATTCTTCAAAGAGCTTCTTGTTTCTTGCTTTCCATAGCAGCCAGCAAACTATTGAAGGAGCAATACAGTTGATTCTTGTATGAATGGCTGATAATCCTGAAAAAGCCCAACATGTGGCAAGTCTGTCCCAAAGATTGTTAGTGCAAAAAATTTTTGAAAAGCATAGATTGTGCATATATTCCCACAGATCCAGAGAAATAGAGCACTGGGAGTAGAAATGATGCAAAGAATCTTGGCTGTTAAGAAAACAGCACTTTGAAGCAGTTTGAAAACCAAAGTGTGTCAGAACATCATCAAAGGGTAACATGGCATTCAGTAGCTTCCACATATATATTGATATTTTTTTCTGAAACTGTGGAAACCAAATATTTTTCAGAGCAGGCCTAATAGGGAGAGAGGGTCTCAATTTCAGATATGCCGATTTAATGGAAAAAGAGCCCAAAATGTGAGGCTTCCAGATGAGGAGGTCCTCTCTATGTGGGGATGTGGAGCAGGACTGGAGAAACTGGAGAATATCAGGGGGAAGGTGGTGTTGCAGAAGAGGTAGCAGAGTGGGTTTATTTAGAATAAAATCTGCAACAGTTGCATTTAGTATCAGATCAGAAACTGGTTGATAGTAATCAATTAATGGACCAAAATCGGTCCAGTTTGATTTCCAAAAATTACAGCTACCAGAACCAATTATCACCCTTGAATTTGACTCTGCAAAAAAATTGACCTTGCAGATCCTTTTCCAGTTTTGGGATTTTTTATGTGTATCAGGCAGAGAAGCAAGGAACTGTGTCCAAGGAGCACTTCCCATTTGATACTTCCACCACAATTTACATGAGTATGTTGTAAGAGTGGATGAAAGATACCTGAATCCTAGTCCTTTTTGTAGAATGGGATAACACAAGGCATCCCATTTCTTCCATGTTTTTTTGGGACCTTTATCAGTGGAGCCCCAAAAAAATATTGAGAATTTCCTCTCAATCTTTTTTATTATTTGCTTAGTTGGCTCCATGACTGCCCAAATGTGCTGAGGTAAAGACTGTAAACATGATTTGATTAGAGTCAATTTACCACCAGCAGACAACCAAATGTTTTTCCAGTTCATAACTCTTCTATCTATTATTTCCAGAATATTCTGAAAATGGATGTTCAGAGTTCTACCAGAAAAGATTTGTACCCCCAAATATTTAAATGGCAAACTACCTTTTTTCATGACTAAAATACTCAAAACTTGTCTCTGTTTGTTCTCTGTAGCATGTTTCCCCAGAAAGACCTCACTCTTTTCAAAGTTTATTTTTTGGCCAGTGGTTTCTTCAAATTTGACAAGAAAAGCTTTGATCTTGACTAGGTTGAGTCTAGATGCTTTCAGAAAAATCATTGTGTCATCAGCATAGGAGAGGTGTGAAATATTTATGGCTTGGGGAGGTAGGTTGTAGTAAGCTAGGTTTCCAGATTCAAAAACAAAAACAAGGCTTCTGGTGAATGCTTCTGAAAATAGATTAAAAAGGAATGGGGATAGGGGGTCTCCCTGTTTGATTCCTCTAGTGGCTTTGAAAAATCCTACAGGGGTACCATTTACAAATACAGAGAACCAGGCATCAGAGAGGTTTTTAAGTATATAGTCAATAAATTTGCCATTAAAACCAAATTTTTGGAGGATTTTTTTCAAAAAAGACCAGCTAACCCTATCAAAAGCCTTCATCAAATCTAATTTCAGAATGCAATTAGGGTCTCCATGATAGTAATCAATGCATTCTTCATTTTTATGTTGAGGTTCTATAAAACAAATTAGTTCCAGCTTCTGGATTCAATTAAGTTTTTGTATCCTCTCAATTGAAGTCTCCATTCCCCTAACATTCCAGACCATAAAATTAATATTTAAGGCCTTATTAATCATTATTTACGGGGTTTAAGACTCTTGGTGGCAGTCCTAGTAAGGACTTTGTTTACCTGAGTAAAGAAGGTTGGGATGTTACCTTTGTCTTCCTCAACATTTGTAGTAGGGATATCTGAAGTTGGGTCTACAGTTGAGGTAGCAGCTGGGGCATGTGTTGCATCCAATTCTTCTGTCTCGGCATTTATGTCATCCTCAACATTTGGAATATGGGAAGTTGTAGCTGTAGTTGAGGTAGCTGCTGGAGTCAGTGATGCAACCAGTTCTTCTGTCTCAGCATTTGTGTCTTCCTCATCTGAGGAGGTTAGGTTTAGCTCTTCACCTTCTCTAAGTAGTGGAAGGAATCTGTTTGAGACCTGCCTAGGTTGAGAATAGAAGGCAAACTTGTCAATATTCAGGCAGTAATCTGGAGGGAGAGCATCCTTACCTGGATGGATCAAAATGTCATCTGTAGCAAAAGTGGTGTGTTTCTTTGGGGAGGACCACTCCAATTGCTGGATCATCTCTAGATCATTAGGTGTTGGATCTTTGGCAGAGCTAGAGGAGTGGTTGGTGTCATTTATCTCAGATTGTTGCAGGGGAGGTGGGGCATCCAGTGAATCAGATTGTAAGTTAACATCTTCTATGTTGATGATGACAACCTCAGGAACTGTGATCAAAGCATTTTGTGGCTGAGACTGTTTGGGAGATTCATGCATCTTGCTTTTCCCTTTGTCAGCTGCTGTCAGAATTGTCTTCTGTGGAGCATCAGAGTTGGAGGCAGGCTTTTTAACATAGGCAGAGTGTGACTGGTTTTTTAGAGTGTGTTCCTTATTCCTGAGGGAGGTGCCTGAGGATCCAGTTTGTTTTGGTGTGGACTTGTGTGGAAAAGAATTTGAATTCTGAATGGGGCGGGGTCTAACTGGCTCTTGTCTATTGGGAAGGGGCCTTAATTCTGGATGCAGAATTCTACATTCTTGAACCTCATGCCCTAGTCTTTTACAATGGCAGCAGTACAGTGGGAGATACTCATACTCTATGGGGAAATCAGCAACCTCTCCTTCAAGATTGATGGTGAGGGTTACTGAGTTGTGTAATTTGGCTAAGAGATCTATCTCTATGCATAGCTTGACTGCAAAAGGCCTAGACAAAGTAGCAGTGGCAGCATCCATTTTTATAAACTTGCCTATCTGGTTTCCTATTGATTCTAACATGGCTATGTTGTACCAGAAAATAGGAAGTTAATGAATTGTTACCCAAACCGGGATGATTGAGGTCTCGGTTTCCGGCGAGAAACTTGGAGTCCACTTGAAGACTTTCATCACTGCTCCTTTGAAAGCCCATATCGATTTCATCCAGCATCGTCTGTAATCCTCCTGTTCTTCAAATCGAATCAAGATGTGCCTATGGTCGATCGAGCCCAGTTGATACTTGCCGGTGAAGCCGATGGATTTGAATTCTTCTTGCAGGAACTCCATTGATGGTTTCATCCTTGCGAACTTTCCGACAAGCGCATTGCCGTAGTGAGCTGAGAGGGCGGCGACCTCCTCCGGCGATATGATGCAGGCTATTTTACCTTTTTAATCGGATTTAGGTTGAATTGCGGGGTTGGAATCTAAGAGTGGCTGGAAAAATATATTTTTTATTCTACCAGAGAAAATAGGAACACCTAAATATTTGAAAAAGGAAAGGATCCTTTTTTCATTCCAAGTTCTGTGTTCATTTCCCTAATATTGGCCAGTGATGCATGTTTACTGATAAAATAATCACTCTTGTCATAATTTATTTTTTGTCCTGAGACATTTTCAAACACAGCAAGAAATGATTTCATCTTAGTGATGTTAGCTTTACTAGCTTGCATGAAAATTACAGTATCATCAGCATAAGAAAGATGAGAGATAAGTGCAGCATTTCTGGGCAGACTGTAATATTGTAAACTACCTATCTCAAAAATATATGCAAGGCTTCTAGTAAGGCTTCAGAATAGATATTGAAAAGAAAAGGGGAGAGAGGATCACCTTGTTTAATACCTCTTGTGGCTTGAAAAAAGCCAACTGGACTACCATTTACTAGGACAGAGAACCATGCTTGAGAAAGATTTTTAATAATTGAAAATATGAATTGTCCATGAAAGCCAAATTTTATAAGGATACTGGTGAGAAATCTCCAACATACTCTATCAAAATCCTTTCTCAGATCAAGTTTTAAAATGCAGTTTGGGTTTCTGCCCTTTTTGTTTAAAAATCTCACCATGTCATTGAGGTATAGGACATTATCACTAATGTCTCTATTTTTCAGAAAAGCAGTTTGATGAGGGGAGATAATTTTTTGCATAAGGGGTTTCAGCCTTTCCATTAACACTTTTGAGAAAATTTTATTCAAAACATTTGAAAGACTGATGGGTCTGAAATCACTAAAAGATGAGGGAGTTTGAATTTTTGGAATTATTGCAATCCATGTACTGGCAATCCCTTTAGGAATATTGGTACAGGACATAAAATCATTTACAGCACTCAATAAATCCATATGAATGAAATTCCAACCTTTGATGTAGAACTGAGCTGTGAAGCCATCTGGACCAGGGCTTCCTTGTTTATTTAAGGAGTTGACAATCTCCTTTAGTTCCTGCAATGAGACAGGCTTAAGCAGTTCCAAATTGTCATCAGCTGTAATTAACTTTGGGATCTGGGATAAAAAATGAGAGAAAAAAGTCTTTTGATCAGGATTATTTTCAGTTGTGAGCAAATCAGAATAGTAAGAGATTGCTTCATTCTCTATAGCTGCAAAATCATCAATCCATTGACTATCAGATTTTTGGATTTTAGTGATAGACATTCTTCCCTTCCTTTCCCTTACTGAGTTATGAAAAAACTTTGTGTTGTCATCCCCCTCTTTAAGCCATTTAACCTTAGATTTATATTTCCAATAATGATTTTGTTCTTTAATGGCTCTGGAGAGGAGAGATTTGGCTTCTTTGAGACTGTCCAAATTTATTTCACTTTGAACAGCATCATAAGCAATTTCTGAAAGTCTAAGTTTTTCCTCAGCAACTGAAACATTATTGTGCAAATTACAAAATACTTCTCTGTTCCAAATTTTCGGAAATCTTTTTAGCCTGAGAAGTTTAAGGTAAAAACCTAACATACCAGAACTACCTATTGTAGGTTCCCAGTTTTCCTGAATCACATCTATGAATTTTTCTCTTTTAAACCATGTGTTCAGGAACCTAAATGGCCTAGGGGCAGATTTTATATCACTGCCAATACTTAAAAATAAAGGACAATGATCACTGGATAATTTATTCAAAACTAAAATAGAAGAGTTTGGAAACTTTGCATTCCACTGAGAAGTACAAAGGCCTCTATCAAGTCTCAGAATGGTGGGGATTTTTTTCCTGCCACTATCACTGAGATCAAGAGGAATTTGATGTCTTCCATTGGACCAAGTAAAAGGATTTCCTACAGTGAAAACGTGCTCTAAAGCCATATCTTCTATAAATTTTGAGAAATCTCTAATACTGTGCAAACTAGGAGTTGATGGATCCTTATATTCAAAAATTGAAATGATGGCATTGAAATCTCCAATAAACATAGTATCGGGGTTTTTTATTTTCTGTAGATCAATCCATATGTCTTCCCTTTCTTTCCTTGTTCTCAGTCCATAAACAAAAACAACTTCCATTGAAGCATTTAGTTTTTGGCCGTGGACTGAGACTTGCAGAAATTGAGGGTTATGTAGAATTAATTGCAATTGAATATCACTTCTCCAGAAAATCCAAATTTGTCCATTTTGAGCATGCAAACAGTTATGGAAGCCTAAAACAGTCATATAATGGTTGCATTCAGAATTATCATGCATTGGCTCAATTAGGCAAATTAAATCAAAATTATAACTGGCAATGAGTTCATGAAGTCTATCCATAGAAGTTTCCATCCCTCTGACATTCCAAACAAGGAATTTGTTTTTCAGGGTTGTACTATTCATTTGGAAATTTTTTTAGGGCTATTTGTAACTGAACTGGCAATAATTTGATTTAATTGAGTGAAATAAGTTTGGAGCTTAATCACTGGAGTGTTTTTTGCCATGAGTCTGTTGGATTTCCTTACTTGAGTTGTGTTTACCTGTTGCTCAGATTGCTGTGGTGAGGAGCAATTTGGTTCTTCTGACATCTTGGGAGATTTATGAGTATTCTCTTGTTCCTCCATTTCCAGTTCTTCATCTTCTGTGAGCATCTGCAAGGGGAGAAATCTATTTTTCCTATTTTTCTCCTGAGAGAAAAATGGCACTTTGTTAGTATGATTAGGTGATCAGGATGAGGGGGGCCTGAGGATGGGACTGCAGAATCATCTTTTGCATAGTGCATAGGCCTTTTATTTTCCATAAGCCATTTCTTAGTTTCAGCTGTGATCTCAGAGGACATTTCTTTGTTAGTATTTTCCTTAGATGGCTTGGAGGAGATGTCATCTGAGTCTAGACTGATTTCATGAGAGGGATTAAAGTCTGAGTTGGAGTTGCTGATGCAGATAGTATCATCCTGAGGCAAAATTCCATCATCTTCTGTGATCAGAATCATTTTTTCTTTCCCTTTATCTTGGGTAGAGGTGTTGGTAAAGTTGGTAGGCAGTGGAGTAGGTTGCTGAGCTTTCTTGACATATGTCATGTTCTGAGATTTAAACAGCCTATCCTTCTCTTTATTGGTAAGGCCAGATACCCCTTCTCTAGGTTTTTGAGTCACTGATTTTGGTAGAGGTTTAGGCCTATTATCATGCATGACAGGGATGGTTGGTCTAGGAGGGTGGCTAAGTTCAGGGTGAGCCTTCTTACAGTAGTCAATACAATACCCCAATTTTTGACAATGAGGGCAGTAAAGGGGTAGCTGCTCATAGATGATTTCAAGGTCAGCTAGCAAATCAGGCATGCCTATAGTTATCTCAGAATGTAGTTTCTTCTGTAAATCTATATCTATGCAGAGGTTAATTGCAGATGGCCTAGTAAGAGAGGAGGTTGCATAGTCCATTTTCAAGAATTTACCTATCCTATTTCCAATGAACTCAAGCATAGCAATATTGTAAAAGAAAATGGGGACATCTGGAATTGTTACCCATACTGGAACTACTGAGAATTCAGTGCCTGGGACAAAATCAGTCGACCATTTCAGAATTTTCATAGGCACTCCTCTGAAACTTCATGTGCCCTTTAGCCAACATCTTTGGTAGTCCTCGGGATCGTGAAATCTGATGAGGATGTGCTTGAAATCCAGAGAACCAAGCTGGAATTTGGAGGTGAAACCGATGGACTTGAAAGCTTCATTTAGTACCTCCATTGACGGTTTCCCGTTGTCAAACTTTCCGACGGGCGTGAAGCACTAAAAGAACCCAATATAAACAATCACCCAAATATTCGCAAGTAATGTCTTGTTCACTTAATTGTTCCACATCCCTGTTATTATATAGTCTGTATCAGTTATCTATTGTATAGACATGAATTTTGCTACTTTAATTAGCTATAACCTAATAGTATTCAAGTTGATCAGACTCAAAACATCAGGTATAAATTCATACAAGAACAATCAAGAATTCGTGGATATCATTATAAACGCATTTAGATCTCGAAAATCATAAAACTAGCAATTCATTATTTTTCGCCGAACAAACAATTAGCTAAACATAATAATAAAATAAAACATAAAAGAAACCAAACCGGATTCCATTGGCGAACGAAACTTCAGATTAATCAGGCCGTGGCCGCCGGCTCCCATACATGTAGAAACCCCCTAATCTAATTTATTATACTAACTAAAACCTAATACCTAATTCACGGCTGATGAAAAGGTATATATACCTCAGCCAAAAAGTAAAACCAAGTCCAAGACTAATAACAACCTGAACACACGCACACAAATTCACACTACATGCCCGGGCCCATGGCCTTTAGTTTATTATTAAATAAAATAAAATAAATAATGATAATAACTAGCAATAATTCAGGCCAAATAAATTGAGCTGAATTTCTTCAATATCTTCACTCTAATTCTTCAGTATCGCCAGTTTATTATTGCTCCTCTTTGAGTGTATTGGATCACTACCTCATTAAAAACTCGGTGGGAAAAAAGAGTATAACGAATCCATTTCTTTTAAACTCTAATTCCTCCTTTAGTTTCACCTCAGTCCGGATCGACTTCACCGAGCAATTTAGTGATCGTTACACGAATCTCAACTCTGCCAAATGAAGGATTCCGGAATAAGGGTCAACTGGATCAACATCCTTTCAGCTTCCATATTGCTTCAAAAATCGTCAGAACCACATCCTTTTTGCATTTAGCTCCAATCTCCTCCATCAACCAAATCTGCATAGATAACACACCTAAAGTGCACATTAATCTGGTAAAAGCACAATATAAAACCCTGAATAAATAACATATAATCATCACATCAGTCCTCAAGGTCTCATCCAGATCTTCCACCAACCCTTTGTATGATACGCTCTTGATGACCATGTCGTCGACGTAAATTTCCATGTTGCGGCCGATCTGTGCTTTGAAAATCCGGTCTACCACCCTTTGGTAAGTGGCTCCAACATTTCGCAAGCCAAAGGGCATCATCCTGTATGCGAACGCTCATCGCTCAGTGATGAAGGCGGTTTTGTCGACGTCGTCATCCCTTCATTGGGATTTGGTGATACCCCTTGTATGCATCCAGGAAACATTTGATCGGGAAAGGCTCCAGCGCGTCCACCTTCTGGTCGATGATGGGCGTCGGGTAGCAGTCTTTGGGGCAAGCCCTATTCAACGCCTTGTAATCGATGCACATTCGCCAACTCCCATCTGACTTCTTGACCAGGACCGGGTTGGCTAGCCATGTCGGATATGGCACTTCCCGTAGGATTCCTGCGTTCACCAGCTCGGTCACCTGTTTGTTAACTGCTTCATTCCTTTCTAGGCACAGCGGTCGCCTCTTCTGCATGACTGGCGGGTGTGAAGGATCCACCCTGAGAGTGTGTTGGCCGAGTTCGGGTGACACTCCCGTCACGTCTATTGCCTTCCATGCAAAGACATTTTGATGCTTGATCAGGACTTCGAGAACCTCCTGTCGACTTGCCTCGGGCAGGTCTGATCCCACTTGGACGCCTTTGCATCCGTCTTGGTCAAGGAACATGGTCATGCATGATGCTGATAAAGATTTGGGATCTTGGCATCCCGATCGAATCATGTGGACCGAGCGCCGAGGTGGCGATTCGTCATCTGAACGCTTGCGTTTCTTCAGCGCGATTCGATGGCATTCCCTTGCCTTTTGCTGATCACCCCGGACGGTTGCTATCCCTCCTTTGGTTGGGAACTTCAAAAGAAGATGAAGGGTCGAGACAATGCCTTTGAGCTGAGCTAGCGCTGGCCTTCCCAGTATGAGGTTGTACGAGCTATGAGCCTTGATCACGATGAACTCCATGTCCACCTCTTTCCTGGTCGGCCTCTCTCCGACCCCAACTAAAAGTGTGATTGTGCCTTCCGGGCACACCGTTCTGTCAGCAAAATCCATCAATGGCGTACTCGTCGGGACCAACTTGGCCTTGGTATTGTCATCTAGCTTCTCAAAGCAATGCCAATACATTATTTCTGCTAAGCTGCCACCATCCACGTATGCCCGATGAACCATTTTATCCATGATCTAGACTGTGATGATGACCGCATCGCATCCGGCCGGGCGATCCGGGGCGGGAATGTCGGAGGAAGCTCGGATTCACAAAGGAAGGCCAGGTGCAGAATAGCCCCAAAACACACTCCGACGAATAGGAGACTGGGCAAGGATGTGCTGATCACGTTCGGCGTTGACGATCCGATGACCGCATCGCATCCGGCCGGGTGATCCGGGATGGGATCGTCAACGCCGAACGTGATCAGCACATCCTTGCCCAGTCTCCTATTCGTCGGAGTGTGTTTTGGGGCTATTCTGCACCTGGCCTTCCTTTGTGAATCCGAGCTTCCTCCGGCATTCCCGCCTATGATAGTGAGTATATCATTGCTCGCGCGCCCTGCTGGCTCTTGTTCCGGTGATGAATCCTCTTCGTACTTGACTCTTTTCTCATCTGGTCGTTCTGCGCGGGCCACCTCCTTGCCTTTGCCACGTGCCTTGTTGGCTCCTTGATCCTGGCCACCATTCCTGTTGGCATATGTCGCCTTGTTGTGAACCTTGGCCATGGCAGTGAATTGTTTCAGTTGCCCTTTCCGCAGGCATGACTCGATGGCCTTCTTCAAGTGGATACAATCCTCTGTGTCGTGGCCATGGTCGTCATGGTATTAACAAAACTTATTCAGGTTTCGCTTGTTGGGGGGCATCTTCATGGCGCGCGGGGGCGGGATGATGTCACGACTTGCCAAGAAAACCTCTCTGTCATGGCTTGCATTTTGGAGAATCCCGATCTTGAACCAATGCCACAATTTGTTTGTGTGCTCTACAATTGGATGCACACCAATGATCAACGATCTACTTATGTTTTCGCAAGCCCACCAAAAGTGTTTGGGGTTGCGCGTGACTTAATAGTTTGTTGGAAGGATTTTGATGAGTTTTTGAAGTTCAAAGACATTCTCGACACCATCATGTATCTCAATCAAATGTGAGATTTAAGTTTTTCATTTCAAATTTACATACTTTCATTCTCATGTGTTTGCTATTTCACTAATTTTAGTAATATTGCTATTGTTGGAAATAAGATATTTCGATGCCTCGGCCAAAAAGAAGGGAAAAGGATTTATAGGAATGATATGCCCCACCACAATCCAAGATCTTGGTTGCTCGGATAACGCTCGACTTGAATATCTTCTACGAGCATTTGGTCAAAAGGATAAACACTTTTTCTTGGCCCCATACCTTGAACTGTAAATTCTCTATTACCCCAAACATATACTGTTGTCACTACATTGTGAACATGAACTAATCTCCTAATTTTTGTTTTAGGGATCATTGGCGATTGATCACCATCAACTCTAAAAAGAAGGTCGTACATTGGATTGATCGTCTCCATTCCCACCCCCCCCCCCCCCCCCCCTCTGATTTGATTATAAGTCTCATATCAAATGCACTACATGCTACCAACCCGGAAAAATATATCAAGGTTGAGGTGATTGAAGTGAAGGTACTACAATTCTTATCTCGATTCGTTATTTCACCATGCATCACACCCAAAGTTTGTGTGTTTAACATGTTATCACAAAATCTTATTAGTTCAAGAAAAAAAGCAGTAATTTTGAGTGTGGATACTACACTATGTTGTTTGCAACCCATTTAATCCGGATTTTGCAACCACACAGCTTGGTCGTACACAATGTATGATATTCTAACTTCTACATTTCTTTTTTTACCTTATACACATTTTTTTGAGTCAATCTGATAAATATTAATATCTTTTGTTGTAGTTTTGGCCGAAGGATATCACCCTTTACACGTTAGTTGAGATGAATGCGGTACGGAACAACCTTGCACACTACGTTACTACCACTCGCTCTAACGTCCTTGGTACCCCTATCGTGTAAGCCATCCATCCTATAGCAATGAATGTATGTTTCTTTATGCAAGTAAGAAAAAAACGCTTGTTTCATTTGTGCGTTGTTGCTTTTTGGGCTGCACTTTTGTTGGTAGAGATGTGAATACTCACTCATTAGTGATGTAAACTTATAAAGGCATGTATTCGTCTGGTTTATTCAACATTTCTAGGAAATGTGAGTTTACATAATTTTCTTCCGATGTCGGAACCAAAATCCATCTACATTCTCTTCCGGAACATGATTAAATCGTCAATTTATTTATGGTGCTAATTTACATTTTCACAGACAAACGCTGAGACTGAACGATTACACGCTTTCGGAACCTTCCAAAATTGGAGGGAAATTTTGAAAACAAAACGCCACCGTTCTACAACGCTGTACAATCCTTCCGGTACCGGAAACAAACAAATAAAAAGATAAAAAATTCTGCCCTTACCGGACTTCCATTTCAAGAACCTGTAGGCACATGCGTCATCATGACAAGCGCTTCCGGATACGGAATAAGTGAGATGACGTCACCCATTCTGTCATCCGTTCCGCCATAGGAACCGATGAAAAACAACCAAACGTACACCTGCTTCAGGAAGATTCACGATAATCAGTGGGATGCATTTCTCTGTTCCGTTATCGAAACTATGTACAAAAAAACTCATTTGTTTCAACTTCTGTTTGCGTAACCAACATAGCTTCCACAACCGGAACGAACTCATCAACACCTCATCTTCACAAGTGTTCCGAATCCGGAACATCTATGTGACGTTTATAAAACAACACAGATACGGCAGTTCAGACCGCCGTAACCTGTGTTCCTTATCAATGGCGGTTAAGACCGCCGTTTCTCGCACACACCCCCACTGATGGCGCAGCCACCGACGGCGGGCAGAACCGCTAGCATAGGGGGGCAACCGCCGCTAATTCCAGTGGCATCCAGTCGTGTCTAAGTGGGCTATCTCTTTATTTGAGAACATCTCGGGTCACATGATTAACTATGATAAACAAGGAGTACTTTTCAGTGCTAACACAGATGTCTCTACCATGAAGAAGGTGTGTGACATACTCAATATACTGGAAGTGGAGTCAGTACCTAAGCCTACCCTCTGAAATTGGAAAGAACAAAGCAGAGGTTTTCCAGAACCTGAAGGATCGCATTCGCCATAGATTGGATGGGTGGAATAAGAGATGTCTTTCTAAGGCAGGCAATGAGGTGTTGATTAAGTCAGTTTTTCAAGCGATTCCGGCCTATTCGATGAGTTGCTTCTTCATCCCTGAATATATCATTGATGACATCAGATCCATGACTGGTAATTTTTGGTGGGGGATACTAATGAGAAGCGGAAGATTCACTGGACATCTTGGGCTAAGATGATGGCACGTGCAAAGTGTAACGGAGGCCTGAGATTTAGGGACGTACATGCTTTCAATTTGGTGATGCTTGCTTAGCAGGTTGGAGGATGCTTACTAGTCTTTCTACTCTTCTTTCTATAGTCTACAAGGATAAGTACTTCTCCAATGGTTCGCTTTTTACAGCTAATTAGGGGAGCAGGCCATCCTGGGCGTGGAGAAGCATTCATAAAGGGATCCAAGCCCTAAAACTGGGTTACGGGAAACATGTAGGCCTCGTGTCCAGTATTAGCATCTGTTATGACCCTTGCTTCCTAATAGCTAGGGCTTTTATGTTTGTGACCCAGACGACATATGTGTTGTGAGTGATTTGATTGATTCTAATACATGAGGGTGGCGTATGAATTTGCTTTCATCTTATTTTGATCCTACTGACGTTGATATAATTCCGAAAATTCCTTTGCATGGTTCTAGTGGAGTGGATCGGTGGCACTGACATTTACTAGCTCCGGAAAGTTTACCGTTAGATCGCTATATCATGCACCAGTTGAGCAACTACAGTACCTGTTGCAGCATCATGTGCCGCCTACTATGCCTGGTGATACGAGCTTTAAGAAACTATTATTGAAACTCAAGGTACCTATTCGAGCACTACTTTCGCGTGACATTTTGCTACTAGTTCTTTACCGACGAGCGAAAATCTTTGAAAAAGAACTCTAAATACTTCAAAATTGTGTCCTTTGTGTGGCGAGGATGATGTATATACGGCACACTTGTTTTCCGATGCTCGTATGCTCGGAAAGTTTTCACCAGTGCTGGTTTATGGGGTCAAGTTGAAGCATCGGAGCATAATCGTGGTGAGTTATGGTTTCAGCAATTGTTGATGGATAACGACTCGGTTACCTCAAAATTCTTGGTGATGTTATGTGACGCTATTTTGCATCAACGGAACAAAGAGTTGTTTGAGCATGAGCACTTGGATGGGAGGATTCTTGTAGGGACGGTTGCTGGGACTCTGCAGAGTTTTCATCGGGCAACTTATTGGCCTGAGCGGCTATCAGAATCGTTGGCAACGCGAAATGCCTTCGTCGGTAATTCATTGTGCATTTCGCGTCCACTACTAGTTCTCAACAGATAAACCATTGTGCATTGCAAAACGATATTTGTTATCTTCCAGACTCAAGCTGCACGGTTGCAGAAGAGTCCGAAATGCTTCAACTCTGTGATCCGCTTGGGTTGAGGTAACGGTCTTAATGGCTAGCCTTGCAATTTGCATGATTTATATTTTAATTTACGTACGTCAATTCATCCCCTTTCGTTATCGCCCACTTAATCCCGCCAATCTTTCTCTCTTCTCACACAATTATTACATTTTGAGGATGCATGTTAGGAATGCCTTCACTTTCAGAAGATTGATTAAATTAGTATTTTTATCTGCAAATATTAATTGGTAAAATACTAGTAAATTTATCTAAAGGTCATTTAGTTCAGTTTTTAGATGAAGGAATTGATTTTTTATTGATGCTCACTTAAGAGTTGTATTGAAAATATTACTATGATGAATTTTTTGAAAAGTTACATACTACAATATAAGCTCAATTTTAAAGTAAATTGCAGATATGGATGAAGATGAAATAATAAATTATAAGAAGAGAAGACATCGACAAATATTATGATTATTTTTATTAAACTGAACTGAAATAAAATGAATGTTTTAAAACTAATATATATATATATAATAGTAGAAATAAACGTATTCACTTTAATATATTAAAATTATATTAAATTAAAAAATATTCTGATTAACCGTAAAAAGCGCATATTCAGAGATGGAGCAACTAAATTTTAGTTAGTATCATCATGCTCCAAAATACACAGCGGAATTTGACAGGCCAGGGTATTATTTTTTTTTATAGGATAGCTCAGAGTACTGACTAATGAGGTTTTTTTGCTAATAATATACCTTGACTCTTAGGAGGAAAGTGGGATAGGATGAGAAACCTATCAAATGTTTAATGCCACAAATTTTCAACAATCGCGACTTGAATGCTTCAGACATCTTAAGATAAGAATAGAATCCTACGTGTATTCATCTTAATCTCCGAGTTAATGACCTTCAAATATCTATATCTTTTTATCTTCGAAAAGAGGATATTCTATATCTTAATTCAAATCCTAATCTCACACCTTATATTCAACTGAATTCATAAAAAATAAAATAAATTAAACTGAAATAAATAATAAACTGTTCAAATTGAAGAAAAAAATTGTGACACTAAATAAATTTTCATTAAATTACACGTTATTAGAATTGAGTGATAATAAATTAATCTTCAAATAAATCAAACAAAATCAATTTATACAGAATGACAAAAGATAATTTATTTACGATAACCATGAAAATAAAGACAGATAATTGTAATGTAAAATATAAATAAAGATAAATGTACAAACTTGTGAGGAATTATATACAATAACAAATTCCCCTATGAAACGAATCTCTACCAATACGTTAATAAACGAATCTCTACCTCTCACCAAATTAACTCTACCTATCGATTCCCTACCAATATTGTTACACAAAATTATAATTAAAGCTAGTTAATTACAATCATCAAAATTTTATAAAAAAATAGTATTGGTCAACTCTGTGGTTTGAAAAGTCATCGAGGCCTGTCAAGTTGGGGAGCGGGACAAACCCTCCAAATCAATACTACTCTAATACACAGAGTTGACTGAAATATGAAGACAAGAGCATGCATTTCTCTTCAATGCGATTGATACTCGTATTTTACGGTCAGAGAGAAAATCCTGTCCGACTATTTTGTGGATATCCAAATCCAGACGTAATCTCCAATTACTCCCTATAAATATCCACCCACACATCTTCTCCTCCTCTGTTCTGTTTGATTCAAGAAATGGCCGGAGGAGCTTTCATCGACGAAAAGGGAGGCTCGAGGGCTGCCCAGTACGAGTACAAGATCACCTGGTATTTCATCTTCGCCTGCATTGTTGGCTCCCTCGGCGGCTCCCTCTTCGGCTATGATCTCGGCGTCTCAGGTGACTGACTCTGACTTTGATCTGAGATTTCGATCTCGGCTATGATTTGGAATTAATGGTGTTTTTTTTTTTTTTGTCAGGGGGCGTGACTGCGATGGATGACTTCTTGAAGGAGTTCTTCCCCAAGGTGTACAGAAGATCGCAGGAACACCACAGTGAGACGGATTACTGCAAATATGAGGACCAGGTTCTGACGCTCTTCACATCATCGCTCTACTACGCCGCCCTCGTCATCACGCCGGTGGCTTCGCGGGTTACCCGCAAGTGGGGGAGGCGGGCCAGCATACTGGTCGGGTCAGTCAGCTTCTTCGCCGGAGCTGTTATTAACGCCGCCTCCAAGAACGTCCCGATGCTCATCGTCGGCCGCTGCTTTCTCGGCTTCGGCATAGGCTTCGGAAATCAAGTATGTCCCACGCTTATTATTAATTCCAAGCAATTGGCAGATGGCATGTCCCACCTATACTTGTCACTTGTCCTTTCTGACTCACAACCTGTTATATTCTGAGAACCCTTCTGATTTCATATTTGACCCAAACAATTTTACTCACTCGACTCAACAATAATTTTCTCAACAAATGAATATATTTGTCAAATTTTTCACTCACTCTTCACTGCTCAAACGATACAAAAATTCTTCGCTCATCTCCTATTTGATTCTTAATATTTTTATCTGTATGTATTAAAGGTACATCTTTATTATAATAAATTACAAGTTATGATGGATTTAATACAATTTTTACAAGTATACATGCTTAAATATTCAAGTGAAAGCTAGCATTTGTTACCAAAGAAATGATATTAGTTTAGGGATCAGTATCATGATACTATGCAAGTTGATATGTGACATAATGAGAATCAATTTTATTTTTATTTTTGGTTATACGTAACTAAAATACATTGGTTAAAAAATGTTTTAGTCGAATTTGAAAAGTAACATTTGCAATCGGATTTTGTGCAAAAGTTTATTGAAGTGTATTGTATATTGACATGGATGGTGGTGGTTGTTTTTGCAGTCGGTGCCTCTGTACCTTTCAGAAATGGCGCCGGCGAAAATCCGAGGAATGATCAACCAGCTGTTCCAGCTGACAACCTGCCTGGGAATCCTGGTCGCAAACCTAGTGAACTTCGCGTTTCAACGAATCCATCCATGGGGGTGGAGGCTCTGCCTCGGCCTAGCAGCACTTCCGGCCACACTCATGTTCGTCGGAGGACTCTTCCTCCCGGAGACTCCAAACAGCCTGGTCGAGCAGGGAAGGCTGGACGAGGCCCTCAAGACCCTGATCAAAGTGAGAGGGACCACCAACGTTGACGCTGAGTTCGCCGACCTCATGGACGCCAGCAAGGCCGCTCAGGCGGTGAAGCACCCCTTCAGGAACCTGCTCAAGAGGAAGAACCGCCCTCAGCTCATCATCGGAGCCATTGGGATTCCGGCCTTCCAGCAGCTCACTGGAAACAACTCCATTCTCTTCTACGCTCCGGTCATCTTCCGGAGCCTCGGGTTCGGGTCCGATGCTTCTTTGTATTCGTCGGTCATCTCCAACGGAGCCCTGGTTCTCGCTGCCCTCATCTCCATGTTCCTGGTGGACAGGTTCGGGAGAAGGACCTTCTTCCTAGAAGCCGGTTTTGAAATGGTCGTCACCATGGTAAGTAAATCATGGTCTATAACAGTATATATGAAGCTAGAGTAGTTGAGTCATGTTTCTGTATGATGATGGTGGGATTTGGCTGCTGCAGATCGCGGTCGGGATAACGCTAGGGATCAAATTCGGAGACGGAAAGCACCCACATAATCTATCTCCGGGAATAAGCGCATTCCTTGTGATCATGATCTTCTTGTTTGTGTTAGGGTTTGGAAGATCATGGGGACCGTTAGGTTGGCTGGTTCCTAGCGAGCTGTTTCCCCTGGAGACAAGATCAGCAGGGCAGGCTATCGTTGTGAGTGTGAACATGCTCTTCACAGCTATAGTTGCACAGTTCTTCCTCGGCGCTCTCTGTCTTTTCAAGTTCGGCATCTTCTTGATATTTGCCGGCCTCATTATCATCATGTCCGCCTTCATATACTTCCTGCTGCCGGAGACCAAGCAGGTCCCCATCGAGGAGGTTTACTTGCTCTGGCAGACTCATCCTGTCTGGAAGAGGTACTGCTCCCCAGAGAACAATGAGACGGAGACCGCCCCCACTGAAATGGTTGAAAAGCCTCAACACAAATCAGATAAATAAACCTGTGTTTTCTGCCAGTTAGGGTTAGCAGATATCCATGTATTTCTTTCAATCTGTACATCAAGCCAAATACATTTCTTATTAGTACACAAAAATGATCCAAACTACACAGATTTCTACGTGTGCTTGTAATATTGAAACATGGTTGATGAGAAGGAAAGGGGTATCAATGCTAACCTAGCAATTTAGCGAGTTCATCTACTCTAAGCGTACCCTTACGGGAAACATCTAGAAAATCTTGATGCATGTCCTTTGTGCTATGTCTCTTGGAGCCCTTTCTAACTGTTTCCCGCTTGCTTGAAACTGTAAGTTTAAGGTCTGATGGCTTGGCATCTTCTTTCTTTGTCAGATCGTCATTCGGTTGCTCATTACCTCCTACAATCAACTTCTTCTTCAGCCCATACCTAAAAACTGGCCCAGGTGGTGCAGACTTGGCAAGGCTAACAGACTTTTCGTAGACTATGTCGGGGTCTAAACTAGAGCCCTCCAAAATCATAGCACTGCCATTTTCAACAGCCATCTTCAGAAGGAGCTTAACTTCCTCGGCTGCTGCTATTGAGCTCGGGCTTTGACTGACAATTTTTTTGTCTTCCAACTTGCTGACTTCCTCCAGTTGCGAGGTTTCAGATACAGGAGAAAGAAGTATGGTGTCATTACGCTCAGTGTCTGAACCATCAGCTTCAGATGCTTCCTCGCTTCCATTTACATCCTCCAAATAGTCTGCTGGATCAGTTTTGAGTTCTTCAAGTTGTGACTGAGGGTACTGGTAAAGAAGTACGGTGTCATTAAGCTCAGTGTCTGAACCATCCGATTCAGATGCTTCCTCGCTTCCATTTACATCCTCCAAGTAGTATGCTGGATCAGTTTCAAGTTCTTCGACTTTTGACTGAGGGTTTTGGTTCCCATCAATTTCACATTCAGCTGAAGGAGTCTCAGCAACTGCTGATGCTCTATGATCACCAACCAATTCTTTCTGATGAATGGTGTGTTCCTCTAGTTCCTTACCATCAAAACTTGAAGAGCCACTCTTCTTGTGTACTTCTTTGGTGTTTTTAGTCAATGGCATTGAATCAATTGAAGAAGAAGCTTCTGGAAGGGTTGTGCTAGCAACTTTGAGTTCCTTGACTCTATCCACATTACTGGTTGGCTCGGGATAAGAGGATTTCCAGTCTTGCCCTCTCCACATGAGAATGTGCTCATTCTCAAACGATACTAGCACACACGGGACAAGATCCTGCGCTCAGAATGAATGCAGTGTTAGAGTTGCCCGTTCCTGCAGTTAAATTTAAGTGGGAAACATTTACAGGTTTAAATAAACGGTGCAAAATTCCAAACCTTAAGTTTTGCGCCTATTTTGCGATAGTCACTCCCATTCATCCCTTGGCAATTGATACGTACTAATTCACAGGCTTCAAATGCCTCCCTGACATTCTTAACAAGGTCACAGTAAACACCATTTTTACCTGCAATGATCACAGAAAGTCAGCAGCTGATGCATAGGAAAACACGTCAACTGAAATACCTGTAAAATGAATATGATGAGGACTTTACCAAGTTTGCAGATTGGCGTGAGATCACGGCCTTTTCTCCGCATTTCCGTGGCTTCTTCTAGAGTCAGACCCTCGGGGACTTGCTTAACCAACCTTGGGTATACAGGAGATACAGGTTTCCACAACATAAGAGGAAAACGAGGCCGATCTCGAAAATTATAGTTTCTACCTCGGAAAAGGTATATCAAACCACCTCTACTATATATGACTTGTCCTCCTGTTTTGTCCTGTTAAGAAATAAGCCTCATGAGTAGGTCATGCATCTTTTCAGCAATGAAGCAAAGAAAAGAAGAAGAAAAAAAAAGATTTACACAACTCAAAACATCCATATACAGATAAATGTTTCATATGAAATTAAATGAAGAAATCTGGCAATACGAAGAAGCTACAACACAGTATACCTCAAAAATGGGCTAGGTTTAGGTTCTCAAAAATAAGAAAAATGAAGCTATCTACAACAGTAAATTTGAACAGCTCAAATTTCCAACTAGCTCGAAAAGAACTATTTATTGCAACTTGCAGAATAATT
This sequence comes from Sherardia arvensis, assembly GCA_948330725.1. Classification (NCBI taxonomy): domain Eukaryota; kingdom Viridiplantae; phylum Streptophyta; class Magnoliopsida; order Gentianales; family Rubiaceae; genus Sherardia; species Sherardia arvensis. The sequence goes on from OX415235.1 coordinate 19,932,239, forward strand.
AGAATGAATGATTTCCTACCTTCACATTATGTAATTATAAGATTAATGAAGACCTAAATGGAGTTGCTTCAGGCAAATAGAACATGCAGTATAATTATACCTAATTTGAACTCATCTTCTCTAGATAACATTCAAATTTGCCTCTCCTTTTAAGCTAGTTAATTATAATTTTCTGCATGCCCAGAAGATCACTGCAATATAAACGGACAAGAGACTACTAGTGTTGAATGAAGCAAGAAGAGAAAAATTTCTAGGCACCAAAGCAAGCCTAAACCCCCTTGGACATTACACCATAATAATACAAAAGCATCAAACACCTGCCTAAGTTTCATTTTTGAGAATTCATTAAGCAAATGTATAGGTTACTCATCCGCCCGCATTTTGGCAATGGTGAGCTAGGTTTAGGTTTTCAAAAAAAAATAAGGAAAAAAAGAGAGGAAATATGAACCTATATAGAGCAGTAAATATGAACATCTCAACACTCCACCTGAGCACTATATTTTGCAACAAGCAGAACAATTCAAATAATGATTTACTTATGTAATTACAAGCCCCAAAGGAAGCAAAATATTCAACCTAATTTAACTCTTCTTATTCTGTTTGAGGTGGTTGATCGTCACTTTATGTTTGTCCAGAAGAACAAAAAACGGGCAAGAGGCCACTGATGTTAAAGGAAGCGAGAACGAAAACAATTCCAAACACCAAAGAAAGCATACATTATACATAGCTATGACATTACACTACAATCATGCAAAAGCAGCATTCTCCTAACGGCTGGAAGAATAATGAGCAACTTCAACAAAACAAAATGAAGGTATATCAAGAACAACCTCTAATTGTCTACGAACATTCGCCATGTCGACAGTACAGACACCCTTGCATTTGATCTTGCACACCCTCCGCCGCTTCCAATGAGCATGTATATTATCTAACATATTGTGAGTGAAACCATCTCTTCCTTCAAAAAAATAAAAACACGAAAGCAATGACATCAACAAACATCCCAAGTTCATAACTTTAGCAAAAAACAATGCATACCCATATTAAGCTGGCGCTTCCATTTCTTAGTGCTTTTCACAAGCTCCAAAACCTCCTCCTTGGTCAATGGCTCCCCCAATATCTCCTCTCTGGACTTGACATACTTGGGCCCCGACCCGAGGAGGTATGGCCCGGGTGGCTGCACCGTCTTCACTCCCTTCTTGTTGGGCGGCGGGAGCTTAAAAGAATCAAACTCCGGCAGCTTCTTCTTACTTGCCGGCAGCGGCTTCCGCCCCGTCCACGGCCTCCCCATGGTAGACGGCTCAAACGGCGCCACCAGCGGCTCACGGATTCCCACTGGCTTCACCTTGGGCGTCTCCGTGTAGCTGTACTGGTACACGAATGGCGCGTCCGGTAGCTCGTACGCCAACCCATTACCGTCAATTTTAACGTTTACTGGTTTCCTCTCAGTATCTTCTTCTTCTTCTTCAGGGGGAACTGCAGGGACGGGGCTCCTCCTTGTCGTTGTGAATCTCTTGGGTTCTAAGAGGGGCTTGAAAGCGGGGTGATTGTCGGTGGGATTCTGGCGGGGCTTCGAGTATTTGGACTTCTTGCCGGGGATTGATGGGCGGGAAGGGGCGGAGGGGGTGCCGGTTGACTTGAAGGAGGGCGTGGGCGGCGCAGGGCTGTAGCTGTGGGCGATTTTGAGCGCAGAGTCGTAGCGTTTGTGGAAGCGGAGCTGGTCTTCGATTTCCTTCTGGGTGCGCTTGGGGCCGTTGAATTTCTCGGCGTTGGCGTTGTTCCACCGGGAGAAGCGGACCTCGGTGGCGGGACGGCGGCGGTGCGGTGGGTTGGTGGGGGTGAAAACTGGGAACTGGATGAGAGGTGTAGACGCCATTTCTTGCATAGCGGACAGCTTCTGGTTCAGGACATAGCTGAGAGCCTGAGTTCTGGGAAAGCTCTATCTCTCGTTTTTACGCTTTTACACACTTGAATTAATTAAGTGGAGAAAGAGCATAATACGACGCCGTCTCGCGTAACCTCCTCGTTCTCTTCAGCAAGTTTAGCTTCTGCTCTAATCTGGGTTTTTCAATCATCCCAGCAGCTTAGCAGAACCCATTTCTCCAGGTTAACTCTTGATTCATTTCATTATGTATCAACGTTTTTCATTCAGCTTCAATATCAACCTTTTAATACCTCTTTGAAGAAAGCAGTTGCCGTGACAATCAATCTTAAAACTTGACAGTCGAATCTTGTCGGCTATTTGAATTGCATTATGCTACCACTATAAATCAATAACAATCTTAACTTTTGTGGATCATGGTCGGCCCTGATTGCTCTGATTTTTTACTCCCCTTTTTTGGCTGTTCAGAATATGGATTTGAAAGCTGGCTCATTCATGAATAATCTATAAATAGTCCTTGTTCAGTAGTTAGAGTTTAGAATGGCAACAGGGCTACGCAGTATCGGAAGTCGGGGGTTACTGTATGTGGTTGCTGGTGTCACTGTTTTTGTGATTCTTTCTCAGCTTTTGGGAGTCCCGTATGGAAAATATGCATCATTTCTGGCACATGGAAATATCAGCTCGAGATTTATGACAATGAATAATTTAAGCATTTCCAATGCTGATACTCCTCCTCACTCTGGTTTGGATCAACTAGAGCAGCATTCAGGCGGTTTACTTGAAGATGAGAGAAACTTGCCTAATAATCTTACAAAAATAATGGAATTTGAGACATCAGGCAATCCTGATAGTAAGGTGATGAAAGAGAAGGCAAAGTTATCAACTGCAGGTCGGTTGGAGTTTGTTCCACCAATCAATACCTCGGCTATAGCTGTATCAGAGGAGAGCAAGAGTAGGCCAACTTCAATATCTGACATGAATACCTTGTTGAAGCATAGCCTTACTTCCACAAGTTCATTGGTGATTCCTTATATCCATCAAATTCACTGTGAACAATGTTTTATTGTTTTTTGTAATGTGTCATTTATTTTAACTGATTTGAATGGCTGCAGAGGTCACAAACGTTATCTGCTCGTGATAAGGAGCTTCAAAAGGCAAGACTTGAGATTGAACGAGCTCCTATCATAAGGAATGCTCCTGATGCTTACTCATCTCTCTTCCGAAACTATTCAATGTTCATGAGGTTAGTTGACTTCATGTATCACTGTCAAATCGGTTGTCGAGGTATTGTCATTCTGTGTCGGCTGTTCTAAGAGTACAACAAAGTTATTGTGAAATGAGGCGTGATGAGCATTGATTTTGCATGCTTTTATTTTCTTGGAAGCAGATGCCATATTTAAGGGTATATGATTATGGGTATACTTCTGATGAAATCAATTCTGTTTCACGTTCCAGAAGTTATGAACTGATGGAACAGTTGCTCAGAGTTTACATTTATGAAGAGGGCCAGAAGCCAATTTTCCATCAGCCTTATCTCACAGGAATTTACGCTTCCGAAGGGTGGTTCATGAAACTGATGGAAGCAAACAAGCGATTTGTGGTTCAGGATCCCAGAAAAGCACACTTGTTTTACTTACCGTTTAGTTCACTAATGCTAAGAAGGATGCTCCATGAACAAAATTTCACAAGTCAAAAGGATTTATCAGACCATCTGAATAGTTATGTACACATCATTGCCACAAAGTACGGCTTCTGGAATAGAACAAGGGGTGCAGATCATTTTCTTGTTGCCTGTCATGATTGGGTAGGATGTCTCTCTGGTAATACCATCAAATTCAAGCATATTTCTTTTGCCTATTTACTGCCTTAGAAGTTAGAATTCATTATCAGATAAGAAGTAGAAGAACACATTTTTCTGCCTTAGATTCTTGATCACTTGGGAAACTGGTTAGTAATGAAGAAATGGTTTTACAGGCTCCTCGTATGACAAGGGGTAGCATGGGAAGTAGCTTAAGAGCCCTATGCAATTGCAATCATGATAGTGGATTTGAAATAGGAAAAGATGTGACTCTTCCAGTGACCTACATTCGATCTGCAGAAAATCCTGGAAGGGATAATGGAGGGAATCGTCCTTCCGAGAGGCCTATCTTGGCCTTCTTTGCAGGTGGCATGCATGGCTATCTTCGCCCCATCTTGCTGCATCACTGGAGCAACAAAGAACCGGACATGCAGATTTTCGGGCAGCTGCCTCTTGATAGCAAAGGTAAAGCTCGATACAGAGAGTTCATGAAAACTAGTCGATACTGCATTTGTGCTCGAGGATATGATGTCCACACTCCACGTGTTATGGAATCTGTATATTATGAATGCATTCCTGTGATTATATCGGATGGTTATGTGCCCCCTTTCTTTGAGGTTCTGAACTGGGAGTCTTTTGCTGTGTTTGTTTTGGAGGAAGATGTGCCAAACTTGAGGAACATACTTGTCTCCATTCCTGAGGAAAGGTACAGGGAGATGCAGATTCGGCTGCAGCTGGTGCAGAAACATTTTCTTTGGCACAAAATTCCTGTCAAGCATGATTTGTTTCACATGGTCCTTCATTCTATATGGTACAACAGAGTATTCCGTGTAAAACCTTGATTGCCGAGCAGATTGAGTCTTCTTTCTTATGATTACTTGTTTTATCATCATCACATGTATAAACCTTTTAATGTTTTGGGTATTCTACAATTTCCTGCATTTCTCTTTGATTTATCCAAAAATCTGAACTTAATGAACTTGTATTCCCCGCGTATCAAACGACCTCTTCCCTTCCTCCTAATCATCATCACATCCTAATAAAAATATATTGTTTCCTAATTTATTTAATTAGGATTTAATTAGTTAATAATTTTGTAATTTTAGTTTTAGCTGTATTAATTTGGAATTTTTCTCCCAATCATACCATGGTTTTATTCTTTTACTATTTTTAGCTATGTTATTTACGATTTTGTGTGATTCTACATGTATCATTCTTATCATTTTAACCCGTTTTCGTAATTATTTCCTGATTTTCAATTGATTTGATTAATTATGTAATTTTGGTCCATTTAATTGAATTGAATTTTGGTATATGTTCCTTAAATATGGTATTCAATTTTCTATCATTATATAATTTCCTAAACTTTTTAAACAATTGACTCCCAAATGTAAATATAGAGTTTGAATATATAGAAATTTAAAGCCTATTATCGAATTTTTCTCAACGCCGCCGGAGGATGTGGATCAGGCTTTGTCTTTGATTTTCCGACGGGGAACAGCCAAAATCGCTAGGAGTTGGCCAGGACAAAGGGATCGGAGGATGAGAGGGGTGTAAGACATGTCGCCGCGCGCCACCGCTCCGTCACGCGTCGCAGATCAAGGGTCGGCGCGTTGGCGACGCGCGTCCCTGCCTGGCACGTGTCTCACGCGCTTTCTGCGCCGCGCGTGTAGCCCCACCCGCCACACGTGCCGAATCACCGCTGAGCACCCGCGCGTGCAGGCCACGCGCCAGACCCCGTGTTTCTGCCACCTGCCGCCTGAGTTGGGTTACTTCTATTTTCCTTTTTCTTTATTTTATTACTGTTTGTTTTAAGTTATAGGATTGGTGTTCAGGGATATGAAATTCAATGGATTTGCTTTTGCTAGAATAATAGTTGAGTCTGTTTGTCTGCCATCTAGGTTTTTTTTTTCGATGAGTCCCATTTGCTTGGTGAAAGCCTAGTTGGCTTCTGATCTGATTTATAGGAGGACATGAGAAATCCGAGTCAGAGGTTGTAAATTGCTTACCTTATAGCGTTTCCTTTCTAAATAAGACTTGTAGATTACACGGGATGGAGTGCTTATGCTCCTCTAGTCTGTTGTAGTTGGACAAACTTTCTATGTCCTGAATTTGCAAAACTGTCCAGGATAGTCTCTTACTGACTCCGAGGGGAGAATCCGAATAATGTTTATGACACTGGGAAAGGTTGCAGGTTTAGGGAGCAAGTCCAATATTATAAATGGCTTGTGTTCGGTTAGTCAGACGTAGATTAGCTGAAAGTACCGCTATCTTTTTTCTTTTCCCTGTACCATTCTAAATTAGCTTTAGACAAGTTGTTCTGATTTTTAGTTACTATTCAATCAAGATATAGAGCGATTTCTTCGGAAATTTCTTTATAATCTTATAAATCACCTACACTGTGTGGAGTTATTGTATTATATTTTTGTTCCTTTTGGTTTGGGGAGGCCTAATATAACACCCCCACTTAATTTTTTTTAAAAAATATATTATCGAATTTTCTATAAAAAAAAAGGCCTATCAAACAATATTCGTATCAATCAACACAATCAAATAATCTATTTACAGGGTAAAATATTAATGTCGGAAGGTATGCACCCACAAGTCCCCTTATTTTTTACATTGATTATTTGGTACATAAAATATATACATTTCCCTTTTTCCTTTAAAATATTATAAATGCACCGAACAAATATATTATTACATTGATCGGTTTAAAGTTTATTCACCACTCACATTTAGCCTTTATTTTAAGATTAGGTGAAGAGGATTTGCACGTTGTGCAACCCGGACCTGGATTAAAAAAAAATTTAGGCATATATTTTTCTTAAAGATTTTTGCAAGTCAGTCCAATTATGTGTGTGTTTTGAATATTTTCAGTTTCAATATATTTTATTTTTTCTTAATTTAGTTCAGTTTAGATATGAGGTAGTCTTGTGAGAGACCGTCTATATTATAGACCGGGGATTAAGTAGTAAAAGTATGGTTGAATAAAAACAAGGAGGTCCTTAATTGTAATTTTTGAAAATTACTATTAACGTGCACTATTCATAACCCATTGTTATTCACACGCGCACTATTCATGCCAGGTACTGTTCACACATGCACTATTCACGGCCCAGAACTATTTACAAACCAGAACATTGGGTTTTAAGCACATATAGTCTCAAACATGAACACGGACATTTAAACATATTACCCTAACCAATTTTCACACACCAAAACTCACATCTGGTCATTCATGTCTCAAACAGCCCAGAACATGGGGTTTTAAACACATAAGGTCAATATTATAGTCTCAAACATGAACACGAACATCTAAACACACTATCCTAGCCAATTTTCACACACCAAACCTCACATCTGGTCATTCATGTCTCAAACAGACCATAACATTGAGATTTTATCACATAAGATCCACATTATATACATAAACATGAACATGAACATGAACATCTAAACATGCTACTCTAGTCAATATTCACACACCAAACCTCAGATATGGCCATTCATGTCTCAAACAGACCAGAACATTGATTTTTAAACACATAAGGTCCACATTATAGTCCCAAACATTAACACGAACATCTAAACATACTACCCTAGCCAATTTTCACACACTAAACCTCATATTTGACCATTCATGCCTCAAACAGACCAGAACATTGTGATTTTAACACATAAGATCCACATTATAGGCAGAAACATGAACACGAACATCTAAAAATGCTACACTAACCAATTTTCACACACCAAACCTCACATCTAGCCATTCATACCTCAAACAGCCCAGAACATGGGGTTTTAAGCAAATAAGGTCCACATTATAAGCATAAACATGAACACGAACATGACCACAAATAAATAAAATCAAACCTTGAACAGTAAAATCAAACCAAACCAGACAATGCCCAATCGGATGCAAATCAGGTGCAAAACACATGCAAAACAATGCCCAATCACAGGAGCACAGAGCAACCAATCAAAATCATATTATCAATCAATAAAGGCGAAAAATCAAGACAATCAAACGAGTTTATCGGTTTTTACCATCAGTATAACCTAGAACGCTTTGATTTGCTCTTGAACGCTATGAAAACAAAGAAATCGGGGAGTTTACTTGCTATTGCGTACGGTGGAACTGCCTTTGCTATGCGATCAATGCATGAATCGGAAAACTAACGATTAGGAACGACGATTAGGTTTTGGATTTTGGGGGAGGAATTGGGAGAGACGATTATGAATGGAGGAATTGGGAGGAATTGGGGGAGGAAAGTGGGTGGTTATGAATGGAAATTTCAGATTTATATTAATTGTAGTTTAGGCTAATTGCAAACAGACCCTCGCTTATTAACTTTATTTACAATATAGCCCCTTGTATTTTTACCCTTTCTTTTCAGGCCCGTCTATAATCTGGACGGTCTCTTTCGAGACTTTCTATTTAGATATATACATTTAAGTTTAATTTAATTCTAATCAATTCAGTAAATAATAATTTTCAGTAAATGATGTTTGTTTTGGAACTGTCTACTAATTTAGTTTCAGAACATCAGATACCAACCATTGTAGCATAAAATTAAATAGCAGCTGGGTTGTACTGTGTATATATAATGCTATTATGTCATGGAGTACATATACAATTTAATTTTTGTTAAGATATGTTAAAAGCTATACTTTTTGATACTATATTTGTTTCCAAATCCTAATAAATTTCATCCACTAAATCATATCAGCCCCAGGTGCTACATATAGATCAGGAAGTCTCCCTTCCTAAACAATGAATTAGCTATGTATTGTGATGATCTTGTTGCTTTGGAATAATTGCCATGAATCTGCAACTTTAGTTTGTTTCCTTGAACCTTTTCCAATTGTGGTTGTGGTTGAAATCAAAGGAAACTGAGCACAAATTAGTGGAAGTATATCCCGAAGATCACCTGGCAAACTTTCTCCACTCTCAAGAACTTCAAATTTACCTCACACAAGAAAAGTCTGAAGAGGTATGAGGGCACTACCAAAACAATTTCCCAAGAATTTTTACCTTCGAGGTATACTAAAATCAAACACCTTCAGACCCGTACAAAAATTGGAGTACGTATGAAGTGTATCATTGAACTCCAATAATGAGAACCGTTTAAAAATATTTATGATCAGAGAAGCGGCATCAGGGATGAATGTGTCACGCAGTTCATCATCATGTTGAGCAGGTAAACAACATTCGAGGGAGAAAAAAAAGTTTCAGAATGAGTATAAACATCAGCAAAATGACTATGAATGCATCATCAAAGGGCAGAAAAGTACTAAGTGGTGTAAAAAACAAGAATTATGATCAGTCTATATTTTGTTACCTAAATCCAGTTGCTTAAAAGCCAAATACAGAAAAAACACCCAAAAAATAGCAGTTAGAAAAACAGATAGCAAAAAATAATGCTCAATGAAAAAGAGAGTGCAACAATCATCAAAATGGTGTATCTGGTCTCAAAGTAAATATAGCAGCAAGTTGAAGACAGCTCTGAACAAGTACGGTAAACTTACTATAAAGCTCTTGAGCAGTAGGAGTATTCTTAGAAGGCACAGTTAGGATTCTCCGTACCCTGTATGAATCCGATTTCTTACCCGGTCTCCACTATTTGCTACTTCTTTTCTGAAAGTAAAAATCAATAACAAGAGGATTCTCCTACATGTTCAAGCCGGTCCATCCTAGAGTTAACAATGTAAAGCAAGTGAGGATATAATTTATTACCGAATAAAGGCACAACTAAAAGAAATAAATAACCGTTTAGAAAATATATCTATCCTCCAGCTTAATTTTGTGAGTTTTGCAACATGTAGTTTGCTCGAACGTCTGAAGTTCTCTCCGAGAATTGTTGGAAACTGAACAGGAAGAGGTGGCATTAACAACATTTTCAAAGCTCCAATTTTTGTAGAAATTTGGTAGGGCTTTTATGTGACCAGCATAGACTTACAACAATCAAGTTTGGAAATGTCGGCCTTCGTTGCTGTGGTCTGCACTGCAAGGTATGATTTGATGTTCCATGATCATGTAGTCTCATTGCTATGCTCAAAATTGTAATCAACATGTCAGCATGTGCATCAAATCACCCCTCGGGTAGGCCATGGAAGCCTGCCCCGGCAAAAAACTGTTGAAGCGCCTTTGGCGCCTCCACCTCAGTAAACAGTCCTCCTGTCGTTAAAAGTAATCTATCACGATGAAGATTTTACCGTTATTGGCTTTATAGGCAGTTCAGCTCCAAAAGTTATAATTTTCACACCTAAAGGTCATTCAATAAAGTGAAAACTTCAATACCTGTGTATACTATTTGCTTCCTCTACTGCAGCTCCATCCTCGGTGTGGTCTAATGGCAAGGTCTGTCGAGACTTCTATCACAGTCCTTCAATCAAAGGTTCTGATTATACACATGGAAAAGAGAAACTAATGTAGTATAATTTGAGAAACTTTTCTAACAAAAAGAATGCAAAGGTAATACCAGGCCAAATTGTTCAAGTCACGACCTCAATCTCAAGATCTTGCATTGTAAGGATTCATTCAACGACCTCAGAGCCAAGCGTCCCTCACAGCCGTTCACAATTTTCAAACATCATCACTATTCGTTGGGTCATTGTGGAAGTTTGAATGTTGAACCAATAGACACATCCCTGCAAAACCGAGCATTAAACCTCCCTGTAAAGTAGCATTAAATCACCTCAAATTCATCTAAGAAATAAAGCGTCCCTATTCTACTGGTCAACACAGTTACCTTTCCAAGTGCTCACCATCACTCAAATCATAAACAATATCAAGTTGCCATCAAGCTCCCTCTGCACTCCTTTTCGCTATAGGAGGTCCAAATCCCACTCATCCTCACAACAAGAAACCCAAATTTAGGGATTCCCTTGAGACAGAACCGTCAAGAAGGCTGGGTAAGTTTTGGCTTCCTAGAGTTAACAATGTAAAATCAACCAAGCAAATAATTTTATACCCAAGTAAATGCAACTAAGAGGACGAGACCAACTATCAGTCAATACAATCAGAATGAAACTCTAATTCTTTAAACATCAAAAGACAGGTTTTAAACTCAGAAGCTCAATTATTAAATTCGGAAGCTCGTTCAAGTATTCAAGTTTAAAGGCACCATTCAAGTATTCAAGTTTAAAGGCACCATTCAAGTATTTTCTAAAGGCACCATTCAAGTATTTAAATGGGTTTAAAGGCACCATTCAAGTATTTTCTAAAATTAAGTATAAACAAGATAACTATTTCTATACTGAATCAACAGTTTTAACAGAATATACTTTGCAGATAAGCGTAGTCATGAGTAAACTTACAGCAACGATAACTGGTACGAGAAAAACCCTTCCTGGACATGGTCATATTGCCCTGAAGAATAAATAATGATCAGAATGAAAGCCAAAGAAAATGGAACGAAACATATCCTCATGATCCTAAGAACTTCAAAGACAAAGTAATCAAGAAAAGAACCAGATAAAGGCACAAGGCAATCAAAAGTTAAACGTTTACCTTTAGTTGTTTGCAAAAGATATACTTTCTTGCCATGAAACACTCCACCTTGTTTTTCAAACGCATGCTGCAGAAAAACCAACCATGCTATTTAGCATCTCATAATTCATACCAACACTGCTATCTTGAAAAATAAATACTATTAAACAGCATTGCAAAAGTAACTGACTTCCAGATTCCTGAAACTCCAATTGCACTGGTGAATCAAGTCAATCGCTTCCCACTGGTATCAACAAGAAAAGAAGATCAAACAAAGGCATAAAAACAATTATACTCAATCTTGTCTTAATTCCAAAAACAAGTATGTTGAACAAGAGATAATTGCAAACAATTTTGAAACAAGATTGAGAAAATACAGGACATAGTGGTTTACCTCTGTACCGATAAGAACCATCTCTCACCATAGATCTTCCTGCAAAAACTACATACTAATTGCAAAGAAAAAAAATGCTAACATGTAAATACGACAGTTTCAGGGATAAAAGGACTCCACCAAATTGCACTTCTGCTCAAAGCAGGCGGGTGGGGCTTCGCAGCGGCAGCTCGTCCTGGTGATCAAATTAAACGGTTTGGGTGGAGAGGATGCTGTGAATAGAAGATGCTGTGAATAATCACATACTCTAGGAATTTTAGCTTCTTCTGCAAACTGAAAGACAAAAATATAAGGTATTCTTCTAGGAAGGGCAAGTCAGGACTTTCATCGAAAATCTAACATACAATCAAATAGTTTGTAAACATACCACTCAAAGACCACCCAAACCTAATTCTAATGGAGAAGGAGAGTGTAAAGACGGATACAAATTGTGGATTGCAATTTTGAATGCATGAACTTTGCAGAAACTATGAAAATAACCAGTGAATCCCATTTGGTAAAAAGAAATTGTCAGAGGAGAGAAGATCGTACCTGGAAATCACGGGTAAACGTTGAAAGGGGAAAGCATGGAATTTTATATCTGATGAGAGCTGAAACTTGTAGAAACTTTGAGCTTGAGGCAAACAGGTGGGTTTCAGAAAGAAATTCGAAGCGGGAGCCACGTTGGCCATGACTGTGGAGGGAGAGACACGTACGGATTCTGGTCATCAATCTCGGCGCGATGATGAGGATGATGGTTTAATACTGGGTTACCACCTACCGGCTGTGCAAGTGAAGAAAGCGACTGGCCGGGTTGCCAAGAACGGACATGAATAACAAATTTAGAATAAAAAACAGAAGGAGAAACCGAGAACCGGGGCGTAACCCTTCCTTTTTTGGCGATTTAGGCTTTCACAATAGTATAGATAAGGAGAAAGTCTTGGATCCGACGGTATTATCATAAATTTATGGTAGGATCGACTTTTAATTCACATTTTTATAATTTAAGTTTTTGTGTTTGTTTTAACAAACTATTAATGTGATATTTGTAATTATTTATTTTAACAAATAAATCATTTAAATGTTGTAATTATACCGATATAATTAGTTCATATGTTTTCGCCATTATTCATTTTTGTCGTATTTTCTTGTATTTGATCATTTTTAAAATTTATAATTGAATTAGAACGACAAATAAATGTCACAAAAATACGCAAGGTATCCTAATAAATATAGAGTGGTGATACATGCATATCCATGTTTACTAATGCAGGTCCAAAATATAATATTTTGGGTTCACTAGCACAATTCAGGGCCACATGTTGTGTTTTTCAGACCTGCATTAGTAAATATGGACCTGCATGTATAATTTCACTAAATATATGAGAATGCATGCGTCCTACCATAAAGTTATGGTGAGATGGTCACGGCCAAGACTTTGTATTAAGATAAACACTGTCAATCATGCACATAAAATTATACACAACCATATGGAAATTAAAATATATATTATTATCGATGAACATTAAACCTCAGATTTTATTATCTACGGATTACAAAATATATATTATTAAGATTATATTTGTTCGTAAAATTTTAGATTAACACAATAGATATTCATAACTATCTAATATAGTGAAATATATGTACTTATAATTTTGTTCCGTTCAAAAAAATATATTTTGTTGAAATTCAGGTAAATTTAGTTGTATTGATTATATTTTAGGTACATTAATTTCCAGTTCAATCAATTTTGATCAGTTCAATCAGCTCAGAAAACACAAGACTTTAGGCATGCTCTCCTCAATTATATTTTATTTAACTGAACTGAATTACATGAAACTAAAACTACTAATCATGCACTGGTGACTGGTCCGAAGACCTCTACTTCTCCGATCCTGACCTCCACCGCCACTTCTATTTCTCGTTCGCTGGAAGCCCTGATTGAAACAGGTGACATGCATACACAAGCAGGGGCAGATCTAGAAATTATTTTTAATGGGGACACTTTACTTGGTATTAAACTAAATAAATTTTATACAATTAATTATTTTATCATTAAAATTTTTGTACAGTCTTTTTCTAAGTTATAATGTGTCTTATCAATTAAAGAATGTCATGCATGTATAGAAATGATAAATTTTGTTATAAAGTTTACTTATTTGAAAAATATAAAATATTAAAATTAACGTTTAATGAGATTTCCGGGAATTAATTGCAAATTTAGAGTGTTAGAGACCAATATTTGCCAGATTTTACTTCTGGTTTCACCCTCGTTTTGTTAGTTCTCCATATTTAGTTTAGGCCGCTACTTGGGTTATAGATGCAGATGAATGTATTTTAATGCTATAGTTATAATGTTCTATGTAATCTTACTAATTGTCTCCTTATTAGGAGTATTGAGCATAATAATGTATCTTGATTTTTTTTCGGTTGGAGGAGTCATGAATAATTCTCTATTCAAATTAAAAAAATAGAATATTAAAATTAACAAATAGCAATCTAAAAAATATTAAAAAACTATAGAAAGAAAATAAAAAGAATCGTGAATAATGTTCAAATAACCTCCTACGTAATTTGAATAATTGAATGAATCAATAAAATTACAAAAGAAAAATATGATATGAACAAAAAATGGTAAAAATAATAAATCTAATTAAAAAAGTACTACGTGCTCCATTTTATCTAGTTAAAAGAAAATATGATGAACAAATTTTAAAATGGTCAAACATTCCGTTGTAGTAATTAAAAAGAAATTAAAATATTAAAAGGTGGAAGTCAAACTCTTGACCACTTCAACATGAGTCTTTTGCCTTACCGATCCTACCACAACTTTTATGTATTGTTAATGATTATAAATATGTATATATACCCTGAATAGATGGCAGTGGGGTCACGTGACCCCAGAGCCCCACTCTAAGTCCATGCACACAAGTTAGTTAGGAGGAAAGTATTCAATATAAACAGGACGAAATCTGGTTCAATCTTTGCCTGCGAAATGGAAATTCAGGTGATGAACTTTGTAGCTTGTCAGTGTAAAATAATGACTTATAGTGCTAAAAATGACTGTTGAGGATTGAGATAATATGGTTACAATATCACGAAATGTAGTCAGGTTCTCTTCGTTTCCAGGGAATCCATTGATGAGGGGGAGCCACTATGTATAACCAATGATTAGACCAACCGCATCTTTTAATAATTTAATATTTACCATGTGATAATACTATACTCACTTAAAAACTCCATCAGTTCAGTATTTTCAATCCCAATACTTTTTTAGTTCATTTTATTATTTGTTAATAATAAATGTTTTACTATATTTAATTTTTTTTTCAATTCAGTTCAAATAAATATATTTAACTTTTTTTTTTCAGTTCAGTATATTTATATTTTTCAGTTCAATCCAACATATTTATATTTTTTCAGTTCAGTTCAGTATATTTATATTATTTCAGTTCAGTTAATATTTTTATATTTTTTCAGTACTGTTCTGTATTTTTAAATTTTTTTCAGTTCAGTTCAGTGTTTTTTTATTTTTTTCAGTTCAGTTCAGTATTTTTTAAAACATTTCAGTTCAGTTCAGTATTTTTTTATTTTTCTAGTTCAGTTTAGCGAGAAATAAGCTCTAGCAAACATGGCTGAAGATGGTGACGCTGGAAACGGGTAAAAAGTATATTAAAATTGGTAAACCTGCGGGTTAGACCCGTGCACTTTTACCCGTATGAGTCCATTGACCCAACCCGTTTTAACCGGCCGTATTTTTAAATTACTCATTTATGCACATACCCGTTTTACCTGTATCTATATTTACCCGTATTTATCATATGAATAAAATATAAATGCCGTTTTACCTGCAGATACCGGGTAAAAATTGACAGGTCTAATTAATTGTTGGATTAGAAACTTTTAAAATGCCCAAATTTTTCAGTCCAAAAATAAAAATTTTAATAATGTAAATTACTGTTGATAATTATCATGTGAAAATATTACTTGGTCTTTACATAAATAATTTAATAGTCAATTTAGATTAAATTGTGGAGAAATTGACACGTACACACCGATGGTTGGACAAACCACCGGTTATACGTACACTTTCCGTTGATGAGGAATTGCATCGCTTTTAGGATCAGTCTAACTATTATTTCCATCTTTCATGAGATTCTGAATCATAATTCTGAATAAATCAACACTGAAAGGTTATAAGAACTTCACAATCATATGTTTTCATAAAATCAAAAAACCAGTTTAGCTCAAAGACAGTAACACCACCTACCCATTTTCAGAACCTGCTTTGATTTCATCTAGAAGAAGCTCTCACCAGCAGTGAGGTGCGTATATCCAAATTCTTGAACAATTTTAGCACATTGTGTCCCTTTCCCAGTGCTTGGACCACATGAATATATAGATCCCTAAAATCAGATACTCATTATACAAGAAAGAGCCAAGAAGTTTAGTAAGTTTACAAATGAAGGTCTTGATTAAGAACATTAATTTGATTGGTTGCATAGCAGAAGAACATCATTTGCATCAGAAAAATCTATACTACACTTTAAAAGAGGATGATATAGAATTTTCTCGGAATTTTAAATTAATTTTAAAATCACCAGATAATTACACGTAAGATAGCCTTATTTATTATTTAAGATTTTTTTTATTTTCTGAATGAATCTGTTCTTCCGCCTCTTCTACTCCCCTCACCTATTACTGAACAATTATTCATCCTTCTCCTTTAATTCGTCCTTTATCGTCTCCTCCTTTAATTTGTTTCTGGGTATCTGTCAGCAAATAATTCACCAAGCCTGATTCTCCTCCTGCTCCGGCGACGGTGACAGAGAAGCCCGCCTCGAAGGTGATAGAGAAGCATGTTCCGACGGTGGTGACAGAGAAGCCCGGATTGTTGATCGCCATGGGTAGGATGGGGCCGGAGTCGGCTGTTAATAAGCAGATTAAGGCGTTTGATTTCTACGCCGGATTGTCTTCGACTATGGCTTCGCGACTATGGGGGCGGCGCGACCGGTGGCGGAGGTTGATCGGAGACCGGGACAGCGGCGGTTTCCAGGCTCCTCGCGCAGAGCCCTAACCCTTATTCCCCATTGCATCACTCACACACCTCACTCTGTCCGCTGCCGAGATTCCGAACTCAGAGGTGAGTTCTTCATCGCCGATTCAACAAATCAAACCTGAAAGTAAATAGATTCAATAATGTTTCTCTCTATTTCTGTTGATTCGTAGCAGAAATTTCCGCCACCGTCTTCCCCGAGTCTTGAAGAAGCAGAAGAGAGCCAAGGAGTGAAACATTGAGAAGAAGCTTGAGAGAGGCCCGCTTCACTGCAACATTCTCAGGTGCATAGCAAGCGGGGGTTTTTTTTTTTTTTGCTTAACAAGTGTTCGATGAAATGCCAAAGAGAGATTTTTTTAATGCTTTTTTTTCCAGAAGTTATGCTATTTTCTTGAGATAATGTGTGTGTATATTTTCACTCCCGAGTTTCTTCTTTATCATGAAAATTTTGGATCTCATAGGTGTCTGAAAAGCCCTGATTTGAATTTGGGGTTAGTTGTTGCTGGATAGAGATCATAGGGATGCTTGATTGGTCAATTCGAGATATAGAGGGAGAGGCAAGGTGTACAGAACCAGGAGAAGAAGCTCATTGCCGAGATTAAGAAAAGTGCTAAGCAAGGACGGATGGTTTGTTCACTTTATTCGATTTATATTTCGCTATCAATTTCTGATCCTTTCTGTGTTCGTGTTTCGGATTGTCATTCATCATTTGCATAAGAGGGTATGTTTATTTGTTTTGTTTTGGTTTTTGTGTTTCGTTTGAGGCTTCTTCATTGTTTGTTTTCCAAACTTGCTTTGTGATTGTGTTTGAACTTTGAGTATTAACATAATGGAAACTGGTGCTTGACAGGTAGGGCGCTTGGTTCTGGGTGCGATGCTCTTGAAGGGTATTGGAGGCTTTCTCTTCATCTTTGGCAGTACTCTTGGACCTATTCTTCTGGTTAGTCTGATTGAAATATCCTTTGCATCTTTTGCTTGATTTTTGGCGCTGATTACACTGTTCTCACCTATTTCTCTTCTTCTGCTTGCAGATTATCCATCAGTTGCTTTCCACCCCCATTCTGTATGATTTCAACAACTACGATGCTGACAAGAAAGAGTTTGCTGAGCTGTTCTTGAAGTTTGCCCAGGTTAGTGAAATCATGAATTGTTTTCTCGAGTCATGTAATGTTTTTTTAATTGTTGTATCAATCTGATTGGGCGGTTTGTATTATTGTGCAGAATTTGGCTTTGTGTGGTGCATTGCTTTTCTTCCTCGACACGAAACCTTCGATTCCCAGGAGAGATTTGAAGAAGAAGGCCAACAAACAAAAGACATACTGAGGAAGGTGCGTCCTTGATCAAGTTTTGGCTGGTGAAGGCGAATTACTCTACTGTTAGAAAGCCTCTCGAGGGATGGAGTCAGTGAACCTCAATTTAATCAAGTTATGAACATTGAACTTTACCAGATCATTGAGGTTGGAAAATGCACTATTACAGTTGCTGGTGAATAAGAACAATTCATTGATTGATTTGTTATGTGAGGATTTGTTGTTTTCATATATTTAGGGTGATCTTCTCTGACGATTGGATTTCTATTTTGTTAAAAAATCTAGCATAGAACAGAATGGGTTGACATTGATTAATAGTTTAGTTCTATGCAACAAATTTATACTACTTTGTGTAATTTGGTTTGTTTCACTTAGTTTTGTAGTTGAAATATCTTAATTTACAAGTTTAGATTTTCACAGTTTAAAAGCATAGTTATAGTGCTGCTGATTATTGGTATTTGATTTGTGCATTTAGTCGCCCTTTCTTTTTTATATCCTGCAATTATTTCATTAAAAATTATTTCACGTAAACCTGACACGGCGTTGTTTGACACATTGCGCACGGATCGCGCACGGTATGTTGTGTAGAGAATTCATCCCCATTAGGGGTGGCAATTGGGAGGGATTGAGAAGTTTTGGGATGGGAAGTTTTGGTATGGGAAGTTTTGGGATTGGGAAATTAATTTCCCATTAACATTTGGGATTGGGTGGGATTTGGATTAAATTATATTTGGGAAATTTTAATTCCCAATGGGTCCCAAATGAATTATCCCATTGGGAATCCATTAAATTACCAAAATTTAAATCCTAATATAAACTAATCATTACTTATTAGTATTGCAATAATGTAAACTGATAAAAAATTAGAGTTCACTTCGAGGTCAAACTCGGTCAAATTCAAGTTTGTAAGCTCGATCAAATTCGATTCGAACTCGAGTTCGAGCTCGCTTCGTAAGCTCGATCGAATTCGTTTCGAACTCGAGTTCGAGCTCGGTTCGTAAGCTCGATCGAATTCGTTTCGAACTCGAATTCGAGCTCGGTTCGTAAGCTCGATCCAATTCGTTTCGAACTCGAGTTCGAGCTCGGTTCGTAAGCTCGATCGAATTCGATTCGAACTCGAGTTCGAGCTCGTTTCGTAAGCTCGATCGAATTCGATTCGAACTCGAGTTCGAGCTCGTTTCGTACACTCGATCGAATTCGATTCGGACTCAATTTTGAACTCGGCTCGTAAGCTCGATCAAATTCGATTCGAACTCAATAACAAACTTGGCTCGTAAGCTCGATCAATTCGAGTCAAACTCGAGTCGGAACGGATAACCTCGGTCGAATTCGATTCAAACTCGAGTGCGAGCTCGTTTCGTAAACTCGATTAAATTCGACTTCGACCTCGGTTTGTAAGGTCGATCAATTCGAATCAAACTCGAGTTCGAACTCAATTCGTAAGCTCGATAAAATTTCTCGATATTTTATCATGAATAACATTAACATAAGTATTAATTTTGAAAAACAACTTATAAAATAAGACAAGTTCATAGTGGAAAAATAATGGGAATTATGGGATCCCAAATCCCATTCCCATTATCTCTACATTAAATGGGAAATATGGGAATATGGGATTTCAATCCCAATCCCATTATTTCCCATTCCCAAATAATCCCATTTAACTTAATCCAAATTACCATTTTATCAATGAATTCTCATCTCATTTAATTTTTGAATTGGGACCCAATGGGTAATGGGATTTTTTGCCACCCCTAATCCCCATAAATACACCCTATTTCCAATCCAATTTGAAATCATGTTGTGTAGAGAATTCATCCCCATAAATACACCCTATTT
This sequence comes from Sherardia arvensis, assembly GCA_948330725.1. Classification (NCBI taxonomy): domain Eukaryota; kingdom Viridiplantae; phylum Streptophyta; class Magnoliopsida; order Gentianales; family Rubiaceae; genus Sherardia; species Sherardia arvensis. Next base: position 19,951,995 of record OX415235.1, read on the forward strand.
CCAATCCAATTTGAAATCATTTTATGTACTGCGTTTACTTATTACAATTTTTTCCAATCCAAATTAAAGTTTATACGTATGTATCGTTTATTTGATATTATAATAGGACTCTTACAAAATAAATGATTGTTCCTTACCATTGGAAGATTGTAACTTGCCAAATTATTTGGTTAAAATGTGACATGACAACTTAAACTACACATTAATGTAGCTAGCCATTGTAAATGCTCTAACTAACACTCTTCTTGCCAAGTTAGATACACATATTATCCTACATGTATTATTCTATCTTAAGTGGATTTTTTTTTCTGAAAATTATTCCTACATCCGATAAGTCCAGTCGACTCAAACATCGACTCATTTCCTCCATACAGAAGCCCTTGGAAGCCACAACAAAGCATAAATTAGGCATGATAAACGCACAATAATCTACCGATAGAGTTCCTAAATTCATAAATTATTAGGTATGTTAAATGCAGAAAATTCTAATCTATGCGAGCTCTTGTTGCTATTGGGCCTGGGAATTCGGCCTCTTGTTCACAGTAAGTAGACCCATTTGAATCTACTGACATTATATAAAAGATTGTGTCTTGGCAAATACTCCGTATCATTTGTCTTGTCAAATGATAGAGTATAACTAGGATGTAGTTCCGCATTGATGCATGAAAATTTAATTTTAAAATATTATAAATTAGTAAAAAACAATGTAATGTTAGTTAAATAATTTTGAACAAGTATTATTTTGTGAAAATTAAGTAATATAATGAAATAATCTTTTGGTGAAAAACAAATTGGTCGCTAAAACATTGTTAAGTTTTCAAGAATCTAAGAAATTACATAACCTTATTATTCCATCTTCTGAAACACTTCTTATAAACTATACTAACGGTACTATGGATTGGTTGATCATTCTTGTCACAAATCAAAATATTCAATCCCTTTCTACTACTTTTAACTCTAAAGACAACAATGTATAGTTGTTTATGAATGAAAACGGGTTTTGAGATGCAGTATTTTTCATTGATAGTTGTCCGGTGTAGGAGTAGCTTTATAACATGTTACTCCTAAGAAAATTTATGATATTTGTATGTATATATTATCAATAAAATATTATTTAAGTAAAACTTATATTTGAGTAATATAATAAAATTAAAATTTTAATGAATAGATATCCGTACATTGATATGGTTCTGAATTTTCGGTGTTGATTGGACTTCCAGCAAGGTGATAACCTTCTTCTCAAACCTGCACAATGAGCAAAATGAGCTCAGGCGGGCGGCGTTTGGCCGTCGCCCGCTCCGACGCCCAAGTTAGTTTTGGGGTGTTTAGAGAGAGGAAATCTGAGTGACAGGTTGAGAGAATCTGAGGAAAGAGAGAAGAAGCTCTCCTTCCTTTATACCTGTTGGGAGCCTCATCCGGTGCGGACGACTCCATTGATTCTGTTGTGTTCCTCCATGTGCTTCTCACATGTTGCGCACGGGGTCTCACGTGCATGTACTTTGTATGAGTTGTCAGACAAGTCGGGGGTCCTCATCCTGTGTGAGATACTTGACCTTGTATGGGCTTTATGGCCCATACCTTATCAAGTCCCCCTAGTCATGTCCATGATTCTCATGGTGCAGGACTATTGCTGTGTTGCTATGGGCGTCGGTGTGAGCTGGTAGGCGACTGAATGATATTATGAGATTCATGATGAAGTATTTGGACATGTTGCTGTTTTATCTTCAGCATGTACAAACACTTGATCATGTTGAAGTCTTCCGCCTTCATGACGTTCTGGCTTTTTCTATTGTTGATCTCCTTGTATTTATTGTATTGTTTGGCGGGATTCTGAGAAAAGTCGCGCCTGTTCCTCTTGGGAATACCATTGACTGACGTGTCTTTTCATCAATTTCTCATTGATGGGACGCGTCTTTTTATTCTGAAGGCACAAATTATTTTGCCTATTTATATCATCTTCTCTTTTTAATCTTTTTTGTTTGCCTTCATCTTTTTTGTTCTTTTTCTTCACTTATTCCTTCCAATCATGAAGCCTACCATTGAGACCCTGTTCTGCTCCGTCTCTGCGGATGAGTTGTCTCTATTTCAGCATCTTTGTGAGGTGGTTGCTTCCGCTCAGGCCATGGCGCGACGCCCGGCCGAAGAGGAACCCGTTGATGTCGACTTGTCGGGCTTTTTCACCTTGCCTGCCACCAATGTCTCTGTTGATCAAGTCCCAGAGGGTGATTGCGTGGTTTACCTGGAGTGGTTTGATAGATGTGAGCTGCATTTCCCCCTTTCGCCTTTCTTCCAGTCGGTATTAGGGTTTTGCGAGCTGGATGTGTCCTTGTTGACCCCTAACTATGTTCGCAATCTGGTGGGTTTTGAGGTGCTGTGTCGAATTCATCGCTTGGATCCGACTCCTCAACTGTTTAGGGCCTTTTTCCACCCATGCAAGGAGCCGCCGAGCTGATACTTTCTGAAGAGCTGGGAGGGGCTGAAAGTGGTGACGGATCTGCCTACCCGAGTTGAGTGGACCCGAAAGTTTATCTTCATGAAGAGGTCTCTTGTGTTTGGTGATAATCCAGATATCTTTCTCCCTGGTCCTGTTCGCAGTCGCACCAAATCCCCAGATGATGGAGAGATGATTCCACTTCGGGCTGCCTTCGATCTGTTAAGCGCTAACCCTGCGCCTTTCCATCTGCTGTCTTATGAGTCTAACCTTCAAGGATCCAGGATGTCATATCTCCCCATGGGTTGTGTGCATGTGACGGGGCCTTCTGTCGTGGGTAAGTATTTCAGATAGCCTCTTCTTGTTTGTTGTCTTTTCATGCTGTTTTGGGATTTTTATTTATTTCTGCTTTACATGGTTTGAAGTTGCCGCCCCTCTGGTTGATCCTATCCCTGTGATGAGGTCTTCTCGTAGGCCGCCTCGTTTGAACCGAGGTTTAGCGAAAGGGTCTGGGGGTTCCACTGCTGTGGGTAGTAGTGAGGTGATTTATTTGACTGCAGACGTTTCTTCCAAGGGGATGAAACGACAGCTATCTCCTCCTGCCCATGATGATGATGATGCCAAAGGTTCGCGCCTTAAGGTGGAGGAGATATTGGATGCCATGGTGAACCATCTTGCACCTTCAAGGGAAACTAAGGCCGCTCGGAAGTTCGACCCTGTGTTTGTTGGGGGTTCATTGCCTGTCCCTGATCGATCGAGTTGTTCTCCTTCTGAACTGCGTCACCTCTTGTTGTAGTCGATCCCGTAGCACTATATGGAGTCCTGGCTAGCCAATCCGCTCACCAACCTGTCTGAGGTGAGCAACTTGGGAGATAGGCTGGCTGCCTCAGCTGTGGAGGTACTTTTACTTACCTTGTATTCGTTCTTGATACATATGTTCTTGTGGACTATGCTCATATCATTTTCATGTGTAGGGCTTGTGCGTGGCTTCTGCTGTCCAATCTTGGGAGAGACAACTCGGTGGGGATTTTGGCAAGGCCAAAGAGCTGTTTGATCAGGCCGAAGCTAACATCGCGAGGATTAGCGAGCAGGGTGCAGAGAAGGATCTTGCTCTGGCTCAACTCCAATCTGACAAGGAGAGTCTGCTTGAATCTAAGTTGGCTTTAACTGAGGAGGTTGGCAGGCTCTCCGAAGAGAACAAGGAGACGGTAGACAAGCTGAACATGGCGATGACGGCTAACCAGGATTTGGCGGCTAAGATCAAGGCCCTTGGTGCAAATTTGGAGCAGCGTGATGCTGTCATTGGGGAGCACCTCAGGATAAGGACCTGGCTCAGAGATGAAGGCTTCAGTCGGATTCGGGCCAGTTTGGATCAGAGTCCTGTGGCTAGGCGTCTTCTTGATGAGGCTTTGGCTGAGGCTGATAACATCATGGCCACTGTGCCAGATGATGCAGAGATGAAGCTCCAACTTGGTCGTGTTCATGCTCCATTCCAGCAGTATGACTTCGAGGAGTACTTCTCCACCCTTGGCCTTGATTTGGTTCTGGAGGACTTGATGATGTGGCAACCAAGTCCGTCAGCTCCACCTACTTGCCCCTGCTAATCAGTGAAGATGCTTGTTTCTTGTTGATGAGCTTACATGCTCTTTCTTTATGGCGTTTGTGCTAACTTTTTATTTCCCTTTGAATATTCGAATTCGTATTTTGGGATATTTTTAATATGCACAAGTGTTTATTACTTGTTTTTTTTGCTGAATAAGCTTTATCTAGTGCAATTTTAAGGGCATGATGGACGTCTCCATCATGTAGCCCCTTGCAACAGGTGACAAGTCGAATTTAGTTTTCAACTTGTTTTTGTATGACTTAGGCATCATGTGCCTTTTTACTTGTAATTTTTTGGATGCAAGTTTCTTTCTTGAAACTGTTTTGCATTTGTTCTGGATTCTTTATTCTTTGAACTCCATTTTCTTGTGCTTCTCTCTTTTAGTCTTTTCAGCGACATTTGTCTGTTGCTGCATTTTCGTAAAAAGGGAAACAAGTAGAACAACATCTACCAGTTGACTGGTTTGTGTCAGTGCATAATGAAAGAAAAATAAGAAAAGAGACATCTACCAGGTAACTGGTTTGTGTCTCGGCAAGATATACTTAAAAACGCTTCATTGCATTCATCTTGTAAATTCTGGAATTACACAGGCCACCCTCAAGATCATCTTGCAAGCCTTATCGAGCTGCCTGACCTCTGTTGGGGGTTCTTTCATTCATTAGGCTTCCCTCAAGATCATCTTGCAGGCTGTATGGAGCTGCCTGACCTCTGTTGGGATCCTCTACTGCATAAAAAAAACGGAGGAAAAATCACAAGTAAGGCAAGGAGACGAGATCCATGTTGCGCCTTACATGTAATACTTGCGGAGATTGTTCATGTGCCAAGTTCTTGGAACTGGTTTCCCATCCAAGTGCTCCAGCCTGTACGCTCTTTTTCCCAGTACCTCAACAACACGGTAGGGACCTTCCCAGTTGGCATCCAACTTGAGTTGTCCTTCCACTCTTGATGCTTCATTCTTCCTCAAGGCCAGATCGCCAACCTTCAGATTGCGAGGACGCAGCTTGTTGTTGTATCTTTGCTCCATCCAGGATTTGTAGGCTGCCTCCTTGAGCGACGCTTTCTCCCGCTCATATTCTAACTCCTCCAGGTTCTGCCTCAAACCTTCATCATTTTTTGCAAATGACAGAGGGTCTTCTACTCGTAGGGTAGGTACAAGTATCTCAGGTGGTATAATGGCTTCAGTGCCAAAACATAGTCTGTAGGGAGACTCCCCGGTGCTGGTTTGAGGGGTCACCCTGTAAGACCACAACACGCTATGCAGCTCCTTCGTCCATGCTCCCTTGCATTGCTCGAGCTTCTTCTTGAGTCCTTGTACGATGGTTCGATTTGTGACTTCCACTTGCCCATTGGCTTGTGGGTGAGCCACTGATGTGAACTTCTGCTTGATGCCTAGATTGTTGCACCAGTCCTTGAACACTTCTCCTTCAAACTGAGTACCTTTATCACTTACCAACACTTGTGGGATTCCGAAGCGGCAAACCACATTCTTCCACACGAAGCTTGTCATCCTCCGCCCTGTTATGGTTGCCAAGGCTTCGGCCTCAACCCACTTAGTAAAATAGTCGACCGCTACCACTAGGAATCGGCGTCTTCCTGTTGCAGCTGGGAAGGGGCTACAATGTCAATTCCCCACATTGCAAAGGGCCACGGAGACTGTATAGGCGTCAACTTCTCGCTCTGTAGCCTTGGTATATTTGCGTGTGTTTGACATTTCTTGCAGCACTTGACCACCTTGTTGATATCTTCCTTCATGCAAGGCCAATAGTAACCTGCTCTGGTGATTCGCAATGCGAGCGCTTTACCACCTTGATGGCTTCCACAACACCCTGCATGCACTTCTTGGACCACTCGCATTGCTTCAGTCTGGGTCAGACATTTCAACCATGGCTCCAAAAAGCCCTGTCTGTATAAGACTCCATCCTTCAGCGCATAGTTGGGGGCGTTGAGTTTCAACTTTCTGGCTTCCTTGTTGCATTCAGGAACTGCTCCGCTTGTAAGGAAATCCATCATCGACTTTATCTAGCTGGCTGATGTGGTGATAATATGTATTTATTTCTGAGGATTTTTAATGATATATTATGTGTCATTTAGAACTTATGAGTTGTATTTGATGTTAGATTACACATGTAGCTTGAGATGAGCAAGAGGAGCAAGAAGTGATGTTTTGGAGCTATTTTGATATGATTTAGAGCACTTGAAGGATGCTGGTCCAGTTGATCTTTAATCTGGAATCCTTCATTTGACAGAGTTGTGCTTCGTTTAACAATCACTAAATTGCTCGGTGAAGTTGACCCGGACTGAGGTGAAACTGATGAAAGGGGATTACTACACTCTTTTTCCCCACTGGGTTTATAAGAGCAAGTCCAACAGATTATCTACTCACATTCTCCATAATAGGGAAGCAAATCCCATATTCTCCATATTTGTTTACCTCAACTCCAACAGTTTCTCCATTTTCCATTCCCTATAATTTATTGACATTTATTACTATACATTTATCCTATTGTTTTCTATTTTTTATCATATATTCAATAAGTCCAAATAATGATGAACAAATAAATAGTTAACTTAAAATACATATTACAATAATATTTCATATTTGAAATTACTTACTCTAACTTATAAAATGATAAAATTACATTTTATAAAAATAACACATCCTGAGTTACAAGATAACTATTTTTGTAATGTATTATGAATAATTAGACTCATCTCTTTTCAATTTTTTGTTACAAGTTATTATTTTCAACCATAAGAAATAAAATGTTTAGTAAAAAATTTTAATTTAAACGTTATGACTTATATAAAACGTCAAAATAAATATATTTATGACCTTAAAATTTAGTAAATTTATATTGGAAAATAAATTATATTTGATAATTAAATATCAATAGATATGTACATGTAAAAATAGTCATATGAGATATTGTTACGATCGTCTTTATGCATATTTTTAGAATATGTATTTTTGATAAAATTTTATTGTAATTATTTTAAAATATTATCATTTAAAATTATTGAAGAGAAACAATTAATGAGTGAAATAACAAAAAACAAGGCAGATAGCATTAAATTTTGGTTCTCCAAATCTTCTCTCTCATTCTCTAAATTTGGAGAAGCAAACCTTCTCTCTCTTCCATTTTCCTATTATGGAGAATGGGATGGAGAATCTGTTGGAGTTCAAAAAAGGATCAAATTCTCCATATTTGAGCAAATTTACTATTATAGCAAAACTGTTGGACTTGCTCTAATGAGGTAGTGTCCGATCCCTTCTTTAGGGAGTTACTAGTCGCTGTCCATGAATAAAGAGAAGGCCAAATCCAGTCTGTTGGGCCAAAAAGAAGTCTTGGAGCCTAAAGAAGAAAGAGAAAGCAGAAATGCTGTTCTAAAAGGGATTTAGTTAAACTTTCGAAAGGGATAAATATTTTGGCTGAGAAGAAGGAATAAAGATTGAAGATCAGATTCTCCCTTTTCCCTATTTAAGTGGGATTGTATTTTCTATTTCTGGTATTTATAATAATTGTGTGATATATTCACACTATGATTAGAACTCTTAATATTTTCCTGATATTTTTATTACTAGAAATAAGGAGAGTATTTTTAGGATTAGGAGGAGATAAATACTCTTCGGAGAAGAAGTATAGGAGGGACGTCCGTAGCATAAGTTTTGGATTTGAACAAATTCTTCTTCTTCTTCACTGTAATTCTGGCCAAGGGCAGCAACATTCATCAATAATAAAGTGTGGTATTTTCTTTCTAATTCTTTTATTATTATTATGTTTAATTCATCAATTTTTTATGTGTGTGATTTAATCATGAGTAGCTAAATTCTTTTAATCGGCTTAGATTAATTAAGTGGTTCATGAATTGTGAGACTTAATGCTTGCATGAATTTTAATCTCTACGGGTTCTTGATTGTTCATGATATAATTTATTTCTGCATGCTTAAGCTTGATCACCTTAATCTTGTTAGGCTGGAGCTAATAAAAGTAGCAAAATTCATGTGTATACAATAGATAACTGATACAGACTATATAATAACAGGGATGATGAATATATAGGGAAGTCGTAGGTTTAGCAAATACTTGCTTGCGATCGAATAATTAAGGGGGAATTTGGAGGGTTCAGCGAATACTTGCTCTCTTATAACTGGTTGATTTGTAGAGAATAAATGAACAGTAAGTGTCAATGATCAATGATTGAACTAATTGATTAGCTTAAGCCGGTTTCTTTCATCATATATATTTTCTACATTTTATTTGCATTGCTTGTGTGTCTTATTGTTTTATTTTTAGTAGTTATAATCAAACAACTCTCAACTTTAAGGCGTGGTTGCTAAACCAAACTAAATTAGTAGGTTAATCAATAATTTCACACCGTTCTCCGTGGATTCGACCCTGCTTACCACTGTGCTAGGATTTTATCCTTACTGTATTGCAGGTATTATTTGTGCGAGACAAACGACGCTCACCACTGGCTCTGTCTACAACATCAACAGCTCCCACCGTCTTGTTGTCTGTTGACCTGTGCGTGAGGGTTTCCACCATCACCGTCTTGTTCAGGTGTGCCCGTGTTGAGGACGCCAACTTGCTCAAGGCATCAGCTCTGGTGCTCTTTGACCTTGGTACGTTGATGATGTCGAATTCCTCAAATTCCGACGCCAACAATCTCACCTTGTCCCTATGCCTCATCATGCCAGGATCCTTCGCCAGGTAAGCTCCCTCATATTTCTTTGCCACGAGCATCGAGTCGCTATGTGCCATCAGCTTTCTTGTGCCAAGCTTTCTTGCGCCAAGCTCTCTTGCTATCTCCATTCCCGCAATCAAAGCTTCATATTCAGCTTCATTGTTTGATGCTGGGAATTCAAAACGAAAGGCATACGTGACCTCAACTCCACTTGGGTCGGTTAGAACCAAACCCGCGCTGGCACCTTCGACTCCAGAGGCTCCGTCAACATGTAGCTGCCACTCGTCACTGGTTTCAGGTGAGGGTGTCGCTTTCTTCACTTCTGGTGGCATCTCTGCTAGGAAATCAGCAACAACTTGACGGCCTTTCTTGGTGAGTATTCGATGGAGTGCTCGCCAAGTTCTACCGCACATTTAGCCAACCGGCCTGACGCTTCTGGTCTGGTGAGAATGGCCTTCATGGGATGATTTGTCAACACCACTACCGGATGCGCTTGGAAGTAGTGTCCGAGCTGTCGGGCTGCATGTACTACGGCCAGGGCCAGCTTCTCTTCTCCCGTGTATCTTGTTTCTGCTCCCTGCAATGTTGTACTTACAAAGTATATAGGTTTCTGTACCTTGTTTTCTTCTCGTACAAGGGCTGCACTGACGGTCTCCACTCCAGCCGACACGTACAGGTAGAGGGTTTCAAGTGAACACGTCAATAAGGGCAATAAGGGCAAACATATTGAGGTGAAGTCAATAAGGGCAAACTATGCGGGTGCTTCTTCAAGTCGTTGAAAGCTTCATCTTGTTCAGATCCCCAACTGACATCTCCCTTCTTGTTGACGCTGTTCTTCAGTGCCTTGAAGAATTGGAGTGCACGTTTAGCCGCTCTTGACAGGAAACGATTCAGCGCTGCTAACTTACCGTTCAGACTTTGCACCTCCTTCACTGTTCTTGGTGGTTTCATGTCCAGCACCGCCTTGATCTTGTTTGGATTTGCTCGTACCCCCTCGTTTGTAACCATGTGACCCAAGAATCGACCTTCTTGGACCCCAAACTGGCACTTGAGAGGGTTGAGCTTTAGCCCTGTGCTTCGAAAGCGTTCCAGGGTTTCCTTCACATCTTCAGTCAGCGTGTTGAAGTCCTTGCTCTTGATGACCATATCGTCGACGTAGACCTCCAAGTTGCGCCATATCTGCTCCTTGAAGATTTTGTCGACCACACGTTGGTATGTTGCTCCAGCGTTCCTGAGGCCAAATGGCATCATCCGGTATCCGAATGCTCATTTCTCCGTGATAAAGGCTGTCTCTCCACATCCTCCTTCTTCATGGGGATTTGGTCATAATCTTTATACGCGTCGAGAAAACATTTCACCTTGTACCCTGCCAATGCATCCACCTTCTGATCGATCATTGGCAGCGGGTAGCAATTTTTGGAACATGATTTGTTGAGGCTGGTGTAGTCGATGAACATCCTCCATGATCCATTTGGTTTCTTAACCAAGACGGGGTTCACCAGCAAGGTGGGATACTTCACCTCAACCAGGATCCCCAACTTGATAAGCTCATCCACTTCCTTGTTGACTGCCTCATTCCTGTCCTTGCAGAGTGCTCGTTTCTTTTGGACGACAGACTTGTAGTCCGGTGAGATCTTTAGGGCGTGGCACCCAATCTCCTTCGGCACTCCTGTCATGTCGCTGGAATCCCATGCGAACACGTCTGCGTAATCCCTTAGCACTGCGGCTAATCTCTCTTTCACGTCTTCCGGTAGAGATACTCCAACCTGTACGACTTGGTTCCCCTTGCGCCCAAGTTTGATTGGTGCAGTCTCGCCTACTGGGTCTTCTTCCTCACGTAGTGCTGCGGTCGTCACCATGGCCACAGCACGTCGGCGGTAGCCTGGACCTACGTCTTCATTCTTGTCGTCCACATTCCTCTTCTTATTGCTTAGAGCAATGCGGTGACACTCCCTTGCTTTCTGTTGGTCTCCTTTAACCGTAGTGATGCCCGCCTTGGTTGGAAACTTGAGTAACAGGTGCAGGGTCGACACTATCCCCTTCATGAGCGCTAATGCAGGACGCCGAAGTATCATGTTGTAGGGACAGCTGGCTTTCACCACAATGAACTCCACCTCGATGGTTTTGCTATATGGGTGTTCACCAACAGTTATGGGAATGTAAATCGTACCTTCCGGCCACACCTCCCTGTCTGCATAGTCCACAAGAGGGGTAGCAATCGGCTTCAGCTTCCTTTCATGTCCTCATCCAGTTGCGTGAAACAGTGCCAGTACATCACCTCGGCTGAACTGCCCCCATCCACATACACCCTGTGAATGAAATTGTCTGCAATCTGGACTTGGATTACCACCGCATCACCTCCAGCAGGACGATCCGGGATTGGGTCCTTTGAGCTGAACGTGATGACTTCATCTTCCGCCAACTTCCTCTCCTTCGGTGTTGGTTCTGGTACCTTCCTACACCGAGCCTTCCTCTGGGATTCTGTCTTGCCACTTGCACTTCCACCTATGATTGTGTAAATGTTGGTAATGACTGACTTCCTTCTGCTGTCGCCCGGGGTGTCTTCCCGATCTGTACGATGTCGCTTCTCGTAGTGCTCATCATCGTCCTCCGAATACCTCCCTACTCGTGCCACCTCCTTCCCCTTTAAGCTGGGACGAGAGGGTTCTGGAGTCCGAGCCCTTCCTCTTATATCCCTTCGAAAATCCGTCCGTCCAGATGCTTCGGTCGACCAGGTGGCCTTGTCGTGGGCTATTGCCTCCTTGGCAAGGTGGGCGAGTTGACCGGATCTCACACACTTCTCAATTGCAGCACGCAAGTGGTAGCAATCGTTGGTGTCATGTCCATGGTCGTTATGATACTCACAGTAGTACACCTTGTTCCTAATGTTGGCTGGCTTCTTCATCTTGCTCGGAGCATCCAACAGGTTCTTGCCAGCTACCAGACTGAGGATCTCACGTGGTGATTGTGTCAACAGGGTGAAGGAGGTGTCCTTCAACTTGTTGAACTTCTCGCCTCCACCCTTCTTCGACGGTTGCGCGTTGGGACCGGTGTTTTTCTTGTTCTTGCTACGTGCAACATAACCGCCATCATCCCCTTCCAGGTTCATCTCGTTCACACGAGAGAAGCTTTCAATACGCTCCATCAACTCCTCCAGGGTCTTCACCTTGCGGAGATAACACTCTTGCTTCATCTCCTTGTGAATCAACCCCTTCACAAAAGAATCGATCATCATCTTCTCGGTGAGGTTCTTCACCTGGTTGGTCAGGCTCGAGGCCCGCTCCCAGTACTCGAACAAGCTTTCTCCTCTCTTCTGGCGAATCGGCATGATGTCGGTGCACTCCTTGGTGAACTGCTTCCTCTGTATGAACCTGCGCAAGAACTTCTCCTCCAACATCTTGAAGCTGGCGATGCTGCCGTCTGGTAGAGCCTTGAACCACAGACGTGCTGCTCCAGTGAGGGTGGTAGCAAACGCCTTGCACCAGATCGCCTGCGGGATGGCGTACGTCGACATGTTGGTGATGAACGTGTGCATGTGGTCCTCAGGATCGACAGCACCGCTGTACGTGCCCAGGTTCTGGGGGAACTTGGTTTTGGGATCGGCCACAGCTAGCCGGATCTTCTACACCCACGATGACCCTTTCTCGATCTCCGGAAGGTGATCTTCATACTCCCCACGCTTCCTGTCCTCCAAGTGAGCCTCTCCGGCGTTGAAGTAGACATATCCTGACTTCCAGTCGTTGAGATCTGGATCATGGCCTTTCCATTCATGCTGGCAGGATCCGCGCCCATCCGATCTGGCAGGGTCGTTGTTGCTGCCCTCTTCTGATTCTGTTTCTTCGCCGGGAGGTGCGACGCCACTTCTTGTTCCTCGCCGTCGAAATTTAGCTTTGTCGGCGCGATCTTCTGGCCGAGCTGTCGGGCTTCCTCCTTCTCTTCCAAGGACTTCAGTTTTGATAGCACTTGCTCCTGGGATGCTAACAACGGAGCCATCATGACCTGAAATATCTCAGGAGTCATGAGCTCTTGGTCGGTGTGCCGCACGGGTGGATTTCCCGGTGGCGTGACATCAAGGATGGTCCCCTCTGCAACTGGGGCCTCCTCCATCAGTTTCCGATCAGTGAATCGAGCTACGTGAGCGAGTTAGAACAGCGCTCCCCACAGACGGCGCCAATGATATGGTTCTAGATTTATGGTGTTGATTGGACTTCCAGCAAGGTGATAACCTTCTTCTCAAACCTGCACAATGATCAAAATGAGCTCAGGCGGGCGGCGTTCGGCCGTCGCCCGCTCCGACGCCCAAGTTAGTTTTGGAGTGTTTAGAGAGAGGAAATCTGAGTGAAAGGTTGAGAATCTGAGGAAAGAGAGAGGAAGCTCCTTCCTTTATACCTGTTGGGAGGCTCATCCGGCGCGGACGTCTCCATCGATTTTGTTGTGTTCCTCCATGTGCTTCTCACATGTTGCGCACGGGGTCTCACGTGCATGTACTTTGTATGAGCTGTCAGACAAGTCGGGGGTCCTCATCCTGTGTGAGATACTTGACCTTGTATGGACTTTATGGCTCATACCTTATCATACATCGGCGTGGGTGTCTTATAACCCGAACATGGCAAAAAATAGCTGATATTGATGAGTGAATAATTTATAAGTAATCTTAAATAGACTGAATTTTTTATTTAATCAAATACGAAAAATGTTAAGACTAATAAAGAAAAGAAATGTATAATTAAAAAATAAAACAAAAATAAAGCATAATGCAGAACAAATCAATACGACCAAAGAAATAAACGACTCATTAATTCCCAATTTTTATCTCTTTGGTTTCATGAATTAAATATGGATTAATACACCAAATTAAATACCCATTGAAACCGACCTGATGTGATACCAACCCAATAAAACGTTTTATTTTAATTCACTCATCAATTAATTTACATTGATACGGCCACGATGTTGAGGAGGCCAATTAGAACGTTTTATGTTAATTCACTCATCAATTATTTTTCATATGAATTCTAAACGTTTCTTTGACAACAAACTAACTACAGTGGCTGGACCATGAAAGGCATCACAACAAAATGATGTTAGTTTTGAGTGGATTTAATGGGTTTTCTTATAATATTTGTATCACCTGAGAATCATTAGTTTCAATTGGTTAAATACTAATAAATGTAATTTTATTTTTTATTTAATTTTTATGAAATTTTTATCATTTAAATAATTTTGTCAAAAAAATTTAATCATTTATCAAATCATATGAAATATTGTATGCATATTATCAGTGAATGAAAATATTAATAATTTTTATGGCACAATTTGTGAGATTGGATCAAACCATAATAAAGAATTTGTGATAATGAAAATAACTGAAGTTTTTATTTAAGGGAACGTTACAATTCAGGTTTTAAAATTAAGTTTTACCGTTACAAAATAAAAATCATTTGTGACGATCATTAAGTGCAATTTTTATTTTAGAAAGCGTTACGATGGAGGTTTTTAAATTAAGTTTTGATTATATTTTCTGAAATAATTGCAAGTTATAAAGAAGAAAAAGTGCATGAATTACTAGCACAAAAATAATAAAAAATCGGAGAGGATGATTTAGTACTGTTTTTATTTCAAAGAACGTTATGAATCATGGTTTAAAATTTATCTTTAACGTTACAAAAATAATGAAGAATAGTTGAGGATGATTAAGTCCGGTATTTATTTCAAGGAACGTTTTGGTGTTGGATAAGGTTCACGTGAAATTAAGTATTTATTTCTTCACTCGAAATTCATACGCGATTGTTATTTGATTCCACGCGGGTTAATTACTAATCACTCTTGTTACCGTACTCTTTTGCTCTCTCTCTATTTCCTGTATTTCCAACAAAACTTGGATACTCTGAAGCCATAAACGATACCTACGAAACTAGTTACATATCATATTAGTATTTATCATCTATCATTTGACTATGATACTTACTACAAAATATTATATAATATACCTAATTTCGCGATAACATATTATCTGTCTGACAATGATGGACAATGAATTTTGGGAGGAAAATAATAATTAATGGTAATTTTATGCGAGGGTAATTACTACGTGCGCATGTAAACGAGTGAAGAATAAAAGTTTTACTTCAAAATACACGCATAGCGACGTCGTTGTTTGACACATTACGCACGGATTGCACACTATGGGTTGCGTAGAGGATCCCATGCCGTATTTATGACAGCATGCCTGATTGGTAAGCAGTGCTGTCAGACGACAGCAGTATACGTGACAATGTGTAATGGTGAGTTTGCTATAACTGTTGGACATGAAGAAGTAAAGTGGAGCTGCACATAGAAGCACAACCGCTCCTAATTTAATCTCATAAAGTCCTAAGAAACCAAATAAGAAACCAACTAAAATATATCATATGGATTAAACCTCAAGTTTCTCTGAAAAGCCACAATCAAGAGTTAATTTACTAGTGCCCTCACTAAGTTTGCCCTTAATCCACTGCAGTAAAAATGTAAAATAGACAGTAAAATAAAATAAAAAGAAACAAAACTCCACCTTGTTCGTGCAGTCGGTGCGAAGTTCAACTGGAGTCTGAAGCCTGGTTTTCAATACAGGGAGCAGCTCAGCAGAACCCATTTCTCCGGGTAAACTCAAACTCATTTCATGGTGTTTCCTATGTGAATCTTTAAATTTCAGATTCAGCTTCAAACTTCAATTTGTAATTTTAGCATCTCTTGTTGAACAGTGCTGCCCTCATTCTTTACACTTGATAAGTATAGTCTTGTCGGCAATTTGAATCGCATTAAGCCTGATGTAAAACAAGAAACATATATAAACTAGAGGTGCTCTAATTGCTTTGGTTTATGTTTATTTGTTGTTGCTGCTGTTCAGGATATGGATCGATAGATATGAAGTTGAACTTGTCAGTTTCCCATCCAAGTTGGCTCATCTCAGTAGTTACATTTTAGAATGGCAAGCAGGCTTCACATTGACAAATTACGCGGTATCAGAAGTTGGGGGTTACTGTATGCGGTTGCTGGTGTGACTGTTTTTGTGATTCTTTCTCAGCTTTTGGTAGCTCCTTATGGAAATTTTGCCTCATTTCCGGCACATGGAAATGCCGGCTCAGGGTTTTTAATAGTGAATGATTCAAGCATTTCCAAGGAATCGGTGTCTATCAAGGCTGATAGTCCTCCTGGTTCTGGTTTGGATGAAGATGACACCATACACAAACCAGAGCGGCATTCGGGCGGTTTACTTGAAGATGAGAGAAACTTGACTGATGAACTTGCAAAAATAATAGAATTTGAGACTTCAGGCAACCTTGATAATAAGACCAGGCAACGAGATGCATCTGAGTTGAAAGACGAGGTAAGGACATCAGTGGCTAACACCATTGAAGGTCGGTTGAAGTTCCTTCCTGTAACTTCATACAACTCCTTCCCAGGTACTGGAGTAAGTGTGGCTTCTACTGACAAAGGTGATAAAGATCTCGAAATGCAACCCGATGGTAAGGGTCAGGAATTATTAGAAAGTGGTTCAGTTTCACTAATAAATAGCTCAGTGAAAGCTGGGCCCTCTTTACGAAAGAAGAGAAGTCCAACTTTAATTTCTGATATGAATACCTTTTTGCATCGTAGCCTTGCTTCCTCAAGTAAACTGGTAATTCTTTGAAATCATTTCATCGAACACTACTCTGAAGTATATATTGTTGATATATTTCCTCCAATTTGAATTTTATGTAGAGGTCGCTAAGGTTATCTGCTCGTGATAAGGAGCTTCAAAAGGCAAGACTTGAGATTGAACGAGCTCCTATCATAAGGAATGCTCCTGATGCTTACTCATCTCTCTTCCGGAATTTTTCAATGTTCATGAGGTTAGTGTACTTCAAAAATCACTGTCGAGTGTTGAATTTGTATTGTCATTCTGTATCTGCCTGCAAGTTATTAGCATTCCAGCATGTGGTCTTGTTCTTTAGGTGTTGGGCTGTTCTAGCATTAAAGTAGAGTTATCGTAAAAATTAGGAATATGAGCATTGATTTTCTCTCCTTATTTACTTGAAAGGGATGCCAATATTTTTGGTCAAGAGGTATTTGAGCTTGATATTTTTCACTTCTAGTTTTAAATGATATCTTGAAATTTAGGGCTGTAGTAGTGAGCTAAAGAACTTATCATGATTGAGGATCACCATAGTATATACTTCTGATGTAATCAATTGTTTCCGATGCTCCAGAAGTTATGAACTGATGGAACAGTTGCTCAAAGTTTACATATACAAGGAGGGTCAGAAGCCAATATTCCATCAACCTTATCTCAGAGGAATTTACGCTTCTGAAGGGTGGTTCATGAAACTGATGGAAGGAAACAAGCGATTTGTCGTTCGGGATCCCAGAAAAGCACACCTTTTTTATTTACCCTTCAGTGCACTAAAGCTTAGGGCGATGCTTCACGAACATAACTTCACTACTCAGAAGGATTTATCAAACTACCTGAACAGTTATGTACATATCATTGCCAGAAAGTACGGCTTCTGGAACAGAACTGGAGGTGCAGATCATTTTCTCGTTGCCTGTCATGATTGGGTAGGATGTCCCTACTGGTAATTACATTTATGAAAACTTTATTTTCCTCTTCTTTACTGCCATTGCCATAGCAAGAAGAAAAAAAAAGACATTTTTCTGCCCTAGATTCCTGATAATGAAAAAAAACTTCTACAGGCTCCACGTATGACAAGGGGTAGCATGGGAAGTAGCTTAAGAGCCCTATGCAATTGCAATCCTGCAAGAGGATTTGAAATAGGGAAAGATGTGTCTCTTCCAGTGACCTACATTCGATCTGCTGCAAATCCTGGAAGGGACAATGGGGGAAATCTTCCTTCAGAGAGGCCTATTCTGGCCTTCTTTGCAGGAGGCATGCATGGATACCTCCGGCCCATCTTGCTGCATCACTGGAGCAACAAAGAACCTGACATGCAGATTTTCGGGCAGCTGACTCGTGATATCGAAGGTAAAGCTCGATACAGAGAGTTCATGAAAACTAGTAAATTCTGCATTTGTGCTCGAGGATATGAAGTCCACACTCCACGTGTTATGGAATCTATATACTATGGATGCATTCCTGTGATTATATCGGATGGTTATGTGCCCCCTTTCTTTGAGGTTTTGAACTGGGAGTCGTTTGCTGTGTTTGTTTTGGAGGAAGATGTGCCCAATTTGAGGAACATACTTATCTCTATTCCTGAGGAAAGGTACACAGAGATGCAGAACCGGCTGAAGCTGGTGCAGAAACATTTTCTTTGGAACAAAATTCCCGTGCAGTATGATTTGTTTCATATGGTCCTTCATTCTATATGGTACAACAGAGTATTCCGAGTATGATCGCCTAGCAGGTGATGTGAGCAATCTGTCATGGTTAACTTTTTATTATTTTGTTTTTGTTTTAGTGTTGTTTCTTAGGAGCTTCCGTTCTGGAGGATTAGTTGTTTCCTATCTGGTCGTAGGATTGTAAATTTACAGTGTTGTTGTATATGAATATCATCATCATATGTGAACTTTTCAATGTTTCGGGTATTCTGCAATATGCTGCATTTCTTTGATCTATCAGAACATTTGAACTTTATGTTTTTGTATTCCCTTAACATAGCAAGTTCTTTGTAAAGGTATTTCCAAATACCAATGTTCAATAGTTTTGGTATGGAGTGAATAATAAACTAGTAGTATTCAAAATGATTTAGCAAGTTTGGATGTAAAGTTCTTGATTAATACCATTTGTATTCTTGTTATCTGAGTAAAGTCAAAGGTGGCAAAAACAAAAGGTCAATGGTATGTAATCTGTGGTCCAACTCTTGGATCATCTAATACAACAGTAGAGCTTCTCTCCTAAGGTTAGTGTTTCATGATTTGCATTGAAGGAAGAAAAAAAAAAGTCAACAACACATGTAAGAACATGGGAAACAGGCTAGAGAGATTTATGTTTGTGGTTGCTGTCATATTGGTAATAGCAATGCTTCCTCAGTTTCTGATTGTCCCATACAGAAACTACACCTTAGTTCTCTCACATCTGGATGATGAATCAAATAGGGCAACCATCGATGTTCTTCAAGAAACTCTTGATTCTGGTCCTGATGAAGAACTCGCGCAGCCTTCAATTGATGAACTTGCACCAAAAGATTCAGATTCATTACAAGTATCAGTCCATAGCTCATTTCTTCTCAATGGAACAGTGTTGAAGAACAGCAGGAAAAGATCATCACCGATATCTTATATGAACACTTTACTCTATGAGAAATCTCCTTCAGCTAATCCAGTGGTACTTAAATGCAGTATGGCTATGAATTATGGTTTGGATTTTGTGCTCATATGTTGTACTGTTTATATGTACTTCATGTCTCATTTCTTCCGTTACAGAAGCCAAAATCAATCTCTGCGCGTGACAAGGAGCTTATGCATGCAAGAATTCAGATTGAAAATGCTCCTGTTTTAAGAGATGTTCCCGGGAATTATGCATCTCTTTTCAGAAACTATTCTACATTCAAAAGGCAAGTTATTTAATCTCTTAAAACTGTAAATTTCATCTGCTTACTCTGGGTACCTTTTTTGTTGCGGCAGAAGTTATGAACTCATGGAGTGCGTTATGAAGGTATACATATACAAGGAAGGGCTAAAGCCGATATTTCACAAGCCTCATCTCAAAGGGATCTATGCTTCAGAAGGGTGGTTCATGAAACAGATGCTAGAAGACAGACATTTTGTCGTCCGTGACCCTAGGAAAGCACACTTGTTTTACTTCCCCTTTAGTTCGCGAAGGCTGAGTAGAGCAAACTTCCCGAAACACCGCGATCTCACCAATCATCTTGAGAACTATGTACAGCTCATTTCCTCTAAGTACAAGTTTTGGAACAGAAGTAAAGGAGCTGATCATTTTCTCGCTGCTTGCCATGATTGGGTAAGTTGTCAGTTAATTAGTTAGTCAGTTAGTAATGTTTTTCTGTCTAAATGAGGAAGATAATGCATTCCAGGCTCCTGGATTCACAAACAACAGCATGAGGAGTTGCATTAGGGCCATTTGCAATTCCAACATCTCCAAAGGTTTCAAAATGTGGAAGGATGTTTCTCTTCCAGTCACTAATGTCCCTTTAACAGAGATCCCGGTTGAGGATCCGGGAGGTTTTCCGGCCTCACAGAGGCATGTTCTAGCTTTCTTCGCGGGTAGCATGCATGGTGATCTTCGCCCGATCTTGATAAATCATTGGAGTGATAAAGTGGCAGATATGAAGGTTTTCTGGCAATTGGGGCATGATGCTTATATAGAGTTGATGAAGAGCAGCAAGTATTGCATTTGTGCCAAGGGATATGAAGTGCACACTCCAAGAGTTATGGAGTCCATATACTATGATTGTGTGCCTGTGATTATATCAGATGATTATGTGCCGCCTATGTTCGACATTTTTGAATGGGAATCATTTGCTGTGTTTGTTGTTGAGGAAGATGTGCCGAACTTGAGGGAAATTCTTCTGTCTATTCCTGAGGAGAAGTACATTGATATGCAGAATAGGGTAAAGATGGTAAAACATCATTTTCTTTGGCACAGGTTTCCTGTGAAGTATGACTTGTTTCATATGCTTCTGCATTCCATTTGGTACAAAAGAGTTTTCCAGGTATAATCACCACACACACACAGTAATTCATAGGATATACATGGTCTAAATATCAAACTCTTTTGGTCATTCTATTTTTCTTTTGGGTTAAAAGCTCATGTACCCCCAAGTTTATAAGAAAGTGTCAATGTACCCCCGACTAATTTAAAAGTGCTGATGTACCCCTATTATTATATTGAATAAAAAAGTGTACCTCTAAAGCCCATTTTCAACACCATTTTGAATTAAAAGACAAATTTACCCTCACTTGTTGGATTTTTTTCCCTTGACCCAAAGGCTCATGGGCACGAAAAAAAAATTCAAGAAATTAATATCACTGAATTACAAAATAAATGCACAATATTATTAAAAGGGGCAATTCTAAACGCAGTCCATATTTTGCTTATTTTATAGTCCAAAAAAATACATCTTTGATATATATGATATGATCAATAATTAAGAATGTCAGACACATGCATCATATATATATATATATTTATTTCTATTGCATACACTTGCAAATCAGTTATATATCATAATTATTGTATATATAATTATATAACAAAAATACGGACTGCAAATAAGTAAAAATCGGATTAAATCTAGCAGGCCAGTATTAAAAAAAGTTAACATTTTTATCCAAAACTTCAACAAATTGAAAACATTGGTGAAATTACCATAATCTCGCCACCTTGAGTTAGTCACGCTAATTATTATTGGGTGTGGCGGTTTCGGTCCCCCGACTCACACTAATTTCTGATTACAGTGGTTTTGGTCCCCTCGACTTCAAACGCTTTCATCCGATAAAGTAACGGTGACTGGTGGTATGGATTTGGATTGCCTTTCTTAACTGGGTTGAATGTAAAAAGGAAAGCGAGAATTAGATGAATAATTAGGTAGGGGAGGATTATTCATTGAATTGGTTGGGGCATTTTCGCTATAATTTTTTTTTTTACCATTAAATAATAGTGAGGGTATTCTTGACATTTTACACTTGGCAAAAGAAAAATCTGCCCAAATTATACATTTGAGGGTATAGTGGCACTTTTGAAAAATTTATGAGTATATTAGCACTTTTTTGAATAGTTAGAGTACAACAACACTTTTTTCTTTTCTTTTTTATTGTAAAGTAGATTTCTTTGTGATAGGAAAGGGAGAAAGTCAAAAAACTTCATTGCATGATTAATCTTTTTTTCTTTTGTAAACCAAAATTGTAGGTCGGATATGTGTATCGTTCTAGCATACTCATTCTGATGATCTTGTATATTTAGTAATATCAACTTGTTTCATGACGCAACATATTCAGTAGTAATAATGAATTCAGAAAAATAATCAAACTATTTAAATGTGAAAGAGAAGTCAACTATAACATATTGAATGATATGATTGAGATTCGAGCTCTCAATTGTCAAGATCATTGATTGAGTTGAGTCACTGTCCATTTCTTCCTCTTCAAATATTTTATTATAATAAAAAGGACCTGTTTAGTACGACTTATCTGAATATTTTTCAGTTCAGTTCAGTATTTTTCAGTTCAGTTCAGTTCAGTTCAATATTTTCAGTTCAGCTCATCCCATTATGATTTTATTTTAAAAAAAGTTGTGTATTAATAATTCAGTTCAATTCAAATAAAATTTAAGTTTGATTCAGTCAAGTTCGGCGAAAATCTAATTTAATGATTTTAAATTTATATTGAAAATACAGTTCAATTCAGTTTACTGTAGTTCAGTTCAGTTAAGTGTATTTCAATTCAGTTATAATTATCAATACATGGATTTGCCCTTAATTCAGTTAGATTTGGTTCAATTCAGTTCAATTCAGAATAGTTTAGCAATAATATAAAATCAGAAAAACATTTCATAAGCGTAGTATGAATTATAAAACTTTTCGAAATGTGAAATACGATTATTGAAATGCAAAATATTATATGTTTCAAACAGTACTGTTACTATCTATTCTATTCTTGAGTTTCAGTTTCTCTACGATTAGGTAGAGATTGCCAAATTCTAGTTGCGATATCCATTCGAACGGTATTCATTTCCACCTTCCGTTGTGGGTTGAACAAATCATAATCTGCCGTTCCTTGAACATTCAAGTCATGTTTTACTACAGGTATCCCTAACTCCTCCATGTGAATGAAGTTATTGAGTGTAATTGAAGCAACTATTATAGACATCTGCCATCTTTCCTTATTTGAGGCAGAAAATTTTGTCTATTAACAAAAAGGTATATTAAGGTGAGAGTCAAATAAGAGATTGACATGTGGCCACTCTAATTTGGGAAAACAGATCAAGTTAACAGAGTATGCCATTCCGTTTCCTCTTTTATTCTCCCCATATATTTTTTCTTTATTCCTTTTCTGACCCCTCTCCTTTTCCTTTTCCCACCCCTCTTTATTTCATCCGCCCAAATAAACTTGTGGCCATTGATCTCTGCTTAATTTTAATCGTCGGAGCTTACTGCTGGTCTCTGCATAATTTCTTATCGCCGGATAACCACCCGACTCCGCATCAGTCCAGAAGCTCGACAAAAACTACGAAACTTCTACAAAGCCCTCGTCTTTCTACCAGGCTGCCAAGAAGCAAGCAGAAGGCGGCGGAACCGACTGGCCCAGGCCCAGCGAGATCCCTTACTAGACTGGGGAAGCACTGTGGCTGAGCAGCTCGCCGAATTGGGTTGAGGCCAAGCTGCCGCCATTGAAGGACAAGAAAAATGTCGCTGCTTGGTGAAGATGGTGAAATGGGGGTAATCAGGCCAACTTATATGGTTATGCATATTATAGGCTGCCTTTTTGTTTTGAACTTCAGCCTGAATTGTCTAGTTGATGATTATCTAGTTGGTATCTAGTTGATTTGGTAGTTTTGTGTGTGCACATGGTTCTTTTGAATTGTTATCGACTCCTTGAATGCCTTGCATGCATCCCTCAAAGGTGGCAATAAGGTACAAAACTTTGTTCAATATGCTCATATCGATAACAATTCCAAGTAAAATTAGTTGCTGATTTTTTACTTATATTCAAAGGTTGAAGGAGCTGTTATCATATCTGGAAGCCCCGGACTGGAAAATCCCGGAGCAAGATTGGTCAGGAAAGTAAAAGATGATTTCAGAGCCAGCTCCCTTGTTTCTTATGGCTTAGAGAACTTCTTGGATACCTGGTACTCTCAGGAAATGTGGAACAGGTAAATAATTCTTCGAAAAATGTTCATTCTGCTAAATTTATGTTTATGAACATCCTATTTATATTTAAGTAACAATGCAGCTTAAAGAATCATCCTCACTTCGGTAAAATAATCTCAAACCGCTTGCAAAATGAAGACTTGAATACCATTGCGAAAGTACTCTCTGATTCAAGCACTGGGAGACAACAGTAAGTTCATAAATCTACACTAAATGTTCATTTTTTCTTGCGAAAAATATGACAAATTACTGATTTTCCTCCATTATGTTTAGACCTCTTTGGGAAGATCTGAAGCAGTGCAACATTCCACTCCTGCTAGTTGTTGGGGATCAGGATACTAAGTTTAAGAACATTGCTAAGGAGATGGTCCAAAAGATCAGTCCAGAGTCGAGTCCATCAGTAGCGGAGATTCCAAATGCCGGGCATGCTGCACATGTCGAGAATCCTCTAACGGTGATACACGCCATAAGGAAATTCCTGAACAAAGTTAAATCCTCACCATCTTCTTAACAGAGAATGGTGCTGCTTATAGTTGTTGAGATTTAGAAAAAACCTCTTACTGAGAGTTCATTGTTGACCTACAAGTAATTGGTAGGGTATTTTTTTGCATAAGTTCAATATTGTTGTTAAGCATATATACGTGTAGCTGAGATAAATACAAGATTTGTACCCTATTCTTCAGAAATAAAAATATTGTGAGATTTGTACATTTATTTTTTTGCTGGAATCTGCATTATACAATACATCATGTCAGAGATTGATAATAGCATAATAATATATGGATGATCTTCCTATCAAAACCGAACTGGTGTTTAATATATTCAATCTCTAAAAATATTCCATCCCTAAAAACATCATGATTGAAATATTATGAGATGTCCACATAATGAAATAGATGTCCATGAATAACAATGTTATATCAAAAATTTCAGAAATTAAGCTTCTTTGCACGAGAACAAATTTCAGAAATTAAGCTTCTTTGCACGAGAACACTGGTCAGCAAGAAGTTGTTGGTAACTGAATGAAACTTTGGGGCCTCCAAATTCCACATTTGAAAACTGAGTGCCTTGAATCCCAGTTGTAACAATTCTCGAGTATCCTTCCAGTCCTCCTAAAAAATAACATCCTTCCAACTTAGAACGTATTTATCAGCATGATGTTTTGATGATATATCACCACTACTAGCAATACACATGCAACATGTATGACATAAAAATAAATCTTTTATGATAGTAAATCATGAAGCAAACATTGCAGTGGGTGAAACTAATAGTGAATATAAACTATCTTACCTGCAATTGGCTGTGAAATATACTGCGAGGCCATTTCGACCCCATTATTTTGGATTGAAGGGCTCCACTGATTTTTCTTCCTCAACCTCTTTCCCTTTGTTTGCTGAAACAGTATTATAAATCTAAATTTTATAACAAATTTTGAACATGGACTTTAAAAATATAAAAATTTGATGTACACCTTTCTTTCTTCGTTTAGTTGGTGGGCTATTTCTTACAACCTCCTCAATGCCATCTCGTCCATTCTTGCCTAAAATGCATCATCAAAAATCAACCACATTACAAGAGAGTTCATATCTAAACAACCAAGCGAAAAGGGTTCATAGTTGCCATACCTATGGATTTCTTCCCTTTACAAGCTCGCTTCTTTTTCAGTTTGTCATATAGCCCTTTGATTCTGCCCTTGGGTCCCTTCAACTTCTTCGGCGGAGGAGCGATCACAATCCTATGATCTTGAGGTTCCTCAACCATTCTCTCATCAACAACCAACGTGTGATCTTCAATATTTGGATCCGTAGATGTTCTGCATGCTTCCACCTCAGCAATAACTCGTTTCATTCCCCTCTTCGCTACTTCTGCTAGTGAATTTGTCATTGAACCAAGGGTAATAAGAGTTTGAGCCATATGTGACAGCTCACTGAATCTCTCAGACAATGGAATATTAGTATCCACTTCCAGAATATTTCCACTTGTACTGAGAGTTATATTGGGATTTGCACCTTTACTCCATCTCGTCAGAAAATACTCAGAGGGGATTTCTTTCACATTAAGCATCCTCCATACTTTCAACATGTGAGCGCAAGGGATACCAGTGAACTCAAACATCTGGCAAGAACAACTAGCTGTGTTGGCTGACCGTACAAATTCAACTCTACGAACTCTTCCAGTATTGTAAAACTCCACATCATACGTGACTATTGGACTATCATCACTTTGTGCAAGATTATTTGCACCAAGATCAACAAGTTTATTTAGCTCTGTCTGAAATTCTGAAAACATCTTTCTGGTATAGAAATCCCGAGCCGAGCGTTCAACAACCCACGCTGATACTAATTTTGCCACAGTCTGGCTTGACTTCAAATCAGCTTCATCTTCTTTCTTGCGACGGAGTTCCATGGCTTTATCAAATTGCTTCATGAACTCACTAAGAACTTGTTTTCTCTTGAAGTACTTCTTAAAATAATTATTCATACTTTCACTACGTTGTGTACTAGCCATACCTGTAAAAGAAACGAACATACTCATCTAGTTACATGTGCAAGTTAAATACGTGAAAATCAGGTCTATACAGGTAAAAATAAATAATATACATACTGAACAATATTAAGCTAAAGGGGAAAAATAATCGTACCTGCACAAAAGTGCTGACGCCCATAAAATTGCGCTCACTTCTCTTTCTTCTCAAACAACTTTTCCATCCATTCCTTCTCCTCCTCCCCAAAATTATATTTTGCGAGCAAGTTATCCCAATTTTTCAGAAAATCTTCTTCAACTTCTCCTCCGTAGATGCAAGAAGTGAAGTCGTCACTAAATGATGTGAACTCAGTGAAAACATGAGACAAATTTCGCAATGCATTTTGACAAATATGCCAAACACACAAATGATGGTGTACATTCGGAAAAACTTGCTTGATAGCATTGGCAATTGCCGGGGCTTGGTCGGTGAAAATAGTCTTCATTGTCTTTCCTCCCATTACTTCTAAGAAGCATTTGAAGACCCAAACAAACGTCTCTATAGTTTCATCACATGTCAAAGCACAAGCAAAGGTTGAGGTCTGTCCATGATGATTCACGCCAACAAACGGTGAGAAAGGCATCTCATAGGTATTTGTGTTGAATGTTGTGTCATAACACACACAATCGCCGAAACATTCATAATCAATCATTGACTTTGCATCGCACCAGAAAACATTACGAATCTCATGAGTATCCTCATCAAACTGTATTCTATACTCGAATGAACTGTTTTCTTCTTTCTTCTTTCGAAAGTAATCAAGAAGAAGCATACCATCACCTTTCTTGAGAAACTCCATGCGACTTCTTTGCACCATATTATCCAAGTCGGCATGCGAAAAATTTACCTTATTGTAACCACCATTCTCTTGAGCAATATAGTGATAGATATCAGAAGCGCCAATCCCAACTGCTGTCATACTATTAATGAGTTCTTTTTGAGCCGGACGTACTCCTCTATGGGATCTCAACATATGAGCCTTATCTGGAGCTGCAAGTAAATGAGTATGAACCATTACAAGTTGTGTAACCACATAATCTTCTGAACCTTTTGCTACTTCTTCAATCCTAATGTATGCTTCACAGTTGAATCTTGTTTGTGGGCGGGACTTTATTGGAGTACCTTTCTTTGAGTGCTTCTTACGCTCCCCCTGACATGAACAACACAGTTCTCTCGATTCTAATTTGTTATCACTCTTTCTAATATACCTGTGGTGCTTTCGGATACTGAACCCTGCTGCCTTTGCATACTTATTATAAAATTCATATGCATCACCTTCTGAGCCAAATGTCATACCGATTTTTGGAACATTACCCAACTCACAAGCTGTATCGTAAGCCCGAATTATATCTGGATCAAGAATCGGGGTTATCTATATGTGAGATAAAGGGAGACATATATCCCCTTGTGTTTGGATATCCGGAGTCTACCAAATAGTATTTTCCTGTACATTACAATGCAAATATTAAATATGTTGAATAAACATTACAACTTACAAATATTAAATATTTGTTATATATAAGTAACGTACCTGGAGGTGGGTGTGGAAAATTAAACTTTGATTTAGTTAAAGAATCTCTCCACACGGTGATATCAACTAAAAGGGTTTCCTTCAGCCTATGAACATAAACATGCATCAAAATATACACTAAAAGGGTTTCCTTCAGCCTAAAAAGAAATATAATGTGATGGTCGGTTATATACATACATACATACATACATATATATATATATATATATTGCACATACCACATATATAAAGCATAGAGAACATAACCCATATGTATAACAATCAAACAAGAAGAAGCAATATACTACCTATTTCATTGCTTGAATAGATGAGTTTGTGTGATGGTGCTGATGATAGGGTCAAGTTACATCTATATATATAGGGAATGAGGGTTGCTGGTATATGTTAACATAGTATCTCATGAATCAAGGAGAAAATCATGAACTAAATTATTTCCTTTATGGAGAAAATCATGAAT
Organism: Sherardia arvensis; assembly: GCA_948330725.1. Classification (NCBI taxonomy): domain Eukaryota; kingdom Viridiplantae; phylum Streptophyta; class Magnoliopsida; order Gentianales; family Rubiaceae; genus Sherardia; species Sherardia arvensis. The sequence continues at coordinate 19,980,037 of OX415235.1, forward strand.
CAAATTATTTCCTTCCTAACCAAATAATTTCATTCCACTAAATCAACCTCCAACAAAACTTCCCGCCTTTTATAATTGGAATTTCCCCTTAAAATTTATAATACCCTAGCCTTTGTTTGTTCAGTTCAATTAAGTTCAGTTCAGTTCAGTTCAGTTTAACATGAATCAGCTCAATTCAGTTTAATAAGTCACATCCAATTTCTTAAATTCAGTTTGGGTTTAGTTTAGCTAAATTTTGTTCAGTTAAGTTTATTTAAGTTACGTTCAAGATGCTTCAAAACTATTTAGTTTATTAAGCTACTAGGTTGAGTTTATTAATTCAATATATATGATGATGAAATATGATGTTCTAAAATACAGCATCATCAGTTATATCAATTCATTGATTTATTTTCAATTCAATTATGTTTAATTAAGTTCAGTTCAACTCAGTTCAGTTCAACATGATTCAGCTCAATTCAGTTTACTAAGCCACATCCAATTTCTTAAATTCAGTTCTGATGAAAATATGATTTGATAAAATATAACTTAATTTGGTCATCAAAATACATTAATTCGGCCTAAATTCAGTCTTGCTCTTTTCAAATCGGTTCAGCATGTTTAGTTCAATTCAGTTTAATGTTTGATAACATTTAGCTAATTAAGTTCAATTCAGTTCAGTTTTAATAAGTTCAATTCAACATAAATTTAATATGAATGGAAATTTTGAATATATATTTTATCAAATATTAAAATGAATTTAAGTTTAGTTCAGTTCAATTCAGTTCAGTTTAGTATTTTTCAGTTCAGTTCAGTATTTTTCAGTTCAGTTCAATATATTTCAGTTCAGTTCAGTATTTTTCATTTCAATTTATCATACTTTAAAAGTTAGTTATACCAAAAGTTAATATGAATTTAATTTTTCAATTCAACATAAATTTAATATGAATGGAAATTTTGAATATATATTTTATCAAATATTAAAATGAATTTAAGTTTAGTTCAGTTCAATTCAGTTCAGTTTAGTATTTTTCAGTTCAGTTCAGTTTTTCAGTTCAGTTCAATATTTTTCAGTTCGGTTCAGTATTTTTCATTTCAATTTATCCTAATTTAAAAGTTAGTTATACCAAAAGTTCTGTGTCACCTCAACTTAATTTTTATAGCTGCATTTGGCTAATTGGCTGTAGCTTTTTTAGGTGACTGCAACTTTCTTTTCAACTAACTGCAGATTATTGTATAGATATTATCAATTAATCATCATTCTACTAAATAAACACATCTTATACATCTGAATTGAGTTTACAAGAACTAAACCCTGTCAAGTTCAGATTATTAAAAATTAATCTCAGTTAATTTAATCTTAGTTCAGTTAATTTAATCTCACTTCAATTAAATTAATCTCAGTTAAACTAAATAAATCTCAGTTCAATTAAATTAATTTCGGTTCAATTAAATTAATCTCAGTTCAACTGGAATAAACTGAGATTAATTTGATTCAATAAAATAATTACTTTAACTTTATTTCAATTTGATACAAAACATAACGATTTAGGCCTATTTGCCGGAGTTTATAAGAACAGTTTAGTCCAGTTCAGTTAAATTCAACTCATCCCAGTTTAATTCAATTCATTTCAGTTCAGTTCAATCAAAATATAATTTGATAAAATTCAGGTAAATTTAGACATACTGATTTTATTTTTAAATACATTAATTTTTACTTCAGTTCAATTAAGTCCAGTTCAATCCAGTTCAGTTTAATTCAGTTCAGTTCAATTCAATCAAAATATAATTTGATAAAATTCAAGTAAATTTAGATATACTGATTCTATTTTTAATACATTAATTTTCACTTCAGTTCAATTCAGTCTAGTTCAATTCAATTCAGTTTGATTCAGTTTAGTTCAATTCAGTTCAATTTAGTAAAAATATAATTTGATTAAATTCAGGTGAATTTAGACATACTAATTCTATATTTCAATTCATTAATTTTCACTTCAGTTCAGTTCAGTTTGGTTCAGTTCAGTTCAGCTCAACTTAGTAAGAAATAAGCTCAAGCAGACTGCCCATTAGGCCCTATTTGTGGACCTTATCAGTAGTTCAGTTAATTTCAATTCAGTTAAATTCAATTTAGTAAAAATATATTTCGAACAAATTCAAGTAAAAGTAGACATACTAATTCTATTATTAATACATTAATTTTCACTTTAGTAAAATTCAGTTCAACATGAAATAAGTTCGGGCAAACAGTCCCTTATTTTATACATAATATTCACTTTTCAGTTAAATTAATTTCAGTTCAATTAAATTAATCTCAGTTCAACCAGAAAAATCTCAGTTTAGTTAAATTAATCTCAATTAAATTAAACAAATTTCAATTAAATTAATTTCAACCCAACTTGACCGGAACTGCTTGCATAGACTTGCACGCTACTGACTACACTCTACAGCATTATAAAACAACTCAATTATTTATAGCTACTACTGACCAAAATCCAAATCTTCTGAACAGTTTACTACTCCAATTATTTGACATACTCATTATATTAATCAAAACCCATTAAAGGAAAAAACAAAAATATTATAACAGATTTGAATTGGATTGTAAGAAGGAATCTCTTTAGCATTGAAAATTGCAAAGTAATTTTGGAGTGACAGTTCTTGCTTTAGCTTATTCAAAAGTTGAAGGAGCCCAGAAATGCTTTTTGCTGAATCCAAGGTCAAGGTACCGGCAGTTGAGCTCCAGAGTTTCAGGTTTGTCGCAATTTGTTTTAGCTCCGTATTCCGTACCCCAGCCTCCTCTGTACTATTGAATTCGATTGCTGTTCTTATTCTTGTTGAAGAATTCTGGGTTTCTGTTGTTCTGCCCGGACTTGTAAAAAAGTTTAAAATTTTACTTGGAAGCTTATATTTATGATCTGATTGTTTGATCCAACTGCCTTGTGCTGAATCTGTACACAACATTTGTAAGACTAATAATGCACTAAGATTTGATGCTTGCTACAGTATTGGTGAAGTTAGAGTTTTTAGGCTGTTCCTTTGTTTAGGAGTATTGAAAAATGATTTCCTTTTGTAGGAATTTAGATTGGGGCAAATGCTGAAATGCACACCTCGGTTCATATCAAAAGGTTGTATCAGATGGAGAAATGGAAATGGTTGTTGGTGGTTGGTTTGGTGACTCTTACTCATCTTTTTTGTCAATCCTTGATGCTTCCGTATAGTAATGCCCTCCTCTCCCTCATTCCCAATAGCAATAGGTTTCCCGTCAATGAGAAAGATGTGGTTACATCTATCATACTTGATGATCCTGTTATTGGTGATTCATCAAATTTGGCTGAGGATTCACAGCTCACTCGTGGAATCAAAATCGTGGAAAGGATAGGTCTTGGTCGAGATATTGGAAGTGAAAAACCAAATGAAGTCACTGTAGAGAGCAAAATTAGTGATAATGGGGTTGATTTTGTCGAGGAGGCTGATCTTGACAATAACATAGCTTTTGAGGTAGGTGACAATAATGAGATAGTGGATGCTGCTATATCCTTGGATTTTTCTAATTCGTCGGCATTGTCAAAAGGAAGTAGAGTCACTGATTTGGCTATCATAAGAAAAGGAGGAGAAGCTAAAGAAAGTGTTATTCGTCTAAAGAGCGATGTTGCTGCTGCCTCGGTTAATAGTTCTGCATTGATGGCCAAGTCTAAACCTGTTGATAAGAAGATGAAGTGTGAAATGCCACCTAAGACAGTAATGCCGCTCCAAGAAATGGAGCGGTTGCTAGTTCACCATCGTGCCCGTTCGCGTGCAATGGTAGGACACTTAACAAAGCTCGTCGTTTTTCACTTTAATATTTTGTTTTTTCTTATGTCTTAGGATTTCTTTGCAGAGACCGCGGTGGTCTTCTGATCGTGACCAAGACATCTTATCCGCAAAGTTACAGATTGAGCATGCTCCGGTTCTGAGAAATGAGACAGATCTTTATGGTCCTTTATTTAGAAATGTATCCACTTTCAAAAGGTTAACCTAGGGGCCATTATGCTATTGAAGAGGTTTCGTTTTGATGTCATATATCCTTTTTCTAACTTAGAATGTTGCAGGAGCTACGAGCTTATGGAGCAGATTCTTAAAGTTTATGTCTACAAGGAAGGAGAGAGGCCTGTCTTTCATACTCCAATAATGAAAGGACTATATGCATCAGAGGGATGGTTTATGAAACTGATGGAGGGAAACAAGCGGTTTCTGGTTAAGGATGCAAAGAAAGCTCATCTTTTCTACATGCCATTCAGTTCTCGAATGCTGGAATACAAAGTTTACGTCCGAAACTCTCACAATCGGACAAACCTTCGCGCGTATTTGAAAGACTACTCAGACAAAATCGCTGCAAAATATCGTTTCTGGAACAGAACCGGAGGGACTGATCATTTCCTTGTCGCCTGTCATGACTGGGTAAGAAGATAACTTCTCATGACTTCTTACAAGCAAACTGTTCTGGTTATTATTACTTTATTTTTATTGGAATTCCATCCTTTATATTACATTTTGAATCTAGCTTAGCTACATGTTTTGATCATTTAGGCTCCATATGAGACGCGGCATCACATGGAACATTGCATCAAGGCGCTCTGCAATGCCGATGTGACGATAGGTTTCAAGATAGGAAGGGATGTATCTTTTCCTGAAACATACGTCCGCTCTGCCCGAGATCCCCAAAGGGATCTTGGTGGGAAGCCGGCATCGCAGAGGCACATCCTCGCGTTCTACGCGGGCAACATGCACGGTTACCTGCGCCCGATTTTGCTGCAACACTGGAAGGACAAGGACCCGAAGATGAAGATCTTCGGGCCCATGCCTCCCGGGGTGGCTAGCAAGATGAACTACATCCAGCACATGAAGAGCAGCAAGTACTGCATCTGTCCCAAGGGATATGAGGTGAACAGCCCCAGGGTGGTTGAGGCTATCTTTTATGAGTGTGTCCCTGTGATCATATCAGACAATTTTGTTCCACCATTCTTTGAGGTGCTCAACTGGAGCGCTTTCTCTCTTATCCTAGCTGAAAAGGATATACCAAGGTTGCAGGAGATTTTGCTGTCCATATCGGAAAAGAGGTATCGGGAGATGCAGCTCGGGGTTAGGAAGGTTCAGAGGCATTTTCTGTGGCATGTGAAACCTGAAAAGTACGATCTGTTTCATATGACTCTTCATTCGATTTGGTACAACAGAGTTTTCCAGATGAAACTTAGATAGCATTCACTTCTTCATCTAGCCGTTTGAACTGATCAAATTTGAGGAGAGTTTGTTTTAGTCACTATTTCAAACTCGTTTCTTGGCTCACAAATCACTGTATTTTTTGTACATAACAATATGTTGGTTTGGGAAATTACTACAGCTCCTTAAAATAACCATTTAATAAGATTTGGAATTCCCCTCCTTCATGACTTTGATGACTATTAAGCCTTTAGTTGTACTCTGGCATATGTCAAACATTTCTTTACTGGATAAAAATGTCTACTGAAATCGGAACACTTGTACCAATTGCTCAATTGAATTAAAATATATATATATATATATATATATATAAAATTAGATCATACTTAATTGATTTTTTTAAATTATATTATATCATTGTATTAGAAAATTCATTTATTGAACCGAGTTGAATGGAAATAAATGATATACATTTATCCAAACTGAATTGATTTTAAAATTTTAAATATGCAGAAATAAACTAGAAAAAAACAAAAAAAATATTAATTGCATTTGAAAATTATTCTGTATGTACTATAAATATAACAAATTTTAGTAAAAAGTAACAATCTATAAGCTGAATTAGATTGAAAGAAATTAAAATATAAATATCCGAATTGAACTGTCTTCTTGAAAATTTTAAATATAAAGTGAAAATATATTTAAAATAGTTTAATCAAATTGAACTACAAGAAAAAGTTCAAGTAAACATGACCTTAATCTATACATTTTAACTTGTAAGGTCATTAGTTAAAATTCCGGAATGTAAATGAGGAGCCTTTTTCAATTTTTGTTTTATTTGGTCTCTTAGATAACCGTCTATTTTATAACTATGATATAAACTAGGGACCATACAACAAATATTAGGAGATTTTGGTAAATTCTCGCGAGATGACCCGACCCGCTTAATTATCCGCGTTTAGAAATCACACGCTACGTATATACCGTTCCAAATTTCCTAAAACCCAGCAATCCCAAATTTCACTCATTCAATCAGAGAAATCCCCCAAATTTCACCCAGTTCCAACAAAATTCATAACCGTAGAAAACAATTGATTTGATTATCATATTCGATCGATTCAGTTGGCATGAAGATTTCAACAAAAAATTTGTGGAAAATAGAAAGCGATAGAGATGGAGATCCAAAATACGGTACGTTTACGTGGATTTAGGTGCGATACATTTTGCTTTTGCAGGTTTGATAATATTGACTTGAAATACCCCTGATTTGCTGATGCAAGTCTAGGACATAGTGTAATAATAAGGGTAACATTGTCTTTTTCAGCCCTGCAAAATTAAATTGTCCCTGCACCTAACGGTGGCCTAGGTTTATGATTCGAACCGATTATTGTTGATGTTCACTGTGTTTCGATGCATTGAAGTTTATCTCTCCGTTAATTATGTTATATTTCATTATTTGCCATCAAAATTTCAATGAATGATGAAGAAGATCAAGGTTCAAATATTGCGATTTCAGACATAGGTAAGGTTTATCTCTGTGTATGATTTTATAATCCTAGATGCTGTTTTGAACGAGTGATGGTGATTTCCATTCTAAGCTGTCATGTTTACATAGTAAAATGGTAGGTTTTCAGATGTTTGATTGCGAGTCTTAAACCTTGTGTTTTTAGATTAAACAACACACTTTTTTAAAGCCTGTCAACAAGTTTTGTGTGAATATTAGGATTCTACACTAAATTTTCATATTTCCACTTTAAAATTCTAGATTTTCATCTGTGTGACTGAGTCTATCTTAAGCCTTATATTTTTAGGTTAAACAACACAATTATTAATCTTGTCGATAGTTTTTGTGTGAGTGTCATGTTTTCACCCTAAACTATTTAGTTTTCATAGTAAAATGCTAGGTTTTCACCCGTGTGACTGAGTCTATCTTAAACCTTGTGTGTTTAGGTTAAACAACACAAATTTTAAAGCTCGTCAACAATTATTGAGTGTATATCAGAATTCCATCCTAAACTGCTTAGTTTTCATCGTAAAGTTCTAGCTTTATATCTGTGTGTGTGACTGAGTCTGTCACAAATCTTTTGTTTTTAGGTTATATAACACGAATTTTAAAACTCTTTGACAGTTTCGTGCATGTACACTAATGGAGGCGAAGAGGATTTACGGTGGTCTGTCCGCCTTATAGATGGCGGAAGACAAACGCAGTAAACTGATTCGCCGTAAACCGGAATCTGGAATTTGTTTAGTTCCCCGATACACCGTGTTTTTTGTCAGTTACAATATCGTAAGCTAACAGTCCAACTGTAGTTTGTTTTAGATGTTACTAATTTGAAAGTAGTAGTTTCACGTCTCTTTGAATCGGTTTTATATGCGATACCGCCATGCTTTCGTTTGTTGTATAGGTAACAAGTTTGGAAGTAATAGACTGAAATTTGTTTGAATTAGTTTTGATGGCGATATCGCAACCATGTCGTATGTTTTACAAGATGCGATATCGGCACTAATAGATGTACGTAAGTTTGAAGTTTTGTGTTAACGATATCGTGCATGCTACGTATATGAAAACATCACAATATCAGAACTAAACATTGAACATGGTTTAGCTGCGTAGCGATATCGTACTAGCTACATGTATGAACCACGTTACGATACCGGAAGCACCAGTAAACAAGGTTTAGTGTGTAGCTAAGTAGCGATATTAGAAGAATAACCGTTGAATGTATATGATAGTTGCACTTCCGATATTGTATTAGTGTCGATTAAAACAACAATGGCGAGAGTTTTAAATTTTCGCAGTTTCGAACTCGGTACGAGTTTCTTTTGGTACCAAAGTGATATCGTTTACGTTTGCGTTAGACATCCAGAGCTATTTTATGACTAAAGAAACAATACCAGAATGGTAGAACGTAGTTGCTTACGGTATCAAAAATATTTTGTTTTGAAGCGAAAGTGGTAGCGATATCGCTCGCGGTTTTGTTTCTTTTAGTTATTGAAGTGTACGACGTTACAAATTCAAAAGTCAATTTCGGATTCATATCGCACATTATGAATTTGTATTTCGAGGGCAGTTTCTTTTAGAAACTCCAATCAGAAGCCGCTTCGATACAAACTGTCAATTACCAAAATCCAACACACTAAATTGAAATACACTAAATATACTAAAATACCAATATCACTTAACACGTCTACAAAAGTGTATAAAATGATGTAAAAAACACCTACGAGGGCCTTGCAATGTTTAGGAAAACAGTGATGAACCAAGTGACCGGCAAACTTATTCCTTTCTTCATATAGCTCAGCGATGGTGTATGGTGTCATGTCATCAACAAATAACCAAGCATACAACATGTGCATTAGGTTGTATCCAAAGTAGAAAGGACATTGTGATTTGGGACAGAAATTGATCAAAGGACTTACCCTATTAAGAGCTAGATTATCAAACTAAACAACTTCAATCCTTGTGAGAAAACATGATCATACAATAGCCAGACTCCCAATTTGAACATTGGCGTTTGAACTAGTATGATGAGTAAATAGTTAACACTTGAGCTGAGTTAGAAAAAGGAAAAATCACATTTAATAAGTTATAGAATTAGATTACCTCTATTAGACGCAGTTCGTATGAGATAAGCAGGTTGTCATTGACATTATGTACAACAACATCTAATAGATCGCTAAAAACTCTTGACAGATGTAGATGGAGTGGATCAATCCAATAAGCACGCTATAGGGATGGGATCAGTGCCGGTCCTAGAAATATAGAGGCCTAAAGCAAAATTCAAAAATTGAGGCTCTTAAATTTTAATTATGTATGTTATTATATTATTTAAAATATTTTTGCATTTATTCATGTACTTTATTTGTTTGTGAGCTAAAACTCATGTTAATATATCATATTTCCAAATTTAAATATTTAAATTCGGAATTAATATCAATAAAAATAGCAAAATACAAAATATCCATATTTTTATACTATAATCTTACTAAAAAAGAGACCCCATTTTTTCACGCAAGCAGGTAACCTGTTTACGTGCAGGGCCGGGTCTGGATGGGATAATAGATACAAAACTCCAATGACCGCTGCGATATAAATTATAATAATCCAAAAGTGTTTCAAGTTGGACGCGTGACCAAAATGATTAGAGTTAATAACAAATGAAATTAAAGGAAATGGAACACTTACTTTCGAGTTATGGGCATATGAAGATAGTTTTTGATTTTGATGATATATATAACATAAAAGTGAGATAATCTAATCTCTCGTTGTTACTCATTCGACTCATGCAAATTGATTGGGTTCAAAAATCCTATGAAATGCTTCTTCTTATAATGGCATAAGAAATACATGTACCTTAATAATGATGTGAAAGCATTGTTAGAACGATAAACATATAGCATTTGAATAAGAATCCAATTGTTTATTAAAACGAGTAATAAAACTTACAGTTGATGTAGCGCAAGTATGATGTCGGGTAGTTGTGTGAATTTACAGAATATTCAAAGTCTTCCCATTGCACCCTTATGTCTCCCGTCCTACCAAAACCTTTTCGTACCCCAAAATTGAGAAACTAGCTTGGGGACCATGATGTGGTAGACTTTAATAAAGTCTTGACCTTGGCGGTGTTCAATTTTTTCGCATAATATGTACATCGAGTTTAGGCTTAGGGCTATTTTTCACTATCCTTGTAGGTATGCATGTTTATGAGGCATTGACAACTAACTACTCAGGCCATAAAGAAAAAGCCTATCTTAAAAATTGAGTTTACTACCCTATCTTTCAATCATATTTTTAGAGAAGTTAATATGGTCATTAAAAAGTGAGTTTACTACCCTATCTTTCAATCAGAGAAGTCAATACTGTTGCTGACTCATTAGCAACACTATCTAGTAAAGATATGAATACTCAAACTTTTACTTCTCATAAATTACATAAATATCAAGGGATTGGGTTTACTTGACAGTATGGAAGTTCCGTCTATCAGAGTTTAAATATGAGCTCAGTTACTACTAATGATTCTATTTTGTGTATTGCAGGCGCAAGGCCTGGAATTTGAACCTAACTCTGGAGACACAATATGAAGCAAGAAACAAGAAGTAACATTTACAGAGGATGTCTAGGATTAGAGAATATTTTTTTTTCTCAGAAACAAGCTACACAACTGCTATTCATGGTCTTCATTGAAATCTCGTACTCATCAGTAGAGTTGGGTTTTGCTTTCCGATCCCTAAGGTGCTTGCGAGTAGTGAGTCTTTTTGTCGGTGGATTTGATTTTCGCATAGTGAAACCTATCATGCTTGCAAAAGTTGACATAGGTCTAGATAAAGGTTGATCACTCTTTTATCATATACCACTTAGTTTGATTATGAACATTGTTTTTTACTCATTTTTCATTGTACAAATTATTATTGGGTGATTTTTCGGTTTGGTGAGACTAATTAATTTCACCATACTCATGTGGTTTAATAATTTTTTTTATATATAATAATAAATATTAAGTTTTACGTGAATCAGAACGTAAACATAATAAAAGAGTGCAAACATAATTTTTTATTGAGAGATAATACAAGTATAGAATGATCATTCAAATTTTCAAACATATCAAATGTTCGTGCGAGAAGCAAAATAGTAGCAAGATATAACATGTTATCCCAGGTAACCATCTATGGTTAGCAGGAAGCAAAATAGTAGCAAGATCGTGCGAGAAAATGCGTCCTCATAAATGCCATTATGCCGGTAACATGCATCCACCCAACTCGCACGAAAAAAAAACTACATTCGAAAATGGGTAATTTTCTTGCCCATTTCCCACTTGCAGAGTGTTTCCAGTTTCCCAAAAAAGCACCTTCCCACTCATCAGAATCGATCTTTCTCCAATCCCCATGATTCCGGGGAAGCCAATATTCCTCTTTTTTTTTTTTTTTTTTTTTTCATTTGACTGACTAAAACTGAAACCGTCCATCTGCCGCGTGGAAAAGGAAAACTCTGATCCCCTGCGCCGTCACTGTTACTCCCATCCCATCCCAATCTTTACTCTTACGTTATGCATCTCCACTGCATCATGCTATTATTAATACGTTTTAAATATTAATGGCGGAACATAGATATTCATGACGCTGCGTTTCTCATTTCATTTCACAATATGCCCGTGAATGTGATCTTTTGGTTTCTGACATTCATCTTCCACGCCCCTTTTCAGGTTTGATCATCTTTCCCTATTTCATGCATGGACCATTTTCATTTAGATTTGGAATTTTGAAAAACCAAATATGATTCAAATTAAAAAAGGTTGTATCTTGAAGATATTTTAATGTTTTGTGTTGATTTTCTATTTGTTAAGATTAAAGATTTAAAACGGATCTAACCTTGTTTCACATGAGTTGAATCTGTGCATTCCTTTTAAGTTGTAATATGAAGAAAATTGACTAAGAGACAGGGAGTATGTGTTCATTTGTGAAGGATTTATTAACTGTCCTTCACTTACCAATTCTAACTTTTCATGTTGTTTAGTTAGGCATGAGAGAATCCATGGCAGATGTTTTCTTTAACAAGCAAGGGTCTTTCCTCCCTCCAATGGTATGTTACCTTGCTTCCTTTATTGTTAGATCATTGAAATCTAGGTGAATTCTACTAACATTGTTAAGTACACTACGGTGATTTTTCTGATTTGTGATCACGTTGTTAATGGCTTGTCTAATTGGACTAGTTATGAATAATTCTGTATTTTCTGTTAATGGTTTTTTTGAGAGTGATGTGTCAGATATTAATGCTTCATCAACATTCATGTAGAGCTTCCCGAGTTTGATCCTAATACAGTTGCTTAAAAGTGGTGCCTTTTGCAGGATTACAACTCTAGCTTCTTTCAGATTTCCTTGGTGTCAATGGACGATATATTTTCCTGTCTGTTGACCCTAACTTCTTACTTAACTAAGAGATTGATTCGGCTTATTGGTTAGCTCGCTTAACCTGTCACCTGGTTTGTGTTTCTTTTGCTGCTTGAAGTATTTCTAATATGGAGGCATGCTCTCAATGCTGCTGCAGAGAATCTTGGAGATATCAGGTTGTTAGAAGATTCATTGATCATAACTCATGATCAAGAAGCTTCCACCCAATACCGAGGTGGTTTTACATGCGCTCCTGATGATATTGCACCGCCAAGCTACTGCACTACCAGCAAAAGCCATTGTGGTATTGCAAATTTGTACTGGGGACTTAAAGATCACATGGTATATTCAAATACAGAAACTGTGGAAAGCAATTACAGTTATGGAGGAGGCATCCCTGATGTTTTAGAGGGGTAAAGCATGGTTTTAATTAGCTTTCTTTCACTTTCCTACAATGTCTAGTGCTCGAAAAAAATTCTGTTTAAGGTGCCAAATATAATGTTTTGCCTTGTACATCTTTACGTATCTTTGTTTGGTATTCAGCTACACCATCATGTGGATACTTACTGTCTTCCCTGATTTTCAGGTTGATGCTTCCGAAGTTTGCTCTGAGATTTCTCAGTATAGTAGCATTGAAGTCTTGGATTCGTATTCTTTGTTGTCTTAGATGTGCTAGATCAATATTTTCACGGTAAAGAATGCCTTGTTCTATGATTTTGAAATCAGTACTTCAAAATAATGCAACTCACATTATATTTTTTCTTCAGTTTTATGTCCATGGTGAAAGTAACCCTTCAAGGATCTTCTAATGATATTGGATGGTTGCAAAGCCATCCTGAAATGGCACCTACCGAGGATGGTTCTGAACGATTTCGAGAACTGCTTCACGCCATTGGGTACAATTTTGTACTTGCACTTGTTACATTCTGAAGTCCTCTGTATATCATGTCTCTCCATTTGAACTGAAATCTTTGATTTGAATTTTTTCATGCATTTTTACGACTACGAAGGTTAAACCTTTGAGTCGAGTTATAGCTGACAGTTTAGACTAAATTATTCTTGTCTTCCAAGTTTAGGGATATAACTCTTTGTTGCTAAATATATTAGATGGAAATGCCATTGCCGTTATAATGTTCTGATGATCAGGTTTTGTGGTTGCTGTGGACCTATGTCTATATCTAGTGATTTCATTTCATGCTTTGCCTACAAAGTTATGTGATACGAATTTTGGGAATTTAATGAGGCATTACCTAAGTTTATATCTAAAATGGATGCTGAGTTGACTTATTTGTATTTTGTCTAAAATAAGCATTCTCCAGGCTTGGGATTGTGGCAGTATTTGATTTTCACAATATCATGTTTCTCTATCCTTTTAGCTAATAAACTTATTTTCCTTGAAGCAGCAATTCAAATGTCTACACACTGACTTTATTCATTTGAAAAATGTTCCTAGGAATGGAGAGCACTCACTGCCTGATTCTTTTTTGTACCTACTAATTCCAGGTCTAGACAAATTATATAATCTATTTCCTGAATTCATTTCCATCTGCAAACAACAATTTCACTGACCAGTGATACATCTGTAATGTGATATCCCAGGACTTTTCAGCAATCACGGCCCCTTATATTTCACAAGCACCAAGAGGGCTCTCTCTAGGATGGGCTTAGCTTGCCACATTGCTAAGATTCACAGTGAGGTACATGTAGGAAGATAATATAACAGCTTAGGCTTTCTTTGCTTTTTTGTCTTTTTAATCTTGACCATTTTTTTGCAATTTAAAGGCATCAGTGGAGCGTAATGCTTGGGAACTGAAGCACTACATAGAGGAGCTGTACTGGGGATCTGGCAAACGCGTGATGCTGCTCGGTCACAGTAAAGGTGGAGTTGATGCTGCAGCAGCTTTGGTGATGTATCGAGAAGATTTGGAAGGCAAGGTTGCAGGATTGGCGCTGGTGCAGAGCCCTTATGGTGGCAGTGCAGTGGCTTCAGATATACTTAGGGAAGGCCAGGTTGCAGACAAAGAAGCTCGCAGAATCATGGAATTCATATGCAAACTAGTCAAGGTATAGCTAATAAGTTTTCCATGCTTTATTATGGATTTGTTTCATTAAAAAAAACAACCAAGAAATGAATGTTTCTGGACACAGGGTGATATTCAGTCACTGGAGGATCTAACATATGAGAAGAGGAAGAAATTCATCAGTAAGTACAAGCACCCTGAGAACATTCCTCTGATCTCATTCCATTCTGAAGCAGCTAGTGCTCTCGATGTCTTACACGAGCTGTCTCATGTAGCACATGCTGAACTTCCCTGTTTGCCTTTACCCGACTTTGGGTCTAAGGGCGTTGAGCGGGCCCCCAGGCAGGTGCCCGTAATTGTTCCTGTATCTGCCATTCTGTCCATTTTTGCGCTTCACCTGCAACTCAGGTATGGTGAAAAGAGCGATGGTTTGGTAACATGCTGCGATGCTGAAGTTCCAGGTTCTGTGGTTGTAAGGCCGGACAGGAAACTCGACCATGCATGGATGGTGTACTCTTCCTGGAATAAAAACCCTAGCGAGCCGGACTCTTCAGATATGTGTGAAGCTCTTTTAACCATGCTTGTTCAACTTGGAGAAGCAAGGAAATGTGGATCCTAACATATGCCTCACACTATTAGTTGTTTTCAATATAATGTTCCAAGTTTATCTCGATCTGTTTCAGTGTTCTGTGTTCTTAATGTTGGTGCATTTAAGTGTTCATTAGTTTTTTTTATAGCAGTGTCTAGGTTGCACACTTGGAATGGGATGATATGTTTAAATATAAATTGTTAAATAAAAAACATGTATGAATCTCGAGTTAAGAAATAAAATACTTAATTTTACATGTACATAACTAACGGCGTTGTTTGACAAGTTGCGTATAGGTTGCGTATTATAACTTGCTTAAAGGATCCCATCCCCTTGGAATGTATGTGGCAAGTTGAAATTGATAGAACTGTAGCAAGAATCCCAAGACTTTATTTAATTCCTAGTAACAAACATTATTCACGTTTTATTCATTATGCCCAATAATGTAGAACTAGTGTCCATTTGATTTTCCAATACAAAGCTAACATTTGATTGTCTGCGCTTGCATTTCCATGAATTCTGAATCCCATACTAAATTGCATAAAATCATTTTACATTTGCTAATGCATACGTTAAACTGTAAGTATATTTTGTTTAGAGAATAACATTCATCCGTGTGAATGTGAAATTCAGAATGATTACATTGATACTGAAGTGTATTATTTATAATACAAGAGAGCTAATCTATACTACTCTAAAATAGGAAGAGATATATACTACAATATACAAGAATATCTTTATAATCAATCAAGATATTCTAATGTAGGAAGAGATATATACTACAGTATACAAGAATATCTTTATAATCAATCAAGATATTCTATTATCCCCCCTCAAGCGAAGCGTCGGATTCGAGGAGACGCAAAGTTTGGAACGAAACAACTCAAAAAGTGGACGAGAAAGGCCTTTGGTGAAGACATCAGCCACTTGAAGAGCAGACGGGACATGACTCACACGAAACTTTTTAGAGAAAACAAGCTCACGAACAAAGTGATAGTCAATGTCAGTATGTTTGGCCCTCTTATGAGCAATCGGATTTTGAGCCAAGAAGATCCCGCTACTGTTATCACAAAGCAGAAGCAGAGTGGAGGACCGAGGAATCCGAAGTTCACATAGAAGTTGACACAACCAAGCAAGTTCAGCAGCAGTGTTCGCCATAGCACGATATTCAGATTTACAGCTGGAACGAGATACAGTAGGCTGCTTCTTAGCACTCCAAGAAACAAGATTGCCACCAAGGATAATAGCATAGCCATAGGTGGAGCGGCGAGTCTCAAGACAACGAGCCCAATCAGCATCAGAGTAGCCAAGAACAGGAATACCAACAAGCGAAGGACGAAACATCAGTCCATAGTGAAGCGTCCCACGAACATAGTGCAAAATGCGAGTAATCGCCTGAAAATGGTTATCAGTGGGGACTGCAGAAACTGACTGACAGAATTAACCGCATAAGACAAGTCGAGATGAGTAATCGTCAAGTACTGCAGTGCACCAACAAGAGAGCGATAAAGCTTGGGATTTGAAAAAGCAGGACTAGAAGAACTGACAAGCTGCGAACCCGGAATAAACGGAGTAGAGACAGAAGCAGCATCTGTCATACCAGCTCGCTGAAGAACCTCCATAGCATACTTGGCCTGACCCAAGAACAGCCCAACCGGAGAGCGAGCAACCTCAATTCCCAGAAAGTAATGAAGGGAACCAAGATCCTTAACAGCAAACTCAGCATCAACACGAGCAACAAACTTGCGAATAAGAGCAGGATTATTGCCGGTAATGATAGTGTCATCAACATACACCAACAGATAGAGCACAGTCGATCCATGAGAGAACACAAATAAGGAAGTGTCCGTTAAGCAGCACTTGAACCCCAAAAGCACAAGGAAAGAGCTAAACCGCTGAAACCAAGCCCGAGGAGCCTGCTTAAGCCCATAAATGGCTTTCCGAAGACGACAGACGGAATCCGGATGAACAGGATCAGAGTAACCAGCAGGTTGTTCCATGTAGATCGGCTTATCCAGAACGCCATTGAGAAACGCATTCTTTACATCCAGCTGATGAAGCGGCCATGAAAACGTCACAGCCAGAGCAAGGATGATGTGAACAGTAGGAGCTTTGGCAACCGGACTAAAGGTATGAGTAAAGTCAAAACCAGGGAGCTGAGTAAACCCTTGAGCCACAAGACGAGCCTTGTATCTATCAACAGAGCCATCAGGACGATGCTTGATCCTGTAGACCCATTTGGAACCAACCACATTTGCATCAGCAGGACGCAGAACTAGATCCCAAGTGTGTTGTTGGCGAAGAGCTTGCATTTCCTCATCCATAGCAGAAATCCAACGAGGATCCTTCATAGCCGAGCGAAATCCCCGCGGCTCAGTCTCAGCAAGCAAGGCAGCAAGAAGACCAGTCATCTCATAATCTCCAAATCTACGATTTACTGTAAGACTACCAGTTTGCAACCGAGTAGTCATGCGTCGCGGAGGAGAGGGCGACGGATCCGGAGAAACCGCGGGAGAAGGAGAAACTGGTGGAGATATGGGCGGTGAAGTAGAGGTCGGTGAGGAATTGACCGATAAGACGGGTGACGAGACTGGAGTCTCAGCAGGGGACTATGTCGAAGGCGAGTCGACCAACGATGCTGGAGGCGAGACTGTGGCTGAAACAGAATCATCCAAATTCACAAAAACCGAAACATCCAAGGTGTTGGGAGCAACATCAGTAGTAGTAGACGAAACTGTAGCAGATGAAAAAGAGGTCTCATCAAATCGAGCATGGCGAGTGAGGTAGACCTTCTTGGATGAGGGGTCAAGACAACGGAAATCCTTATACTGAGCATTGTACCCAATGAAGATGCCAGGAACACTTCTTGGCGCGAGTTTATGAGGTGCAAAAGGGCGGGTATAAGGATAAACTCTACACCCGAAAGGGTGAAATTAGAGTAATCAGGATGACGACCATAGACCAGAAAGTGGGGTGAGACATTGCGAAGCACCGGTGTTGGAAGACGATTGATGGTATAGACTGCAGTAGCAAAAGCAACATCCCAGTAAGATAATGGTAGCTGAGAGTGCATGAGCATCGAAAGTCCCATCTCCGTAATGTGCCTATGTTTCCGTTCGGCTCTACCATTTTGTTCAGGTGTAGCAGGACAAGAAATCTGATGAAAAATTCCTTTGTCTGAAAAATGAGCCCGCAGACGCGAATTTGTGAATTCAGTTCCTCCATCACTTTGAAATATTTTTATAGAGCAGGAAAATTGATTCTCAACCAAATTCTGAAACCGCACAAATGTCTCAAAAAAATCTGACTTCCGCTTCAACGGATAAAACCAAGTAAAGCGAGAGAAATCATCAACAAAGATAGCATAGTAAGAAAAACCACTTTCTGATAAGACAGGTGCAGGACCCCACAAATCACAGTGTACCAAAGCAAGTAAAGAGTCAGCTCGTCTGGGATTATCCATAAATGAAAGCCGTTTACCCTTGGCTCGTTCACATGAAGAGCATAAAGAGGGTTTTGGCAAAACGAAAACAACCTTAACTAGGTTCAACTTATTTAATAAGGAAATAACAGTTAGGGAAGTATGGTCCAGCCTGGCATGCCATATGTCGAAAGACGCCCTATGTTCATTTGCTTGAACATAAGCAACAAAAGCAGCACCACCCTGTTCCAACACATACAACCCATTCTCACAGCGACCTCGGCCCACGATTTCCTTTGTGACCTTTGTCTGAATAACAAACATATTTTCATCAAAAGAGATCACAGATTTCAAATCCCTGGTCAGTTTACTAATGGAGAGAAGGTTTTTCGTAATATCCGGAACTACCAACACATCAGATACATAAAAGTTACGAGAAAACCGATGATGACCAATATGAGTAATATTAACATGTCTACCATTAGCAAGAGTGACAGAACGATTACCATATAAGGAGCAATGTTGTCAAGACCAGAAGATGTGGATGCCATGTGGTTGGTTGCACCAGAGTCTAGATACCAGTCAGAGGAGTTGTTGAGAGACACATTGGACTGAAACGCATCAGCAAGATTGGACTCTGGAGGGTGATTCGTGCATGTCTTAGCAGTGTGTCCAAATTTCTCGCAAGATTGGGGTTCCACTTCTTGCGACCACGACGATTGCGATCACCAGAAGATTGACCACCACCAGAAGACTGTCCACCAGATATGCCAGCAGGAGGACCACCGCCGGACCAGCCGCGTGTGGCAGTCGACGCGCCAGACAGCGGCGCATGCTGCCCACGCGTCTGGCTAGGGTTTCCATACCCATGCTGAGTCGACATGGAAAAGGTTACTAGGAGTGATTCCGGCGCCGGTGACTGTCCAAAACCACCAGAAGACACCAAGATCTCATGACTACGAACCCTAACAATGATCTCGGCGTAAGACGGGATCGGGGACGACGAAAACTGGATCGTGACAAACGTCTCGAATCCGGCACCAAGACCTCGGAGGAAGTGCAAAACCTTGTCCCTGTTCGCGACTGGAGTGCCAATGGCGGCGAGCCCGTCGATGATGAGCTTGAAACGACGGTGGAACTCCATGACGGTGGAGGAGCCACGGCGTGCCGAGTGAAGCTCGTCGTGAAGCTGCATCTCACGAGCGTCGGAGGTGTTGTCATAGGCGGCGACTAAGGCTTCCCACATGGCGGCGGCGGTAGGGCAGCCGATGATCTCCATGATAGAGTCGTCGGTGAGAGATGACCGGAGAAGAACCTGGACGAGCTTGTCCTGCGCAGTCCAGGATTCCGGCGTGAGGGATGACTCCGGCGACGCGGCTGGAGACTTCAAAATAGCGTCATCCGAGGAACTGGGAGTAGGCAGAGACACGACCTGGCCGGAGGCGGGAGGCTTGACGATGGAGCCGTCGAGATAGCCAAAGAGACCGGTCGATTCGAAAAGAGTTTGCACCTGTAACGCCAAGCCATGAAGTTGCTGGATCCAAGCTTGATCGGCAGCATATGGATCATGGTGGCGTAGGTGAGAGACTTGCCGGCTTCCATGGCGGTGGTCGGAAAACCGAGGAGAGCAGCAAGTTTCGTCAGCGGGAGAGAGCACCTAGAACAAGCTAGGGTTTGGTTGGATCACCTAGTCATGCCCGAGCGTCCCAGGATTTGATCGGAGACACCTGAGCACGGCGGAGATTGGCTAGGGTTTAGATCGGAAAAGGGCACCTAGACTGTCGGCGGCGGCTAGGGTTTAGGAACACCTAGAGCTTTGACGGCTAGGGTTTGCAAGCTAGGGTTTAGAGCACCTAACAAGATTTTTGGTAAAATGTTTGGAGATCGTTAACCAAAACTGATACCATGTGAATGTGAAATTCAGAATGATTTCATTGATACTGAAGTGTAATATTTATAATACAAGAGAGCTAATCTATGCTACTCTAAAATAGGAAGAGATATATACTACAATATACAAGAATATCTTTATAATCAATCAAGATATTCTAATGTAGGAAGAGATATATACTACAATATACAAGAATATCTTTATAATCAATCAAGATATTCTAATGTAGGAAGAGATATATACTACAATATACAAGAATATCTTTATAATCAATCAAGATATTCTATTAATCCGGATGATCCTAGTATAACCCTTATCAGACACCAATAAGATAATGACACGTGTACAATTGTAATGTTTTAATTGGTTAAGATATTTTTAGTAAATTTCTATAACCCTAACTTAGAACGACTAAACCCGTTTGGGTAATGATTGAATACGTGACTCAATCATAAATTAGTTAAAGATGATGTGTCACTATTTAATTGGTGCCTCATATTGCCTATATCAGGATGATCCTGATATATATTAAATTGTTTAGTTAAATGCAATAACAAAACATAAAATTGATATTTGAATATTATATGTTACTATTAACTTAATGATGTAAATTATGATGATATTAAAATTAATATATCAATTTTCCAATAAATAATTTTGAAAGTTAACTATTGACAAAACTAAACTAAACCATTCTCTCTGTCGAAACTGTGGAGAGAAAATGAAAGATGAATTTTGAATTGTGAAATGTATTGTAGAGATTGAATTTAAAAAGAAAATAGGTGAAATGAGTAGAAAAAAATGAAAAATACTATCATAAAAAAGTGCAATTTATATTGAAACACTTAAAAAAGGAAAGCTTGCAACTTTAACTATTGGTGAGAGAGGTAATGAGTACTGATTTCTCAATCCCATATCACATTTTCGAAAACTCCATGTCAAAATCCCATGACTAGTTTGTTGCATGATTGAGCAGGACTGTAAATTCCCAAGGAAATGGGTCCGTGGGCCTTTGTATGAAATGCCCAATATGGACAAAGAAATTGGATCATCAGCACTTAGCTCCAGTCCTTGTGGGCCTAGACAGCTGCCGTCAAAGTCCACTTGTGCATTATTAACTAGCCAACAAATAAGGCCTCTATTTTCTCTTCATATATTCTCTATTTATAGCTAAAGTCTCACCTATATATAATTGAAAATATACCAGTTGTAATGTTTTCATTTTCAGTTAAAAGTACGTCTTTATATTTAATCAAATTTCAAAATATAAAATAGTTTAGTTAAATACACCTTCTATCAATAGACTCTTACGTAAATTAAATATAACATTCTGGTCCATTCTTTGGAGAATTATAATCTTTTTTTATATGAGAAATGATTTTATAGTCTTTAGTTTTCATAATTATGCTAGGGTAGAAACTTGAACAACGTAACATGACCCCTTATTGGTCTTCACTCGTCAAAGCCCATTCATTGACAAACCTGTAACAGTCCAAATACATTGATTAAGTAGGCCTTCTGCTTGGTCCCAGTCCAACAACTCAAAATTGAGCAATTTAAAAACAAATGAAATCAACCCAGGAAAGATTGGCCTAATATGTATGTATATATATTTTTCTTTAACATACCATCCTTTAAAAAATTAATTTTCAAATCGTGTATCGCGGGGTGTGTTTATATCTCAATCCTTTCGTACATGATTAGGTACACCATTATAATTGATCCTATTCCTATTACAATACTTGAGCAAAAATTGTTCTTGAAAGGTAACAAATACAAATCTCCAATCAGGAAAATCTACAGATAGATGTAGATAACTTTCAATAAAAAACCTCTTTAAGTGAAAAAACCTACATAGAGATGTAGATAAATTCCCTAATGCAAGATCTATATGTATTACATATGTAAACTGCTAACATATTCAAGCCATTAATCAAGAAAGTACTAGTATAAACGTCTAATTTGGACGAGAAAATTCACATAGAGATGTAAATTATTTCTCTAATTGATTGTCCAATTCTACCCAGACCGACCCAGCTGAAATAATCACATCAAGTCTGACTCTCTATGCGAATTTAACATCCCATCATAGCAATTTGCGAACTTCATCGACAATCAAATGCCCAGATTATATTTTCAGTCTCTCTAATGAACAAAACTCACTCCCAATGAACAAAACAATGTTGAGAAATTATGACGCTAAATTTAAATTGTAAGCGAACTTAAATGTCAGAAACTGTAGAGTGGACTTGGTGGCGTACGCTAGTTGAAGGAACTTAATGGGTAAGATGACATCAACGTTGAAAATACTATCGATCAGACTATCAGTGTTCTTACACGATATATCTACTTCAACAAGTATGTTTAAACATGCAACACAGTTTAAACAGTAAAGTAAAGAACACACGATATGTTTAGGCAGTTCGGTGTAACCCCGCCTACATCTGCGGGACCTTGCCAAGTCTGAAACTCATCCGCTAGATAATAAAGTATAGTTACAAAGTTCACAAACAATTAACAATCTATTGACTTATCTTTCCGTGTGAATCAGTGAGCTCCCCTCACAGCCAGTCAGCAACTCCTCGCTGCTATCTCGACCCCCTCTCCCGAGGTATTAAGGCTATATTGGTTTCAGACTCTGGTGAAGACAAAGGCCTGTTGAATCTCAACTCATCGCCGCTCCAAAACGTAAAGCTATTCTGTAGTGCAGAATACTTTCACTCAAGATGGATACTTGTTCTCGTAGCATACCTCTCTCTTTATAGTCCCATGATGTGCTGCCGTGTTGATCTTCTCAGTCCTTTAATCACGGTAATGCTGATCTCCTCGTCCAACTCATCACACCTGTAATTAGTCTCCTAGCTATATTGTACTTCTATAGCTAAACTATAGGAAATATAAACTTTCCTTATTTGAGACTAATCCTGACTAAAATACAAGTCTATAATATATTCCCAAACTAATCAGATCGGCACTTGAATATCTTCGAATATCTTCTTTGCATCTTGGAATATCTTCTTTGATCGCACACGAGTTGTACTTTAGCACAATGACTGTTGCTGGAGCAAGTGTTTAAACATAGTGAATTCTACAAAATAGGCAACTAAATCGTCTTGAGACTTCTGGACTCTTCAAACGTAGTTTAGGGCATGATTAAAGGTATCGACACTAGTGGACCGTTACAATGGTGTAATATCTCTTATTTGGAATATATAAGTAACCAATCTAATTTTCCCTCTCGCTACATTTTCAAACTAACCAATTCGCTAATTAATCACATTTTAGTGAGTTCGGATATCATGCTTATGGATTTGTATTATTGATATTATATCAATCACATGAGTTGTAATTTCTTGAACATTTTTTTTAATTATAAACCACTCTATGGTGGAGTGAAATATATGGGCTCACCACACCCTGAAAAATCCAAGAAGTAACACTATTCTCCAAAACAGGAGTCAATTTGTGGGCTTAGGAGGAGAATCTAAAGTTATATCTATCTATGAGCCTCCTCCATACCATGAGTGAATTACAGATCGCATTCTCCGCATTAATAACGGTAACACCATATCTAACTGGCCTATCAAACCTAACTAGAAAAAACAGGGTTTCTAAAAGTGTCGGGGTAATAACCAGCATCGCTTTCAGAAATCCCAGTCTGACTAATGACTACTACTGGCTATAGTACTGGATCGACATTCCTAACAATATGGTCACTCTCTAGAAAGTCTCAATCCTCGCTATATGCTTTCGTCCTTCCTATGCCTGTACGAGACTGGCTCATGCAATCTCAATTCTCACGGTGTGGCTCTCTATGACTCTATGAGACTTTCTAGTTTGTTCCCACACTATCAGTATACCAGTGAGCTGCCCATCCGCACCAAGAAGCAATGTCGAAAGACACCTCAACCTGTACGGACTAGGATTCTGATTCAGATAGATACGCCACAAGGAGAGTCAATACTTCCCCAGATTCAGATTTCTCCTGTCTATCCTAAGAATCAGATCAGAAGCCAGTGTATTTTTCTAAACAAAAGGACCGGTCAGAAAAATACACTGGCAGACAATCTCACCCAACCAGCACTCTATCAGAAACCAGTTGAAAGCATCTACCCTTATTCAAGAAAAACTAAAACATGAAATAAGTACTTCAAAGAAAAAAGAAAGAAAGAAAATCTTGCAGAGGACTCCAGTTCTGTTGGAGAGTGGCTGTCGGTGTGAAAACGCGCCGGAGGAAGGTGGCGCGTGCGCGTGTGGGCGGCGCGTGTGCTGCACGCGCAACCGAATAGGCGCGTGGGGGAGACTCTCGCGCGTGCCCTCACGTCTGACAGAGTTCTCCCCTTCCCGTGTCGTCGTGGTGGCGCGTTGTCATTCCTCTGCACATCTAATCGGTCCGGGCCGTCAGATATGAGAGAACTGAGTCGAGTCAAAGGAGCTTTTTCCCCAGAAGTACGTTACAACTTCGCCTGCGTGCGGAGCTCACTGCTGCTTCAACAATTGGGACTGACGTCTCGTCCCGAGACGGTTACGAACACGGATGATGGATGGAAACTATCGCCAGAATCCATTGGCGCCGAGCAGCGGCAACTGAAAATGAAGAAAACGTGAAGTTTGAAGCTGGATCGACTGGATCTACAATCTGGCCAGAAAAGGGGGAACCGTAGTTTGGCGATGTGATTTAGCTTCCGGATATGGGGTGAGAAAAGGGGTGCTTTTGATTAAACTAGTGGAAGGGGGGAGGTGGTCGGCTCGATGGCGGAGTCGCGGCCGGCGATCCCTCCCCGACTGAGGATTTGATTTGGGTTGGGAGAGGAAGTACTGTAGCGGGCCAATGGCCGACGTATTAAAGTTGAAATTGATTTGATTTCAAAAATTAATTCTGTAATTTCTTTACCATGTATTGTATGTTATCTAGTAAAAATAGTGGACTACAAAAGTATGACGCAAATACTGAATAATCAATCCTTTTTCTAATCCAAACTCATTTTTATACTGTTTTGTTTTTAGAAAAATAATAATTAAAAACTAACATCAATCACCACCACCATCTTGTTGGAGTGCTTCTCATCGGAAACCCTATCCCAGCTATCATGTTAAATTGCTAATAAGAATCAATTTTTATTTGTGAGAACATCACAAAAGACATCGTTGTTTATTATCATTAATCTTACAACGTTGGACTTGGATTAAGTTTCAACTAGACCCTGAAATGAAGGATGGAAATTATAATCAGGTGTTGCCGCAGAGATGTCAAAGTTGTCGACACAAATGATTATGATTCTTTTTGATGTGCACATGACATTTGTGACTATACTCATAATTTTCAATTTAAATCCAAAATTGGACAAGTTAAGGCTTCCCTCCCTTCCTTCCTTTAAGAGAGAGAACGCATTTTACGCGGTGACGATGTCGAAGACGGTCAATCGTTCCAAAAAGAAGTTGAAGACGGCTAGACAACGTAAGGCTAAGACAAAATCTCCACACACCCCTATCGGCGCAAATTTCTGCCTAAGAAATTTTTCTTCCCTCGTTTGGGGAGGATGTGCGGCCCCATGTCGATGGGGTTTCACTGTGTTACTGAACACCTGAAATTCCAATTCAAATACTACTTCTGCAAGCTCCCCTTTTCCAGGCCTAAAGACAGGAACCTACACAAGTGGGTGTGCAACAAATTCACTTAATTGGGCATGCGATGGATGATGGACGACAAGGGTGATTGATGTGGTGTGGTCATCCGCTCATCCTTCATGTAATAAGTTGTTTAGTAGACTTAATGGTGGTGGATTTTTTTAACCATGTGATATTAATACTTTCGAGTTTTAGCATTTGTGTTTTATGATGGTATTGCTTATATCGAGTACCAGTATCCACATCAATGTTATAATCCCGTGATGCATCTATATCTAAAAAACCTAAAATTTTGAAAATGTGATAGGTTCAACTATCTTACGTAATTGCTAATTTGACCAGTTACAAAAGTATTAGGCACCCTAATACATTCTTGTATAAATTTAAAATAAAACACCTTAAATATATTTATAAATTGTTTTTAAAATATGTAAAAGAATGAAAATACAATTGTGAAGGTTAAAGAATGAAAATAAAGTTGTTGTTATACAGTCGAAGGAAAAGCAATCAAATATCATATTTAAGGGTAAAGAGATTGAAATTTCTGTAGAAGTGTAATTTTTCATTAAAGAATTGCAACAACTTTAAATAAAGGTCGTTAACCAATAAATCTGAGTTGGCGGGTGGGAGGAGTCAACCATCTTATCGTCATTTCTTACGTGCATGTGCTAAGATTCAAGACAACTCTCCTCATTTCATTAGCCAGTTTAGTGATATAATTTTCTTCATGGCCAATTTCAAATAATGCATTTTCAAGATGAAAAAGATAGTCTCTATTATTGCCACTAGGGCCCGTAGCTGTTGCAATTTGCATTTCCATATCCGCTAAAGGGGCAAGTACTCATAGATAGTAATTATTATTTACTGGGTCTGGAGTCGACGTGAACACCATTCTCTAATTGTGGCTGGATGCTCATTGTCCTCTTCTTTGTAAAAATCTACCAAAATCACCCCATCATACTCACTTTCCCTCATTCTTAAATACTCCATTGAATTTTCTTATTTCGCCCTCCCCTCATGCAGCTCCCAGAAGATAGCACACTGGGAGTTTTCCAGAGTACAAGTCATCGCTAGTTTCTCTAGATTACTTTTGTGATCAATGCAAGAGAGGTCAAACACTCGTCGATAGTCCTTAATGTAGTCAATCATTTTCTCATCATAACTGAACTCGGGATTCCACATGAGCGATCCATACACAGAATAACAATTTTCAAGTTTTGAACTTATTTTATGAGCATCCTACTCTGTGCAATTGATAATGTAAAATTCTAGAGAATATTGGCAAGTTCGCTTGATGAATTTGCCTCTACGTCGTAAATTTCCCTGATGAGGTTTGTTAGAATTGCGGAAATATTAATTGAAAGTTTGATCTTCCAATTGGAAACTGTAAACAACAAATTTGATAGACAATTTCAATTTTTTCTGTTGGGAAATTAACCTCTTCACGAAAGAATAAATAAAAAAATCCACAGATCTGTTGTGATCAATCATACGTATCGGGGCTACCCCGACAAACAAATGTAGAAATTTTTGGGAGATATCATAAATAAGAGTTTATATAGACATTTAAACTACTAAAAACGTAAATAGAATTGGAATAGAACCACCAAATCCTATAAAAATTTGAGTTTACGTAAATTTGAAATCCACCAGAATTTAGTTTTGGTATTGTTGTGCTCATTACATTGGCAGTGGGAAAGGGTGCTGCTCTTTGCACCACCCTTTAGTGGAATAGAGGTGCAAATAATCTAGCTATAAAAAGTTAGTAGATTATGGTGACGTAAATAGAAAGAAATTTTATTTACACCTACATTTAGTCAATCTTAATATTTTATTATATATATTTTGTGCATATTTAAAAACTATATTAATTTAATATGCTTCCTTCAAAAAGCATTTAATATGTGTCTCAAAGTTTGTTACTAAAATTTTGTTTGTAATACTCAAACACAATTATAATTACTAACGAATTTGAATATTAGTTTATGAATGTTTAAGAAATTAATATGTACTGGTTGTAAAAATTAACAAAACTTATTTAAATTGATAAAATTATGTATTACTTAAAAAATACGTTTTTCATTCTCCCAGACCCGTTTCTCTCCCCCTCTCCCCAAGCAATATAAAAACCATATCCGCCCTTGGTTGGGTGATTGCCAGCGTCTCACTGTGCCGGTCACCCCTCCCACCCTCAACCCCTAATAATATCTATACCACATTTTCTTTCCCCTATGCATAAAAATCACAAATCACTACAAAAATCTACGGTTTTGTTTTGTCCATTTTTCCGATGATTCGTCCGAATAGACGAACACGATGGACTGATCTTATAGCTCGTTGACGATCATCTCCTCCATCGGAGATCAGCTCCGTTTTGAGCTAGCGCACTACTCATCGACGGATATCCGAGTAGATCGATGAAGATCCGACGAGATCAAATTTATTTGAGGCTTTATGTTGCCCAAAAAGCAAAGGAGTTAGCATCCACATGTCATCACCGACAAATGTAACAAATCGTAGCCGTCGCGACCTTGCTATTATTGCACTATCAAATTTATCATTTATTGATCCAGTTGCCTGGCCAAGTTGGGTCGGGTTGGCTAATATCGGGTTTAGAACTTGCAGGTTATAATATTGTCCACATGGTGGCGTGGATTTAGTGATAAGGGTTTTATTTATTTTTTATTTTTATTTTTACTTTTATATTTTGTCAATTTGTTTTTAGTTTTTTAGAAATAGGATAAAGGGATACGCTGTTGATGAGTTGCTTTTGATATGGTTTGGTTGAATTTGTCAGACTGCCAATTCTTGGTTTTTTCCGATGAGTCCTATTTCTCGGCTAAAACCTTGTTGGCTTCTGATGTTATTTAGTTGGACATTAGAAATCCGAGCTATGGTAGTTTGAATACTTACCTCATGACATTTCCTCCTAATCAGACTTGTAGACTGTACAACCTGGGATTTATTCCAGTTTTGGTACAATTAGACTGACTTTCACATACCCTGAATTTGTGAATTTTACATGAAATTATCTTACTTAAGTGGGTTATGAGTTAGTACGTGACCTGAAATTCTCTTACTTGAGGGAATAATGAGTTAGCACGGAACCTCAAATTCTCTTTACTTGAGGGGACATCAGTTAGTATGTGATGAAATCGCAGATTTAGGAAGTAGGTCAAATACTGGTAATTAATTTGTGCTCAGTTAGTTAGACTTGGATTAGTTGGGAGTACTGTTGGTTACATGATCATTTTACAATATTAGGTTAGGACAGGGCAGACCACTACAGGTCTAAAAAAAGTCACTACCGTTTCTTTTTACTTTTTACTTGTGATCTTTTAATGGGATAGCTTTCGGACATCATGTTACTTATGGTCTACGACTGGAATAGCTTTCGTGCATATGTTGTAATATTGTACGGGTATCTTATGGGTTGAGAAGTCATTCATAATTCTCCCGTACTCATGATATTTTTAGCCTAAAAAAAGTATCTACACCAAGGTACAATATAAGAATTGATATCTTTATATGATATTAGTAAGTAATATTTTTATTTACAAATTTAAATGGACAAATATGTGTACGTTTAGTTTAAAATTTTTGAGCTAAGTGTTGGCCATGAATATTGTGTGAGGAAGACATTATTTCTTCTTGTGGCTCTGGTATACATGATCTCCACATAAATATTAATGATATGGACATTTCATAGTTTGAACTCCATGGTTGAAGTTGAACAATAATGCAATGCAACTAAAAAAATGTGGCGATGGAACTAGATCCCACACACATCATCCATTATTGGATAGATTTTTTATAAATGCTATTTTAAACAACATTTGTACACCTAGCTACTTCAGTCCACTAGTAAACTACTAACATTCAATTGCATGGTCGTTTTATTAAATTTAACTGTACATAAGGTAATATCGGTTGCATTCACTTGGGTTTGGCTCAATTCAATTCATTATCTTGAATTGGCTTGTAAGCAAAAACTGAATTAGTTTGTTTAGGTTGGAGCGCATTCTGTTTTGTTAAACAATTAAAGCAACGTACAACCCGATCATCTCTGTGCGTCCATTCTATCCAGATATTTTGAATGTTCATCAAACATCACAAAAGTGACATGACATTGATTTCGAAGCATGCTGATTTAAACCGAACCGAACCGAACCGAACTGCGTGAAAGAGTGATTTGAGGAAGCTGTAAGATGTGTCCAACGAAATGTGGAATGATATTAACATGAAACAAAGAGTGTGTTTTGTGGGAGCGGAGTACTGTTATTGTGTGATTGTTGAAACTCATAATCTGGGGAAGTTGTGCTGGATAAGCTGAATGTACTAGTGAAAGTCCGTACGTCGGGTTAATGATGATAAGATGTGGAATATCCATTTACCACAGATTGATATTCACATATATAGTCAAATCTCATGAAACATTTCATAAATGCGAGAGTAGGCATGGATGGTCTGCAGTCACAGTCCAGCCAGCGAACCAACCAGGAAATCTCTCCGACGTTACGCTCTACCGAATCCCATACTAATACTACGTACATGTTTATATACTCGTAATTCTTTATTATGTCTAATCATGGATATGGTGTTAAGTTCACAAGTCCTCTTTTTTTAAATGGGAAAAATATCCCAGACTGCCAACATTTTCCACTCTATCTTTCATTGTGATGGAATACAAAATTAGACTGCTGCAACTTGTCCCAAAAGGTACAGTTGCAAAGTACACAAGCTAAGTACTGGATTTGGATCCTCATCATCGCAAAGTTTCAGACAGAAGAAACTCATACTGAGAGCCATAAAAACTTGAAGCGCAGGCTTATTGTTCATTCCATGCCGGTTGTTTTCCGTATCATAATAAAACACTAGTCATAGACTGGATTCAGAATTTCAGATAAATCTTGTATACATACGAACACCAACTACTTGAAATGAAGAATAGCAGAGGAGATGGTACGAAACCGTGTTGCGAGAAAGTCACAAAATGTCATGAATCAAAGATTATTTGGGGCAATAATTAAAATTGAGACCCAAACATCCCATCGATGGCCTTCCTTTCGATCAAAATCTCGGCCAGGCTGCCATGCATGAATGCTCAAGTCCAGATCACCAATATTGTGCCAGCGAGAGAGGGGCACCAATCACATACTCCTTTCTTCCTTCATTTATTTGCATGCTACTACTATCTATCAATTTATTTTTAATTTTGCTTAAGTATATCTACTTCTAGCTACATCTTTTTTTCCCCTGTTTTTTGTGACCTATTAATTGTTCCATCCAACAAGTAGTTGATGAATATGATTAATCACAACTTAGGTCCTACAACTTTTTATTAAAAGAAAGAAGCCTATAACAAGAAATTTTAGGAAAGGATCGATGTAGTATGCATTAAGGATGGTGTACTCCAAAAAACAAAATTTAATAGCACCGTTCACTATTTGATAAGTGATTTATACAGTTATCGTTGCAGATACTAAAAAAGATTTGTAAATCATCTTTATTGAAAGATGACAATCTAAGAACAGTTCAGTCCATCATTTGATCATATTAATAATCGTAATGCATTTTTGACAAAATCCATATTTGAAAACCTAAATCCAATGCAGATATCAAAACGTCTTCTCAGCCAAAATTGAAAAATACACTCGAAAAATTTCTCCATTTTATGTCAAAGTAAGCTTCCATATAATAAATTATCAGTCGTCACATTATCGTATTAACTTTCGAAATCTCAACGAAAACCCCATTAGTTAGGTGCTCGTAAGTCGAATTCACTTAATTAGCTGTACCATCATATTATGAAATTATTGGTATATTATTTGAATAAAAAAGATGGATTTATATGCACACGTACGTACGTACGACAGTCCACTCCGTATTTAACGAGTTTATTTATTTCTTCAACCATAAACATCAAAGTATATATCAAACTATAAGAATGCATTTAGAACTAGTGTTATATAATTGCACATAAAATATTAGTAGAGGGAATGTATCTGTCACAAACATCCAAAGTTTAAATGTACCAACAACTTCATGTATTTGGTATCCTCCTAACTAAGCTCTTATAGGCTCGTCAAACGGGTCCATTCAAATTTAATTGAATTACGTACAATATATTGAAATGTAATGAACCGAAATAAAAATTAATATAATGGAATAGGAATAGTAAAATTAAAGTAAACTGAATTTTGTCAAACTACATTTTATTAAAATCATAAAAATTGACTGAACGGAAATGAATAGTATTATGAAAAACTTTCCCTCTTATATTTTACTCCTTCCATTTCTTTACTTCCGCCAAATTTTACATAAAATCCCTATATTCTACTTAACATTGGGCCATTTAATGAGAGAGAAAGAAATTGGTGATGAAATTCAGTTGGTCAACTTGTCAAGAAGGTAGTCATTAAAATGGCAGAGGCATATATGTTGTTGACTTGAAAACGAAATATCCGAAATCCACCAGCGCGCGGGTTGAATGGTTTAAAGAGAGGGATGACTGCTTAATTATGCTTATTATTGATAGGGCGTCAAGTAACTCACTCACATGAACTGAAATTAGATGTATATATCAGTGCAAGGAAAGGACTTTCACGGCTATCTTCCATGGTAGTTGAGGGGAAACCTCGTTACACCGGAGACGAGATCTACGGCAGAGACAAACCGACTGCGTGACGGCAATGAGGCTGCATGATGGGGTGATGGCCACTACCAGTGCAGCCAAACACAATAAATGTAAAATTATATCTAGGACGATTTGCAATTGATACTCCTTTTGTCCCGCATTAAACTGCTAATTTTTTTTCTTCAAATTTTACACTTTGTGCAACGTAGTCCGGGACGGTGGGAGTACTATGATAGAGGGGATACCTTGATAATGATTAAGACTGTATACTATTCATCAAAACATAAACAATACAAGGATGCAAGGGTAAATGAATAAAAAATTAAATAAATCCTAGCTAATACGCCGGATCAAGGCCCAATACTACACTGTAAAAACAATTAACCTATTTTTTCTCAAAATTGCCATTGCCTACTTTTAAATTGGGAGAAATCATAAATTCAGGACACACCGTGTTTTTCGAACAAATGACAGTATTATGGGCAGTTAATTTCATATGCCATGTTTAATTCGTTTGACCAAAATCCACTGATTTCGAACCGTGTTAATTTTATGTTGGTTTTTCGTGTCCGAGTTTCAAATTGTCAATTATTCTAACAAACATTTAACCTAAATTATGTTTGAAAAAGAAAAATGTAGTTATAAAATTCGTCCATTTAAACTAAGCGTGGCAATTACAGTTGAATGGAGTAGTATATATGGTATTAGATGGTAGTGAGAGAGGGACGGAGTGATATCATGATAACAATGAGTTAGCCTGAGTTTGGAAGTTCTACTTGCATCTTGTCGAATGTACTGAGGGACTGGGTTTAAAAAGGGCATTGTTATTTGCAGTCCTGTATTTACTTATGCAGTCCGTATTTATTCATGAAGTGTCATTAGTACCCTCAGTATTTATTCAAAAGTAAATGTGATTCTCATAAATGAGGGTATATTAGGAACTTTAAATGCAAATACGGACTGCATAAGTAATGTTGGATTGCATCTATCAATTACCTTTAAAAATCACATGATGATCTGAGCAAAAGTGGTCCTCAGGTGTGTTAATGAATGGTGGTTGGCGTGGCTCTGCAATCGCCACGCTACAGCTCCGGTACGGCCACACCGCCTTCACCGCACATTCACATATCAAGGGACCGCGTCTCTCTGTCCCTATAATCATAATATTTTGCTATTTCCGGCTCTATTTCATGCACCAAAGCTATTCAACAAGTCTTCCTTTAAGTTGTCTCACTTGCATTTTTTTTACTTTCTTTCCATCATATATTTGAGTCATTTCACCATATGTCCACTACATTAAAAATTTGTACATCCGACTCAATGAATTAAAAACAAGATACTTCCCCTCATGTGTGAAAGTTTGCAACAGCGTGCCTTTAATTCACCCGATTTTTTAAAAGTTAAACTTTCAAAATTTAATTTTGGAAATTTTTGTTTGGTTTGTATAATTTAGAAAATCTAGATGTTCTCACTCTCAAGTTTGGTTTTTCTTCTTCCAAGTCCAGATTTATAATTACAATTTTTTTTAGACTTGCTAAACCCTGACGAACCAAAACAAGGATTTTGTTTCATACTTACAAAATCCAAACCCAGACAAACAAGATTTTGCAAAATTATACTCATAAAATTTCAAACTCTCAAAATGCTTTCCAACCAAAGATATCATGAATTTCTTATATAAGTTTGTTACCATTTAGGGTATAAACTGAATTTCATCTTTGGTGGTGGGCTAAATTGTATTTCGAATTGCAAGTGATGAATCATTCTAGTGTGGTTTGAATCATTTAAATTGTGTGCTATACTACTTAACTAAACTAATATTGAGTTTAACTAAATTCTGATTTTGGGAAGTAAAAGTAGTATCATTTTCACGTACGTACGTAGCTTGCTCCACCTCAACTGCTAAAACAACGAAAGTTGTACATTTTGGAGCCTTTATTACAATATCTGTCTGTCAGTAATGCATCTTTGAGCCATCTTTGTCATCTCATTACAAGTTACTACTATTTCCATGTCTTGTGCTAGCTGGATTGATTGTTTTTTATTTACAGGGAGAAAAAAACAGGTCATTTTATTATTTTGCTTCCAAAACTTAAAATTACTATTAAAATTCTACAAACCTAACCATTTTGCTATAGAAAGCAGCAATAAAAATGACTAGAATTGTAATAATTATGTAATAACCGAAAGTAATTGGGGTTGCAAATTGGTGAAGCAAGGTAGAGTAAATGGTCAGGTTCACAATAAACTTGAAGTACTTGGTTGGATATTAGTAATTTTACACTCTTCTTTTCATTAGTTATATATGGCAGTTTTACAGTAAGATAGGTTGATATTTTGTCAGTTTGCTAAATTCTTTTCAAAATTTCACAAAGTACTTTAATATAAAACTAATTATATATCGATTGACATCAATTAAACAAGGAGAAAATTTATGAGCAGACCGTCTATAATATAGACAAACACTACATGGCAAATACAAAAACTAGGGGACTATAAGGCAATCAAGCTAATTTCGCAGGCCGACCCGCCTTATGACCCGATTATGGCCCAGCCTATATAAGTTAATTTCACCCAAAACGTGAAATCAAAATTCTTCCCCAAATTTTGCACACACCCAATGTGAAACTCACACCTTCTTCCCTAATTTCGTGAATCTGAGGGTCTAAATTTGTTGCAATTGTCTTCCAAAGCATATTTCCATTGATTCGAAGCTTCAATTCCATTGATTCTAAGTTTCGACTCAATCGAGATCTGATTTAATCGATGATATTCAACAATTTAAAGCCGAAAACCAATGATTTTGGATTGAAATCGTTATCAATGGAGATTGAACCCTTGGTAAGTGCTTTGTATTGCTCAATATGATTTTATATCCGATTTCTATTGGGTAATTCATGTTGCTTCATATTTAATGGACATAATGAAAGAATTGTCGAAGAAGAAGGTGAATCAAGCTCGTACCAGTTATATCATGCATGCTTAAGGCTATAAAGTAGATGTTCTACTTGTCCAAACCTTTTTTAGTTAAACAGAGAGGTTTGGAGTCAAACTGCCTAGGTTTCCTTACTTAGACCTGTACGTTTCTTTGTTTAAGTTTTTGTTTATAATGGACCTTTTACGCTAAATCATGTATGTTCTGGACTTGTGAAACTTCTGCGATTAAACAGTGAGGTGTGGAATCAAAATGCCTAAGTTTCCATGCTTTGAGCTATATGTTTCCTTGTTTAGGTTTTTGTTTATAATATAAACCTTTTGTGTTAAATCGTGTATGTTCTGGGCTGTGTGAGCTTCTGTGATTAAACGGTGAGGTTTGGAGTCAAAATGCCTATATTTCCATGCTTTGTGCTATAGGTTTCAGGTTTTAATGTGGACCTTTTGAGTTAAAACTTGTATGTTCTGTCTCTATGAAGGTTTTTTGGTGAAACTCTAAGGTTTAGCTTAGGTTTGCCTGCTTAGATCAGTTTGTTTAGGTTTCACATTTGAATTTGGATCTTTTGAGCTAAAACTTGTTTTATCTGTCTTTGTGAAGATTTTTGGTTAAAGTGTGAGGTTTAACTTGAAAATGCTTAGGTTTGCATGCTTAGACCAGTTTGTTTAAATTTCAAATTTTAATGTGAACCTTTTGAGTTAAAACTTGTATGTTACGTCTCTGAATATTTTGTGATTAAACTTTGAGGTTTAACTTGAAAATGACTAGGTTTGTCTACTTAGAGAAGTTTGTTTAGGGTTCACATTTTAATGTGGACCTTTTGAGTTAAAACCTATTTGTTCTTAATCTGTGAAGCTTTTGTGGTTAAATTGTGAGGTTTAGCTTGAAAATGTCTAGGTTTGTCTGCATGAAGTTTGTTTCTGGTTGCTTCCATATTTAATTAATGAAACAATTGTTCTTATTGGTAGACCAATGCAGAGGATGTTGAACTTCTTAACTTGACAAGAATTGATGTGACGTCATGAGTTAGAGAAACTTTATAGACTGCAATTCAACGCTCTTAGACTGTTTATAGACTTTGAGTTATGTCTATAGATTTTTTTTGTCTTTTTAAAACATTGATGTTATTAGCAACAACGTTCAGATTTTATGTTGAAAGCTTATGTATGATACTGGTGTTATTTGTAAAACATTGGAATTTTATATTGGAAGCTTGTGTATGATGTTAGTTTTATAAACATTGGCGTTATTAGAAAAAAACAATGGGATTTTATATTGAATGCTTGTGTATGATGTCGATTTTATACAAGTATTTGCACTTTTTACTAACAAGGTACATGTTTTATAACATACGTTAAAGCATTAGTTTTACAACATACGTTAAAGGTACATCTCTTTCACTATCAAAAATGTGGAACAGAAGAATTCCAAAGAAAGTCTCAGTTTTTATGTGGAAAATGATGAATTCCCTCATGCCCTTTGAGAATGTGATGATATAGTATGGTCTTAACATTGTTTCTAAATGCTGTGCCTGTGACAACCATGACTCCCTAGATAATTTTTTCAATAAATGCCAACTGGCAGTTAATATCTGGGATCAGGTGAATAATTTCATAGGAATTCAAACTCCCATTTTCTATCAATCTGGAATAGAATCTCATACTACCTGTCTAGGCCTGGCTCAACACCCATCCATAAAGCCTTAATTCATAATATCTCACTCTTTACTTGTTGGAGCCTATGGAAAGCAAAAAATAGATTCATTTTTGACTCAGTTATTCCAGTGCCAACAATAATTTTTAAGGAGATTAAGACAATGGTATACGAGTCCTTTGCTTCCTTTCCTTTTCACACTCACCTGAGTTCAGACATAGAACTGTCAGCAAATGGTTATCTCCCCCTGTGGTTGAAACCACCAAAGCCAAACATAGAAAAAATTACTTGGTCTAAACCTCTTACAGGTTGTAAGATCAATGTAGATGCTTCTTGGAAAATCACAGGTCAGGAAACAGGCATTGGACTGATTTCCAGAGATTCTACTGGCACTTTTATAAGAGCTACAACTGTTTTTACACACTCCAAATCCCTCTTACACTCAGAGCTATTAGCCATAGGTCTTGGCCTGTCAGTTGCAACATCACTACAAGGGCCAGCTATAATAGAATCTGATTGTTTGCAAGCCATACAGATTATTAGAAACCCTGAACGTGCTCCTTGGACATTGTATAATCTGGTTTTTGATATACATATGGCTGCAAAAAATTACATCATTCAGCATACTCCTAGAGAGGTTAACACTGTTGCAGATTCTCTGGCAAAACACTGTGCTCAGAATAAGATATCATCTAACATTGTCAATATTTCACAGTTGCCCTCTCATTCAAAAGGCTTGTATTTACTAGATAAATCTGGAGTGCCCTCTCACAGATTACATCCTCCTCAGAATGGCTGCTACGCTCATACATTTTTTGCTGTTTCACAGGTATAATATGATCCACAGAAGAAGCAGCAATTTTTCATGAAGGAACTGCACTTATTGCTTCATTTTTGATGATCAACAAATCAAAAGGGCTGATTCCCCACAATTTGGAAGCAAAATATCAAGCCCACTGGCCTTCCACTGAACAGACACATTTATGGGATCCTCAATGCAACCTTCTCCCCTACATTTTAACAGCTTACATCTGTCTTAGGGAAGAGGTAGATTTTTGTAACTATACCTAGCTTAGTGGAGTATGTTTTTTATTGGGATCACCTTGAGTTTTGCTTAGAAATTCTCTAATAGGTCCTATAAATCTCATACCTCACATTCTTTTGTATTAGGCCTAGATGCCTATTCTTTTTTGCAAAGCATTTACCAATGCTTTGGGAGTGTATCTCCGTACACTTTGGCCTGTTCTCGGGGCTTTAAGTGTATCAAAGTTTGTATTGTTCCTTTTTTTGAGGTTTGGGATGCCCAATATAATATCCCCACTTATAGTGGTTTGCTAAAAAAAAAAGGTTTTAAACTTATAATCTGTACTTTAAAACTTTAAACTTATAATAGGGACTTTTTTTATTTTAAACCCGTTTGTTCAACTCATATGTACTTATGTGTGTATATGTATGTGTTATAGTTTATAATCTGGACCTTTACATATAAAAGTTGTTTGTTTTGTTGGTGTCATGCTTCTGTATTAAACCTGTGTTGTTTAGGTTTAAAATGACTAAGTTCAAAATGATTCGATTCTTAAATGTAGTTTAGAGATTTGTACTTTTTAGCTAAAACAATGATTATTGAATATAAAACCAAAAGTTCTTCGATTTTAATTTAAAGATGGATTGTACTGGTAAAAACAACACAAGTAAAAAATATTATAAAAACTTATAACGTTGATATTATAACACCAAACATAGATGTTTTAGCATAAATGCTACAACACAAAATTGAATCAAGTTTTTGCTGGAAATCAAATAAACTCTACAATGTACAGAATGAGCACAAAATGAATGATGGATGTCTACGACCCGCGCTTGATCACGAACCCGGCTCACGAAATGATCTGCAAAACAAAGCCTCGGGTGTCCCGAGGGTAGACACTCCGACGCTCAAGTTAGTATGATGCGTAAGGCGTATTGTATATGGTATGAGATAGAAAAGGTGTACCAAACCTTGTGTGTATTTTTATGGCTACAATCCGTAGATCACCAAGATATGTATTTATGGTATGACTACAACTCTTATGGGAATAGTAGTTGTATTACCATGTATAGAGGAAGTGTATTTCGGTCATGGTTGTATTATCATGTTTAGGAGGATGTATATTCCTTGTAGAACATTCATAATATACGCATTCCTTGTAAGGATTAGGATTGATGGACCTGTGGATCCATCCTCCGCGTAACTCGAGCCCACGACCCTTCTTGGGCCCTGGACCGAGTATGAATGAAGCCCGAATACGAACCATGGACTTATCAGTAGCCCCAAGATAGATATTCAGAACTTAGAGAGCTCCGTCTCGAAGGTTGAAGGAGAGGCTTACTTCTCGAGGGAAAACCAATAACTCGAGGAAAGATGACTCGGGGTGTTAAGCTCGAGACGTTCTTCAAGGACTATCATTTCGGGCTTAAATTTCTGAATATCTATCTTGAATTTCTTTCGTATTCCATTAAAACACGTGGACGGTTGGATCTGAATCTGTCTTCTTGAATTCTGATGGGACTGACACGTGGTCTTGATTCATTGTATCTTCTAGTGGTGGAGAAGACCAACCTTCCAATTGCCTGCATCGTTTCGCAAGTCGAGGTAATTACTCCTCTTAAATGCATACTTAATTACTGGCTATATAACCAAGTAATTTTACTTGTGTTTATCATCAATCATCCAAGTATTTTGCGTTTCAAATCTCAGAAAATCTTCTTCAAATTTGTCTTCTTTCTTCATATATTCACTTCCCTCCATTCTCTGTATTGCCATGTCTTCTGTAAACTCCAGTATTCCCTCTGGCAATGGAGAGAATGTTGTTGAAGAAGGAGCCCCAGCTGTTCGTGACTTGAGTACCTTGTTCTTAGAGGTTGAGGCTGGGGAATTGATGGAGGTGACCATTGTTACACCACTGCAGGCTGTAGTTGTAGTGGCGGAAGATGGTGCCTCTGGGTCAAATACGAACCCAAATGCGGAGCCC
The DNA here is from genome assembly GCA_948330725.1 of Sherardia arvensis. Classification (NCBI taxonomy): domain Eukaryota; kingdom Viridiplantae; phylum Streptophyta; class Magnoliopsida; order Gentianales; family Rubiaceae; genus Sherardia; species Sherardia arvensis. The sequence goes on from OX415235.1 coordinate 20,019,880, forward strand.
CAAGTTGATAAACGGGTTCCGGTGGCCGGTGGCACAAGTGATGTCACCAAGGTGGTCGACGAAAAGACCCTGCAATTTTTGAAGTCATGCAGGTTGTCGTACCCCCATCGAGGCTGATTTGAGGCTTGAGGATGAGACCACTACGGTCCAGAATCTCGTGAGCCCCACTCGAGAGGTAGTTTATGGGAGGTTTTTGCAACAGGGACTAAGTTTTCCCTTTCCTCCTGTATTTTCCGAGTTTCTGCACCATCATCGGCTACATCCCTACCAAATTCACTCCAATGTGGTGGTGACAATGGTGACTTTCATCTTCTGGTGCTCTCGAAAGGGTTATGAGCCAAGCCTGGATCTATTTAGGAGCTTGTTCAAGCTGTTCTCTTTTAAGGAGCGTGAGCATATTACCCTTACTCCTCAAAAGGGAAAGGTCTTCACTTTTCCTGATAACAACGGTGGTTGGAAAAACATTCGGCTAACCTTTGATCGAACCAGATATGAGGTCCCTGACTGGAACTCGAAGCCGAAAGACGCTGTGCCTCTTAATGTCTTTGAGATTCCTGCTCATTTAAAGGGCATCGTTGAGGAGCTCTTGAAGGAAAAGATCGTCTTCCAAGAGGGAGGATTTGTGCGGGGGGCTCATGGCTCGGTGTGGCAGTGGTCTTCTATCACCTATTCTTATTTGCTAGACGTTCCTCGGTCAAAATCTACATCCAGGTACCTGAAGAAGGATCGGGATTGGACCCTCCCTGATAAAATCCAGGGGGATAAGAAGGTTGTCAAGAAGCGGGCTGCCAGGAAATCACCCCAAAATCAGGATGAATCTTCTTCCAGTCGGTCTTCTTCAGGTAATGTCTTGATTCGGATACTGTAGTAATGCTATCCTCCATATTTTATCTTAAAATTTCTCCCTTCATATTGCAGCATCTCCTCCAAATAAAAATATCAAAAAGGAGAAAGCAGCCCTCGAGGTCGTAGAGGAGGAGACAGAGGGGTCCGAGGAGGCGGAACCGGAGGTTGGGGAGTCCTCGGATGACGATGAATTTGACCTTGAGCTGGTGATCCCCGAGGATAGGCCCCTGAAGAAGTTGAAGTATTATCTGATTCACCCTGAGGAAGAGGATGGTCAGGCTTCTCGGAAGTCTTTCAAGAAGTATCCTTTCGTCTCTAAGGTAGTGATTCTCCTTGTCATCTTATGTGAACTTTTAAATGTCACATATCAAGTTTTTTATATATCTTCTATTTTACAGTTGATGGTAGATATATCCATGCTGTGACGGCAGACCAAAGGTGAGATCAAACACCTGTATAACTCTGTGGAGGAGTTACATTCCTGGTGCCGGGCTCTCAAGGCCGATAAGGAGGAGATGGAAGCTATTATTGACTCTTTATCAACTAAGTCAGTGGTGCCTCCTCCATCTGTCCCTGCTTCATTGGATTTGACTCACTTGGAGGATAGGGTGAAGCAGCTCGAGGCTGAGAATAAGGCCTGACTGCTGGCAAGAGAGTCCGAACGAAAGGAGCTGAAGATGTATCAGGAGACCGTGGATGAGCCGGCACGAACATTGGCTTCAAAAGAGGATTCGGCGGAGCTGAAACGGTTCCTTAAGCTTTGGGGTGTTTTCATCGTTCGTAGCCCTGAGTTTGAGAATCATAGGGAGGAGTATGGAGATTTATACCATGACTTCGAGCAGCACAAGATTTTGAATCATGTTCTGCAGCTCTGTCAATCTGATGATGAGGTAAAGGAAATGGAGATTGTCTTCTCTCATCCGGATGCTGCTGATAAGTTTTCTGCTCTGACTGATTCCTGGGACCAAGTTTTTGGATACACTGGATCCCTCTGAGAAGATGACCACAACAGGAGATTTACTGAGGTTTATTAAAGCTAAGTATCCTGAGTTATCTTCTCTTGACGAGGTTTTTTCCAGTTCTTCCACTTATAAGGTGGATTAATCTTGGTATCTCCTCATCAGCCTCGAGGCCTGAAATCCTTTGCACATGAACCTCATTCTCATGGTTTACTGGAAAGGAGCTGCCGCCCTATTGAAAAAGCTGAGGTACTCGGGGATAAGGTCTTCGCAGTTGTCCATGATGAACACTCTGCGAACATATTGATGTTGAAAGTCTTGCGGATTTCCTCCTCTGTCCTTTGCTGACAAGGCCTTTTATGTCACAGCGTGCAGAAAAGTTGACAATAGCCCATCTCTCAAGTGCCACTTCTGGTGAAGTTCTAGAAGACCCTATTGGGCATATTTAGAAGTATCATATTCTGATGTAATACCATCTTCTTCATGACCTTTGTATCAAGTTTCGAGGTTACTCCTCTATGTATCCCTTTGGGAATTTAGAAGTATCATATTCTAATGTAATGACACCTTTGATATGAACTATTTGTGTTCGAGATTTTTCCTCTATGTATCCTTTTGGGAATTAGAAGTATCATATTCTGATGTAATGACACCTTTGATATGAATTTTAACTTCTGTTTTTTGAGGTTGTTCCTCTTTATTTTGAGATGATTGATTTTCGAGCACGTCTGCCCTTTTGGTCTATAGACCTCAATCAAGCACTTTTAGTGAAGTACTTTTTATCTCGAACCTATCTCTTTTATTCCAAACGATTGGTATTTTGAATTTTGAATTCAAGTAACTTATTTTATATAAGCTGACCAATCATACACTTTATAAAGCATAATGTTTTGAATAGCAGTCATCGTCATACTTTGTGATTACAATCCCCTTTTGTGATTGCTCCTTGAAAGATAGGTGTAAAAAATAACATGACTTCAATCTAAGTTTATAACCTTAGGAATAGATGTAAAATAAATAGTAGGTTTGAGTTTGAGTACCCGTTTGTGCTATAGCAGAGTTTCCTCAGACCTTGATGAGGTTCTCGGACATTATTGATATTTTCGAACCTTTGTGAGGCTCTTCCTCGGATTTTATCTTTCGTGATACTTTCGTAAGTTAATCACGTTCCATCTTCGTGGTATAGGTTTGCCCTTCATGGTTTCCAAGAGGTAGCTTCCCCCTGGATGGGATTCTAGGACACGATATGGACCTTCCCAGTTCGGGGCTAGCTTCCCTTCCACTTCTTTCTTTCTTTTCTCGTTTAACCTCATTACAAGGTCTCCTTTGACGAATGTAGCTAAGAGAACTCTTATATCATGGTAGCGCTTAACTCTTTCCTTCACCTTGGCCTCATGGATTGTAGCATTAGCTCTCTTCTCTTCCAGAAGGTCGAGGTCGAGACGGAGGTTTTATTCATTGGCAGTGCCATCATCATCTTCTGGTTGAGAGGTGCGGGCAGAGGGGACTCCAATTTCCATGGGGATGACCGCCTCAGACCCGTAGACTAGACTGTATGGAGTTTCTCTGGTTGCAGTAGCTGGTGTAGTCCTATGAGTCCAGATCACGCTCGGTAGTTCTTTGATCCAGTTTCCTTTAGCTCCTTCTAAGCGCTTCTTAATGCCATTCACCAAGGTTCGATTTGTAAATTTCACTTGGCCGTTAGCTTCTGGATGATATACCGAGGTGAGCTTCTGATGTATGCCATAATCCTCACACTATTTCTTGAAGGGGTTGTTGGCGAACTGTGCTCCATTATCTGTCACTATGTATCTCGGGATGCCATAGCGACATACAATGTTCTTCCAGCAGAAGTTGATAACCGTCTTGCCAGTTATGTTGGTCAAGTCTTCGGCTTCCACCCACTTCGAAAAATAATCAATGGCCACAATAAGGTATTTGAAATTACCAGGGGCTGCTGGAAAGGGTCCGACAAGATCTATACCCCATCGGACGAATGGCCAGGATTCTTGGATGGTAATTATATTTTCTTGAGGCACATGGATCATCTTGGCAAATCTCTGACACTAGTGACAAGAATCAATATACTTCTTAGAATCTTCCAACATCGTAGGCCAGAAATAACCCATTTGTAGGAGTTTACGGGTAACAGTGCATGGACCTTGGTGACTGCCACAAACTCCTTCATGTGCTTCTTGTACTAAGTGTTCAGAATCGGAAGGCCCAACACATTTGAGTAAGGGCTGGAGATATCCTTTCTTATATTGGGTGCCTTCATGAATGACATATTTTGGAGCTTTAACTCGGACCTTCTGTGCCAGATGCTTGTCCTCGAGGAGGGTTCCTGTTTGAAGGTACTCAATATAGGGGTTCATCCATGTGTCTGAGATGTCAACAACCATGATGCTGTTTTCTTCATAGCTTCTCTTCGCCAGGGTTTCCATTAGCAATTCTTGAGAAGATCTAATGTTGAGGTCCGAGAAGGCAAGTTTGCTTAATGTATCTGCTTTATGGTTTCCTTCTCGGAGGAAATGATTCAGCTCATAATGTCAGAATTGATTTAGGAGAGGTTTAAGTATTTCAAGGTACTTTTGGAGACTGTACTCTCGGGTCTCATATTCGCCTTTGACCTGTTGTACCACGATCTATGAGTCACTAAAGATCTCGAGGTCCCTGACATCGAGGTTTTTTGCCAGCTTTAACCCTGTGATGAGGGCTTCATTATTAGTGGTTCGAAAATCAAAATGGAGGACGTAGGGATGGTCCTATCCCTCGGGGCTGGTGAGTAAGACTCCAGCACCACTTCCCCCCGAGTTGGAGGATCCATCTACATATAATCGCCATTTTCCTGTGTCTGGAACTGAGTCTTGTTGGTTTATCTCCACTGGTTCAACGGACTCCATTATGAAATCCGATAAAGCCTGGCCCTTGATGGCTGTCCGAGGCTTATACTGCATGTCATGTTCCCCTAACTCGATGGCCCACTTCATCATTCGTCCCGAGGCATCCGGTTTTTGGAGGATTTGCCTAATCGGGTAGTTGGTTAGGAGGACTATTGTATGTGCTTGGAAGTATGGTCGCAACCGTCGAGAGGCATGTACGAGGGCCAATATTAAGCGCTTGAGAGGTGTATATCTGGTCTCGGGCCCCTGTAAAGCTCGGCTTACATAATATATCGGATGTTGTGATCATTCCTTTTCCTTGACCAACACAGCACTAATGGCTAGCTGAGATGCAGATATATATATATAAGTAGAGAGTCTCCCCTTTATCTGGTTTCGACAGTGTCGGAAGCTGTCGGAGATGGTCTTTAAGTGCTTAGAAGGCTTCCCCACATTCATGTGACCACTCAAATTGGTTTTCTTTCTTAAGGATGTTGAAGAAAGGCTGGTGTTTTTCCGCTCCTTTGGAGAGGAATCGGCTTAGGGCTGCAAGGAATCCCGTCAGCTTTTGTACATCCTTAACGGTCTTCGGGGGTTGCATATTTTGCAAAGCCTCTATCTTCTCGGGGTTTACCTCAATTCCCCGATTGGACACCATATATCCTAGGAATTTGCCTGCTCCAACACCAATAGTACATTTAGCACGGTTCAGCTTTAGGTTGGATGCCCGTAATGTATCGAAAGTTTCCTTTAAATCTTCAAAGAAGGCGTCGTAGCTGCGGCTCTTCACTACCATGTCATCCACATAAATCTCGAGGTTGCGTCCTATTTGGGATTTGAATAATTTGTCTACCAGTAGCTGGTAAGTGGCTCCGGCATTTTTTAATCCGAAAGGAATCATCTTGTAGCAGAAGGTTCCCCTGTCAGTTATGAAAGAGGTTTTTTCTTTATCTTGCTCAACCATAGGGATCTGATGATATCCCTTAAAGGCATCAAAGAAGGCTAGTACTTGGTATCCAGCGATCGCTTCAACTAATCGGTCGATCGAGGGTAAATGATAACTATCTTTAGGACAACAATCTTTCAGGGTGGTGAAGTCAATGCACATTCTCCACTTCCCGTCTGGCTTCTTGACCATTACTGGGTTAGCTATCCATTCTGGGTACTGCACTTCTTCAATTATACGAGCTTTGAGTAGCTTATCTACTTCTTCTCCAATGGCTTCAACCCGATCTGATGCAAAAATGCGTCGTTTTTGCTTTATGGGTTTTTGTGAGAGATTGATATTCAGGTAATATTCCGCTAAACGAGGGGATACTCCTACCAAGTCATTGGTATCCCAGGAAAATACATCTTTATACAGGTTGAGAAGATCTCGAAGTTTGGTCTTTATCTCGGGGGGTAGGAGAGTTCCAACCTCGATGATTCCTGACTCTCCGAGTTGCATTGGCTCGGATTCAGAATACTTGGCTGGTTCAAGATCATCCTTCTCTGGTTCTTGGATAGCTTGGATTGTGCAGACTCGAGCTAATTGTTGATCACCTCGGACTGTTGCTATTCCTTGGTTCGTAGAGAACTTCATCACCAGGTGGTATGGAGACCAGACGGCTTTTGCTCGGCACATCCAAGGTCGTCCGAGAATTATGTTGTGTGGCGCTCTGGAGTCGATGATTGCGAAGGTGCAACGAAGGGTTATACTCCGAGAACCATGTTTCACTCGTACTGGTTAAGTGATCTCTCCTAAAGGAGTTATAGGATCTGCAGCAAATCCCGAGATGAGGTTTGTAGGCACAAGTTCTGTTCAATCCTAGCTGTTCATAACAGCTGAGAAACATGACTTCTACCTCACTTTCCCCATCCACCAGAACTCATTTGATCACATTATGGTTTATGTCGACTGTGATTACTAAGGGATCTGAATGAGGGAATTGATTAGGAACCGCATCCTGAGGTGAAAAAGTGACGACTCCATCTAGGCGAGATCTTTTGCTCTCCTACTCCAGGGAGAGGCTTCTTCGGGCGACCTGTGTACACCGTTGATGCTCCTTCCTGCTCTCTGGTTGGTGGCGTGGCTCATCTCGTCATTGTCGTCATCATGGTTGGCATCGATGCTCGGGGCCAAAAAACGGATTCGTGTACTCCTACAAAGGTTTTTAGCCGAATAAGCCATGAATTTGAAGGTCGTATAGATCAAGAATGGCAAGCGGGTCCCACTGGGCGTGCCAAATTGATAGATGTCTACGACCCACGCTTGATCACGAACCCGGCTCACGAACTGATCTGCAAAACAAAACCTTGGGTGTCCTGATGGTAGACACTCCGACGCTCAAGTTAGTATGATGCGTAAGGCATATTGTATATAGTATGAGATAGAAAAGGTGTACCAAACCTTGTGTGTATTTATATGGCTACAATTCGTAGATCACCAAGATATGTATTTATGGTATGACTACAACTCTTATGGGAATAATAGTTGTATTACCATGTATAGAGGAAGTGTATTTCGGTCATGGTTGTATTACCATGTTTAGGAGGATGTATATTCCTTGTAGAACATTCATAATATACGCATTCATTGTAAGATTAGGATTGATGGACCTGTGGATCCATCCTCCGCGTAACTCGAGCCCACGATCCTTCTCGGGCCCTGGTCCGAGTATGAATGAGGCCTCATTCACCTCTGTAGAATAATATTGAACAGTTTCAGTTTCAATATCATTCATGTCATCTATCCATATCCCAGCAGAGTTTTTTATCTTTGTAATACTCAGCCTTGATCTTTTTCTCTTATTGAACCGTGAAAGGACTTTGAGTTCATATCTCCTTCCTTCATCAATTTTAGTTTAGCTTTGTACTTATAAAAGTGTTTTTGCTCTTTGGTAGCTTTTTTAAGCTGAGCTCTTCTGAGTTTAAGTGTAACTAATTCAGAATCACATTGATGTGATCTAAAATAAATTCTTGTAATCTCAGTGCTTCTTCAGCTAGTTCAACACTCCTATGCACATTTCCAAATGTTTCCCTATTCAAAACCTTCAGTTCCTTTTTGAGTCCTTGTAGTTTAAGGAAGAACCTTAACACTCCGGATTCTAAGACCGGAAGATTTCAATTTTGTTGGATGAAGGACTTAAATTAAGATCTTTTGTACTAGGTGTTGATGAATCTGAAAGATTTAGGGAATCATGTAATGTTACTACCAATTTTTAGTAGTAAAGGACTGTGGTCTGAGCTATCTCTATCGAAAACTAATGTTGAAGTGTTAGGGAGGTAAGTGCTCCATGAATTGGTGCACGGTCCTCTATCTAATCTCTCTAAAGTAGGAGTTAGTCTCTAATTAATTTAAGTGTAGTCATTACCAACAATGTGTATGTGTAACAATGACATGTTGTCTGTGCATTTCTGGAGGTCCAACATACTACCAAGTACCAAGAGTTGGAGTAGATGGTCACTTATAGTCAGACAGCGTGGAATTGAAATCACGTATGAAGAAATTTTTAGAACATGGAATAACTTTAAGACATGTCCATAAAGCTTTTCTTTCAGTTCTGGTCCTTAAGCCATAAACAAAGATACCATTCATAGTAGCATTAAGTTTATGACTATGGATTTGCACTTGTAGAAATTGGAGATGATCTAGTGTTAAGGAATAGACAAAGAATCCTTTCAAAACAACCAAATCCGTCCAGAACTAGCTACTACGAATTTTGAAAAATGTAATACTCTCATAAAATGCTCATATTTAGTATTTCTATGCTTAGGTTCAATTATACATAACAGTTCAATGTGATTATCAAAGATGAGATTACTTAATCTATCAAGAGCAGTTTCCGTACCTTGGATGTTCCAAACCAGACAACTGATTTGTAGGGTTTTACTAATCATGGAAAATGTTTTTAAACCTTTTTGAAGAGGCTCTTGAGAGTGTCATTACCTTAGTCAGCTGAGTAAAGTCGTGTTTGAGCTTAGGCTTGGAGGAAGCCATATCTACTTCAGATCCCTTTTCTGTTTGTATATCCACAATCGCTGCTTCCCTTTGCTCAGTATCATTTGTCAGTGGGTGGAATATGTTCCTGTTTCTTTACTGGGAGATGAAGAGCAGATTTTTATCTTTAAAGAATGGAGGGGAGGGAGAGTGAGTACCTTAGTTGGTGCATAAGTCATCCTTAGCATACTCCTTTCTAATTCTAGGTCTAGTAGTGACTCTAAAGAAGGAATCATCAGATTGTTGTGGCACTGTGACAATTGGTAGGGCAACACTAGCAATTCTGATGGAGGGGGGCTGCAGTGCTTTTAGTAACATCTTGTTGGACCTCTGTGGAGGGTTTGAGAGTGGTATAGATTGTGATTGCTAGTATTTTGTGCTGGAGCTGGTTTGGGAAAGAAATGTGGGTTAGAAGCAATAGAATCGCTAGCTTCTTGGTAGAGGTCATGTTCTGAATCATAGCTTGAGGTGATGTGGACTGCATTGTTATATGCTTTGGGGTCAGTGATAGGGTTGGTTATGGCTGAAATAATAAATGTGGAATTATTGGCCTAGAAACTTGGCTTTTCTCCATTCTGTGGTATCTGGGACAGGGATTGCAAAACAAGCATATTCATCTTTCTTTTGGACTTTCTAGAAATCTTGAATTGCTTAGTCTGGATAGTAGTTGTAGCCGGGAGAATTATCTTTTTGGATTGAGAAGGGATAACATGTGTGGGATCAGTAGAAGGTGGTGATGGATGTCTGGAACCCGCACATGATCTCGAACTGATCTGCAAAACAGACCCTGGGGTGGCCAGGGGTAGACACTCCAATGTTTAAGTCAGTAGACAGCCTAGAGAAGCTAGATGCATAAAAGCGTAGTGTGTATTAGATGGATAGAGAGGCGTACCAAGCCTTTTTATTTATATGTCGTCAATCCATTAATAACAATTGTATTATCATAGTTAGAGGAATTGAATTACTTATGGGTAATTCAGAATATACGCAATCCATATTTGGATTAAGTCGATGAACCGGTATGCCCATCTCCCGCGTACCTTGAGCCCCAAGCCCTCTCGGATATCGGTATGAGTCCAAATGTAGCCTAAGAGTGTGAACCATGAACATATCAGTAGCCCCAAGGTAGATGTTCAGAATTTTGAGGTCTTCTCTCGAGCGGAGTAGACGAGGATTTTTACTCGAGGGTAAAGCAAAGGACTTGATTGATGTACCTCGGAGCGATAACTCGGGGCATCCTCTCGGATTGACCGCTCAGGTTGACTCTTCTGAATATACATCTTCAAGTTATTTCGCATTCCATTTGGACACGTGGACAGCTGAGTTTATTCCCTTTTTCCAATCTGAAAACTGAATACACTTGTGATGATAGCAGTTTGTCCCCCACCTCTCCACTTTCTTGCATCGTTACACGGATCAAGGTAATTACCCACTTAAATGTAGTTTAATTTTGTGTTATATCTCCCAAATATTTGCTTGTTTTTCTCACTTTCAACTTCTCATCAAATTTACAACTGACGCTCCACAACTGATATTTCTCAGAAACCCCAAATCCTTCTTCTGCTTTAATCCCCAAGTGTTCGAATTTTTTCTCTGGTTATTGTCTGTGTTTTTTGCTCTTTTTCTCTTCTTTTCCCATATTCCCTCCTATGCTCTCTGTGATCATGTCAAGTACTAGTTCCAGTTACGAAGTGATATCCAACCCCTTGCATGATGACAGGGTAGATGATAACTCCGCGACTGAGGAGATAAGCTCCGATGACCGTCGACGGGCTGATATTTCCATGAGAAACGCCCTGTTGAGATATCAGCACATAAAGGAAAAGGGAAACCCATGGGTTTATTATTAGCAGCGCTACAACCCCATATAGAGAGAGATGCAACCTTCTCGCCGCGTCCACCAAGTACGGTGTATCTGTTGCAAAGCACAGAGGGCTCCAGCAAGGTGTAGGAAAAGGATCAAAAGGCTCGAGACGGGGTTCATCGCAAACCGTCGATATTCGTCAAAGTACGATCTTATGTATGCACATGATACTGTAGCTCTCAAGGATTTGGTTAGTCCGGATAGGGGAGTAATTTACGGAAGGTTTATAGAACATTGTCTAACTTTAAGGAATACTATTGTATCATCTGCAAAGCTCAAACTTGTGATTTTTCGAGAAGAGTATGACAGCTTGTAGTAATATCTTTTAGTATGATTAAACAGAAAGCTCAAGGTTCTGGTAAAAGATTCAGTGATTATAATAAACAGAAATGGAGATAGAGGATCTCCTTGTTTGATTCCTCTTGAAACCTTAAAGAAATCATAAGGCTTTTCATTCACTAAATAGAAAAACAAGCTGCTTTAGTTTTGCCCATAATATTCTTAACCAATTGTGTATGAAACCAATTTTATGCAATAATTTGGTCAAAATAATCCACGATACTCTATCAAATGTCTTCATCATGTCAAGTTTGAAATTTTTTTTGAAACATCCTGATTTGTTATGCAAATAATACATTGTCTGCCAACTCTCTTCCCTGAACAAAAGCTGACTGTTCAGGGGGGATTAGTGATGGAAAAATGGGATTCAATCTCTCTGTGTAAACCTTTGAAAATATTTTATTTAGAAACTTAGAGAGGCTTATCGGTCTATAGTCTATAAAAATGTATTTTACATCGTGTTTGTGAATTAAAGTGATGAATGATGCTGTTATAGCCCTAGGAATTGTTATACCTAACAGAAACTCATTAACTGCATTCATCAGATCATTCAAAATAATATCCAAACATTTTTTATAGAACATACATGTGTATCCATCCGGTCCTGGAGCTGATTCTCCATCCATTTCAAAGACTATCTGATTCATCAGATTCCAATTCGTATCTATATGTATCATCTTCGGCACATTCTGAAGCAGTTCATCAGTTATACTATCATCAATAGATAACATTTCATCAGATAGCAAATTTTCATGAAAGTTTACTGCCTCTCCTCAATTTCATTTGGATTGGTGATCCATTCACCAGAAAAGTTTTTAATCATTGCTATCTTTTGTTTTGCATGCTTTGCCCTAACTGTTGATGAAAGAATGTAGTAAGAGAGTTCCCTTATGCTAATCATTTTAAGCTAGATTTCTGCTTCCATTAGGTCTCCTCTCTAAGTGTAGCTAGAGTTAGTTCAGCTTGAGCTAAATGTAGTTGGGATCTACTATGTGATGTGGTGATAATATGTGTGTATTTCTGAGGATTTTTTATGATATATTATGTGTCATTTAGCACTTATGAGTTGTATTTGATGTCAGATTACACATGTAGCTTGAGATGAGCAAGAGGAGTAAGAAGTGCTGTTTTGGAGCTGTTTTGATATGATTAGAGCACTTGAAAGATGCTGATCCAGTTGATCCTTAATCCGGAATCCTTCATTTGGCAGAGTTGTGCTTCGTTTAACGATCACTAAATTGCTCGGTGAAGTTGACCCGGACTGAAGTGAAACTGATGAAAGGGGATTACTACACTCTTTTTTCCCACTAGGTTTTTAATGAGGTAGTGTCTAATCCCTTCTTTAGGGAGTTACTAGTTGCTGTCCATGAATAAAGAGAAGACCAAATTCAGTCTGTTTGTCTGTTGGGCCAAAAAGATGTCTTGGAGCCCAAAGAAGAAAGAGAAAGAAGAAATCCTGTTCTGAAAGGGATTCAGTTAAAACATTCGAACAACAAGGATTTCATGCGGCCGAGAGAGAAGAAGAAATTAAGTTGAAGAAGATTCTCCCTTTTCCCTAATTAAGTGGGATTGTATTTTCTATTTCTGGTATTTATAATAATTGTGTGATATGTTCACACTAGGATTAGAACTCTTAATATTTTCCTGATATTTTTATTACTAGAAACAAGGGAAGTATTTTGAGGATTATTTTTGGGGAGGATAAATACTCTTCGTAGAGAAGAGGGAGACGTACGTAGATAGAGAGACTCGAAATCTTCTTCTTCTTCACTGTAATTCTGGCCAAGGGCAGCAACATTCATCAATAATAAAGTGTGGTATTTTCTTTCTAATTCTTTTATTATTATTATGTTAAATTCATCAATTGTTTATGTGTGTGATTTAAGCATGGGTAGCTAAATTATTTTAATCGGTTTAGGTTAATTAAGTGGTTCATAAATTGTGAGACTTAATGCTTGTATGAAGTTTAATCTCTACGGGTTCTTGATTGTTCATGATATAATTTATGTCTGCATGCTTAAGCTTGATCACCTTAATCTTGTTAGGCTAGAGCTAATAAAAGTAGCAAAATTCCTGTCTATACAATAGATAACTAATACAGACTATATAATAACCGGGATGATGAACAGTTGAGTGGGTAATGTTTGCATGCGAATACGTGCTTAATTATCTGAATTGGGTTCTCCTAGATCTTAACGCTGTTAAGGTGTTTATCTAATTTAGCGAATACTTGCTAGGACACTTTGATTAGGGAAGTCGTAGGTTTAGCAAATACTTGCTTGCGATCGAATAATTAAGGGGGAATTCGGAGGGTTCAGCGAATACTTGCTCTCTTATAACTGGTTGATTTGTAGAGAATAAATGAACTGTAGGTGTCAATGATCAATGATTGAACTAACTGATTAGCTTAACCCGGTTTCTTTCATCATATATATTTTCTCTTCTTGCATTGCATTGGATTCGTGTGCTTTATTGTTTTAGTTTTCCGTAGTTAAAATCAAACAAATCTCAATTTAAGGCGTGGTTGCTAAACCAAAATTAATTAGTAGGTTAATCAATAATTTCACACCGTTCTCTGTGGATTCGACCCTGCTAGGATTTTATCTTTAGTGTATTGCAGGTTTTATTTGTGTGAGTGAAACGACGTTCACCACTATGTCCAGTGTTATCTCGTTGGTGTTTTAACTCTCTCTACAAAACATTTTCCTCTGCCAACTTAACATTATCATGCACATTTCTGAAGACTTATTTGTTCCATCCTTTCAATTTATGTTTCAATCTTCTAAGTTTTACAGAGAAGTTAAGCATGCCATATACTCTAGGATCCTCCCCCAACTGTCCCTAACCAGATCTAAAAAATCTTTATGAGTAATGTAACAATGATGAAATTTGAAGGATTTTATATTATGATTCAGTCCATGATTTTCCAGTTTAATCAAAAAGGGGGAGTGATCTGAATTTAGTCTAGACTTAACTCTAATACTAGTATTGAGAAACACAGTTTGAAAGCTAGGTGACATTAAACCTCTATCTAATCTTTCCCACACTGTACCAGTCCTCTTTGATCTAGTTCCCCTGTTTCCGGTCCTAAAAGATATTGAGTTAAACTTGAGATTATAACATAATATTTAATTAAAAAATATTAATCCATTTAATATAATTCAACATACCGCTTAACTAATAAGTTATAAATATTTTATTTCATCCTTAACGTCAAATAGGAAATTGTATTAATTAACGATGACTGTTGTATCTAATATATTTATTTATTTATAAAGGTTTCAAAATTGTGTGTGTATATATTTATTTATTTATAAAGACTTAGGAAATTCTATAATGGTATAATAATATACAATGGGAGACCATATATAAGGAAGACATACCAAAATTGAATAAAATTGAATTGCCCAAAGTTACAAAATTAACTAAACCATTTGAAAAGCACAGAAAATTATAAATAAATTGCGAAAATAGGTCTAAAATAACAAGAATGAAACATGTGGAACCAAATAAAATCGTAAAATGTCATAACCAAAAACAAAAATAAAAAATTATGGTATGCTGGGAGCGGAGGTGCAAGAAATTAAGCAACAGAGAAGATGAAATTTGAGTAGATCTGTATTTAGATACTACAAAGGGCCGTCATCCAATCAGACCAGAATTGAATGAAATTGCTTGTAGTATTGGCCTTATCTTTAGTATACATGTGTTTAGGAATTTTGAGATTTTTCTCTTAATTCTAAGATGTGCACTCTTGTCACCTTATAAGAGAAATTTTTATGGCAATCTCTAGTAAATGCTCTTGATGAAACCTCCTCACTATGTTTGTGCCCATATAGAATAACTCGGTATGTTTTATAGACTGCTCTACTGTCCAACTGGCAAAACCTGCTATCTTCCGATGGTCAAGAGGCCGCCGTGCTCAATGGGTTTCAAATTGAGGTTCAGGTAGAGAGTCTTTCAATAAAATAGAACTGCGTTTTTTTTCTTTTGGCTATAAAAAAGTGGATGGGTGAATTCTTCTAAAGTTCTAGAATGATGTACCTTGTGATGTCTATTCTTAGGAGAATCAAGAAAATCTGTTTCGAGATATATAAGTCACTCTAACTTTAGTACTTACTGCTCCAGATACTGAGTATGTTCATGATAGTTATAGATTTAGAAACTTCTCTATAATCTCATTCACTTCTTTCGGCTTAGGCCGGAAAATGCTTTCGAACAACATGATATAACCCTACGGGCATTTTTAATTAGCCTACGGGCACATTTCGGGATGAAAACCCATGAATAATCCTCTTGATTTTATTTTATTTTTAAAAGGGGAGAAGATGAAATAGCAAATCCTCAAGATCAGATCCATGAATGTCTGAAGAAACATAATTAGTCGAAGAAATAAATTGCACCATTTTGAGAATGGCCCTCAAATGTTTAAATATCTGTACCATATCGTATTGAATAGCCTGAAGCTCCAACCCACACATATCGAAAACATAGGACAAGAGCACTTGCATAATTGCCTTTCATACATCTTCTTCAACTGTACCGATATGAAAGTAACTGAAATAAATGAAATCAAATGCAGTATGAATGAGCAATAGACACAGAGATATATAGTATATAAAACAGTAAAAAGATCCACAATCGTTATTTTGCATCCCAAATTTAAGTTGCACACTTTTTATTTTGACTGTCCAAATTCAAGGTGCACATCGGTAAAGATCATTCATTTTTCTCTCTCACTTTAAAATGTCTAATTCAACTTTGACTTTCTTTATCTAAAAATTTAACCGGATTGGAGGGTTAATTAATCATAATATATATGCAATAGTGTGATTATAATGCATGCTGACGCTACATTGTTTTAGTGCACAGTGAAACACCAAATAACGAACACGGTTAACTTTGCTGATGCCGTGTTACTGTAACTCATTTTCTCTCATATGGCTGGTGAACAAAATTAGGAATGCGCTGTACTCTCCTCTCTGGCTTCAACTTTTGTTCTTGATGGTTCCACACAAAGTTTAAAAGAAAAACAAAATCGGCAGACAGCTCACGTAAGAACCAGTACAGTGTATCAAAGTTTATTTGGTTCAAAGTGATTGACACATTAACTTGAGGTATGAAAACAAATAAATGCGCTCGTCGAATTTCAATGGTTCTGTACGTACGTTCAAATATCTGCATCTGTATTAAGGGACGTCGTACCTTCCTCCGACTCTGTCACTAATACTACTGCTGCTAGAATACTACATTGATTGTAATATAAATACTACGTACTCCGTTCCACTATAAAGAACTTACAATTCAAAGATTCATTCAAATTGATGGGGACAATTTTTAAATTTTGCGTCATCAAAAGAACCGTTCAGTTTGAGAATAAATTTCATATAAAACGACTTCAAATCAAAGGCTGGTGATGCTTATGAAAATGATTTTTCTATTTTGTAGGTTAAATTTTGTTACAAATAATGTAAGAGTCGAATTTGCATGCATGTATGACCGTATATATACGGCATTGCCGATCTGAGATATTTTCAAAGATTGAATGAAAGATCTAATTAATAATAAGTAGATCACGAATAAATTAAATTTAAATTTAAAAAGGGCTCGCACACATTTTATTCAGTGGACATCAATGTAAAATTCAGTATAGGAGCGCACCTTATGGAAAATGGTATCGCTGACGGTCTGAACTGCAGGCTAGCATGTGAAATATGCTTGAGAGCAAATGTTTTCAAAACTTATCCTCTCCGTCTATGAATATTTTCTCTTTTCTTTTTTTATTAGAAGTAAAATAAGTGTATCATTTCTTCAGCAAAATTGATTTTAACCAACCATATTTAAAAAATAATTTGATGTAATAAATTTGTATCGTATAATTAAGGCCCCGCCCACTTTAACTGAATTGAAATAAATTGAACTGAAAATTGCTGAATTAAATTAAAAGCGGGTGAAAATATGGTATATCCTTCTTACTAATATTAATTGTAATAAATTTGTATCGTATAATTAAGGCACCGCCTACTTCAACTGAATTAAAATAAACTGAACTGAAAACTGATGAATTAAATTAAAAGCGGTTGAAAATATGGTACATCCTTCTTACTAATATTAATTGTAACTTAAAAAAAAGTAGGATATCATTTATGTTGTAAATTTACAAAAAAAAAGTAGTAATATATCATTCTTAATTATTAATCTAGTACTTTAAATATATATGAACTGCTTCAAGCAATATTGTGCTCTTCATTTTTATAAGTTGGAAGATGGAGGGTGGAGAGCCTAGCAGAGCCTCTCATGGGAACCCATCCAATTTTGGTAAAACTTAAAATGTTTGTTTTATACATTTATTAATCTTGTAGTAGTACGGAGTATGTATTTATGAACCACATTAATATCTCATCGCGTGAAAAGTGTCAGTAACACTTATTTACTATTCTCCATAATAGCGAGACGCCCCATGCACCGGCTACTGCAGACCTGGTAATGGTCATACGTTTACATATTGATAATTATTATCTTAATGTTAGGACCATTGATGAAAGTCAATTTCTACTATTATTAATTAATATATTGTTAGAGCATCTTCAATGGTAAACTAGGAACCTATATCGGCGTCTCTGTGCATACACTTGTAGATTTGAGTATTGAGTGCAGACTTTATGTTTCAAATTAGGGATATTACACCTGTCAAATCAGTTTGACGCTTTTGTGTCGGTCTTTTAGGAATCTTTCATTTCATCTCTTTTTAGATGTCATTATCAAAGCAGAGAATTAGTATGGCTGTATCTAGCTACTAAGGCTTTAGTTCCTACTTCAGATACAGAGAAGGTTTAAAATAGTTATATCTTTAGAAACCTCTCTGTAATCTTACAAATTGTCTCCCATAGAGGAGATCATTGTATTTTATTTTATGTCAATTAATGGTTTGGGGATGCCAAATATAATATCCCTCCACAAAAAAAAAAAAAAAAAAATAAAATAAAATAAAAGCTAGGAACCTATTGTAACTTGAGGTGCCATGTCATCTTTTCAATCTAGTGGCTTGACAAACTATTTATTCCTTTAATGGTAAGCTACAATATACATGTAGCTTGATTGGGCCCACGTATCTTTAATATGAATAAAAATCTTATTTTAAAAATGAATCACATTTGTAGAATTGAAGAATTGTATCAAAAATATTCGGGTAAATTCGTGTGTGTATATTCATGAGAAAGTTTACATTATATAGGGAGGCTATGTCTACCTAACTATCGAATATACCGATGTGGGTTTAATGTACAATAACATAATTACAGAAGGAAAATGATAGTCTAACTTATATTCCATATACAATACAAATTTATATAGAAAACAAACATCTTCTTTCCTTAACATCCTCCTCAAGATGGAGCATGAGGATCCCGATTGCTCATCTTGCCAATCAAATCCTGAAATGTACGGCGTCAAAGTGCCTTGGTAAAAAGATCAGCAGGTTGCTCAGTAGTACGAATATGATGAGCAACTATGTCACGAGACTGAATCAAATCTCGAACAAAATGACAATCAACTTCAATATGCTTCGTTCGCTCATGGAAGACCGGATTAGCAGCAATATGTAGAGCTGCTTGACTGTCACAAAAAAACTTCATCGGCTGAGAATGCGATACGCCTAGAGACTTGAGAAGAGATTTCATCCAAATAAGCTCACAACAAACATAGGCCATAGCACGATACTCAGCCTCGGCAGAAGAACGAGAGACTGTTGGTTGCTTCTTTGTCTTCCATGAAACTGGAGAATCACCAAGGGTCGCAAAGTAGCCTGTCAAAGATCGTCGAGTAATAGGACAAGCAGCCCAGTCAGAGTCACAGAAGCCAATAAGCTGCAAAGGACTACGAGCTGAAAGAAACAATTCTTGACCAGGATGGCCCTTGAGATAGTGCAAGACTCGAATCGCAGCTTGCCAATGCGCAACTCGAGGTTTCTCCATGAATTGAGCTAAAGTATGAACTGAATAACTCAATTCTGGACGAGTAATAGTCAAATAGATAAGTTTTCCAATGAGACGTCGATACTGAGCAGGATCATCATGCATAGGACCTTCATCTTTCGCAAGATTATGTTGTGTCTCCATTGGAAAAGCAGCAGACTTTGCTCCCAATAAGCCTGTATCAGCCAAAATATCCAAAGTATATTTCCGTTGAGACAGAAACATACCATCAGGGAGACGTGCAATCTCAATGCCCAAAAAATACTTCAATGCTCCAAGATCCTTCATGTGAAAGTAAGAACTCAAATACTTCTTGAAGGCAGACAAAACATCTCTAGAAGAACCAGCAATTACAAGATCATCCACGTAGACCAAAACATGGAGAGTAACACCATTTCGGATATATGAGAAAAATGAATAATCAGCTTTGCTTTGAACAAATCCATATCCGCGCAATGCCTCAGCTAACTTAGTAAACCAATTACGAGGAGTTTGGCGAAGACCATAAAGTGATTTCCAAAGCTTGCAGACAAGCCCGGGATGAGGTAACACATATCCTGGAGGAGGCTTCATATAAACCTCCTCCTCAAGATCACCGTGCAAAAACGCATTATGCACATCCATCTGATGAAACTCCCATCCCTTAATGACAGCAACACCCAAAAACAAGCGAACAAAAGACATCTTAGTAACAGGCGCAAATGTCTCAGTAAAGTCAGTTCCCTCTATCTGGCGATTCCCAAGCACAACCAACCGAGTTTTGTAGTATTCAACAGAACCATCAGAGTTATACTTTGTACGAAACACCCATTTGCTACCAATAGCTCGCTTGCCAGAAGGAAGAGCAGATAAAGTCCACGTCTTATTGCGTTCAAGAGCATCAATCTCAGCAACCATTGCTAGACGCCAGTGAACAGAGCGAGAAGCCTCAGAAAACGTTGTTGGATCCGAGCCAGCCGTAACTGCAGCCAAAAAACTAGAGTGCGAAACCTAAAAAATTATTACAGGAAACATAATCAGCAATATGATAGCGAATACCTGACGACGGTGAGGAAGAGGAAGCAGCTGGAGGAGGGTTTACTGAAGGTGCAGTGGCGGCACAGACATAATCGCGAAGACGAACAGAAGGTTGGCGAATCCTGGTGCTCGATGGTCTGAGCGGCGGAGCAATAACAGTCAGTTCAACATCCGAGTCCGAAGGAGAAGAGGACGACGGAGAATCAGTGTCAGATTCAAATGCCAAGGCAGCTGGGTCCATCGCCGGAGACCAAACGGAAGTTGAAGGCTCAGGCGAGGTATACAGCGATGGCGGGCTTGTGGCAGTCGAAGGCTCAGTCGACGGCGAAACAGCTTTCGAAAGCTTAGCAGGCGAAGTCGGCAAAACATGAGCTCCCCCTCCAGGCGCGTGAGGAGCACGCGCGGGGGCACCCCCTCCAGGCGCGTGAGGAGCACGCGCGGGAGCTCCCCCTCAAGGCGCGTGAGCAAGCGCGGGAGCCACGTCATGGCCATGCATGCCCGGTTCAGCCGTACCCGGTCCATGCACGTCCAAATCGGTCAGGACGGGTTCATATACTTCTGGGCCATGCACTACGTCAGAAGAAGGCCAAGATTACCCAGAAACACGTTCGGTCGATGAGGAACACTCCAGTGAAGCAAACGGGAAGCAATCCTCGTTAAAAACAACGTCACGACTCACAAAAGTCGTACGAGTGTCTAGATTATAAAGTCTCCATGCCTTCTTGTCTGTAGAGTATCCCAAAAACATGTACTTTCGGCTTCGGGAAGCAAATTAATCTCTCGGTCTAGGGAGTTGGGATGCGAAACACAAACATCCGAACACCTTCAAATTTCCATAGTCCAGAACTCAGCCAAAGAGGAGCTGATACGGGGAGCGATCCTTCAGTAGCGGCGACGGAGTTCGATTAATCAGGTAAGCAGCGGCAAGAACACAATCACCCCAAAATTTGATTGGAAGATTAGCCTGAAAATTGAGAATATGACGGTGCTTGCGCTCAACACGACCATTCTGCTGTGGCGTGTAAACAGTCGAAATCTCGAAACGGACTCCTTTTTCCAAAATATACTGACGAAGAGGCCGAAATTCGGTATTATTATCTGCACGAACACACTTGATATTGCGGCGAAACTGAGTAGAGACAAGCGCAAAGAACTCCTTCATCTTGGAAGACACTTCAGACTTACTAACTAGTAAATAAACCCAAACAGCTCTAGAGTGATCATCAACTATAGTCAAAAATGACACTTCCCCACTAAGTGAGGGGTTACTATAAGGACCCCAAACATCACAATGAACAAGATCAAATAAACTACTAGCTATTTTGGTATTCGAAGAAAAACTACTTCTAGACTGTTTTGCTCGATGACATGTTGAGCAAGGAACAGATGTATTATTTCTACGCAATCCTAATATTGGAATAGATGACAACACCGATGGAGAAGGATGACCAAAACGACGATGCCACAAATCAAACGAAAAAACAGAAGCAGCAGACACATGGAGAGATCGAGCAGGCGAAAGTGGAGCCCCGAGACTACACAACCAATAAACCAATCCTCGCTGACTACCAACACCAATCACCATCCTCGTGCTGATGTCCTGAAATATGCATATATTTTCGGTAAGCAAAACTAGAGCTTTTAAGGATGTAGTTAGTTTAGCAAAAGATAACAAATTAAAACGTAATTCTGGAATAAATAAGACGCGAGGAAGCATAATATCGCCAAAATATAATGTGCCATGTAATAAAGCAGTAGATACCCAACCATCAGGCTGTACATCATCAACATCAGTAGGCATAATATCGTGAAGAATGTCCTTGGTACCAGTCATGTGATAAGATGCACCCGTGTCAAGTATCCAGGGTGTAGAGACCTTACCGGAATTTTCAGAATTCATGTTAGAAAATATGTTCTTAACTATACCCCATTGCTTCTTAGATAAGACGGGGCCGAAAGCCTGTCTGTCCAAATCGGTGATGACGGCGGCGGCAGTGGGTTCACCCGGGGAAGGAACAACTCCGGCGAACGGCACTCCAGGCGAGACAGACGAACGAGGAACGGCGGTAACAGGAACAGCGGCGGCGGCGATATCATCGTGTGCGGCAGCAGCAATCTTAGAAACGGTAGGAAGAAGTGGTCCAGCGACGGCAACATTGTCGTGGCGAGGATCCATGGAATAAAAGAAACGGTGGGAACTAATATATTCAAAAATTTCCAGCAAACAAAACACGTACTGGCCACAAATTTTCAGCAGCAATTTTTTTTTTTTCGGATTTTGTTTTTTTTTTGGAGAACAGAAGTCGGTAGCAGAAATCAAAGGAGTGGGAATGAAGATTTCGACAGCGGCAACGGTGGAGGCTCACGGCGGCAGTGGAGGAAAAAGAGATCGGAGAAAAATTGACTTTAGAGGATCGAAAGCTCTGATATCATGTAGAATTGAAGAATTGTATCAAAGATATTCGGGTAAATTCGTGTGTGTATATTCATGAGAAATTTTACATTATATAGGGAGGCTATGTCTACCTAACTATCGAATATACCAATGTGGGTGTAATGTACAATAACATAATTACAGAACGAAAATGATAGTCTAACCTATATTCCATATACAATACTAATTTATATGGAAAACAAACATCTTCTTTCCTTAACAACATTCTTCTATTCTTCTCTATTGTAATAATTATATAATATGTTATTTTATAATAATGGAAAAAATTAAGTAATAAAATTTAGTAAATACTTAATGAATAACCAATGTTTTGATAGTAAAAATATTAAACGAAAATAATTGTCATAAGTAAAAACAAAATTGTCAGAAAGTTATTTGGAAAACTCATTTATCCATATGTAAATTAACGCATAGCATACCTATACCATATGAAACAAAAACTACTTTATTTATGATTTTGCACACGATTTGTGTAGGAAATATTGCGCAGAGGATCTGATCCCATGTGAAATCCACTTTTGTGTAATGAAACATTTAATGACATTCAATGCGTACAATTTCAAGCAGGTCTGCTCCCACAAGCAACAGCTTCCTCCAAGCAGTGTATGCGAACACAAAAATAATGGTAAGCAGTACTGCTATCCTTTTTGAAAATTTGCCAAGCAAGTCCAAAACAACATCGTTGGAGATGCTCTTACTTCTCTACTTTATTTGTTTAGTATATTCCTAAAACCAAGTACTGGTTGGTTAGGGCATCCACAGTCGAAATACCACCCAAACACAACCCCCTTGTGTTTCACATTTTAAATCTTATTAAATTAACTAGTGTAATACTCGTGCCGATGCACGAATATATATTAAAAATTATTATACAGATTAAATAATATTTTTATTAATCAATATATATGCGTCGAATTTCAAATTTTGAAAGATGACTAAATTCAGAATGAAATTATCAATTGTCCATGTTGACATATGCAAGTTATTTAAAAGCATACTTTATTCGATAATGAATAATTCTTCAACATTTATTAAATAACATTATCATTTCACTCTAGATTAATAGTTGATAAACAAAAGTAAAAAAATGAGAATTTTACAAAGTAAAAAAGCTCATTTCAGCTCACCAAATCAAACCACAGTAATTATTTTGTACACGGCAACATAAAAAATCAACTCATGCAATTTCCCTCCTTCCAATTCAACACTCATAACAAAACCATGAACCTATAATCAATTCATTTTATTTTCTTGTTCTTTGAGAAATCATTACTATGTTCTATTCACCCTATATATAAATCAAGAAATCTCCAGGCCATGAATATATACATCCCTTGTGCAGATATTCTTAACTGTGCTGCCACATCTGACCCAGAACCTTGAGTACCTGCTCATAACAAAGTTCTCAAACTTCCCAAAAAGAGGTCACTTTAAAAATACTGTTAGGGTTTTAGTGGGAGATGGGATTTTCAACACAAACGATGAGATTTGGCAAGTGGTTGAGGAAAAAACACCAATCTTGAGTTTCTGATGCAGTACTCCTGCGTTGATGAATCGGTTGTTGGAAAAAATAACTCGTAACAAAATATATAATTAATCTTGGCAATCACACCTAGAAAATATATATAAAAATCCTTTGGCAATCACACCTCCGGGTAAACTGGTTTAAAACTCATACTCTGAATTTTTTTTTTTAAATCTCAAAATCTCTTCTCCTCTCTCTTTTCTAAGGATTACAATATATATAGTTATGAAAGTAAAAACAAAATAGGAAAATAATATATGTCCTATTTCTATTCTAAAACTAAAAAGAAAACAAATATAATCCTTTCTAAACTAAAATTCACTTTTCATGAATAGTTTTGGAAAATAGTTGTTTCCAATCCTCATCATTCTCCCCCTCTTGAAAAAATTTGACTCCGACGAATTATAACAAATAATTTTCGTGGAAGAACTCTGCAAATCTGAACCAATGCTGGACTCTTTGCGTGGATGTCCTTTCCAATGAATAAGATACTTCCAACGTAAAAGACTTGCTTGAATCCCAAACCCATCAAAAGGTCTAACAATGTATTTATGGTGATATATAGGAAAATAATGTATGTCCTAATTCTATTCTAAAACTAAAAAAAAAAACAAATATAATCCTTTCCAAACTAAAATTCACTTTTCATGAATAGTTTTGGAAAATAGTTGTTTCCAATCCTCATCAGTTTCATTCAACCAAGTTCGGGAAGCTCACTACAGACTCGCTGCTCGAGACCTTCCAATAGTCAAACTCGGTTACTTAATACAAAATATGATTTCCCTGAGACATAACAATCCCATTCTCGACTTCGGTTCTCATCAATATCAGCATCTTCTCTCATTTCCCTCAACTAACCTCTTCATCCTGATCAAAGATAAAAACAATATTGAGTCAGTCAGTTCATTTTTATGCCATGATATTACCGACAAAAGCACCGACAAAACAATAAAGTATAATATTTAGCAATAAAGTACTGAACTAAAGTATAACAAAAAATCTACTGAAAATGACCATCGGGTGAGCAAATATTCAATGTGGCCTTTACCTTGAGTTTAACTGGACTTTCAGGTTCGGTCACAATGTACATATGATGCACAATGTGTGTGTGTGTGTCGTTCTTCACCTTAGAAAAACACTGAGCATCAAAGGCTTTGTCTTATTTTTCAAGAATTTTAGTCAAATTCCTCCAAAATTAACATGGAACCTCTAAAATCATTGATTGTAATCTAATCTTTAATAATCAAAAATAAATAAGACATATCTCATGAACAATATACAGTGCCATCATGCTAAACGATCTCATTATCTAACCGTAAAGGTGTTAGTTTCAATAGATATCACTTCCGTCTGAAAGCCTGTGTAGAACAACTCTTATACCACCTTATAATCACAACAGGTATCGATATGATAATTTGAAGTGGGAATATATGACTGTATTGAAGAAAAAAGTTCTGCATCTACATACAATTCAAATTTCAAAGTCTCAGACCTCAAAGTGCATTAGTAAATTTTGGAAATCTGAACATCCATCAGTACCTTAATATCATTGGAAGATAATGGAGCTTCTGTAACTTCAAAAGCATCACTTCCCATAAGTAAATAGGATCTCAGTATGTAGATTAACTGCAAGGACATAGCAGAAGGTGTATAAAGTATTTAACTTTAATGGTGTTTCTTGCTAGAGGCATTTCAATTTTATAGTTATATGGAAATTAGATGAAAATAATAACAGTTTTTTTAAACCTTAGTTACATGATATTAGATGAATCAGTTATTTTTATATCCTTGAACACTCAATGCTAATGCCCGGTTGATACACAAAAACAAAGAGTCAATTCTCAAGCATATATGCAGGAGCAAAACAACATGTAAATGGATAAACCTACTACTGCCCTGCAACATCTAGAGAATTATAGGGATAAAATCCTCATCAAAAGAGCAGAAAACACCAGAAGCTTATGAAAAATGTCACATTAACAGGAAAGCAATAAGAAACTACAAAGGAAAACTTTGAACAGGTTCATGCTCAGGAGTCTACATAAAATTCTTGAGCTTATTCATCAAACCAACAATGTCATATCAAAACAAAAATTCTTTTAAAGAAAAATCGAAACAAACATGAATCAATAATTGCAAACATAGAATCTGCAATTCATGTATTTTCTGTCCATACATTTGTACTCCCATTTGATTCAAAGCTAAGAAACATAGCATAATAAAAATATCTCTTTGGCATTTCATCGAACGCTTGCTAAGCAAAAAAAATAATGCCCAACATATTACTTCAAATTCAATACACACAAATGATAGAACCAAACGTATAAAACTGCAAACCTGGAGATGCAAAAGAGAAGCATACTCTCTCGACATCGATTCTCTGCAGCGAAATATGGGGAATTTGAACACTCAATGCTAATGGCCGGTTGATACACAAAAACAAAGAGTCAATTCTCAAGCATATACGCAGGAGCAAAACAACATGTAAATGGATAAACCTACTGCATTAAAGAGAAATATAACTGGGTGACGGGGAATCCAAGCAGAATCAACAGAGAGCCGAGCAAGTTCAAGCATTGAAGCTGTTTCATTGTTAGAGAAAGATATATCAGAAACTTTTTTATTACAAAAAAATATAATTTTTCTAAAAAGTACAGTTCAGCACCAAAAATAACTCACCAACGCATGAACCACAGTCACCAGCTCCAGGAGAATTAGGTGGTGAGTCAAAATGACCGTTTATTAAAACCGAAGGATCGTTTTCTTTAGAATCGACTGAAGATATCCTGCAGTTTAACTACATAGGTTAAAGAACCTGTCTTTGTGCATGCTAACAACCAAAGCTTGTGAAAAATGAAGCATGAAACTTTTATTTACCTCATTAGGATATTAGTGTGATTTCTATAAGCTGCGGATATGCTACGGCCTAAGAACCTCATACTGAATGTTCCCATTCACTTCTGTTTCTTCAATCTCTATTCTGTGACAACAGTTGTTGAACAACTAAATGTCAGATCCCTACCACGAAAAATCAGTGCCCAAATAACCACATAAGCCTAAAGAGCTGGTACATACAAACCTAACATTTGGTCCTGCCCTCTCCTTTATCAAAAAAAAGTAATTGAACTAAAAGTACAGGACCACTTTTCTTAATCTCGGCAATGATCTTCTTCTCCTGATTGTGTAGACCTTGCCTCTCCTTCTCTGTATCTCCTGGTCCTGATTTGAAAAAAAAAGATTATAAAAATCTCTCTTTTATAAATTATCAGGTGAGTTAGAGGTTAGGGATTGGCTTCACTATCGTATTCTCCGACGGGTGCCTAATAGTCTTCTTCTTCAAATGGTACCAAGTAAGGCGCGAGTAATCATGAGTCAGCAACACCTCCTGACCATCCTCGGAGTAAATGATGGTGATATGGGCTAAGACCCATACGAAGGCCTGGAGAATGTATTAGCAAGGAGTAAGAGAGAGTTCAGCCCACCAGTGGTCCTCCCATGACATCATCTATCTTGGACACACCCGGGTACAAGAAGGACATGATAATGACTTCGTAGTCCCGGATGCGCGACAAGAAAATGACCACTTAGCCTAAACCCTCTCGGATGATCCATTATAAATAGAGGAGTGACCAACAGTAATAGGTATGTTCTATAAGACTTAAATACTATCTGTATTTCTTCATATTCTCTCTCCTCTACATAAAGCCCTATCTTCATCATCACGCCGGAGCGTCTACCCTCGGGTGACCCCGGGGGCTTTGTTTTGCAGGACCTAGGTGAGAGATCAGCCGCGGGTTAGGATTCCAACTCTCCCCGGATTACTTGTACCGGAGATGGTATCCCGGAGCTTACTGGTAGCATCAGTTGGCATGCCCGGTGGGACACACCGCTTCGTCATGCCCCGCGGCAGACCTAAGAAGACAGGGGGAGAACCCCCCGCCAAAGCTAATCAGACAGAAGGTGGTCCTAAGACAAAGAGGGTCGCGGCTGCCCAGGAGGCGCGGAAAGCGGCTGAGGAAAAGGAACGGGCGTGCAAGGAGACTGCCCGGGTGGCTGCCGAGAAGCACCAAGGAAAGAAGAAAGTGCCGGAGCATACTCTCAGGGAGATGCAGAAGGAGCAGAGGGAGAAGGCCCGGCAAGAAAAGGAGAGGCAGGACCAGGAGGCGTTCGGGTAAGGTGGTGAATCCGAACCGGAGTATTTTGATTCTGGAGAAGAGGACCCGGAGCGCGGAGACCCGGAAACCATCCATACCAACGCTGCGGAATTTGGAGAATTTCGAGCATGGAAAGCGGCTAAGGCCGTGGCCCATAACAAGGTACCTGATGTGGTGGACTTGGAGAAGGATGGAAGAGGAGGACCCGGATATCAGCAGATGCCACCAGGACCACAGATGCCCCCGGGTCAGCAGATGCCACCAGGTCAGCAGATTCTTCCGGGACAACAGCAGTATCCGGATCAGCAGTTCCCAGGTGGTTTAAACCCGCAGGCTCAACCATTTTATGACGGATATAACACCTCGTTTAACAACGGGTCTATTGAAGATCGGTTTACTAGGCTGATCGGGAGGCGGGGGATGGTTCCTCATTCCCCGTGGGTTCCAGAGGTGCTAAATTACAAGTGACCGACAGGCACTAAAGCGCCCGATGGAGTCCCGACATACAATGGTGATGGGGATCCAGAGGAGTTTGTCCACACATACCTCAGTGTCATGGGTGCCCGGGACATTGACGAGCCGCTGCAGTGCAAGTTGTTGCCCTCTTACCTCCGGGGTAACTGCCTGACTTGGTTCAAGAGTCTTCCCCAGGGTTCACTGAAGACTTTTTTGGGATTTTGCTACAGTTCTGGTACACCGATATGCAGCTATGAAAACAAACTTTGTCAACCTAGCGACGGTCCTGGCATGCGACAGTTGGAGACGGAGTCTACTTGGCAATATTATGTCCGGTATATTGCTGAGTCTATGAAGGTCCAGGATAGGCATTTGCATGAGAAGGCCCTAATCGACAACTTTGTGAACGGGTTGAGAGACGAGATGTTCTACATCGAGTTAATGAAGAAATGCATTGCACTGTGCATGAAACTAACCATACCCGGATGAATACGGTTGGTTTCTTTGAGCAGCGGGTGATTACGGCCATAGCAACCCAAACAACCACGCTCCGGGCAACTCCTCACCAGGGGGCCCGCCAGGAGCCAGCTAGATGTCCCCCGGTCCAGGGAGCGGCACCTGCGCCGGGGGGACAGACGTTGGTGGTGAGACCAACGTATACCCCACTCTCCAAGACAAAAACGGAGATTCTGGCCATCCATCGGGGTCTCTTTACGGACCCCCCAGTTATACAAGGGGTCCCAACCCCGGCAAATGCTCAGAAATGGTGTGAGTTTCACAAGTCTTATGGTCACACTACAGAAGGTTGTACTGTCTTGCGCACGGATATTCAGAAGTTGGTGGAGCGGGGTCAGCTCCGGGATTGTGTGGCGGGAGATGCGCACCCGGTGGCTGCTCCGGCAGGACAGGGAAGGAAGCAGAACTGGAGAAACAACCGAGGTCAAGGCGGCAATCGCCCGACAGAGGCCAACATTGCTCCTAACCCCACCCCGCAGGCTCATAGACCGGGGGTCCCGGGACCTGGAGCACCCCGGACGATAAATGTGATCAACGGTATAGTGGGCGACGGAGCGCAGACACTGTCGGCGGTGAAGGCCAAGAGTAGATATGTTCCTCCGGGAGAGATCCAGGGAAAGAGGTTTAAACATGATGAGACAATCACCTTCTCGGAAAAGGACGCGGTCCCGACCCAGGTGCTTCACTCTGACCCCATGGTGATTTCCGCCGAGGTGGAAGGTGTGGTGATAAAGCGAGTTTTTATGGATGATGGGAGCAGCGTAGAGATTATGTTCGCCGAGTGTTTCGACCAGTTGCACATCGATCGACATAACTTGAAGCCGTGTCTGTCCCCGCTATCAGGCTTTACGGGTCGGACAGTCCACCCACTAGGTGTTATAACCCTGCGGGTGACCCTTGTCGATCACATGGATATTAACAAGAGATGTACGGTTTTGTGTAACTTTACGGTTATAAATGCTTCCTCCCCGTACAACATGATTATAGATCGAACCTGGTTGACGCAAGCCCGGGCGATATGTTCCCCGTACCATTTAACCATGAAGTTCCCGACGGATCAAGGAATTGCCTCGGTTATTGGCAATCAAACAACCGCTCGCAGCTGCATGCTAACTGCGATTAAGGAGGCCAAGGCTGGAGGGTCAGAAAGATCGAACACTTCAAAACCCGGGGAGAGTTCCGGGAAGGATAACACAGTGGGAGCCGTGCACGGTGACCCGGCATCTTTTGAAGTAGAAGACATGGAGGTTGGAGCCCGGGGTAGCGTGAGCGTCGGAAGAACCTCCCGGTGAAAGTGAAGGAGGAGCTCTGGAAGTTACTCAAGGAGTACGAGGACGTGTTCTCGTGGGGAACAGAAGACTTGACAGGGATACCAGAAGAGTTTGTGATACACCGGTTGAATGTCTACCCGGATTTGAAGCATATTAGGCAAAAGAAAAGAGCCTTGGCAGCAGATCGGGTAGAATTCGTCCGGGCGGAGGTGAAGAGGATGCTGGACGCGGGAATGGTAGAAGAGATCACTTACCCGGAGTGGATTGCCAACCCGGTCCTGGTGAAAAAGCATGACGGATCCTGGAGGATGTGTATCGATTTTACAGACTTAAACAAGTGCTGCCCTAAAGACAGTTACCTGTTACCGTCCATTGATCAGCTGGTGGAAGCAATAACGGGCTATCAACTCCTAGCCTTTTTCGACGCACACCGGGGATATCACCAGATCGTCATGGCCCCGGAGGATCGGCCGAAAACCTCTTTTATTACTGACTTTGGTACTTTTTGTTACAGGAAAATGCCATTCGGTCTCAAAAATGCAGGAGCCACCTACCAGCGCATGGTGGATCGGGTTTTCAAAAATCAGCTTGGGAGGATCATTGAGGTCTATGTGGATGACATGGTGATCAAGAGCAGGACACATGACGCTTTCTTGGATGACCTCCGGGAGCTATTCGTGGTGTTAAGGAAGGTAAACCTGAAGCTGAGCCCAGAGAAAAGCACCATCGGAGTGGCGGCAGGCAAGTTCTTGGGGTATATGGTGTCAAATCGGGGGATTGATGTGAACCCGGAAAAGGTCGAAGCCATCCTGAGCATGCCCTCCCCGAGCAAGGTTAAAGATGTGCAGCGCTTAACCAGGTACTTGGCGGCATTGAGTAGATTCCTGGCACGGGGGGCGGAAAAACACCTGTCTTTCTTCAACATTTTGAGACGAGCAAAGAAGTTTGAATGGACTCCAGAGTGTGAGCAAGCGTTCAAGGAGTTGAAGGAGCACTTGGGGAAACTCCCGACCTTGTCCAAGCCAGTTCCGGGGGAGGAGTTGTTCTTGTATCTGGCAGCCACAGTCCAAGCTATAAGTGCGGCCTTGGTTCGAGGGTCCGGAAGGGCGCAGAGCCCAGTGTATTTTGTGAGCAGGGCTCTCCAAGGACCGGAGACACGTTACTCTTCACTAGAACGTTTGCTGCTGGCACTAGTGCACGCGTCCCGGAGACTTCGTCCATACTTTGAAGGCCACCCTATCACAGCCCTCACAAATCACCCATTTCGGCAAGTCATGTTGAAACCAGAAGCATCTGGCCGGATGATGAAGTGGGCGATCGAATTAGGAGAGCACGAGATCACTTATCAGGCGAGGAAGTCTATCAAAGGGAAGGCTCTAGCTGATTTCCTAGTTGAGATGGCGGACAATGCCGTCGAAGACCCGGGGGAAGGTGAGCCGGGATGGAAATTGCACGTGGATGGCTCCTCCCATGCCGGGGGAAGCGGGGCCGGGGTCGTGTTGGTCAGTCCCGGTGGCAAGGAGTATCGGTATGCGCTGCAGTTCGAGTTTAAAACCACCAACAATGAAGCCGAGTATGAGGCCCTCCTCGCAGGGTTACGCCTGGCCCGGGAGACAGGTGCCAAAGTTATACAAGCCTACAGCGACTCGGCCATTGTGGTCCAACAAGTCAATGGGGAGTATGAGGCCAAAGAAAGAAGTTTGCAGAAATATTTGGAGGTAGTGAAGCTAATGATGCAAGGTTTCCTCCGGGTGACGCTGACACAGATTCCCCGGGAGGAAAACTGTAAGGCGGATGCGCTAAGTAAGTTGGCCTCGTCGGAGCTCAAGCTGGATCAAGATCGGAATCTGTACATGGAGATGATAACTACCCGGGGATATGAGCAACCCAGCCAAGTTGCAGCGGTTCGAGAAACCGAGTCCTGGATCACACCCCTTCTGGAGTACTTGGAGAATGGAACGCTACCGGATGACAAGGTAAAAGCCCGGAAAATCTCCTGAATGGAGAGTGCTAGTGTGGGTGAACACACCTTTTAGTGTGTGAAAATTTTCTTCTCAGATCTACTACTGATTTTGGTGTTTCCGGCCATCCCAGGCCAGTTGCTGCCACCCATGGGTAGTAAATCAGCTAATAGAAACAAGGGGAGGAAATCTGGTACTCAAAATTATAATCGAGATTTCACGGTGACGAAATCAACACAGAGTTTGAAGAATATGGTGACGGGAATACAAGCTTCTCCGAGCAGATCAAGTAAGTTTGTGGTGCAACAGAGAGATCTGGCAGCTGGATTTGAGCAGAATCAGCAAGCGGAGGAGGATCTGAGGTCTGCAGCTAAGAGTGAGCAAGCTGGAGCTAGGAAGGAGTGTGTCAGTGAATGTGGTTCTGGATCAGAGAAGGATGTATGCTCACCAACTCAGGTAGTTTCTACTCCTATGGATTCATACTCAGAGACTGAAGTAATTGCTGCTAAGCAACCAGATTGGGGAGCCCTTTTTGAGGATCCTCAAGCTGGGGTGCAATTTTATGAGACAGTAGTGGTAGATGGAATAGTAACGGGGAAAATTCCAAGGGCTGAGGTTGAGGATAGTATCAAAGAGTGGAATAGTACTGTTGTCTGTAAGGTCATTGGATCTTTCCCCCCTTTGGCTGTGATGGAAGGTTTTTTCAGAAGGATATGGGGGAATCAGAAATTGCAAAGGGTTTGGATGGTCAAGCCAGGGATTTTTCTGGTTAGATTTGTGTCTAAAACTGACAGGGATCAAGCAGTTGAGAAAGGAATTGTATTGTTTGATAGCAAGCCTGTAGTGGTGCAAGCATGGACCAAGAATTTAGATATTTCTATTCCTCACAAAGTGCCTGTTTGGCTGAAGCTGCCTGGCTTAGATGTGGTGTATTGGAAGCCTAGCATTCTAAGTAGGATTGTTAGCCCAATTGGAAAATCTCTAAGGCTGGATACAACAACTTTAGAGGTTGAGAAGATAAATTTTGCTAGAATTCTGGTGGAGGTAGAGCTTGGAAAGAGGATACCAGATAAAATACCATGGATGGATGAAAATGATGTTATTCACCATCAAATTGTTCAGTGTGAATGGGCTCCTGTCAGATGTGATTTCTGCAATTTGATGGGGCATGAAGAACTGCAATGTAAAAAGAAGATGAAGCCTAAGCCTATTGCAAAAATGGTTTATAGACCTAAGCCAGTACAAGTTCAACAGGCAGCAAACTCTACAGTGGGTGTAATGCATGTTACTGTTAGATCAAAAACAAAAATTCCTAGGACTGATGAGGATGACTTTACTGTGGTCCCAGCAAAAGCTATTTCAAAGGCAATGGAGGGAGAGAAAGAAATGGATAGAGGGAAGTCAATTTCTGATGGCTCACCTAGTCATAGTCTGGCAGGGAAAATGGCAGCTGGTCCTAGTAGATCAGGGAATCAGTTTCAACTCTTGGCTGATCCACCTGATGTCTAGTTGCATCCTAGATTGGAATGTCAGAGGTTTGAATAAAGCAGAGAAACAGAAAGCTGTTAAAGAATTCTATCTCTCTCAGAAAGTGGGATTTGCAGCTCTGCTGGAAACTAGGGTTAAAACACAAAATGAACAAAAAATATGGAGATCTATCGGGCTGAATTGGGATTTGATTACCAATGGCTCAGTGATAGATGGTGGGAGAATTTGGATAGCTTGGAGACCTGACTACTTTGTAGTGCAAGTCATTAACAAAGGGGAACAGTGGGTGGATTTGAAGGTGCATTTACAGGAGCATAATTTAGAATGTTATATTACAAAGGTGTATGGCATGAATCAGATTGAAACTAGGAAGCCATTATGGGAGCATATCAATGGATGTAATTACACTGATAAGCCTTGGCTCATTTTGGGAGATTATAATGCTCCATTGAATTTGGAGGACATAATAGGTGGAGATCTTGTGACACCAATAGAAATTGAAGATTTTCAGCACTGTGTAGCTAATCAAGAGTTACAAGTGCTAAAAACTATGGGTCCTTTTTTTACATGGTCCAACCGAAGAAGGGCAAATGACAGAATTTTCAGCAAATTTGACAGAGAAGTGGTCAATGATCTGTGGTTAGAACATTTGATGGATTCAACATGCAGGGTGATGATAGATGGTACATCAGACCATTATCCATTACTAGTGCAATTACAGAAAACAAAATCTCAGCAGCAAAAGGGCTTTAAATTCTTTAATATGTGGACACTCTCCAGTGCATTTTTGCCCACAGTACAGCAATACTGGGAACAAAAGTCAGTAA
Organism: Sherardia arvensis; assembly: GCA_948330725.1. Classification (NCBI taxonomy): domain Eukaryota; kingdom Viridiplantae; phylum Streptophyta; class Magnoliopsida; order Gentianales; family Rubiaceae; genus Sherardia; species Sherardia arvensis. The sequence goes on from OX415235.1 coordinate 20,054,392, forward strand.
GATCTTTGACTGATCTTTTTCAGCAACTGAAAAGATTGGAGAAGCCTCTCTCTGCACTTAACAAGAGGGAATTTTCTGATATTGAAACCAGGGCTAAAGCATCACAGTTAAATTGGGAAAGAATCTGTTTGAAATTGGTGCAGGATCCTCTAAATCAGGCATTGCAAGATGAGGAAACAGTTGCAAGGAAGCAGGCAGAATTATTAAAAGAGGCTGAGTATAAGTACTTAAAACAGAAAGCAAAAATTAGCTGGCTGAAGGAGGGTGATAGGCCAACAGCTTTGTTCTATGCTTCATTGAAAACAAGAAGGTATCATAATCACATTGTAAGTCTGCAAGGTGATGGCAAGACAATACAAGGGAGGGAATCAATTGCAGAACATCTTACACAAGTATTTCAGAAGCATTTGGGGAGAAGTTTTGAAACATATGCCAGTATTGACCAACAGATTGTGAGCAGAGGGGGAGTGCTAAATATTCAACAACAGTGTCAGCTTATCAAACCTATTGCTACTGATGAAATCCTTTTAGCATTAAAAGGAATAAAGTCTAGCAAAAGCCCTGGGCAGGATGGATACACCAGTCATTTTTTTAAGAAGTGCTGGGAATGGATAGGTGAGGACTTTACTACAGCAGTGAAAAGTTTTTTTACTGGTACTGGAGAGCTACCTGAGGAGTGCAGTAAGGCAGTGTTAACATTATTGCCAAAGACAGCTCAACCACAAACAGCTACAGACTATAGGCCTACTGCATGCTGCTCAGTGGTGTACAAAGTTATCACTAAGATATTATGCAAGAGGTTTGGCACTGTATTACCTCATTTGATTGGCAATAATCAGAGTGCTTTTGTACAGGGGAGGAGTATTGGTCACAATATATTGCTCACAAAGGAATTACTACACAAGTACAATCTTCCAGGTTTGATCCCTAGTTGTTTGATTAAAGTTGACATTTCCAAGGCTTTTGACAGCATAAATTGGGATTTTTTATTCAATTGGCTTGCATGTCTGAAATTGCATGGCTTATTCATTCATTGGATAAAGCAATGTGTTACACAGTCCAAATTTTGCATTTCTCTGAATGGTGGTCTTACTGAAACATTTCAAGGCAAGAGAGGGGTAAGGCAGGGGGATCCTCTCTCCCCTTTATTGTTTGTTATCAGTATGGAATATCTCAGTAGATTGCTGGATTGGCACTACAAAACAGGGCTTATAGAATATCATCAAAGATGCAGGAAAATAGGAATTCACAGCTTACTCTTTGCTGATGATTTACTAATTTTCTGTAAAGCTTCTAATAAGTCTATGGAGGGTGTGGGGAAGAGTCTGAAGATATTTCAGGACACAACAGGGCTGGCTGTTAATGATTTGAAGTCTCAAGTGTATTTTTCTAAGATGTCTGAACCTGATCAAGTGCTATTGGCACAGGCACTTAATATAAGTAGAGGCCATTTTCCAATCCATTACCTTGGCTTACCTCTTAGCCTTGGTAAATGGGAGCGTGGAGCTAGTGAACAGTTGCTGGAAAAGATGACTGGAAGATTAAGAACTTGGCAGTCCAGGAACCTAACATATGCTAGGAGAGTGCAACTTGTTAATACTGTATACTTAACATCACTAGCTATTGGACAAGTGTTTTCAAGTTACCAGAGAATTTGATGAAGAAGATTGTGGTGCTTTGCAGGAATTATATATGGGACAGGAAGATAGGGGAGAGAGGTTTCACTCCAGTTGGATGGGAATCAATGTGTTTTTCAAAGGTCAATGGAGGCTGGGGAGTAGGAGATCCTTCTCTATGGAATTCTGCTTCAATTACTAAGTTGTTGTGGGATATATGCACAAAAAAGGAAGTACTTTGGGTACAGTGGAAGCATGCATACTATTTGAGAGGTAAATCAATTAGTAACTGCAAAGCAATAGGCAGTCACAGTTGGGGTTGGAAAGTGTTAATGAATGAGAAGAAAGATATGCTGCACAGAATTTCAGAATGTCTCACCACTGCTGGGAAGTTAAGCATAAGGAAAGCCTACAATGTGAAGAAGGGGAGAGTGGATACAGATCATATGGCACAGCTTGTATGGCATGCCAAGGTTTTGCCTAAACACAGAATTTTCTTGTGGATGCTACTTCATTCCAGGTTAGCTACAGTTGACAGATTACAGCAATTTAGAATGCTGGGACCACAGCCTCCATGTTGCTTGTGTAATATTATAGCAGAAACAGCACCACACCTGTTTTGTCAATGTACTTATGTCAAAAGTGTTCTGGACATAGTGCAGCTACCAGGAGCTGGTAATCTGAGGATGTTAAGAAAGCATTTGGTTCAGTTGAAGAAGAGGAAGAATTATAGAAGATTGGCCTTGTACATCACAGTCCTATATGGTATTTGGATGGAGAGAAACAAGAGAATATTTCAAAATGTTGCACAGACTGAGGGTGAAGTGGCATCATTAAGTTTAGCAGAAGTAAATAGCAGATTTTGAGGCTAAAAGTGTGTTATGTTTATGCTTGTGAACCAATTTTCTCCCTGATTTTGTAACATCTTGCATATCTAGCTATCTAGAGTTCTCCTCAATTGTGGGGAACTCACAAACAATAGCATTATAGATTGTAAGTCTAAGTTGGGGAAAAATTGGTTCCTAGATCATTTGTTTGATTTCTTTTTGCTGTTTTTATGACATTAAGTTATGTTTGACTGGGAGTGAAGGTCAACATTTTGTAATTGTTTTATGATGATTAATGAAAAATTGGTTCATCAAAAAAAAAAAAAAAAGCCCGGAAAATCCGGGTCAAAGCACCTCGGTATGCCGTCTTGGACGGGGAGTTAATCCGGAGGGGATATCTTCAACCTTGGTTGAAGTGCGTGGATGGGGAGGAAGCACGCCACCATTTGAAAGAAGTGCATGAGGGTCCCAACGGAAGTCATCAAGGGGCCCGGACTGTGGCTCGGAAGATCATGTGCACGGGGTACTATTGGCCTACGCTGTTTGAGGATGCCCAAAAAGCAGTCCGCTCCTATGAACAGTGCCAGAAATTCGCACCCTTGATCCATGTGCCGCAGGGGGAGATGATCGGGATATCTGGAACTTGGCCTTTTATCCGTTGGGGTTTTGACCTGGTAGGCCCCTTCCCGACTGCTCCCCGAGGCTTCAAGTATCTGATAGTGGCGGTTGACTATTTCAGCAAATGGGTAGAAGATGCTCCCCTGACCAACATTAGGGGAAGTACTTGTGTAAAATTCTGCTAGAAGAACATTATTTGCCGCTACGGAATCCCCCGGTTCATAGTGACAGATAACGGGGCACAGTTTGAGAATGATCCTTTCAAATCCTGGTGCAAGGAGTACGAGATTGAACAAAAGCTGACCTCGGTCTACCACCCCCAGGCTAACGGGCAGGTTGAAGTAACCAACAGGACCTTCGTTAACGGGATCAAGACACGTCTCCAAGGAGCAAGAGGAAACTGGGTTGACGAACTCCCAAGTCTTCTATGGGCAAACAGAACGACGGAGAGCTCCGCCACGGGCGAGTCCCCCTATAGCTTGGTTTATGGGCGGAGGCGGTCATCCCGGCCGAAGTTGGAGTTCCCAGTCTCCGATCGAAGTTCCCAGACGAGCAGGCAAACCAGAACGAACGGCTGCTGGATCTAGACTTACTGGAAGAGAAGCGGGAAAAAGAAGCTCTGTACGAGGCCCGGGTGAAGGAACGGGTCAAGAAATATCACGACAGGAGAGTGCACAAGGAACAGTTCACCCCGACAAGAGCCAGCAGGTTGCGAGTGGGAAGTTAGCTCCCAACTGGGAGGGGCCTTATAAGGTGATAGCAGCCCACCCCGGGGGAAGCTATGAGTTGCAAGATAAGGCCGGGAAGAAGGTCCCGCGGCACTGGAACATTGCAAATTTACGTAGGTACTATGCCTAGCTTATTTTCTGTATTTACCCCTCTGGCAAGGGTTATGCCTAGGACGGTAGCATGAGAGCGGCACGGGAACCTCTGGCCAGGGTTGAGCCTAGGTTGTCCCGTGGCCCGCATTTGCATTTTATTATTTTGCTTATGAAGATCGTTTTGCAAGTTTAAATTTTCTTAAGTATAGTCGATCTGGGGCCGCTTGAACAAGCGCCCGGGGGGCTAGTGCAAGAGTAGCGGGAACGCTTGAACAAGCACCCGGAAGACCACCCGGGCACGCTTGAATAAGCGACCCAGGGAGACAGTTGAAACAAATACTTGAACAAGTATCGGGAAATAACATACACACACATATCATTAATCTATGATCAATAGTTACAAAATTTACAACTTTAGATCTTACACTATGCAAACTAAACTAACAAAGGAAAGGATGACCATCCCAACTAATAGGAGATCCCTGATCATCTTGAGTGGCAGGATGACTGGGTTGACTGTTAGTAACAGTGTTTCCCGGGACATTTGACTCCTCAGCCGGGTGAGAACCAGATGGACCAGCCCCCGAAGGACCAGTTTCGGCATATGGATCGAAATCGTCATCTGAGGATGAAACCTCAGGTGATGATATCCTACGGGGAGCTCCAATAATAACGGGCCCTTGAGCACGGGGAGACTTTTTCTTCTTTGTGGCCACGACTTTGCTCTTTCCCTTGCTCCTTTCCCGGGCTAAACGCCTTTTCTCTTTAGCGGCGTCTTTGGAAGCAATAAAGGCCCAGATTCTGGCAGCATCTTCGCGGAGTCGAGACACTCTCCGGGCAGACTCCTCCGGATCAACCGAAACACGGAATCCGAGATACCTTTCGACAGTAAAATCAAGAGAAACTCGACTTGGAATGAGTACCAAGGACGGGGGGAGATATTTCCCCTCTCTTTGACGCTGCCACCAAGCGGCGGTTTCCTCGAAAGCAGGACGGTATCGAGACTCGGGGTCATTCCAGCCCATACGAAACATACGTACTAACAGCGCCCCGACCTCACGAGGAAAGTTGGTATAAAGTGGGGGAGAAACTCGACCCAAACGCAATCCGGTCAAGTGATAGGTAAGTTGCAGGGTGACAAAATTCTCCCGGAGGATTAGGTTCCGGGCCGCCAGCTCCCGGTTCTCCCTCTCAAGCATTAGATTCCTTCTGAGGGGACCGCCCCTTCTCTCCAACCATTTGAGTTTGTCGCAATAAAACGGAAGTTCGGACCATACCAAGTCAAACTCTTCCTTGAGGCGGGACTTGAAGGCGTCGTGTTCGGCTTGCAGCATTGAAATGGTCTCGTCTGCATCCAAAACGGCGTTCAACCGGTCTCGAGCCAGGGATTGACACCGGGAAAGGGATCCAAATTGATTTGATATTTCCCTAAGTTTTGTTACCAACGAAGTGACATCCGGGAATTCATCTATCACCGACCCGATCCCGGATTGAACCAAAAGATAACGAGTTTGAATGCCGTCCATTTGCCAACGATTCAGTTGTTCTTCTAAATCCTCACACCGGGGACACGACCTCTCATCATCCGGGATCGTCTCGGTAGGAACAGCACCGGGAGGATTATCCCGGGGCTACACAAGAAAAAAATCTCAGACACAAAATAAACAATGGAGGAGAATAGACTATGTAAAAAAAAACATCCATAACTTAAACTGCTAAAAGTTGGATAAATGTTATGTCTAAAATAAAAGAGAGAGAGAGAGGGACTCTTACATCGTTAGAGTCATCACTCTCATCCCCGGAGCTCTCTTTTCCTCCCTGATTAACAAAAGAGAACCATTCAGGGGGGGAGCCCGGGGAAACAACAATTAGAAAACATAAAAAGTGAAATTAAATTACAAGGAAAAAGTATCTAAGACTATACTTCCTCGTCCTCGTCGGAGCCCTCATCCTCGTCCCGGGGTGACAGCTCCTCCCGCTGAACCTCGTCGTCGACCGGGCAAACTCGGGCCTCTTCATTCTCCGGAGGATCTTGCTCGACATCCTGGACCGGGGGTTGGCCGTCCTGCTCTCCATAGCATCCTTCTTCATCCTCGGAAGCTGCCGGGGTCTCGATGTCAGCCAGAGTGGTCTTATCATCTGGCCCAGGATCCTCCCTGTTCTGCGCCAACTCGGCGTCTCCGACGAATGAAGTCATATCCTGGGGGCTCACACTTTTGGCACCCTGGAAAACGGTCATAACACCGGGGGAGATCCCTTGCAGGCCATTCTTCATGAACTGGTCCATGGCATAGTTGAACCTACCATCTGACTTGGGACGGTACCAGGCATCTCGAAACTCCGCCCTATATTCCCGGGGAATATATTCCGGGACAGATTTGTAAGCGGAGTGGAGAGCCGCCTCATTGGAAACATCGCACAGGGCCAGTAGTTTCTCTTCGAAGGAGTGACTCGTGAAAACCCGGTCTATGAACGCCCAGCAAAGAGCCTCTTGGGCGTGGGCTAAGCCACGTTCACCCGAAACTTGCGCATTTTTCTTGACCCGGGCGAGCTCCTTGTGGGCCAGGGAGAGTTCCTTGCAAAGGGAGGCATTCTGTGACCTCAGCTTTTCCATCTCCTGGGAGAGGCTAACTGACATGGAATCGCAGGCCTCGTTGATCAGCTCTCGCATCTCGGGAAAGTCGAAAAGTGCGGAGGCATGATCCTATACAAGGAAGGAAACATGCATTTTGAGGAAAATGACACAGCACATGTAAAAGAAAAGTAAGGGGAAAGAAAAAGAGACAAGAACTCATACCCGCGAGTCGCTCACTAGAACGGTACGGGAAGATGAGCCAGTCTTGACCTCAACAACAGGTCCTGGATGGCTCTCAGCAGTATATTTTTCGAGCAACTCTTTCCTAGGAACCCGGGACGAGTCACGGGAACGGGGGTCGATCTTCTTTTTCTTCAAGTTCCCCCCGGGTGAGAGAGTAGGGAAAGCCAGCGACCGACGGTTTCCAACAGGGGGAATCTCGGCCACATACCCCGCCTCCCTCTCTGCACCAGGGACCTTCCCGCTGGACCCTCCTCTTCAGCCTTCCGTTTTTTGGTCGGTCCGACCTGGGCTTTCTTAAGCTTCTCCGAAGGAAGTTCCCCCGTCTCTCCACCGGATTTCGCCCCGGGAGGGACTATCGCTGAAGAAGGTTTGGGGAAAAGGGCTGAAGCAAACAAAAAATTTAATAAAAAAAGGAAAGAAAAAAAAATATGAAAAAGAAAAACATACCAATACTTCGCTTCGCGTACAGACGGCGGCATGTAAACACCTCCGGGGGATATGCCTCCCGGGGAAAGTCATAGCCTCCCACCATCTGGTAATCTTTCAAGCTAACGAAGTGCTTGGACACCAGAGCGTACTCATCTGCCACCTGGCGAAACTGAGCGGGGGTAAGAGCACACTTCATCTCCGCCGCGCGCTGCTGGTTCCAACCTGGGACAGGATACTTCTTCTCGTCGAAGGTGAAGTAATTGTTCATCCAATCGTTCGTTTTGACAGAATCAAGCCTCCCGGAGCAGATGAGTTTCGTCTTGTTGCGGCGCAGGACATTGAAAACCCCGGGAACGGCGGTGTCCGAAAGATAGTAGAAACTTCGGAATAGGGCAACACTTCCAGTTATACCTGCCTTATGATAAGAATACAAAAAGGCAAGCATAACTCTGACAGCGTTGGGATGCACTTGAGCCGGTGAGATGTTATAATAATTAAGGAATTCGGTGAACAGCGGGGGTAGAGGGAAGGTGAGCCCGTGTAGGAATAGATGCCGGGGCATGCAAGCCCGGGACTCCATATCGCCGGTGAAGGGCTTAAGCCCCGCGTCATAAGATAGTGGGACATACATCCGCTTGACAAGGTCCCGGACGGAGTCGTCCACCGGGGTCTCTCCGGGATCCTTGGGGTCAGGAGGAACAGGGGCGCCATACATAACGACCACCTTGGATGACATTAATCCTTTACCGCCGGTCGTGCGGGGAGGGAGATCCTCAATGGGGAGAATTTCGACGTTCAGGGAATGATCGTCGATTGGAGTAGGGGCGCTACGACTCATATCAGAAAGATGGGGAATAAAAGATAACGACAGGAAGTCTTTTACGATTGAAAATAAATGCAACAGTAGTTTGTGAAATTAGAGGGTGAAAATGAAATCTATGATCAGTATTTATAGAGGAGGATGAAAGGAATTTCTTGGAGTTTGAAAAAGCAAACACATCGTTTGAGAAACGCAATAATGAGCATTATTGGGAGGGTAATAGACAAACAGGCGCACACGCGAAAAACGCGCCAACAGCGCGTGGTGACACGGGCCGGCTACTTCATAGCCCGCTTGATCTCTTTCAGAGACCCAGCCTCCCGGGCCAGGCCCCGGAAGCCAGGGTCTCGGGGGGCTAGTGGTGATATGGGCTAAGGCCCATACGAAGGCCTGGAGAATGTATTAGCAAGGAGTAACAGAGAGTCCAGCCCACCAGTGGTCCTCCCATGACATCATCTATCTTGGACACACCCGGGTACAAGAAGGACATGATAATGACTTCGTAGCCCCGGATGCGCGACAAGAAGAGGACCACTTAGCCTAAACCCTCTCGGATGATCCATTATAAATAGAGGAGTGACCAACAGTAATAGGTATGTTCTATCAGACTTAAATACTATCTGTATTTCTTCATATTCTCTCTCCTCTGCATAAAGCCCTATCTTCATCATCACGCCGGAGCGTCTACCCTCGGGTGACCCCGGGGGATTTTTTTTGCAGGACCTAGGTGAGAGATCAGCCGCGGGTTAGGATTCCAGCTCTCTCCGGATTACTTGTACCGGAGCTGGTATCCCGGAGCTTTCTGGTAGCATCAAATGATAGGGATGAGTTCAGCCGGGGATTCAATAAACGGAGGTGCAATAGAAAACAACAGAGTCCAACATTCCTTGACACCATACTCCTTCATGATCCATATGTCCACCCTGTTTTTTTTCCTAGGCCTAATCAAACACAAGTTTCCACCCAACACCTGTTTACAATACTTAAACCTATCAACTCATATTATCATGACATAATTCAAGTCAGTATACGAATAATATCATCGCCATCTCGCAGTTCCCTCCAAATACCAAATCCATAAACATCAATACTATATATGTCTCTATCATAGATGATCCTCACAGGCATAAGCGCTACTGATACATTATAAAATCAGGGAAAAGACATATCAAAAAAGCTGTATCATTTATGCTACCTCAATGGTGAAGAGATCATCGCGGCCAGTGAGTGGAGGTTTGGGCAATGTAACATGCTTCTCGGTGCGAAGATCGAATCCCTAACCGCCTCCGCAGCCGCGCCGTACTTCGCCGGCAGGATGAACTGCATCGTCATCGCCTTGCCTCCACCGTCCCGCGTCACCATCGGCGCCTTCATGGCGATCTTCTCCGGCGGCGCCTTCATGATCCCAAAAACATCAATCGCCTCCCAAAAATCCCTACAGATGTAGCCTCTCACATCACCTTGCTCAGGAGAGGACGAAGAAAAGGGTATAAATTGTGGTTTAATTCTGACCAGTAACGTAAGAGGAAAAGGGGAAGAAACGGCAATTCAGAAAGAATAAAACAAAAATAATTCGGATGAGTAGGGTTTAGGGTAGGTTGATGTGTCAATTTGTAGTAATTTTAAAAATATTTCAAAAATCTCACAAAATTCTAAATCCTTGTCTTTTAAAGTATAGTACAGATTATTCAACTCATCAACCACAACACTCAAACACAACCTCAAACCCATCTCCACACTAGAAAAACAACCCAACAACTATTCAGCAACTATTCATAGAACCCACATGTTTTTACCAACATATTTATTCATTTTTGTTTTGGAATATGCATCATGATATGAATATTTTTTGAACAAAAAATATTCAAACTAATATATACAAAAAGTGAATTAAAATAATATTACATATTTGATAAAAAAAATTTAAAAAAAAACCCCTAAAACCGATGTAAAAAAAAATAACGCATCTGAATTCGACAAACGAACAAGTAATTAATGATGATTACATTACAATAAAAAAAAGCATACATATTGATCTAGTCTGATCAATTATTAAAAATGGAAAACTTAAATATTGATCTAGTCTGACCAATTATTACACACACAAAACAGATTTTAAAAAACACTCGAACGGTTTGATTTAGGTACGGTTCCCTCGTTGCGCTTCGTGTTGGGCAACATGCTTCGTGAGATCATACATCAATTGATTATGTAGATCCCTGCTGCGAATGTCAGCCTAATTTTTCCGAAAAGCAGCAAGATTGGCGCGTTGCCCGTATGGCTGGCAATTGGGTCGGGTTGGCGGATTGGCGGGTTCGTGTCGGCGGGTTGGCGGGTTGGAAATGCTAAACCCAAACCCAACCCAATAATATTTCGAGTCACAAAATCTTGACCCAAACCCGACCCAGTAAAAATTCGGGTTACCCAAACCCAACCCACGAAACCCATTTATTAATAACCGGACTAAATTTTAAAATTTATGCAGCTCAAATGATACTGTCATATGGAAACTAAATCAAGAATTACAAACTTAACTCTCAATTTCATCATAAATTAGTAGGATAATCTCAATGATTTTGGAATTGGAGGATTTGTTTGCATTTATGAAGGCAATTTCAATCATTTGCACAATTACACCTTAAATATATGGGTCAAACAGGTTACCCATTTAACCCACGGGTTTGACCTGAACCTAACTCATTTATTTTCGGGTCACTCGTGTCTAACCGAATATAGACCCATGACGTGTTTCGTGTCAACCCAAACCCACTAAATTCGTGTTCGGTTCAGGTCGGGTTTTCGTGTCGTGTTTCAAATTGCCACCCCTAGTTGCCCGGCTTGGTAGTGCCATTCCATATTTGGGTCAGGGTGATCATAAACAGTGGGTTTAACTGTAAACCCATAAGATTCACATTCATCTTCAACTATCATATTGTGCAATATGATACATGCAATCATAATCCTCCTCATCATCTTCATTTCCCAATACAAGGCCGGGCGACGGATCACAGCAAATCAAACTTGTAGAATTCCAAAAGCACGTTCAACATCTTTACGCAGACTCTCTTGACGCCTGGTGAAAGTTCTCATCTTATCAGTGTTTGGAGCAATGTAGGCTGGAATGAAGGCTGCCCATTTGGGATAGATCCCATCAGTAAGATAATAACCATGGTGGTAAGCGTTTCCATTCACTTAATATTCGACCAGGGGGACCCTTCCCTCGCACATATCATCAAACAAATCTGATCTTTGAAGCACATTGATATCATTGTTTGATCCAACCATACCAAAATAGGCATGCCATATGTGTGTGTCAAAAGAGGCCACTGCTTCCAATATGACTATGGCTTTACCATCTCTCCCTTGGTATTGACCCCTCCAAGCAATGGGGCAATTCTGCCATTCCTAGTGCATACAATCAACACTTCCGATCATTCCAGGGAATCCACGTTGATGACCTGCTTCTTTAAGGCGTGCAATGTCGTTTGGCGATGTTGGCCGCATGTAGTGACCTTTGTAGAGCGAAATGATTCATGTAACAAAGTGTCTGACAGTATCCCTGGTTGTCGTTTCGCCAATCTGGAAGGTCTCATCTTGTTGGTCGTTTGAACAACCGTAAGCTAAATGACGCATTGCTACCGTACACTTGTGGATTGGTGAAAATCCAAGAACACCGGTCGCATTTGGTTTTTGCTGGAAATATGGGCCGTGGTTGGCTAAATCATCCACGATTCTCTGGAATAAAGACCTTTGCATACGATACCTGTTGCGAAATTGCTTATCGTTATACGTTATTTCTGGTGGTGGGTTAAAATAGTATTTTTGAATTGCATTTTGAGCCGCAACACGGTCTCGCTTGATGTGGTTTCTTTTTTTCTTAGGCTGGATGGGGGTAGTTTCGGAGGACTCGGCCTCCTCCACTTCTTGATGGTGGCATGGTATTTCTGGGTACAAGCTTGAAAGCTGGGACACGGATATAATGGCTCTAAAAATTCATATCTAAAAGGTTCATATTGTGGAATTGAGTTTGATGACTCTCCTTCATCAGCAGAATTAGAGAACGACATTATTGCAATATTGTGAGATGCAAAGTCTGAAGGTTTGAGTTGAAGGATGAATAACAAGGAGTGATCTGATGAGTTTATATAGAAAATGTTGGGATGAATACACATTGGTATGCGAGTTTGAATTATCTTATCTACCGAGTTGAAGATATGATGTGACAAATCTATGAAAAGTGTATTCAAGTATGTCGGGGAGTGGGAGTTTGAATTATCTTATCTACCGACTTGAAGATATGATGTGACAAATCAATGAAAAGTTTATTCAAGTATGTCGTGGAGTGGGGGCTTGAATTATCTTATCTACCGACTTGAAGATATGATGTGACAAATCTATGAAAAGTGTATTCAAATATGTCGGGGAGTGGGAGTTTGAATTATCTTATCTACCGACTTGAAGATATGATGTGACAAATCAATGAAAAGTGTGTTCAAGTATGTCGGGGAGTGGGGGCTTGAATTATCTTATCTACCGACTTGAAGATATGTTGAATTAATTATAATTAATGAAATGGCTTTTACAAATAAAATAGCATATTGATCTAGTCTGACCAATTATTTGACAATAATACAAATACAAAGTTTAGAAATACAGAGCATGGTTTAGGCTAACTAATTATTACTGAAACTCATCCGCCTTCTTGTCAAGTAGTTCCTTCATGAGAGCGTCACGCATTTCGATCTCCGTCTGGCTCGGATTTGCCTTGTTGATCAAAGTGTTGAGAATCTTGTATCGATAATTCATGTGGATTTGTTTGGCTTGCTGCTCGTCATGTCGATGTTGTTTGTCAATATAAGCCTGCTGCTCAATTGCAAAGTTCATTCGATTCTGTTCAAATTCTACCATCTCACTACTCCAAACTTGGGGGGCTTCTGTAGACTTCCTAGTCGAAGTACGAGCACCACTACCATCACCTTTGCCATTGGCCATACACTTTCCCTTAGCCTTCTGTTTAGCCTGTTTGATATCGGGTGGTCCTGATGGAAAATTGGGACTTTCTTCATCGCTACTAAGATTCATGGTGGTTCATCGCTCTATATTTTCATCTCCCCCACTAGACACAAATTTTGCTTGATGTGTTCCAATGTCATTGGTATAAGCAGCCAAAAATTTGGGTTGCATGTTTGCAAAGATCTAAAGCATGGAAAAAATCAAATGGACCTGTAATTTGATCTTCCATCAAAAAGCATTCCATGGCAAGTTTCCGAACATCATCAGGGCTGCCGCTGCTCCTAACTCCTTGGTAGTGGCTGTTGGCGCGTCTTTCACATCCAACATATTTTGCCATATGATTCGCCATTTTATTCCAATGTGACTTGACTGCTTCTTTTGACCTGATAGCCGGGCAACACAGATTGTCCTCATCCATAATATTCTGCCAAAACATTTCCGGTTTCTGGCATGTACCTTTTATAAGATCTTGAGAATGGTTGAACCATGCACCAACTAGAGCTATATCATCTTCATGAGACCACGCGACTGCCTTAACTTTCCCTTTCTTCTTAGTACTATCAGAAATTATCACGACTTCATCATCATCCTTCTCGCGATGTAACATATTGCCTAATCAAGAGAAGCAAAATTTGTTTAAAAAATGTAATTTTTATGCAACAATAATATGTACACTCTCATACTAAAATTACGAAAATATTCAAATTCTTGAATATTTGCCACACATTAAATAAGTATATATGTATAAATTTTTCATCCATGAAATTGGTGTATACATACTTTAAATCATGTAACACAAGTTGAATAAGTATGTAACATAACTATTTAGCATAAACTATTTATGAATACATGCATATTTACAACTTGTTCGCCTTCATACTTGCAAGTATTCATGGGAAATAAATATCAAAATTTGCCAACTATACTAATAAAAATATTTCATATGTAAAATAAGCATTACATAATTATTTAGAATCAAATAAAAAATACAATTTAATATATATCAGGATCATCCTGATATTGGCAATATCAGGCACCAATTAAATAACGACACATCATCTTTAACTAATTTATGATTGGGCCACGTGTTCAATCATTACCCAGACGGGTTTAGGCATTCTAAATTAGGGTTTTAGAACTTTACTAAAAATATCTTAACCAATTAAAACATTACAATTGTACACGTGTCATTATCTTATTGGTGCCTGATAAGCCCTATATCAGGATCATCCGGATGAATGTTATTGTCAATAAAATAAAGCAATTGTTAAAAGAAATTAAAAACACGAATAACCTCGTTCTTCATATGGACGGGTGCTAGTATGTTGGCTCGGAGCACCTTGAGGTTGAAATAAACATTCGACATCGTTAATAGAATCTATATATGGATGATAGTCGTTTCCATATTCATAGTTAGGATTATGAGGAAATTGGTATGGATTTTGTGAACTTGAATTCAAAGAAGTAGGAGACATTTGGGTGTTATTTGGTAAAATTGGAAAGCGTGACATAGGATTTACTTCTACCCCTACCCCTAAGAGGACGAGAATTCATTTGAATTCAAATGGAGAAAAATTTGGAAGAAAATATGATGGAGAAATGGGGAACAAAATTTTGGGTTAAGAATGGTGTGTAGAATTGTTGGGTAGAATGTATGGTATTTATAGAGGGGGGAGGAACAAAAATTCAGCCTACAAGTAAATTTGAAATTATTTTTATTTCAGGAAAAAAAACGGTTTTGACACGTGGCCCAATCAGAAGGTGCCACGTGTCCATAAACTTTGAATCAAAATTCAAAATGGCCCAACGGCTAGTCTGTGCACAACAGCCATGTCCAACGGCTGAAAATTTTCAAATTAAATGCCCAACGAAAGAAAAGAGAAAACAAAATAAAAAGGCATCCCCCAACTTAATTCTTCTAGTCCACAAGCTCTAAAATATCACCATAGTGGTGATTTTTGTAACTATAGTGTGGACCTAAGAATAACCTTTGCTAGATATTTAATAATTCAATCTTCCAGTGAGTGAGTATTTTCATCGTTCAAATTCAAGTAGTAT
The DNA here is from genome assembly GCA_948330725.1 of Sherardia arvensis. Classification (NCBI taxonomy): domain Eukaryota; kingdom Viridiplantae; phylum Streptophyta; class Magnoliopsida; order Gentianales; family Rubiaceae; genus Sherardia; species Sherardia arvensis. Next base: position 20,069,412 of record OX415235.1, read on the forward strand.
TATTAATCATATGAGATATTTTTAAATCCATTAAAACATGTATTTTCATAATATCAAAACTTCATCATAAAAAAATAAAAATATTGATGATCAAAAATATTTCTGATCAATCTAAAAAAATCAATTTGTGAAGTTTTTGCTGGAATAGAGGGAGAATATAGCATCACTGAAAACATGCAAAATTTTATGGGATTGAACTCTTTGAAGTCCAGCTTTCCTAACTTTTCAGAAAAGTCTGTATACGTTTAAAGTTAAATGTTTGTACCATTAAAGTAGAATAAATTTGATATCGCAATGGAAAGTTAGACTCAACGAAAATTTTCCATATAATGTCTTAATTAAATTTTGTTAAAATCTAGTTACTTTTATATTGTACAAATAAAATATAATGTATATTAAAAAATTAAAATCTAAAACCATTTTCAAAATGAAAAAGGAAAACGATGTAGGGGTTAAAGTCAAATTACGAAAATTTCCTTAAAAAGTGACAAAAATTGCAAAATACAAAAACCCTTATTATATGTATGATGATGATGATATATGATGTGCACGCTAGATGCAGGTCGTATTTTACTTATTTGTAGTCCCAAATAAAAAGTACGTTTTCGATATATATGATATGGTTTATAATTATGTATATCAAACATATGCATCATATATATTATTTCTATCGTTTACAATTGTAAAGCAGTTACAAAATAATTGTATTTATGATTATATAATAAAAATACGGTTCGTAAATAAGCAAAATACGGTCTGCAGCTAACAGGCCAGTATATGATTAAGACATTATAGTTGTGTTTTATTGTTTATAATTGTGAGTTACTAAGTCTGTTTTTTATAACAATATCTATATATTTTGTAGACTCGTAACAATATAACCATCTCATTATACACTTATCTTCTTTACACCGATCTCTGTTAAAAAATGAAAAACAAATACCAGCGGTAAAAGACTTGATAAACGACCATATCAAAGCTTTACTAGTGGAGTGGCTGCTAGTCATATTACTAGAATTATATAGAGATCTACCAAATAGTTGCATTGAATATTGCCAATTTGTGCTCAGCGGGATGTAAAGACCAAAACTGGGGTTGTTCATATGGATAGCCTTTTTCTTCTTTACTCATTTGACAAAAGGAGGAAAAACTAAAACCAGAACCCATCGAATTGATTTCCACATACACTGTATTATTACTAGTATTTATATATTTTAATAATAAAGTAGTGTACGGTGCATAAAAAACAAAAGAGGCTGCCTTTAATCTGGCCAGCTGTACAAGAGGAGTAAGAAATGAGATACTATTCATCACCCAAAAAAAATCCCCTTTTGTGAAAACAGCTGCCTTGCCTACATGACTCCACAACTTTCTCCCCTCCACTAATCTAAACACTAATATCACCTTATTATGATCACTCTATTAATTCTATCCATTTTTATATAAATTTACATGTATAAAACCAAAGATTCAAGATCAACACCTATGTCATGCCCATTTTACTTCATCCTCGACGCTTTCAAACATCTCAATTCAATAATTTTACAAAATTCAACTCAATTCAACAGTTTATTTTCTCACAATATATTAATATTTTTCACTTCAATTGATTTCCGTACCTTTTATCCTCAGCTGAAAAGGACATAATCATATTATGAAACCAGATTAAAGTTGACCGTGTTACAAATAAAGAGGAATTCGAGTGATATTTTAAGTTGATGTTGCTCCATGTTATAATATTATTCATAGAGTTTAGTGTTAATTTTCAAATATTAGTAAATGGTTTTAACGTTGTTAATATTGACTTTGCGTAGATCTACGTCTAATATGTATTCTACTCGTCCCGATAATTTGTGAAAGTAAATATAGATGCATCACTCCACCACCCACTTGCTTGTGTTTTAAGCCTCCTCTCAAATATATTATTATAACTGTATATTTATCTCCCGTCTCTCCATATTAGTTTCCACCCTTGTTCCTCCTCATCCTCCTCCATCGTTGCCGCTCTAGATTTTCACGCTGTTTTTTCATACTAGTCCGGGTCATTAAACAAACTTATGGGTGGGTCGGTCCTTCCCTAGGGTCCCCATGTCCCTTCCCCTATTCATTCTCCCCTCCCCCACTGCCCTTAGTCCAACCCCCCTCTCTATATCACTCACCTCACTTCCATTTATATAAACACCCTCCCCACTATAAATATCACATTTCAGCATTCATCAGCATTCAACACACACCCATTCATATCACATTCATACCGCTCTGCTCTGAGTTTTGCGTTCTTGAAATCATTCATTCAGATCCAGTAATGGCTGATCCCCGAACCTCCGAGCTCGAGTCCACGAGCTCCAATTCTTCATCTTCTACATCCTCATCCTCATCCTTTCTCGATCATCCCCCGGATACGCCCACCACCAACCAGAGGAAGCGTGTTCGGGAGGATTCACACTCAGGTGTGAAAAGTAAAAGTCGCAAGGGTGGGAGTGACAAGGAGACGGCGAACAATAACAGCAAGCACCCAGAGTACAGAGGAGTACGAATGCGTGCCTGGGGAAAATGGGTATCTGAGATTCGCGAACCGAAGAAGAAGTCCCGGATCTGGCTTGGCACCTTCGCTACGCCGGAGATGGCCGCCCGGGCCCACGACGTCGCCGCTCTCTCGATCAAGGGCAATTCCGCCATTCTCAACTTCCCTCACCTCGCGGATTCCTTGCCGCGTCCCGTCACGTGCTCCCCTCGTGACGTCCAGGCTGCCGCCCTAAAAGCGGCTCACATGGAGCCGCCGCCACCGCCCACCGTCGCGCTGGCCTCGTCTCCCTCGTGCTCCTCATTGCTCTCCAGCGTGACGTCATCAGCTGCGGACAACGAGTCGGAGGAGCTGAGCGAGATTGTGAAGCTTCCGAGTCTGGGAGCGAGTTACGACTCGATGCTCCTCGACTCGGTTCCGCCGGAGCAGCTGCTGTTCGTTGACCACGAAGCGGTGGTGGAGGGAATCAACGGGTGGGACTACGGCCACTACCCGTGGTTGCACGAAAGCTATGGGTATTTCGGAGAAGGACAACAGCAAGTCGGATTAATGGCGCCAGAGTTTGATTCTTCCGGAGGCTTCGAAGGATTTCTATGGCAGAACCAGTGACGACAAGGATGACGGAGGAGAAGAGATGTTAATTAATTATTACTATATTATTTTTTCAAGTGAAAAGTGTGTGTTTTTATTCATTAACTAGAGCTTAATAACTATATTTGGGTCGATTAATCTAGAGCTAGTTCTTTCTTCTTTTGGGACCAATTTTTCGCTACCAATTTGTCTTTGGTTGGATTTGGTTTTTGTTTTGATTTTGTTATGATGCTTAAAAAAGGTAAAGATGGCTCTCTTTTTTGATGGAGTGAAATGAAGAGATTTAGTTGTGTGGCAAAATATGTGTCGCAATATCTATACCTTTCTTGCACATCAAGTTCTTGGTTCTTACTTCAAAGCCCTTTTGTCTTCTCTTTAACTCAAGGCCAATTATGATATTTTGTGATACGTTGATCCCATAGGAAAAAGGCAAAATAAAAGTGGGCATCTTGCTAATCATGATCACGAACTTGTTAATTAATTGGTCCATTCATCTACTGACTCACTCTCTCTTCAATGATTACCATATGCTTGATGGAATGGCATATGGGATATGGCCTTGGCATATGCACGAGGGTTTTGTGTTTCATCCATTTCCCTCTAGGTTTTTGGACCAACTAGCTTTTCTCCCAAGTTGCTCCATGTTTTGATGTAAGATGTTTCGGTCATGTCTAGTTCAGTTTAATCCAACCAGGTTTAGCAGTTAACAACTCAAACAATTTTAGCAAGTTGACTTTATCCGACTTGAATTTTTTTTTTAAAGAAATAAAATATTTTAAAATTTACATGCTTACTTTAATTATTATTTATTTTTGTCTGATTATATTTAAATCACATGCGAATACTCATTTATAAATAATAAAGTAATCCAAACAGTTTCAAGCAGTTCAGGCCGCTCAACTGGACATGACATTCATCCTATTCCACCATAAAATGCACATTTCAAAATAGAAAGTGAGACGCAAACAAATGATTATTCAGATAATCACGATTGTTAGATCTATTTTAAGTCATACACCATAATGAGAAGTTGACATCAAGGTTATTGTTTATAGGTTGTATTTGTTTATTAACCAGAGAGGGTGGTACTTTGAGTTTTTCACGGGGGTCATTTAATTCTCTGCATAGGTGATTGGTTTAAGAAAGCACACCACCTGGATAAAAAGATTCCTTCATATATGTTTTTGTAAATTTGGTTCGATTTAGAAAATGGCTGGGATGGAATTGAAGGCGGAGATGCAGATGTACAATTAAATTCAATTTTTGTAATGTGGTGATCTGAGATGAGAGAGGAGCCTTAAATGTGAAGGGGTTCACCGCATTAATTAAAGAGCCCCCGAGGGGAAGTAATAAATGAAAACGCCAGCCTCTTTTTAAATACCAGGACTACTCTTTTACAGCTTCATTACTACAGCTTAGTTTTGCAAACATTACTTAATTAAATTAAATATTCAAAATTAAGATTTGTGTACTGATACTATAACATCTTAATATATATTTGTTGTGAGGTATATTTATTTTTAAATTATTATAAAATTACATAAAAATATTAATAATTAAAATATTTTCCATTCAGATTTAATTCTAGTTATAAAGTTAGTGACTTGCCATATGCAGTCCGTATTTTATTTTTTTTACTTTCTGTGATTTTATATATGATTATTTAATTAATTTGCAATTATATAGAGTTATAGTGAAGCTCCTAAAAATAAAAATAAAATAAAATAAAATACGGATCGGTTGCATTTGCATGTAGGAAGCTCCTAAAAATAAGGCAATCATTAATTGACTATTCAGTCTAAAATAATAATAGTCCTAGACTTGATCAGCAGAAGCATCTGGAAATTGGAAATGCCCATAAACTGGTGCATGTGGCCCTTGTCCGAGCCAAAACAAAATGTTGAGTCTAATTTGTTTTGCATGTTGTTCTCCGAATAGTTTTAGAGGTTAGTTGTAAATAATCATGTCACATATGACATAATTAGGATATGTTTGGAGAACGCTAAACTATAATTTTTATCAACTTTAGTTTATAGTATCACCCATGCTATTGGCCCAACATAATATAATATTGATCGGTACAATATTAAACTAATTAATTAAAACACAATATTCAAATTACCTAATTTTAGTGGTGTCGATTCGGTCGGTTTCGGTTCGAATGAATCGGTTTCGGATCAAAATAGTTCGGTTGAGTCGGTTAATATCGGTTCTTGTCGGTTCGGGTTCAAAATGAGTTGGATGGTATTAATTTTGAATGATTGGTAGTTTAAATATGCATGTAGACTAACTGAGTTGAGTTTAACTAATCAAATGATCAATCTCACTTAACTTTCTAACTGGCATTTATATGACTTGTTATAGAAATCAACTAAAATGAGTTTGATCTAATCAAAAATCAATCCTTATTTGACTTACTATTAAGGATATTGGTTTGATTTCGATTGATTTTGGGTCGGTACAAGTCGGGTTCGGTGCGAGCAAATTTAGTTATCGGTAGGGTTCGGATCAAGATTTTCGGATCATATCGGTTTTCGGGTTAATTCATTTCGGGTAGATATCGGACTCGGATAATTTTTTTCTCAGGTTGAATTCGGTTCGGATTGATCGGTTGATTCGGTTCGGATCAGAACTGAAAGCACTGCCTAATTTAATTTAACAATGGTTTAGAATCGTTATAAATTCAATTTTGTCATACATTAATGTAATAATGATTTTTATTTAAATAATTTAATTGAATATAATTTGGATAATTACTGTGCATGACAAACCAAAATAAGTGAACTCTATAAAAGGAATTCATCTAACCCAAAATTAGAATTTACTATATGTTGCAAAAATATATAAATCAAATTAGACTCCATCTAGTTAAACTTATTTGGCAAAATTTTTGATTAAAAACGGTATAAGTTTCAAAATTTGTAAGTGGGATATAACTTTTAAATAATTTCTAAAAAGAACGGTAATTTATTTGCATATATTCACGTATTTTAATTTTTGAATTAAAGACATTTATAACCATATTTTGTAATTATAATTCAGCTCCTTTTTAGTTAGTTCTATTCATTTCAGTTTGGTTTGACCTAACTAACTTATTTAATTCAATTAAGATTATTTTCAGCAATGTCTAAATATTTTAGATTAAATTTAGTTCAGTTCAGTTCAGTTCAATTTCACTAAATTCTATGAAGTTAAAATAAATTAAATTTATTTTGTATAATTTTAGTTTAGTTTAGTTTAGTTTCATTATGTTTTTTCAAATTCAATTTATAAAATTCAATTTAAGTGAATTTGAATCAGAATTTTTCAAACTTAATAAAACTAAATTGTATTGTTAAAATTGGGATGAAATACTAAATGTGATTTAAGTTAACCAAAACTTTAATTGAATGAAACTTCATGAAATTTTGTCAATGTGAACTAAATTTAAATTCAACAAATGTTAAAGGTATTAGCCAACCAGGATGAATAAATATTTAATCAAATTTAGAATCCACAAAACTGAACTAAATGCATAATAAAATTTAGACTACATTACAAGGGGTATAAATGTCTTTAATATAATAATTAAATTACATGAATATAGGCAAATAAATTACCGCATTTTTAGAAATTATGTAAAAGTTACACCCCACTTTTAAATTATGAAACTTATACCGTACTTGATCAAAATTTTCCAACTCACTTTCAACATTTTTCAATACAGTACAATATATACTCATCAACAATGGTCTACACATTATAGCACTAATTAATGTTCATAGTATTTTTCAGCATGTTTTAACTCTATCAACACTTTTCTAGATATCCATTTTCAAGAAATTTGTTGCTTTTTTTATGGAAGTTTTGTATATTTAATTTCAAAAGCATCCAAAATACTTACACTTCTTAGTCCTCTCTCCTGACCATCAGAATTACAAAAATGAAAAGACTTTCCTACTGTACTTACTAACATCAAATTGAAGACTTCAGGCTAATTTCCTATGATTGTTTGGATCGGTGCCTCCTCCTAGGAAGAGGCTGATCCAAACTAAGGAAATAAAAACTGACAGAAACTCCATTTCCATGCCAGAAAGCATTACAAAACTATTCCCATACATTTAACTCATTTAGTATACTACTGAAATCCTGGTGGCAAAAAAATGGTCACTTGCCTTTGAACAAACTACAAAGTCTGAACTTTTTTCTGAAATCTCCTTCTGTTTCTCTCCAACCAGATTTGGTATACTGTGCTAACCATCATCACAAATTTCCTCGATTGCTTCCTCTTAAAGGTAAGGAACAGTAACCTCGTGAATTCCCTCATATTTTGTAATGGTTTTAGTGCCAGATTCCCATACAACTGTTGAGCAAAGGAACATTTCACAAAAAAGATGTTGAGGAGTCTCTGGTAAATCTGCAGCACACATACAACAGCTATTCACCACCTCTCTCTGCATGCCCAATGAGTGAAGCCTACTGATGGTAGAGAGCCTTCCCTTCAGCAGCATCCATAGAAAGAAACTGTGCTTGGGAATCAATTTAAGACTCCAGATGATCCTTGAGAGATAGTCCTTATGATCCACACCTTTCAGAAAATCATAAACAATTGCAATACTAAAGTGCCCCTTCATGTCCACACGGAGCTGCAATCTTGAGTCAATTTCATCCTTTACTTGCATTAGTATCTTCCAGTAGCTAGTAGTCCACCTAGGGATTTTAGCTACAACATAACTATCAATTTTACACCCTTTGAGATATTAAGCATTTAGCCACCTGATCCATAGAACGTCTTTTTTGGTTTGTATGTCCCATAGTAAGCTGCAGAGGGCAGCCTTGTTCCAAATAGAAGGATCTTTAACCCCCATTCCTCCTCTCTCTTTAGCTATACACAGTGTCTCCCAAGCAATTGGTACCAGTTTCCTTTGAGCCTTTTCTCTGTCCCACAGAAAGTCCCTACAAATTTTAGCTATCTCTTTATGTTTATACTCTATGGAATCCTAAAATCTCTAGCCCGGTAACTATTCAAACTAAGCAATGCTGAGTTGATGAGGTACAGTTTCCCTGCATGAGCTAGGCACTTGGTGTTTAAAGATTTCACATTAGGAAGCACTCTATCCACTAATTGGGCACATGTGATCCTGTCCCAATCTACAGTAGACAAAGGAATGCCCAAATATTTAACAGGGAATGATCCCTCAGGAATTTGCAGTTCAGCTGCCAAACAAGTTCTATCAGGATTAGTGAATTTAGAGAAATACACCATTGACTTACCCTTGTTGATTGCTAATCCAGTGGTGTTGTAGAACTCAGTAAGTATTTGTTGGACCCCCTTCATGGATCTGTTTGAGGCTCTACAGAATAACAGTAGGTCATCAGCAAATAATAGATTGTGCAACCCCACTCTACTGCACCTTTGATGATACTTAATCTCTTTCATCTTGAATGCTAAATTCAGCCTTCTGGTGAGAAATTCCATGCTGAGGACAAAGAGGAGAGGGGAGAGATGGTCCCCTTGCTTCACTCCTTTCTTCCCTGGGAATGATTTTGTGTATCCACCATTGATTGATAAGCAATAAGATGATCCCTGCACATAGGTCTTGATCCAACTGATAAACAGTCCAGGGAGTTTCAGACATTCTAGCCATTTGAACAGAAACTTCCAGTCAATGCTATCAAATGCTTTCTGAATATCCACCTTTATCATGCAGCTAGGAAACATCCAAGGTTTGTTATATTTACTAAGCAATTCATGAGCCAGGAGGATGTTGTGTTTGATGCTTATGCCTTTCACAAAGGCACCCTGATTCTCACTAATCAAGGATGGAAAGACCACTTTCACCCTATTGCAAAGAATTTTTGTCACCAATTTGTACAGAAAAGTGCAGCATGATATAGGCCTATAGTCTGAGATTGACTGAGGCTGAGTGATTTTGGGAATAAGAGCCAATACTGCTCTGCTGAAATTGTCTGGCATAGAGTCTCCCTTAAAGAAACCTATGACTGCCCTGCTTATGTCTTCTCCAATTACTGGCCAAGCTTCCTTAAAAAAATGGCTAGTGTACCCATCTATACCTGGGCTCTTTGTTGATTTTATCCCTTTAAATGCATCTAAAATCTCTTGAGATGAGACCTCTCCAATCAGCTGTATCTGTTGCTCCAAATTCAGTACTGAGCCCTCACTGATCACCTCTTTCTCAATTCCTAATGTTTGGCTTCCATCAGTGCCTAGTAATCCAGTATAGAACTGTAACAGCCCTTGTTCTATATCCCCTTGATCATCCACCATCTTTCCATTTACTTTTAGACTCAAAATTTGGTTCTGATACTGCTTCTTCTTCATTGCTTGATGGAATTGTTTGGAAGGTTTATCTCCAAATCTCAGCCAGTCCAATTTAGTTCTCTGCTGCAAAAATTGGAATTCTGATTCCCCCAGCCTTGCTGCTTCCAATCTCAACTGCTCCAGTTACATGAAATGAGGACTAAAGTGAGGTCCTTTAGTCCTTAGTGGCTTTATCTCAGCTGGTTGGATTAAAGCTCCTCCTTTCCTATCCTCATATCCCAGTGGGCAATTAAAATCTCCCATAATGATCTATGGAAGATCTTGATGGTCTAACTGTGACAATTGTAGCCACAACTTCTTCCTCTCTTCTAAACTGTTTGCAGCATGGATCACTGTAACATAGCATTCACCTTTTAGGCTCTTAAGCACACAGTGAGCATCAATTAGTTGTACCTCTTTCCTCAGAATGGAAACTGAGAAACTGTCCTCATTCCAAGCCAGCCAGATCCTCCCAACTCCAGCTTCCTCACAGTTTATGCTAAGCTTCAATCCCAGACCTATCTGATCCCATACCTTGCTTTCTTTACTTTTGTTTCCACCATTCCTAACAGGCCTACATTGTATTTATAACACTGTTCTCTACACTGTCTTTGCCTCCTAACTTCGTTTAGTCCCCTCACATTCCAGGTACACATGGTTTTACTCATCAAGCGGATCAGGTAGTAAGTGGTAGTTACTTGAGCTCCCGTCTCCCATTCCTTCTCCAGTCAGTTGAACAACTCCTTCTCCAATATTTTGCTTACCCTCTCTCTGTGCTTTAGTCCCAGGTTCAATCTCCTGCTTTATGACCATTGTGTCACCTTTTTCCTTGTCCACATTCATCACCTTCTCAGTGCCCTTTACTTGATTCTCAACCATCTCTGCAGTCTCCAAGTCCCTTGGTTTCCACTCTTGAGGTGCATTTCTCAGGCTCATGCCTCAACTTTTCAGTCCTCTCAGTCCATTTACAATCATCTTTAAAATGGCCAATCATATTGCATTGTGCACACTTAATTTTCCCACCAATCAACACTCTCCTTAACTTCAGCCATTGGTATTTTAGCCATACTGACTCCATCTACCAGTGTAGGTTCACAGTAGTGTACCTCTTTTTGGTTAACTAGGTTGACCCATGGGTGAGGTAAGACAGTCTGCTGCTCATGAGGTGCCATAACCTTCGGCTGATCCTGTTGTGACACTCCCTCAGGTTGATGTTCGTCCCGCTCAAGCAGCTCCGACTTAGTCTTCACAGGCTGCCCCACACCTAGCCCCTTTGAGTGCTTCCTTCTTGTGATTTTCGAGAAAGGGGTTAGCGCCACCCTCTCATCATCCTCACTTTTCCTCAGATTTCCCTTGACCCAGGCCCCCTTTTGTCACCCAGATCTGATTCCAGTGTGCTTGAGCCTGGCTTCGTAATCACATTCTTCGGACGGCTTCCTGCCAACTGAAAGTCTCCGCAAACATCCTTCAATCCTGCAAGTTCCATATCCCGCCGGATTAATCGATCCTCATCTGCCGTTGTGTCTCCGAACAGCTCATCGTATTGCAGCCGTTGCTTCCCCGTTCTGATTTCCCGATCCCTGAATTTCTTCTTCCCTCTGGAACTCATGGAAGATACCACCAGAATGGATTCACCGGAATCAGAAGAAAAAGTAGGCCGGACCAACTCGAACTTAGTGGTTGGTGAGATCGCCCACAGTCAGCGCGTATGCAAGCGCGTGAGGAAACATCGTATCGAAATGATAGTACAATTTTTTGTTTTTATAGTAACATATATAATTATTATTTTTCAAAAAATGATGTCATTGAACGTAATTTGAATGAAAATTATATGTAACATACTAAAGTGAGTGATATATCAATCTAATCTAGCATGGTTGAATTTATATCAGTTACTGAATTTATTTCATCATTTTTAATATCATATAAGCATTTCATACAATTCAGTACTCTTCATCTAAATACAACACTAGTTAATACAACATAACATCGCACAACATTTATCAACACATCACAGCACATATGAAAACACCACAATTTTGCACAACACCATTTTAAAAGCTCAAGTATACATGGCCTTACATGTTAGATATAATTTAATCACCGGATTCATAAGCGACATCCAGAGACGGTTAAACCATTTGTAATTATTCTCTTGGAAAGGAAAGACGATCCTTTATTTTTTAAAATTTAAACCACCATTTTTGTGGGAATTTATTAGGCACCACATACCAATCAAAAAATCCCTAATTAGGACCTTAGTGCACATGTTCATACAAAAGTAGAGCAAAACCTCATGAACCATTTAAGATTAAAAAAGAATGAATGAATGGCCTAAAAAGTTAGTTTCCTATTTAGTATGACTGAGATTGTGGAATTCTGTTGCATCAATTTTGTGATCGAGTCAATAAAGATCAAATTACAACTTAACCACCTGAATATTGGTACAAGAACACTTTCCGTATAATCTCATAATGTATTTACCAAAGTACATATTCAGTTTATACACTGATGTGCAATGTAGCAGTCCTAAGCTCTTCTTTGAGGCAACTGTATCCCAGTAATTCCGTAGTGAGTTGGGATTGCTCCTTCTTCCTATCTTCTAAGTTGATCTTCTCATCATCTCAGGTTGAATCTTCAGTTGAAGTCCAATTCAACCAACCAATCTGACTTGTGCACCATCCGCGCAACATAAAACAACCAATAAGAGCCTGATTCAATGGAATTATAGCAGATATGTTGAATGTTAGGTCGTGCTTAGTTAAAAATCCACAGGTATGTTTACTTCTCTTAGAATATGTCTAACCTCCTTTAAATTATGCAGTTTGTGTAATTAATAACACAAAATATAATGCATCTAATTACATGAATCATGTTCTTGAATGCAGAGAAAATTAATTAATTGATAACTTGGATCATATGTAAAATTACAACTCTTAAACATTATACTTGTTGTCCTTCTCGTAGAACATTAAATCATTAAATATAACTGTAACAACACATAGCGTGACATTGAATGGTAAGATGATGATCAATAAAAATATTCGGGATATTTTTACTATTATTTAATATATATTATATTGAGACATATATAGATTTACGATATGGAACTAAAACAGAACCTCTCTCTCCCCTCTTTCCACCCCACGCATCCAAACAGTAACCTCGCCCATGTATGAGTCGCTAGCGGTTTCCTCCCCCAAGACCTTTGATGACATTTTAATCAACCCTTTAACAATCCCCATCACCCGAAATCATTTCCTTTATCGAAAATCTATAAATCTGTTAGTTTTCAGAACCTAAATCAGAAATTAATTCGACGAAGAGATCAATCCACACCATAGCTTTGCCTATGCGCCGACGGAGCTAGAGAAGGTTCCTTATCGCGCTGGTAGACGGCACCTGGAAATGGACATGCGTGTCGACGGACCAGAAGGGCGAATCTGGATTTGGGTCTTCCGGACTAGGTCGGGCTGGGCAGGTCTTGGTTCGGATTAGGCCGGTTTCTGGTTTGGGTCGGACCAATTTTCGGTTCATTTTGACCATTTCCGACTTGTTACTATTGGATTTGGCACCGTTAGATTGAAGATGTGGTTTAACTTCTTTCTTTCTCCTAAATTTTTATTTTCAGTTTTTTTAAGGGTATTTTCTAAATTGAGGTTTTATACTAAATTATTGTCCAGAATGTGATACGGTAATCTTAGTTTTCTGACGGGTCCTTTTGCTCGCTAAAGTTTGATTAGCTTCCGATCTTGTTTATACAATTAGGAGAAATCCGAGTTAAAATAGTTTGGTTACTTGCTTTTGACGTGACTGTTACTAGATTTGTAGACCGGTAAAACTTTTAACTCATCTCATGTTAGATTACATTTGCTCTGTCCAATATTTGGCCGCTAGCCAATTAGACCAGGATTGGTTGGAGTTGCTCTAGTATTGATCTTAATTTACATATATCTGATTTTTAGTATCTGACTTGGAGTTGGGTTTTTTACAAAACTGTCTTGACTAATTTGTGTAAAATCCTTACCTATTTGTTTGTCATGTTCCTCCTAACTCGCGTAGTTTGGCGGGAGTGAAGACCCTTTGGGGTTCGGTTTATGCAATACAGTTGAGAAGAAATCCAGCCTACTAACGGCGCCTCTGTACATAAACTTTGTAGATTTTGAGTACTTATACTGCGAGTAAGTATATTATACATGTCCAGGTAGTTTATATAACTTCGAGTATTAGACATTAAGATTCTTATGACGCATCCTTTTTTTAGTAGTACATGCAGCCACCCCGAGGCAGAGTAGCAGTGCGGCTATGCTGGAATTCTTTGCATTTCACTCAAATTGCCACAAACCCTAAAAATATTTTACGTGTATCATTGGGTCTTCCTAGTGGCGGATCCCGAATTTTTTTTATGATGGCTGAACAGCCCTATAAAAAGTTCTTACAAAAAATATCAACTTAAAAACAATAACTAATTTATATGTACATATATTGTCTTCTTTTTTAAATTTTTTTCCACTTATCATGATGACGGCGTTTCAATTAAAATTATAACGATAAAATGCTAAACTCTTTCTTTTTTGAAAACTCCACCACTATGTACTATGATTAAGTTACCCGCCCTCAATAATTCCATACTAATTCCTAAAATACAGCCATACCAAGATTCAACGTAGATCTGCCCATGCCGTTTACCCAAACCCAGCATGTATTTTACCGAAGTATTGGAGAGCAGTGAAATAATTCTCCCGTTCATTTGAATGATTTGGAATTGAGAAAAGAATCTGGGATAAAAAAAGAGACATATATAAACTGCAGGTCCATGGTTTGAACTGGTTTGTATGGGTTTTGTGAGGTGGGAGAGCCGAGAGGGAGACAGCGTTTTTAAGAGACGAATGGTCACTATTTATGCTTTGTTTTGGTAAAGAGACAACTCCTCAGTTTGACTCTGGAATTTCGTTATGTGAAAAACACTTCACTTTTTAGCTAATAATGAACCAGGCTGCTCTGTACTATAGTAACAAACCACCGGAGAATTGCCTGGAGTCTTTAAATGGGGTTCTTCTTTTACCGACGATTTTTTATACGTGTGATTCTGGTTCTTGGTGACTTGAGTATTTATGATTCACTGGTCGATGTTCTTTGTCGTTCATATAACTTCAGAAGCATACAGTGATCAATCTCATTTTGAACGAACGACAAGTTTTATTTTTTTAAACATTTTTTAGGTCCAAATTGAAGTGAAATAGATTGGCACGATGGTATCAAGTAATATCAATTTGGCTCAGACATACACCCCTCTCACATAAGATAACTCTTATGCTATTTTTTAATTAAAAAATTAAGCTGAATTTAATTAAATTGAATTTTATTTCATCAAAACTGAATTGAATTGTAAATTATTTAAGTAAGTTATAGAGAACATACTCTTAATGTAACATTATGATTGTAATTCTCTTGACCAATTAAATTCTATTCAAAGTTTGTGAAAGTTATAAAAACTTATTCACTGTGATATTAAATTTCTTAGCAATAAGGTACAACTAAATATCCTATTTTCTCAACTTTTGCGAAAACTATTTGATTTGTCACAGTAAAGTGTACAGATGCGGGCAAGTTTATCATTCTTGTGACTTGTGACCATAAATTCTCTATGTCTCATTTGTTTTGATGCAAACATGGCTCTACGTACGAAAGTTCATCTTCTTGAAAATATGTTACTACTACTTGGAAAAATTTCAACGCGGTACAATTCACAATTCGGTGTCCTATCAGCAGATTTTGACAGCTCATTCCCAGCAAATTTCTACTCCCCTATATCTTATCGCACTATTCACTATACCATATTTATCATCAATTTAGAGTATTATATCAATACAAATATAATCATATGATACAGTTTTGGATTCTCCCTAACATGTATATTCGAAATATAAAATTTTTACCGTCATATAATGTATGTAATTAAAATTATGAAAGATCAAACAAAATTTAAAAACGGTCAAACTAAGATAATTTTAACCAAACGACGAGAGTATTGGCAATAATAAATTTCCACTGCTCTGGGTTTAATCTCTTTTTTGCTTCCTCCTCTGCTGACACTGACTCAACACCAACTTATACTAATTGCCGCCTGTTTTTGTTTCTAACACTGTATACTTGTACTCCCAACGGCCACTGCTAATACTAACATCACAACTTATATTACTCTTTAAGTCGATATTTTTGTAGTTAAAGTTAAAACGAGAAGAGAGAGTGAAATGAGATATTAAAAAATTGAATAAAATTGTAACAATCTAAAAGTACAGACTAAAATAATGTATATATTACATGAAAATTTTAGAAGATGAATAAGTTCCTGTCCAGTTCAACTTATCGCAACAACTTTCAGTACAACACAACACTGGTCAGTACATCATAGTCCCGATCAGCACAACTCAATACTCATCAGCACAATACTATTCATCCCAACACATTTAAACTTTAATTGACACTACATTATATTTTATAAAAATAATATTAATTAATTAAAATGGTTATATCTTGTCATATATATTATGTTTCTTTTCAGCTTAAATGAACACTATTCAACACTTTCAGCACTATTCAACACAAGATTAGCACAGCAAACACTGATCAGCACAACACAACATTCATCAGCACAGCACAATACTGATCAACACAACACATCACTGACAGCACAACACAACACCAAATAAGTTGAATTAGAGATGACCTAAACAAACAGTATATTTTTTTTATTGAATAATAATTTGTGTAATTTTCCCTAACACAGCCTAAAACGTCGTGTTCAGCAAAATATTATACTTGTACACATGATTAACATGTTAACTAATCGCACAAACATCATTAACCAATTATGATTAGGATTATGGTCCTTATTAACAGAGTATTTAGGAAATCAAAGGTTCGTGTCTTAATCATACGATCTTTTTCTTAGCAGCCCTACAGTACGCAAGCAAAACAACCGCATGATTAAAATATCATATCGATGCGAATAATTAAACATGAACAAGAATGCATGGTTTAAAAAAAGAGTATCGAACGGAATATAATGGATCTTGATATATTCTTCAAGGATGTCATAATATGATTCATGCCCCGTTCTCTGACCTAATTGATTCTTCGACCCAATATTTGTTCATACATATTCATAATTTCATATGTTTATCAAATTTCTCTTTTATTATATGGATGCATAATTTAGTCAACCCCAATTTAGTCAACCCATCTACATAATAACCAAACATATCATTGAAATATTGTTTAATAAGCAATCGCGCCAGCAATTTTATTGTCCAACTTTTTAGGTATGTACTTTACGTACCTTGCCCTTGAAAATACTTACCTACTACTACGTAATTATGTCAAAATGGCACCCTGCTAGGTAAAGTTTCTAGAACAGATTTGGTAAACAAGTTAATTACAAGTAATTTCAGTCAAACATATAACTAATCGAATAATCGTGTAACACGGAGCTATAGTTTGTGAGATCAAATCAGCATTTTTTTTCTATGAAATTAAAAGCATATAGGATCTTGATATTACATAGTCTATACCCAAAATGATGTTTTTCTATTTAATCCAAGGAAAAAGGTGGGTGTTTGTTTTTTCTTTTGAAAATAAATGGTAGTTTGTTGGTCTCAAGAAGGTTCGACAGTCTAATAATGATGGCAGTTGTAATCAGTGGCGGATTTAAACTATATTTTTAGGTATGGTTTAATCACACTAAAAAATGATATTGGCAGGTTGATTATGTGAAATGGCTAAAAATAATTTATAATTCAATAATTATCGGCTATTTTGTCAATTTTTGATATGGTTTCGTGGAGAATTAATAAGTCAATATAGTTAAACAATTTCAAAACTCAATAATAATCGAATACTCCGTCAAATTTTAGTATGACATAGTAGTGCACGTAGATCTGCCATTGATGTGTTTATTAACTATCAGAGTCATCAACATAGAAATATGAAGATTATAATATTTTGAGGGGATGTTTACTTGACGTACCATATTTAATTTTGACATCCGTATATATTTTGAAGTGAGAAAATTTTATTTAATATATTTGAGATTTTGATGTAGGTAGAAGCGATCGAAAAAGGAATTATTGAGAGAGGCATGTAATAAATACAATAGTTTAGATGATAATTAGATTAATTAGTTTATCTTTCGGCGCTGATAGATGTCTCATTCTCGCGGTTGATCTCAAACCGAACTCACAGATTGATCTGCAAAACAGACCTCGAAGTGGCCGGAGGTAAACACTCTGATGCTTAACTCAGTAAACAGTCTCGATAAGCAATAAATATAAAGCGTAATGTGTGTAAGATAGATAGAGAGTTTACCAATCTTTTGTATTTATATGACCTCAATCATTAGATTGACATGGTTGTATTTCGAGTATGATTGTAACTCTTATGGTAATAATAGTTGCACTCTCATAATTAGAGGAAATGTATTCCTTGTAATTAGTTATTCAGAATATACGCACACCATGTTTAGCCTAGGTCGGTGGACCCATAAGTCCACCTTCCGCGTATCCCGAGCCCCTAACCTTTTGGCCCATGGGCCAAGTCCGAACAGAGCCCACGAGTAAGAACCATGGGTTTATTAGTAGCCCCAAAGTAGATGTTCGGGATCCGAGGTTTCCTCTCGGTCTTTACTCGGGGGTAAAGTTGAGACGAATCGATGGATGTATCTCAAAGGGTTAACTCGGGACATCCTCTCGTATTGACCGCTCGAGTTGACTTTATCCGAATATCTAGTTTCAAGTTATTTCATATTCAATCTTGATACACGTGTTGCCTATTTATTCGGTGATGATGGCGGTTTGTCCCCACCTCTCTACTTGCTTGCATCATTACGCGGATCAAGGTAATTACCCGCTTAAATGTTGTTTCATTTTGGTTTATATCCCCAAATATCTCAGTTTCTTTCTCACTTTCAATTTTCTCTTTCCAAGTTTGCAGACGACGCTTCTTCAGCCTTTTCATTCAGAAGCCCCAAATTTTCATGTGCATCTTTCACTAAGTATTCGTATTTCTTCTCCGATTACTCACTATATCTGCTTGTTCTATTCTTGTTCTTGCTATCCCTTCCTATATCTTTCCCAATGACCTATCCCCTCTGCTATCATGTCTTACTTAAGTTTCGAGCACAAAGCGCAATCCAGTCACCACAGGATAACAAAGAGGATGAAAATATAGATAAAGAGGAGCTCTCCTCCGAGATTGATAGCCGTCAGGCATATATTGCTGACTATCTACGCCCTCTCGAGATTCCGGTCCAAAAGGAGAGAGGTAAGAGGATGGACATGCTCTAGATTTGATGCAGCCCCGTGTGATAAATGATGCGACATCCTTGCAGATGGTTCCCACAAGCTCCGCAGGGAAACAGTCCGAGTTTATGATTCCTCGGGGTAAAGATGCCCCACAGAAGGATCGCGTTGTTGCTACCATAGAAGGGTCGAGTGGCGTTTCGGTGGAGGATCAAGAAAGTCGAGATAAGCCTCGAAGATACGTCGAGAATTGCAGGTTTTCCTTTCCCCTGGATTGCGACTTGATGTATGCCGATGATGCCGTGGCGACTCGGGCTTTGTCTTAATTTCCAAAAGTTCTAGGGTTGTGATCCACTAATTAAACTCTCTCATAGTTCCTATGGATGGGGGCGCTTACAACTACGCTCAGAAGCACATGTAATTGCATTATCTCATATAAATATTGTAGGTTCAAGTTCAACAAGTATAGAAAGCAAGTCTAAACACATATTTCTCCTAAGAAATTTTGTAATCTTTGCATAAACAAAAATAAATTCCATGTAGTACCGCATGATATGTTAGTTATGGCAGCTAAATAATACTGGTCAGATTGAGATATAGCATTTAAAGAGAGTGTTGTTCCAAAGTATCCAAATCTTGGCTTCATTGGCAGACACTGCATTCTGAAAAGGCATCTGAAATTAATTCAAGTAAGTCACATTTATGATGCAGAGGTTCTATAATGCACAAAATTTCTACTTTGTGCATAATGACGTGTGATAAGTCTATGGTTCGTATTCGGGCCTCATTCATACTCGGACCAGGGCCCGAGAAGGGTCGTGGGCTCGAGATACGCGGAGGGTGGATCCACAGGTCCATCAATCCTAATCCTTATAAGGAATGCGTATATTATGAATGTTCTACAAGGAATGTACATCTCCTCAAAGATGGTAATACAACCATCCTAAACATGGTAACACAACCATGTCCGAAATATACTTCTATTATACATGGTAATACAACTTCTATTCCCATAAGAGTTGTATTCATACCATAAATACATATCTTGGTGATCTACGAATTGTAGCCATATAAATACCCTAAAGGTTTGGTAGAACTATCAATCTAATCTCATACTCTATACTTTATGCCTTAAGAAAATATACTGACTTGAGCGTCGGAGTGTCTACCCCCGAGATACCCGGGGCCTTTGTTTTGCAGATCAGTTGGTGAGCAGGATTCGTGATCAAGTGCGGGTCGTAGACATCCATCAACGTGTGATTTGAGTCTTTTTTGTAGATGTACCATATCCTCTAATGTTCCATACAATCATATTTCCTATGGTTTGTATTTAGTCATTTAATTAACATGCTTGGTTTTTGGTTAGGCTCTAAGCCACTTTTATGTGATGACACCCCTATTGGCATTGCCCCTATATTTTTATTTTTAGTACTAACATCAAGTTTTTGCACATGAGGAGGGTTCATTTGTATACCTAAATTGTGTGTCTCCCCTTCCCAATCTGATTTAGAGAGATCCTCATCAGTTGCTTTCCAGTCCAGCTCGGTTTGAGCCTCCACATATTCCTCGGAGCTATAGTTTTTTACCTCTTGCAATACCTGAAAAGAATTTGAAATCCTCAAGGGAGCTAGGTCAGAGGCTTCCAATGGAGCCAGGTCAGGAATAAAAGCTAAATCTTGTTTTTTCCTGTGATTTCACTTCCACTCTCTATTATTGGGAACTTCCAGATCACCATGTGAATAAAAGGATATAACTTTGGTCTTCTTTAAGGCCTTGAAAAATGCAATATATGGGATTGATGTATTTGGCTCCCTTGTGTATGTTGAGTACAGATGGAGGAAGTACCTTATTCTAACATAGCATCTTATTCTTGCATTAGAGCTGTATCAAAGATGGGGGTAGCCTATGCCATCACATTTTTTTTCCTGCAAATTGAAAGGCCTGAAGATGTAGGTAAATAGGTCTCCATTCTTGTCGCTCATGAGCATTATTTCTTTTTGAGACTTTTTCCTGTTGAGTACTTCTTAGCTCTTTCTTCTTTGCCAGATATATCTTTTTCAGCTCCGGATGTAAAATACCATAGTCACCATCACAGTGCCCTATTCTACGGAAGTGAGAGCAGTATGAGGAGAGATTATGGTATTCTATATAATATTCAGCAGTGGCTTCAGGCGTTCCAATGGTGATAGTTGGGTGGCGCTCCTCCATTAAATCGACCTCCACACCGATTTTGATTGCTGACGCTCGAGTTAATACATTAGTTGTTGCGTCCATATTGATAAAGACTCCTATCTCATTACCCAAATCTTCAGTCGTAGTTCGATTATAGAATTAGATGGGTGGCTTGTGGATGGTAGCCCAGACCGGAACCACCGATGACTTCTGTGTCGAGAACTCTGGAGTCCATCTTAGAATCTTCATCATTGCGCCCCGGATCATGCATACCAATCGAATTCAGAAGCTCTGGTGCTCTTTCAGTTGGAATCGGATGCGAATGTGCTAGTAATCCATCAACCCGATCCGAAACTTTCCAATGAATCCCATAGTCTGGAAGAACTGTCCGATTTGCTCTATAGTTGGTTTACCATTGGTGAATTTGTTGATAAGCGTATTTTGATAGTATGATGCGAAGGTTGTAGACGCTTCGTCGGAGTAGATGCACGGTATCTTCCTGTTGACCCTTCTCGATTTAGGTCAAATTTCGGGATTTTGTGGAAGGGAGGCGAAGAGAGATTAATATTTAGGTGCCAAAAAGTTTGCGAAATATTTTCCGGCCACTGTCCCAACTTGATTGGGCGGTGGCACCACCATAAGAAGGAGTCGTTTATGACTGTTAGGGCTGGAACAACAAAATACAACGGTTAGTTTTATAGAGAAAGAAGAGGAAATTATTTAGGGAGAGAAAGTATGCCCGTGCTTAAACAAAACCAGTGACTATAAAACTATATTACAAACCTTTTTCTCTCAAAAACCTCCGCCCACTGCACAACACCGGGGAGGGGTTTCTGGCTAATTTCTCCAGTTCCCCCCTCCCCCTCACACACACACCTTTTATATTCTATACCCAGCCTCCCCATCTCCTCCCCTCGTCGGTAAAATCAATTTGGTCCTCTCTCGCCCCTTTACAGTTCCTTATATAATTTCAGTTTTGGTGATCAATTTCCAACCAATCAAGCCACATAAGGCCAATAAAGCTCCTCTGAGCACATATCTACTAAGCCCATACTGATTTCAATCGTGGAGGTGTACAAATCGGCTTCTTTGTAACAGATCGGATATGATCAATTCAATTTGAGCACAACCTTCATCAGCGCCACTACATCGATTCGATCGTAGAACATAGATTACGATAAGGTTGACCTGTCCGTTTCGGTTCGGCTGGTTGTCGGTTTGACCGGTCCGGTTCGGATCGATCGGTCCAGGCTGGTAGGTTTGGTTCGCAGGTTTCGAGTTTAGACAAAGTGTATGAGTTTGGCACAACTAGAAAGTAGAGGTGATTTTACTTTCTGTACATTTTTTAGATTTATAGGATGTGTGCATAAATTCAAACTTTTGCAAAATTATTTTAACTGATTTATGTAGTTTCTGTGTTTGATAGATGTTTTCTTTCTAACCCGGATTAACTGGACAGTGAGAAAACCCTTTGTACTTCTTCTCTGTTCTTTAATCACAGTAGAAGAGAAATCCAAGTTGTAGTAGTTTTGATAACTTACTTTCAGCGATTCTGTGGTTGGAACAAGGAATAGACTAGTAGATTCGGTTGGTTTTTCTGATTCGAATTATGGATGCTATACTAGTCGGATAGTTTAATAATTTGAGTATTGTCCCTAGGTGTATTCTGAGGTCATCCCTTTTTTGAGAATTAATTTGCCTCTCTCTATGTAAATTTTCTCAGTTACCAGCATGCACACGTTACAGGTCCGAGTTTGCGATGGTGAATTAATTTGTATCTCTATACAGGTTTCTTTTATTGGAAATGCATTAACAAAGAATTCATTTGTATCTTTATACAGATATTTTCATTAGAGCTTATAGATTTAGTCATTTCTGAAATTTGCTTACTCATTCTTTGTAATAGTATCAGAATCAATTGTAATTTACCTATCTAATTAGTGACAGTTATCAAGTTTAGAGGAGTTTAATATATTTCCCACTGCGTTAATGGCAGCTTCATTGAAAAAAACTAATATTACCTTAGTATGGATTTTGCTTATACCTTTAAAAACGACCTGGCCCTCACCCATTTTCAAATTTTCTTCCGCCTTAAGAAAAAATGAAGAAAAGAGAAATTTCTCCACCAAATTGCCATGCATTAGCCAGGCATGACCAGAGTAATTTGTCATAACGTGTTCATATTTTTCACGACCTCATCCCAAATTAAATCCTCCATTTTTTTAAACTAAACCACCTTCAGGTGGGGGGTATTTATAAATAGGATCCCCAGTCCTAAACATAGAATATGGCTAAAAAGCCTAGTTTGTGTTACAACCATTGATTGGTACAACTAAGGAGCTGTCAAAAGAATGTAAAAAATTGGTCATAAACTATCTATCATATACATAGGAGGATCAGCTGGTCAAAACTACAATGGTGTCATGGCAACTTGGCGAGCACTTTAGTGATCGTAAACGAAGCACAATTTCGCCAATCAAGTCCATGAACTGCCATCATAAGTACCAGAGATCCTGCTTCCATTCTGATCTAATCAGTACTGCAGAAAATCAGGGGCAAAAATTGCCCCGCAGTTGATATTGATCCCTGTACAGATCCAGGATCCACGGTGTATCCATCCTTTATGTTGCCAGCACTCCTTTGTTCCAAAAATTATCAGTTCACCATTTTCTGTCAGTTTTGATGCCTAGAAGGGGCATGTGCCCCCAGTCTAGTCATGGTACCTGAAATGAAAGAAGTGGAAAACACAGTAGTATCTGTCTAAACAAGTCTCAGATTAGGAATTTGAAGACAGTCTAAAGCAAGTAAACCTCTAAGCTTGGCAAGAGCTTCTTGTATAAGCATATTTCCAGAGAGATTAAAAAAGGAGCTATGTTTTGCTAGGCAATCTGCAACTCCATTCCCTTCTCTAAAGATATATTTTACACAATGCCCTAATCCTAGGCTATTGAGTTTATCACATAAACTGTAAACATTCCAGTTGACAGAAAAGGGGGACTGAACCCCCTTAACTGCTATCAGACTATCAGACTCTAAAATGAAGGGCACATCCATAGATATTCCAATTGACAAACCTAGTTCAATAGCTTGCAATTCAGCATGTAAAGGAGAGGTGGCAGTCACTGCCTTCATGATTAGTTTTATGGCATTACCTTGGCAGTTTCTGACAATGACACCTAAACCAATCTTATCTGTAGAGAGAAAAGATGCATCTACATTGACTTTTAGTCCTACCAGTGGTGGAATCCACCTGACAACTCTCACTAATTTTGGTCTTTTCCTTTTAAGGTAAGGTATGAGGCCTATATTAATAAGACTTTGGTATTTTAAAGCATTTCCAACAAGTGGAAAAACTCTAAAAACCAAGTTGACTTGTTTGACCATATTATGGAAAATAACACAGTTGTCCTGTCTCACATTGTTATAGAGGTAATTGTTTCTAGACAGCCAAATATACCATAGGGCCATAACAACAGTGTTAATTAGCAATCTGGTTATAGCTCTAGTCTTACCCCTATAATTCAGATAGTAAAAAAGCCTGTGCTTAAAGGATGAAAAATGAGGTACAGGCATTGCAAAAATGTTATGCACATAGGACAGGAGCAACATGTGTTTGGGACATTCATTAAAGCAGTGGTTGAGAGTATCAAGAGAGGGGCAATTAGGGCACTTTGAGGGCTGATGAAAACCAAACTTAGTCATTATATCAGAGAAAGGTAACAATTTGTTGTGCATTCTCCAGATGAAAATACATAACTTAGTGGGCACTTTGTTTAACCATACCTGTTTAAGTGATTGATCACTCCCAGTTGGCCTCATCTTCTGATATGTTTATTTAATAGTGAAGCAGCCTTGAGTAGAGGGGCCCCATATGAGTCTGTCTTCATGTCCATGTCTCAGTTCAAGATCCTGCAAGCAAAGAATGAAATTGGTAGCCAGAAGAGGCTCCAGTTGTGGCATATAGAACTCTTTGTTGCCACAGAACTCAGCCAGAGTTAGTTGAGGGAAAGGTAAAATATCTAGATCAACCTGATGCTCTAAAAAACCTAGCCCAGACCAGTTAGAATACCAGAATGGTGAAGAACCTGTCCCAACTAAAATTCTGGAATTATTGTTAGCAAACTCTGTAATCGAACAGATCCTTTTCCATGTATGAGATGTTCTGTAAGTGGAAGGAAGGGACCAAAGGAAGGATGCCCAAATTGTATCATTTTTTTTGGAGTTTCCACCATATTTTACATGAAAAAGCCTGGATTGTTGCCCTTATATCTCTCAACCCAATTCCATTCTCTTCTGTGGGAAGAGACATGTTTCCCCATTTTCTCCAAACCATTTTTTTGGGAAGACTCAGTTTCTCCCCAAAAACATTTTGCTCCCTGAATTTCCATTTTTCTAATGACAGTCAAGGGGGGTTGGAGAACTGCAAATACATGAGTGGGGATGGATAGGTAAACATGGTTTAGGAGTACTAATCTACCAGCTGGGGTGAGCCATCTATTTTTCCAGTTGTTCAGTGCATGCTCCATTCTTTGTAAGAGTGGCTGGTAATAAACAATTTTGTTCCTTCCAGTAAATACTGGGACTCCCAGGTATTTAAAAGGCAGCTTGCCAAGTTTCATACCTGAGATTCTCTTTGTCTGTCTCACTAGGCTTGTGTTGGCTTTCAAGTTAACATAAAATTCAGATTTAGAGTAATTGACTCTCTGGCTAGAACACTGCTCATTGGATCTGAGGACTTTTAAAAATCTCTTCAGATTGGACTTTGTTGCTGCAAGAAATATTGCAATATCATCTGCATACATCAGATGGGATAGTTGTTGCACCCCTCTTGGCATTTTAAAGCAAGCTAAGTACTTAGTAGCCAGTAGGTGTTTTAGTCCTCTTGAAAATGTTTCTGAGACAAGATTATACAGGAAAGGCGACAAAGGGTCACCTTGTTTGATGCCTCTGTTGGCTGTGAAGAACCCAGTGGCTATCCCATTTATTATGACTGAAAAACTTGCTGCAGAGATGTTTTGAACAATGATTTTAACCAGATGTCCATGAAAGCCAAAGTGTAATAAAACTGAGTTCAAAAATGGTCTGGACACCATATCGAATGCCTTTTGCATATCAAGTTTTATTATCATATTCTTATGGTTTGGATTTTTATTGAGTAATCTGACCATTTTATTATCACATTCTTTTGCATTTGAATGGTATTATCAGATATATCTCTTCTTTTGAGGAAGGCTGACTGTTCAACTGAAGTCAGTTTGGCCATTAAAGGCTTCATCCTTTCCATAATGATTTTAGAGTAAACCTTATTCACAAAATTAGATAGACTTATAGTTCTGAACTGTGAAAAGGAGCTGGGATTTGGCACTTTGGGAATGAGTGTAAGCCAGGTGCTAGACATGGCCTTAGGCAATAATTTTCCTTCCATGAATTCATGTGTTGATTCTAGAAGATCATTTTTTACCAAGTCCCAGCAATGTGTAAAAAAGGAACCAGAGAAACCATCAGGGCCAGGAGCTCCTTCCTTGTTGAGATCAAATACTGAGAACCTTAGTTCCTCCATTTCAACAGGTTCGAGAAGTTTTTGATTATCTTCCTCTGTCACCAGTTTTGGGATGATTCTCATATAATGTTCCAGAAATTGACCAGAGGTATCTGCCTCAGCTTCCTACTCATTTATTTAGTGTTCAAAAAATTTAACACCTTCCATTTGAATCAGAGATGGATCTGTAATCCATTGGCCTGTTTCATTTTTGATTTTGTTGAGTTGATTCCTGCACCTTCTCTCCTTAACTGAGTTGTGAAAGAAGGATGTATTGGCATCCCCATCTTTCAGCCATCTCACGTTGGATTTTTTTTTCCAGAAGGCAGTTAATTCAGTCTGAGCTCTGACAAGGAGAGCAGTTTGTTTATTGTGTTCAATGAGGTCTGTGTCACTTCTTGTGGCCTCAAATTGAATTTCAGACTGAGCAACTCTTTCTTCAGCTAATTTTAGGTTGTTATGAACATCCCCAAAACATTCTTTGTTCCATAGTCTGAGTGCTAACTTAAATGTTTTAAATTTTGAGACAATTTTTCTCATGCCTAACTCAGAGCATGGTAGGTTCCATGATTGTTCCACTATACTATGGAAGTCCTCTCTCTGTAGCCACATCTGCTGAAACCTAAAAGGTTTTAGAGATTGTGTTTCAGAGGATTGGATGGACAATAACAGTGGATTATGATCAGAGGTAGTTCTCCCTAGAACCTGTACAGAGCTATGTGGGAATAATTGCATCCACTGTAAATGTCCTAAAGATCTATCTAATCTTTGAAACAAAAGGTTTTTTGACCATGTAAATTGATTCCAAACTGTTGGGATTTAACTTAGACCTAGATTGTCAATCCAGGAATTGAATTCCCTGATGCTAACTAGTGGGGGGGATTTGTTACCTCTCCTTTCTGAGAGAGAGGCAACAGTGTTAAAATCACCAACATAAACTTTTGATGA
This sequence comes from Sherardia arvensis, assembly GCA_948330725.1. Classification (NCBI taxonomy): domain Eukaryota; kingdom Viridiplantae; phylum Streptophyta; class Magnoliopsida; order Gentianales; family Rubiaceae; genus Sherardia; species Sherardia arvensis. The sequence goes on from OX415235.1 coordinate 20,096,786, forward strand.
TGTAGGGAGACATTGAAGATCATTCCAGAGAGCTCTTCTGAGTAAGAAAGTAACTTTTGCATATATGAAAGCACAATTCCAGATTCGATAGGAGGACATGTCAGTAACTTGACAGAGCAAGTACTGATCTGACTGAGATAGGACAGATATATTGAAACTATGATTCCAAAAAATCCATAATTTTGCGGTTTCTGCATGCATACAGTTGGAGAATTGTAGTTTGAATTTTAGAGAAGTGATGTCTGAATTAGGGTGCCATGGTTCACTAAGGCACATGATATCAATTTTATGTAGAACAATAAGGGTTTTAAGTCTTCTAATGGACTTATTATATCCCCTAATATTCCAAACAATCATGTTACCTAATACCTTATATTATGTGTTATTCATTAAACAATTTTTGATTTTTGTGAGGATCGCATCCACTTCTCAACAGTGGTGCTTCCTGTAGTGTGTGATTGCTCAAGAAGGTTTTTTTGCTTCTCTATGAATTTTAGGAGGGGGGGTACCTGAATCAGGTGCAGGGGTTGTATCCTCTTTGATCCAGTCAGGCTCACTTGGTGGTTCACTTGGTGCTTCTTCATAATCTAAACTCAGATCATCCTCCTGGTCCTGTAATATCTTCATATCCTTATAATAATAAAACCATGTAGCGAATGTTAATAGATATATCATCAATTTTAAATAAGGCTGCTCTTGGGAGGCATGAAATTATAACATATAATGATGTTTAAGTACAATAGAGTTTTTTTTAATAAAGTCAAGTTAATTAAATATGGTCTACGTATTGATTTTAAGAGAGTGTCAAAAGATTACACATATGACTAGCACGCTCGATCTGTTGGATTAATTTTAAAAGGTGTAGTGGAACATTTTGGGTGTTTATTTTAGAACTAAAAGTCAATTTCATATTATTTTCTAATCCTATTATAATCTTATTTATAATATCCTTTTTGTATTTAAAACTGCAATATCATTTTACAAATCGGTGTAATAACGATGTTTATTTTGGCTTCGGAGTGGGACGACTGTTTTAAAATTGTTGTCTTTTAACTATATCTGATTGATGTCTGTAACCCGCACTTGATCACGAACGCAACTCACGAACTGATCTGCAAGACAAAGTCATGGGTGGACCAGGGGTAGACACTCTAATGCGTAAGACGTAGTGTATGTAAGAAAATAGATCGAGGGGTCTACCAAACCTTTGGTATTTATAGGGTTCCAATCCGTAGATTGGTATGATATGTGATTATGGTAAGAATACAACTCTTACGGAGATAACAGTTGTATTACCATGTTTAGAAGAAGTGTATTCCTTGTAGGACATTAAGAATATACGCATTCCTTATAAGGATTTAGACCGATGGACCCGTGGATCCATCTCCCGCATATCTCGAACCCCTGACCCTTCTCGGGCCCTGGTACTGAGGAGAATGCTTCACCAGCGGGTGATCCCGAGGTTGTGATAGTTGGAGAGAAATCCCCCATCGCAGATGGTGTTCCGGTCGGAAAACGACAGTTCGCCGATGATCTGAAGACCTGTTCTTGGAATGTGATTTCGGAGAGCTGCTAGAGGTGACAATAGCCGCCCCTGCAAGCCGTTCCAGTGCAGCATGGTTAGGGTTCATCCCAATAGGATACGGTCCCTAATGTGGAGCCCCAGTTGCTAAACAGGTTCCTAACATTGGTGGCTCGAGTGAGGTCACCAAGGTGGTCGATGAAAGGACACTGAAGATCCTGAAGTGGTGCAGATTTTCATATCCCATCGAGGCTGATCTAAGAGTTGAGGACGACTCGATCGACATCAAGAAGCTGGTGACCTTTACCCGAGGGGTGATATATGGGAGGTTCCTACAGCAGGGAGTGAGTTTCCCTTTCCCCTATTATTTATAGAGTTCCTGAAACTGCATAAGTTACATCCACATCAGCTACACTCCAATGCGGTCGTGTCCATCATGGTTTTCATATCCTGGTGTGCCAGAAAAGGGTATGAGCCGAGTTTGAATTTGTTTCGGAGCTTGTACCGGCTGTATGCAATGAAGGATCAAGTGCATCTAACTCTTACTCCTCGGGAAGTGACACCATTTATGTTTCCCAACAACAACGGCAAGTGGAATGCCACCTGTCTGACCTTTGATCGGACCAAGTATGACGTGCCCAATTGGAATTCCAAGCCGGAGAAAGCTGTGTCCCAAGATAAAGACTTCGAGATCCCGGACCAGTTGAAGAGCGTCGTCAAGGAGATCCTGGATGCTAAAATAATCTTCCAGGAAGGAGAATGGATAGAAGAATCTCATGGCTCGATGTGGTGGTGGCCTGCTATTACATACTCGTACCTACTGAAAAATCCCCACAGGTCACGTTCTAACAGCAGCTTCTTGAAGTCGGGGCACCCCTGGACCTCTCCTGATGAGCTAGTAACTCTCGATTCGGTGGCAGATAAGGGCAAGGGGAAGTCCAAGAAGTGGAGTAGGCGGAAGTCTCCCATGGGTCGAGATAAGTGTACCTCGAGCCAGTCCTCCAAAGGTATGTACTTTTTGTTTATTTAACTTTGCAACACATACTTGATGTCTTTTATACTGACATCCTTTCTTATACTGGGACTGGTTCGCCCACAAAGAAACAAGCTAAGAAGGAGAAGGTGATCTCTGAGGCCACGGAGGAGGAGTCCGAGGAAGAGGGGTCTGAGAAGGATGGCTTCAGCTCCGAGCAGGCGACGCTTGATGGCGGTCATTTGTAGGAACTTGAGTTCTTCCTGACGGAACCTGAGGAGAAGGATGAGGCGCATACATCTCGCAAGTCTTACAAGAGATATCCTCTGGCGTCCCAGGTAATCCGTCTCTTTTGTTGTAAAATTGTTTTGTGTGTCCATAGTATTAAGTACTTAAGGAGTGTTGGTATGTAGTTGCTGATAGGTTTAGTCAAGATAGGCGACCGGGTGACTGCCAGGCTGAAGGTGTGGTCGAGGAGAGGGATAATCTCCAGGATCGGGTTAGAGCCTTCAGGCTCAATTAGCAGCACCGCCTGTACCAACTGCTGCTTCAGTGGAGGTCAATCGTTTGGAGACCGAGGTAAAGTGACTTGAGGGCGAGATGGATGGCATGAAGCAAGAGAGAGAGCTGAGGGAAAAGGAGTTGGAGTCTACGAATGATCTTGTGAATGAGCAGGCCTTTCTGATCGAAGAGCTGACTCGAGAACGGGCCTTGGAGAGTGATCCCTCGGAGCAACGGCAGTTGCTTAAAATTTAGAGCATGTTCATCGCTTGTAGCCCCGAGATGAGGAGTCATAGGGAGGAGTAATGGAAAATTATTCCATCATTCTGAATTGTACAAGATTTTGGGTTCCATCCTTAGGCTGTGCAGGTCGGATGCAGAGAAGAAGCTGATGACCACTCTCTTTTCTCATCCTGGTGCCTTAGAGAGTTGGCAGCTTTATCTAATCCTTGTCAGCGCTGGATTCCCAGAGCCGAACTCTTGGGTTTGTTGGATACCACCAAGAAGGTACTAACATAAGGGGATTTATTAAGGCTTATTAAAGCCAAATATCCTGATTTGTCCTTTCTTGGTGATGAGTCCTCGCGTCCATCTCCTAACAAGGTCGGTGAGTCTTGACAAGCTCTGGTTTCTCACCGGTTGGTATCTCGCCTCTCTTCTTCATGCTCCTCTGGAACGTTCTGCGCGTGCGAGCAGGGAACAGTTTGACGAGCTCATTAGTGGAAATTTCAAGCAGAGAGTCGAGATCCACGCCCTTGAATATGGACTCCGTTTTTGTTCGCCTCATGGATGGGGGAATGGTTTACTGGAAAGAGGCACAACCTCTATTCAACTTTTAAAGGCTAGCCATAAGTTAAGCTTTACCAAGTTCAGTTGGATGTATTTTTAGTTTATGTGGGGTTTCCCCTCGAGCGTTATTGCCTTAGCAATTAGCACTGAGTTTATTGAAGAATTTGTTTCTCTTATGTATTTGAGGTCTTCCCTCTGGTTACCCTCACTGGCTTGTTTAGAAATATCATATTCTGATGTAATGATACCTTTGATATGACTTCTAGTTTTGGTTTGAGGTTTTTCCTCTTTGTACCATCTCGGCTAGTTTAGAAGTATCATATTCTGATGTAATGGCACCTTTTATATGACTTCTATTTTATCATAGACTTTACTTTGTATTGCTTCGAGATGATTGATGCTTGGACTGGTCTGCCTAATTTGTTAGTCCGTTGACCTCAATCGAATACTTTTCTCAAGTTTTTATCTCGAGTCTAATCCCCTTTATTTTACTCAAAACGATTGGCATTTGAACTCTTCATTCAGTTTTATATAAGATTTCCAATCGTACACTTTTTGAAGCATAATGTTGTGAGTAGCAATCAGAGTTATACTTAGATAACATTCCTCTTATTAGAAAAGGAATCATGACTGCTAAAATAAAAATAAAGATAGACGCAAATAGGATACATTCAATTCAAGCTTGTGGCTTTAAGAATAAAGTAATGAAAGTAATAGTTCGAGTTTTGTACCCGTGCTTGTAAAATGTGGTTGCCTCGGACCCTCGTGGGGGCTCTTTCTTGGGCTTCATCTTCCGTGGTACTTTCGTTAGTTAACCACGTTCCATCTTCGTGGTATGAGTTCGCTCTTCATTATCTCCAAGAGGTAGCTTCCCCCTGGATGGGATTCTAGGACTCGATGAGGTCTTTCCCAATTTGGGGCTAGTTTCCCTTCCATTTCTTTCTTGCTTTCTGGTTCAGCCTCATGATGAGATCTCCTTTAGCAAATGTAGCCAAGCGAACCCTTCTATCGCGGTAGTGCTTGGCTCTTTCCTTGAACTTGGCCTCATGTATGGTAGCGGTAGCTCTTTTTTCCTCGAGAAGGCCAAGATCGAGACGAAGGTTTTCTTCATTGGCCTTGCCATCTTCATTTTCTGGTTGAGAAGTTTGAGCAGAGGGGATTCCAATTTCAACGGGGATGACCGCCTCGTACCCATATACCAAACTATAGGGAGTTTCCCCAGTTGCAGTAGTTGGTGTTGTTCTATAGGCCCATATCACACTCGGGAGTTCGTGAATCCAGTTTCCTTTTTCTCCTTGTAGGCGCTTCTTAATACCGTTGACCAGGATTCGATTTGTGACTTCCACCTGACCGAGGTGAGGTTTTGCTGTATATTGTAATCCTCACACCACTTCTTGAAGGGGTTGTTGGCGAATTGTGATCCGTTGTCTGTCACTATGTACCTGGGGATTTCATAGCGATATACAATGTTTTTCCAGCAAAGGTTGATGACCGTTTTTGCCAGTTATGTTTATCAGGGCTTCAACTTCCACCAACTTCGAAAAATAGTCAATGGCTACAATGAGGTACTTGAAATTTCTGGGGGCCGTGGGGAAAGGTCCGACAAGATCTATGCCATATCGGACATATATCCAAGACTCTTGAATTGTTATTATGTTCTCTTTTGGTACATGAATCATTTTGGCGTATCTCTGGCACTGGTGGCAGGCTTCAATGTACTTTCTGGAATCATCGAGCATGGTGGGCCAGTAATATCCCATCTGTAGGAGCTTGCGGGAGACGGTTCGCGGACCTTGATGACTACCGCAAACGCCTTCATGTGCTTCCTGGACCAGGTGCTCTGCGTCAGAGGGCCCGACTCATTTGAGCAATGGCTGTAGGTATCCTTTCTTGTATAGGCTACCTTCATTTATGACGTACTTTGGGGCCTTAACTCGGAACTTTCGTGCCAAGTCTTTCTCTTCCGGGAAGGTTCCCATTTGAAGATAATCTATGTAGGGGCTCATCCAAGTGTCCAAGGTGCCCACAACCAAGATGCTGTTTTCTTCGTATCTTCTCTTCTCTAATGTTTCCATCAGCAGCTCTTGAGAAGAACATATATTTAGGTCCGATGAGGCGAGTTTGCTTAATACGTCAGCTTTGTGGTTGCGTTCTCGAGGAATGTGGTTCAGCTCGTAGTGTTGGAATTGGCTTAGAAGAGGCCTGATGAGCTCATGTTATACCATGTTTGTTGCACTTGGAAATGGTTTGTAATGGTGCTAAATAGGCCTAATTGTTGATACTTGTTGCCATTTTGAGAGTAGAGTGATGTATGGAAATTATATGCCATATGCCATGATTTCTTCACTCTATAGGTATTTGAAGATTAAAGCGACAAAATTGTGATCAAACATGAAGATGAAGGCCTTTCCAAAAAGGTAGAACCGGAACTCTCCGAAAGAAGCAACAATGGTGTAGTGCACGACCCTTCACAACAAGTGCGCCAACTGGTGCACGGCCCATGCACTGTTGCAAGCTGACTTCTTCTTATCTTTTGGAGAGTATTAGCGGAACCAGCCGCGCTTCACGCGGTATGTGATTAATAGAAGTTTGAAATTGACGTTCAGTTCGAAAGTTCAGTTCAGTTCAGACGTATTAAACGGGTGCTAAGAAAGAGTACCGAGCACCGTTCAAGTGTTATTTTCTCTACAACTAATTTTGTTTGATATAATTTCATTCCTAGAGGGTATATATGACAATTTTGGTGTAATAATTTTACAGGCATCTGAAATTTTGAAGCATCCATACCTACAATCTTATGTTGACCTACACCGCCCATCTTTTATTCATTCTCCTCAGAAATCTATCAAATCTCGAAAGAATATGGCTGAGAGCCGAAGTTGCAGCAGATCATGTAGTAATATAAGTTTAAAGTCGAGTGAGAGAAATATCTAGATTTTGGCATATGAATGTGAGAAGGGAACAAGAGAAGCTGATGTGAGTTCTCTCGATGATGATTCTTCTTCCAAGAAATTGCATTTAGGTGATGAATCATGTGTGTCTGAAGTTTGCATGCTAGAGGACACATGCAAATCTAAAGTAATTCCAGTCAAGCATCCGAAGATGATAAAAAACATTATGATGGCTCTTAAAGAATAAAACATACGAGAGAACAGTTCTCACATGAGAAGTAAGGATACACAAAGAAGCAATGTGGAAGCATCTTCCTCCAACGTTTGATGATGTCATTCATGTCATCCGGCACAACAACTTTTGTGTAGGGAGTGATCAGCCAGCAATTGAATCAAATGTTAACCTCATAAAAGATGATCTCAACATTAAAAGGGTGGTGATGCAGATTCCAGATTTGGACAATGCAAATATTAATAAGGAAACTGTACCATTACATTTACATTAAGCAGCAATAGAAGTCGAGGAAGAAGCAGTATCTCTAGCAAAGGAAATTATGGATGTCAAGTCATTTCGGCAAAGGGCAAAAACACTTGAAGGGTTATTAGAATTATCTGCAGATTTGCTTCAAAACAACAGACTTGAAGAGTTTTCTGTTGTTCTCAAGCCATTTGGTAAGGATAAGGTTTCTCCAAGGGAGACGGCCATCCGGTTGGCAATAGCCATAAAGGAATGATGCTTGAAGATGCTGGGCGAAGTTCGCAATCATTTGATGTTCTTCAAAAGTACTGCATACAGATCACATCACCATTAAGTATAGATCTAAAACACGGTGGTGTTTCTTTATTGCAATATACCACTTGCAAATTTAAATAAGGCACTAACAAGAGGAAGCGAACAACATTAATTATATCCGGCTTTGCAGGTTGAATTTCTTCTTCCAAACTTTGAAACAATAGCTTTCTCAAGTATTCAATCAGTTGATCATGCTTTGTGTAAGATCCTAGAACACCAGCTAAAAGAAGTGGTAGAATACCCATTGTAGAAAGTCTATAGCTACTGCACCTTTTGGTCTCAAATCTGTTACAAAAGAAGACACTCCATCACCGTGCGTAACAGAACTGCAATAGAAATTATTGACAACAACACAAAGTTAAGAAGACTACAACTTCCTGGGTTCAAATTCTAAATGACACAAATTAATTTTCAGTGTTCAAGAAGATCATTTTCCTTGAACTTGAATTATTGTCAAAGTAAGAGTCTAAACCAGGGGCGGATTATGGGGAGGTCCAAAAGGGGCCAGGCCCACCACATAATTTTGCTAAAAATTAGCCTATATATGCTATCCTTTTTTCATTAGATAACATTTTGTAAAAAAATAATTGGTGGCCCCCAAACAACGTGTATTTATATGTAAGGAGAGTAGAAAATGTTACCAACATTAGACTTCTAATAGAAGTAGTGGACAATCAGTATGGACCACACATTTTGTTAGTTTTCTATTAGTATTTTATTTTTATTTATAATTTTTATAAGATATCATACTAGTATTTTTTTTGAAAGAATATTAGTAATATTTTCTTAATCCTATAACATATCAGTAATAAGGCATACTAATGCCATTGAGATTTGATTTTTTATTTTGATTTCAACCGGGATTTAAACAATTAATTATAAGATAGTATAAATATATGGAATATATAGAGACACAAACTTGACAATAATTTACAAAACTATTAAAAAAGGCACCATACTTGTGTGATATGCTAAAAAAGGCCCTCTAAAAGTGAATAATTACAAAACTTGCCATGGTCAACCAAAATTTTAGAAAACTCACACATTATAGTGCAATGGTAGATAAAAGCCTCTTTTCACCCCATATCTTGAGGAGTTCGAAATTTAGCTAAAGAAACTCTCTAGTTCCATTTTCTTCTTCATCTTTCTATCTCTTTGAATCTACGGGTTTGTATTGTATGATTAGTATGATTTGTGTAGGCTAAACAACTCTTGGGTACCTCGATGTAAACTTTCGATTTATGGTTTTGAGAACTTGATATGCATTGTTCATAATCCCACCTCATGGCACTGGAGATTTAATGGAATTCTGAACCTTATCTCATAGGAGATACATGCTTTTAAGTTCAATCACATCTTTAGAGAGGCCAATCAGCCATTTGATTACCTTGCTAAACTTTGTTACTCTAACCAGCTATCTCTGATCTATACTTGGAATTCCTTGCCTCCTATTGCTAAAAGCAAAATTCTGTTTGATGCTGCAGAATTTCCTACAATCAGAATCTCCTCTTCTCTCAACTGATACTGCTAATTGAGTTGTTCCTCCTATGCAGGTTGAAAGAGCTGCTCTCCCAAAAGATTCACTCAAGATTCCCTAGCAGGATAAAGCAAAAAGCTCAACTCAGATGGGATTAATACTAATGATACTGGCTTAGATCCCCATTCTGCTGTCACCAACTTTAATTTTGATGTATAGTTTCTGTATTATGCCTTTCTTTTCTTGATCCTTAGGTCGCCTTGTGTTTTGTCTTGACAATTCACTAACAGACTTGAGGTAAAAAGAGTTTGGCTTGTAGATCAATTTTGAGAAGCATTACTATGCTTCTAAGGGCTTCTGTCCTTGTTGTTGGAATTATGTCCTTTAATCAATGTGCACTTTTCTAATATAGTTGGAGGTTACATTAATTACGGAGATAATTAATTCAGTCATTTAAGTGATTAGAATGTTTAGTTGGAAACCACTTCTATCAGCTAGTAGCAGCTTATTATGACTGGACCTATAGGGTCACACACAAGGCATGAAATTGGGAAAACTAATTATCAATTAGACTTAGAGTCTAATTGTAATTATATGAGATAAGTCATGGAATCCAATCGGATTAGGATTATCTTATCCAGTAGGATAGAGATTATCTAATCCAGTAGGATAGAGATTATCTAATCCAACTGGATTGGGATTATCTAATCCAACAGGATTGGGATTACATTGACTAATTTAGGTTGGAAACTAATTCAGTTTAATCAGTATAAATAGATGGTACTAGGTTAAACAGAATTAATAATTTATTCTATTAGTTCATGTGTTGAACAAGCAGAACAAATAAACCCTGAAATTCTCATAAAACAACCTCATCGTAAATCGGAAGAAGGAAGGCGGTCGCCGGTCCTGCTTGCTGATCCGTTCTAAGCTGACAACGGTGTAGGCGTTCTGATCGTGCTATGTGGATACTTATAGAGGAATCACACTTGAGGTTCTTGTCTCCGGAGTGGAGTGCACCTGAAGGAAGAACACGGTTGAAGAAAGTCCTTTGCTCCGCACAGATTTATTCTGTTCTACAAGGTAATTCTAAACACTCATTCAGATTCATATTAATGACATGCATGCGATCTTTGGTTTGGTAATTGATATTCCGCTAAATTAGATTTAATCAATTCCATCACTTGTGCCTATGTAGGTTGTACAAACTTGATGCTTTTAAGGCACCTATTCTTTTGGTTTGGGAATCCAATAAATATTCCCCCATCTCTTGATGGTTCTAATTAAAAAAAAAAATTTCCCCCTATTTTACGTGAAGAATCTTATGCTCCATTATCTAACGTTTATTTTTGTCTGATTCTGATTAATGTTATTTCATTAGAAAATTTCTGTAAATTTAAAATTAAAATCTGGAAGATAGAATATTAATTTATAAATATTTTGATTTCAGAAAAGATAAGTTGAGAAACTGTGTAAAGTATTACTTAATAAAAGGAAACTCTTTTTGTGAAATAGTGGGAGTATTTATAAACCAGACTACCATGATAATTTTCAATTACATCCTCCCTTCATTAGAATGTGTAGTGGTTATATGCCCTAGTACAAATTCCTTCAACATGAAAAGTCATGATTTTACACCTCCTTGGGATAGAGGGAGTTGGGATTTAGTCCACTTTCATTCTGGTATGCCGTGTAGGAATTTTTAACCTCGTATTTTGTCTTGATATTCGTTGTTATACTGCAGTTGTTATACTGTGATATTTGAGCATGTCGATGATGTGGTGAGACCTTGTAGTTTTTGAGCTTAAGTATGCAATCAAGATTTTCTTTGTTTTTCTAGAAAAACATATGCCAATCTTCTGCTGATTAAAAATGGTGTTCGTATTAGTACCATTAGTTCTCGTTTAACCGTATGGAGCTTTAAATTTGGCAATTGTAAATGTAGTACCCTTATTTTCTTTATACACATGTCTGGCTTCTCTAATTTTACACCAAAATAACGTATTATAAAGTAGGTTAATACTGTAATGGATGAATGGTACATTTCAGAATAATAATACGTGAACCGTTATTTTTATTTTGCAAATGTTTATATTGTTGATGTATTGTCAAAACAGAATTGTTTCAGAATTGAAATTGGTATATGTATACCATTCTGGAATGTATATTGGTACGAGCTCATGACTTGTGCATAAGAGTCTTGGGAAAAAAAATTAGTCCTTGGAATTGGTAACAATTTGGAAGGATGATCGTGTCTAAGAAAATAGTTGACTTGGCACAGTATTATGGACAATCGTTGAGCGATAAGAAGGTGGAAACTGGATTGCATTCTTCTCTAAACTATCGACTCCATTGCAAGCTACAGAGAAAGTTTGTTGGAATATTATTAAAAGTTTTGAGCATAGTTCTATTTTATTATGTTTGCTTGCTCTCATATTCATTTGATTTAATGGTGACACTCTCAAATAAAGTGAGCTAAGAATTTAGATGTATCAGTCTCATGTTTTTGGATTCGATAGTGCGGGCAAGGTACCAAGATCAAGTGTCTTTAGGTTGCAATGCCTTCAAATTATAGTCGTTGTAACCATGTTCGAAGTACCAAAACCGAAAGTACATTCAATTTTAATTAGAAGATGGTACCAATAATATAAAAATGAAAACAAATATTATTAAAATTGAAGATTATAAAATTTATGTTTAGTGCTCTCAATTATACTATTGTAAGAACTTTCAAGTATTAGACGAAGTACTAACAAGTTTAATTAGTAGTACCGATAATTTAAATGTGATTAAATTGAAAAACTTTCAAATCTATATGAAGTATTTTAAAGCTATTGATGGATGCTTGGTACCCGCGCTTGACGACGAACTTGGCTCACGAACCGATCTGCAAGACAGAGCCCTGGGGTTGCCCAGGGGTAGATACTCTGACGCTCAAGTTAACAAACAGCTCAAAGGCTTTAAGTGCGTAAGGCGTATTGTATGAGTTGTGAGATAGAGAAGGTCTACCAAACCTTTGGTATTTATAGGGTTACAATCCGTAGATCGCCAAGATATGTAATTATGGTATGAATACAACTCTTATGGAGATAATAGTTGTATTACCATGTGTAGGAGAAGTATATTTCGGTCATGGTTGTATTACCATGTTTAGAGGAAGTGTATTCCTTGTCGAACATTCAGAATATACGCATTCCTTTTAAGGATTTAGACTGATGGACCCGTGGATCCATCCTCCGCGTAACTCGAGCCCACGATCCTTCTCGAGCCCTGGTCCGAGACTGAATGAGGTCTCAGAATACGAACCATGGACTTATAAGTAGCCCTAAGGTAGATCTTCAGAATTTCGAGGGCTCCATCTCAAAGGCTGGATTAGCGGCTTGCTTCTCGAGGGAAGGCCAATAACTCGAGGCAAGAATAACTCGGGGTATCCTTCTAGGATTATCCTCTCGGGCTGACCCTTCTGAATATCTATTTTCAAGTTGTTTCGTATTCCATCAGGACGCGTGGACGGCTGAGATTAATCCCCTTTTGAAATCCAGGAGCAAATTACACGTGTCGCATATTCATTGGATGGTTGAGGCGGTTGTCCCCCGTCTCTCCCTTTGCTTACACCAGAACAAGGATCAAGGTAATTACTCGCCTTAATGTTGTCTTGGTTTGGGTTATATCTCCCAAATAATTCTCTCTATCTTCTCTAATTTCAATTTCTTCATCAGAGTGCAAAGGATGTTTTCATGCTTTCTTCCTTCACGAAGCCCCAAATTTTTGCTCCGCTTTATCCAGTAAGTGTTCCATCTTTTCTTGCTCTTTCTCTGTTTCTGCTTCTCTTATTCCCCATTATTTTCCCCATACTCTCCATGATCATGTCCAGTAGTAGTAAAACGAATTCCATCCCCATGCATGATGAGGGAGAGTATGTCCGTGTTCAGGCCGAGGAGATAAGCTCCCGTGACCGCCATAGAGCCAAAGTAGCAAGTGGAAAGAAACCGGTAGTATTAAAGAGGAAAGCATCCGATAAAGAGAAGAGCTTGATGGCTGCAGCGCGGCGGGCCCATATGGAGGGGAGTGGTCCCGTGGTGGCGCATGCGCCAGGGGACGGACCGCCTACGTGTGGTGAGGGTAGTAGTAAGAGGTCGATGAGGGATGAGAAGGCGCGCGCAGATGCTGCCGTGTTTGTCGATGGCTACCAGTATTCTTTCCCCAGCGATTGTGATTTCATGTATGTTGAGAATAACCTGCCCGCTCCGGAGCTAGTCACTTCGACACGAGGAGTTATTTATAGTAGGTTTATACGGCACGGGCTGGCCTTTCCCTTTCCCCCATTGTTGAGTCAGTTTCTGGATTACTATAAAGTCCATCTAGGGCAGCTACATGCCAATGTGATAGTGATAATAATGGCTTTAATGACTTGGTGTGCTTGCAAGGGCTATGATCCCAACCTTGATCTGTTGAGGACCTTGTATAAGGTTTCAATTGTGAAGAAGGCGGTGACCCTAGCTGTCCGAGATTCTGATATAGGTTGGGCCTTCGCGCTGCCTCTGTAGTGTGAGAAATGGGACAAGGTAAAGATGACCTTTCACCGAACAAAGTATCAAGTACCCCATTGGAACACCGAGCTTAAGAATGAAGCTAAGAACGATCTTCTGACTTCTCGCAGTCTGCTGAATATAGCACAAGAGCTGGTTGACGAGAAGATAAAACTCGAGGATGGTGAGTTTGTGCCAGGGGACCACTAGATGGGTTGTTTGTGGCTTCTCGAGACTTTCGGGTGGCTGTATGAGATACATGGGTAAACTCTGCAGAATGACAGTTATTTGAATCTTGCTTATTTCGATCAGCCCCGAGGTATTGAGGTTGAGTGGTATGAGTCCAATTTGTTTAATGAGAAAGATCTTGTCGGTGCAGCAAAGGCAGCTCAAGCTCGAAGGATTGCTGAGGAAAGAGAGGCTCATGAAAGAGAGCATGTCTTATCTCAGACTTCTTTGAATAAGGAGAACTCCAGATTTATGTTGGACGCTCGGCGTCGTTTGAAGAGGTTGGTTTGTGGACCAAAGAAAACTCGACCAAGGACCGTGACTGCGGTTGAGGTAGATTTATTGTTGGTGCCATTTGCACGAGATCCTTCGGATGAGGAAGAACATAAAGGTCTAGCTCTGTCCCGAGGTCCGAGTAAAGAAGTAGCCAGGGTGTCTGTTTCTCCACAATCAACCAGTGTGAATGGATACTGGTGTACCAAATTTGGCAGAGTAGAAGATGAGGGTTCTGTGACATCTGTAGTCGTTTCAGAAGCGTTGACCGAGGGTAGCCTTTCTTGAGTTGCATATCCTTGCGCTTGTATCACATCTTTCTCTTCATTTCTGTCATTTTTATTTCTATATGCTGTGGATACTTCAAAGGCACAACCAGGAAGCATAGCAGAAATGATGGCTATGATAGTTAAGCAGAGGAAGTTGGATGAGGAAGAGGAGGAGAAGAAAAGGAAGCTGGAGCCCATTGAAGGGTCTGCTGGAAATGAAGACAGGCCCCTGAAGAGGGCGAAACTTGACCTCGAACCTTTGAGGAAGTTCGAGGAATACGTCATCCTTCCTCCCCCCGAGGTCTCAGAGAGTGAGTCCGAGATACTCCAGGAGTTTCCGGAGATTAGTCTGGTATGGCCTTAACTTGATTTAACCACCTTTTCCGAGTATGTAGTTTCCTCATAAATTGACATTCCTGTGCAGTCCCTATCCATCTCCGGGAAAGGTGCTGCGACGTTGGACTACAAAATGAAGTTCTTGTATGGCTCGGTTAAGGCGTTGTATACCCGGTGCCAAGCTTTGGAGAGGGTAGCAGAAGAGTGGGTGATAGAAGCTGAGAAGCTGAAGGTACAGGTTGCCGAAAAGTCCAGTGGGTCACTCCAGCTGATCCATCATCTCCAAGATGAGGCTGCCAAGGAGAGAGCCGAGAAAGATGCTTTGGCCCAAGAAGTCAAGACCTTAGCTGAGGACCAGAGAGTTCGGGTATATCCGTCTCATGGATTTGAACAAGGAGTTGGTTGTCCTGAGGACAGAAAGAGACCAGTATGTTGAACCTATCCGGCTATAGCAGTTCGTCCAGTTGATCATGGATTTCTAAGCCAACTGTCCCGAGATGAAGGAGCTCTGCGACATCTGTAGTCGTTTCAGAAGCGTTGACCGAGGGTAGCCTTTCTTGATGTGCATATCCTTGCGCTTGTATCACATCTTTCTCTTCATTTCTGACATTTTTCTTTCTATATGCTGTGGATACTTCAAAGGCACAACCAGGAAGCATAGCAGAAATGATGGCTATGATAGTTAAGCAGAGGAAGTTGGATGAGGAAGAGGAGGATAAGAAAAGGAAGCTGGAGCCCATTGAAGGGTCTGCTGGAAATGAAGACAGGCCCCTAAAGAGGGCGAAACTCGACCTCGAACCTTTGAGGAAGTTTGAGGAATACGTCATCCTTCCTCCCCCCGAGGTCGAGTGAGTCCGAGATACTCCAGGATTTTCCGGAGATTAGTCTAGTATGGCCTTAACTTGATTTAACCACCTTTTCCGAGTATGTAGTTTCCTCATAAATTGACATTCCTGTGCAGTCCCTATCCATCTCCAGGAAAGGTGCTGCGACGTTGGACTACGAAATGAAGTTCTTGTATGGCTCGGTTAAGGCGTTGTATACCCGGTGCCAAGCTTTGGAGAGGGTAGCAGAAGAAAGGGTGATAGAAGCTGAGAAGCTGAAGGTACAGGTTGCCGAAAAGTCCAGTGGGTCTCTCCAGCTGATCCATCATCTCCAAGATGAGGCCGCCAAGGAGAGAGCCGAGAAAGATGTTTTGGCCCAAGAAGTCAAGACCTTAGCTGAGGACCAGAGAGTTCGGGTATATCTGTCTCATGGATTTGAACAAGGAGTTGGTTGTCCTGAGGACAGAAAGAGACCAGTATGTTGAACCTATCCGGCTATAGCAGTTCGTCCAGTTGATCATGGATTTCTGCGCCAACTGTCCCGAGATGAAGGAGCTCTGCGGTGGCAGCAACAAACTCTACCTTAAGTCCCAACTCCAGGATATGTGGGGATCTCTTCAAATATTCCTCAACGAAACCGATCAAAAGGTGTTGGATTCCTGTTACAATTTCCCCGAAGCTGCTCATGATTTGAAGGAACTTGAGGATAGGCTGCGTTAAGCAGGAGCCTTCAAGACTAGTTTGATGACGAGCCTGGAGACCATGGAGAAGGCCTTGACCGTGGAGGATCTAATGGAGAGGATTCATGCTTTGTGTCCCGAGCTGTCTTTTCTGGTAGAGAAAAACACTAGTAATGGGCCAACAACCGATCAGGATGAGAGCCAGGAAGAACGACCTTAAAATGTAACTCCCTATAGCCTTAACTCTTATTTAGGAGATTTTTTTTGCCTTAATTTTGGCATTTTTGTACATCGAACGACATATTCTTCTTTGGAATTGATTTTTCTTCGTCTGCTTTTATTTCCAGTGTTGTTCCGCCTCTTGTGCTGAATTGCAAGGTAAATATGAGATTCTTTCTCAAAATCATGAAGACCTTTAGTTTGAGAGAGATTTCTTGAAAGGAATTTATAGTCAAGCCCGAGAGGAGAGGGGTTCGCTCCGCTGCCTGCAAAATGTTTGCTTGGATCGGAGGACGGAATTGAGGAAGAAACTGGACGACCTCGAAGAGAAGTATACCTAACTTCAAGCTGACAATGGTAAGATCCTGGCAGCCAATAAAGATATTGATCAAGAGTTGAAGAAAGCCATGATTAGCTTGAAGGAGGCCAAAGGCGAAGGCCATACTAAAGATACCCGTATACTGGCCCTTCAAAACGAAGCTTATAACGTTAATCACAAGCTAACGGTAGTTACTGAAGAATTAAGGTAGTGTAATATGAAGCGGGCTGCTTATAGGATCCAACTTGAAGAATTGGAGGCTCAAGGTGTGTTTATCACACCTCCAACGCCATTATTAGGAAAGGAGATAGGTGAATCTTCCTCATCCCCGAGCTCGAGGCAAACCGTGAGGCATACTGTCTGAGGTAATGAATCTCGAGGAGTAACTAACCCTTCTGTAGGGATCTTGCGGTGAAGGGGAAGAGGGGAGCCCTCCCCCATTCCGAGCTCGAGGGAGATAATAGGGCGAGGACTTCCAGGAGGCCGAGGCATAGTAGGCCTTTCTCCTCAATCTGCATCGACGGGAGGGAGAGGGGAGCATCTCATGTCCTCAAACTTAATGCAGGTAACAGAAGAATTTAATTGGGCCATGGCCTCCGAGGGGGTCGAGGGCGTACCTCTACTTCCCCCCGTGATCGGGGACGTACCTCAACCTTTAGGGACTTATTTGATGGATAGGAAGTATTTTGATGTAGTGACGTCATTTGTAATAGTGTAATAACACTTTATTTTAGCCTTCGTAAAGACATTATGTTTTGATCCTCGAGAAGATCGATTATCAGGCTATTAGAGCCTAACTTAACTTGTATTGGATAAGCATCAACCATGCACCTTGTAGGTACATCATCTCGAGGAAAGCTCAAGAAGATTGAATATCAAACTTTGGGAGTCTGAATGACCTATATTAGATAGGCCTCAATCCACTAGTGCACAAGCATACCTTTCTCGGCACCACATTTAAGGCGTTTTGGCCAAATTTTCGCGGAACCACCGAGTACTGAGCTTGCGAGTTCACCTATGTCGGCTCGCCTAGGGCAGAAAACTAAACAAGGCGTTTTACAGTTGAATAGAAGGCCTTTTTGAAACAGCCTTAAAATGTTGAACGGCAGGCGATATCATAGCCAGAATCGCTAATAAACGACGAGAGAAGAGAAATCTCCTTTAAGACCCAGTAGAGGTTGGAAAAGTTGTTCGCCAGTAGTTGTTGGCTGGTTTTCTGCTAGCGTATTCGCCAGTCAAGAAAGCCTGTAGGAGAATTAAAGCTAGTGATATCGCCTATTAGTACGTCAACAAGCGGCTCAAGCGACGAATTCGCTTGCTCACTCGCCTGTGTCATATTTCAATCATAAGAGCTAGATTACTTTCTGGCGACAGCGTAAAAATATTCGCCTATTGGTAGCGAGTTCCCTTAGTGGCACGCCTGTTGCTCTCTGTCCATCCAGTCGAGTTAATAGGTTAATTCGCTTCCTATGACGCTTACAGGCGACATTGTTTCCGAGTTCGCTAACAGGACAAGTTAAACTATAAACTACAAAACTAATTCCAATTTCTTTTTCGTTTCTACACATGAAACATATACTCCAATACGAGTGGTAACACAATTTGATTCAAAGAAGAAAAGCATTGATCAAACTAATAATAAGATTGTCACAAGTAGGTAAATATTCGAATTTGTTAAAATGTAGCATTACAGTTGAAATAAAATTCCTAGCATAATTCAACACTTCTAGCTAGGTAGAGTTGTCATTGGCTGCACCGTCCTTGTCCTCTGGTGTGGCTTGGTGTGGATGCTGGCGGAGATAGTTTTTACAAAAACTCCGAAGAATGCGGCGAGTCTCCCACCCATGCTCTTGGACGTTAGCAATCTCGGTCATCACCGAGAACATAGAGTCCTCAAGCCCTTGGTAATAGGCTTCTCTTGGCGCTAGTAAATGATAGACATTGAAAATGTCAAGTTTTGTTCTAAATTGTACTAACATCACAAGTACAAAATACACGAATAAAAAACAATTTACCTCCATTTGGTTCTGACTCCGCCGGCACGTCCTTCTCCACCTTCTTTTGCCAAGTCCCCCCAACCAACTCCCACTTCAGCCTTGGATGGTCTATGCGGAGGCTCATCAGATAACAGGTTTTGGAAGAAAATGATGGCTTCATTTTCTATCTCAGTACTGTCATCAAGCCACCTCCTAGAAGCACTTTTGATTTTAGTGATTGAAAGTCTACATCTTTTTTCCTTCACAGATTGATGGGAAAATTTTGCATTTTCATCACCATCTTTAAGCCATTTTACCTTAGCCTTATTTTTCCAGAAATGTTTCTCCTCTTTTAGTGATCTAACTAAAATGGCTCTGCCTTTATTTAATTTAATTAGCTCATCAATTGAGCTATTAACTTCAAAAGCACATTCTTGGAGTCTCAATTGTTCTTCTGCTTTAACTACATTATCAGTAATGTTGCCAAAAATATCTCTGTTCCATTTTTTCAAATGTACTTTGAGGTTATTTAGCTTGATAAATAGTTTAAACATTCCTCTACCCTCTAGAGGTTCATTCCAGTGAGATTTAATCAAATCCCTGAAATGGTCTCTTTTGAACCAGGTGTTGACAAATCTAAATGGTCTTGGAGTAGAAGGAATATCATATCCAATTCTACAGAGAAGAGGACAGTGATCAGAAGATAATTTATTTAGGACTAGGACAGAGGTTTGTGGAAATTTTGATAGCCATTGGAGGGAGCACAATGCTCTATCCAGTCTTTCAATAATTAAATTTTTTCCACCTTCCTTGGTTCTGCCATTTGTCCATGTGAAGAAATTCCCTACTGTGTTCAGTGTGTGAAGTGCCATGGTATTAATAAAATCATTAAAGTCCTGTATACTACCTAATTTGGGAGAAGTAGGTCCTTTATATTCAGAGATGGTAGTCATGGCATTGAAATCACCTATATATAAACACTCAGTTAGCTGTAAACTAACAAGGTCTGACCATAAATATTTTCTTCCTTTCCATGCACAAAAACAGCCTCCATTGACTGGTTAAGTATTTGGCTGTTGATCTGTACTAGTAAGAATGGGTTATGATCAAGCCTTAGATTTATTACTAAATTATCATTCCACATGATCCAAATACTACATAGAGATGAGTGCATGCAATGAGTGAAATGAAATTTTTTACAGTAGTAAAAAATTTCATGATTTTTGTGCTAAAGCTCAATGAAACAGATAAGGTCCAATTTATGAATTCTTATTAGTTTCTCAATCCTCAATATTGAAGTCTCCATACCCCTAACATTCCAAACCAAGATATTGATACCTAAGGTTTTATTTATCATATTTACGGGGTTGGATACTTTTTGTTGCAGTCCTAGTAAGGACTTTATTTACCTTAGTAAAGTAAGTAGAGACAGTACCTTGAGTTTGCTCAGATTTTGAGGTGTTAGTTATTGTAGGTGCAATGAGTGTATCATCTTGAGTTTCCTGTTGTTTGTTCATCAGAGCATCTGTGAACTCTTCATCAGATGTATGTTCCTGTTCCTCTCCTTCATGCAGTAAGGGTAGAATCTGTTGGAGACCTGATTCACCTTTCTGATAGGATTGTCTTCCTTATTTTCTTTCACATTTCTTGCTCATCATCCTCTTGTATAAGTGGAAGAAATCTGTTCCCTGTTCTTGGCTGAGAGTGGAAAGGAGGTTTATCAGCATTAAAGGGGTTACCAGGTGAAAGAGAGGTACCTGAATGGATGTGAATATCATCAGCTGTAAAATTCCTTGGTTTGTTTGGAGTAGACCATTGTGCTGTTGGTGGTTGGACAGGGAATAGATTTGAGTGAGGTGGATGATCAGATTCTGAAGTAACTGGGAGGGTAGTATGTGAGTCTGACAAAGTTTCAGTCTGAGTGCAAGTAGGGGACTCAATATGTTGGGAAGGTGGATGAACATTTGTAGTGAGGGTTTCTTCAATTGCCACTTTGTCTCCAGATGTAGAGGTGATGTAACAGTCCTGATTAGTTTCCAGTGGAGTTAAATTAGTATCAAGGATGTCACTCATTTTTCCTTTAAGCTTTTGAGGGGATTTTGGCTGGACAACATCTATTTGTATGGGGGGTGGAGGTGGAGGCACCTTCTGTACATATCTCATTTCAGTTTCCTTTGGTTGGGGTTGGGATTGATGAAATATGATTTGATAAAATATTTTCTAATTAAATTGTATCAACGCATACTTTTGTAAGTTCAAATGAATTAAGTTTGGTGCTAATAAAATTTGACTTGATAAAATATAACACAATTTGGCTATATCAGTTCAGTTCAATAAAGTTCAGTTTAGTATACTTCAGTTCATTAAAGTTCAGTTCAGTATATTTCAGTTCAATTATGTTTAACTTCCAGGATAATGATAAAATATAAATTTGATGAAATTTAGCTAATGTCGATGTAGTGATTTGTTTCTTCAATTCAGTTTTGTTCAATTAAGTTCAATTCAATATACTTCAATGGCTTGTTTTTTAATAAGAATTTTGAATATACATATATGTTATATAAAAGAATCAAATGTATTTTTCAGTTCAGTTCAGTTCAGTATTTTTCAGTTCAGTTCAGTTCAGATCAGTTCAGTTGAGTTCAGGCGTATTAAACAGGCCCTTAGTCTTCCGCCGTTCGCGCCAAATCAACTTTCCGTCGAGTCAACCTGTCATGGCGGAATCTGTAGAGCGCCGGGACGACTAGTCGTCGCCAAAATGGATGACTTTTCAACGCCGTGTATTTGGACTATATGGCAAAAACGAAGGATTAAATATGTTGTTAACTTTGAAATATTTTCATGATAAATACAGGTGAATATATGAGCGAACTCGCTCCAGTTTGTTTTTATTACAAGAATGCTAAACCCAATTTGATATCGCCTCTTAATTCGTTTATGTATGAAACGGCGTCGTTATTTTGTGTTCTATACTTGTGCATTTTAACAAAATAATCAACCTGGTGAGCGACACCGTAAGCTTATTCGCCTACCTGTTACGAGTTCGCCTCCACAGTCGCCTGTGGCGAGCCAGACAAAGAGTTCGCTTTTAGATAAGTTTAAAGACGTTTATATTTACGATTTCGCCTATGCAATCGCCTAGTAGACTCTGTCGCCTGTGGCGAGGCAGACAAAGAGTTTGCTTTTAGATAAGTTTATAGATGTTTATATTTACGATTTCGCCTATGCAGTCGCATAGTAGACTCTGTCGCCTGTGGCGAGCAAGGAAGCGATATCGCTTGTATGATAAGTTTGTAGACGTGTATACTTACGAATTCGCCTCTCCAGTTCGCCTCTCATCTTTTCATGTAGCGAAATCGTCTTCTTTATCGCCTACTCTTTGAATACACTTTGTTTACATGTAAATCTAGGTGCTTTTGTGTATGGTTAACATTGAAGAAATACATGAAGTTTAATTTTATTATTAAAATACCATACTACATCAATTCAATACCAAATAAAACCATTCCTGAATCATTGTTTAGTGTTGAAACAAAAGAAAACTAGACTACACAATCAGATAAAGTGAAGCGATCATTCTTCGTCGTCATCATCTTCACTATCTTCGCTTGCAGTCTTCTCAATATCTTCATCGTCATCATCTTCTTCAGACGACTCCGCGGCTGAAGATGCTTGGATGTTCTTTGTTCGGTGAAACAGTTCAAATACATCGTCTTCTCTATTGACTATGTCTTCATCTCGCTGTGGTTCTTTATCCATGATATGATTCTCAGGTTGCTCTTCATTGGGCTCTGAAGCTGCTCCTCCCTCGCCATCAGTGGGTTCTTCATCTTCTGCCTCGCTTTCAGGTCTCGCTCGATCTTCAGGAATGTAATCAGCAATGTCGGTCATGGGAGGCAAGCGTTGAACCGAGAAATCTGGATTTTGTTCATCATCGCTCAGATCCGGATTCAAATTCAGCATTCTACCAAATGCCAGTACCTCCTCCCTGTCTTTTGCTTGCTCCAGCTTCACTTCTTCTATCTTACTTGCAAGCTGTCCAACATAGAGGACCAACCATTCACGCCAAGCGAGATCGCGACTGCAAACGGGAACAAAACAGTTAGTAAACTAAGTTGCTGCGAACATTTATCATATCATGAAAAGACTTACTGTATAACAATTACTTACCTTCACTCAATTCAGCTCGGGTTTGAGAACTCGAAGCACCCATGGCCTTCTTCGTCACCACCCCCTCCGCACTAATTTTCAACCCTTGTTGCGTAGCCGAGTCGCGTTGTAGTATTTCACTGGATCGGCCATGGTCACAGGTCGCACACCCTTCTTCTTCATCGTAGCGGTTATGAGCTGCCCGTAAGGGATCGTGTGATCGGTCTTGTCCTTCGCACGCTTTAGCATGTGTTTCATGATGGTGTACCCGGGATTGATCTTCACCTTCTCCATTAGGTGGTAGAAAACCATCAAGTTGGCGATCGTTGGCACACATGGATGACCACCCGAGGGCATGATATTAATGCACACAAGCTCGAACACCAACCGCTCCTCTTGAGTAAGGGCTCGCAATCTTATACTTCTTCGTCGTACCAACCACCTTACTATGCGTCTTAAAGAACTTCCTACGCTCGGCCACGGGGTCTAGGACGCTCTCATTCAACGAGGTTGGGAAATTTTGGGTGTGGTATATTTCATAAGGGCCATTTGGATCAAACGGCCTAAGTTGATCACTAGACAAATAAGGGCATCCTATAACCTCATTAACCAAGAACTTATCTACCTTAAATGTCACACCCCTAACCATCGTAGTCGCCTCTTCGGCATCCTTCTCAAACTTAAGATTAGCATAAAATTGAAGACATTCTTCCCTATGTACCAGCTCACTCAAAGTCAACATCCCATCTAGATGAGTGGCTCTAAAATACTCAAACATTTTATCAAGACCCAAGCTAGTTATTTGAAACGGGTCAAAGACCTTAACATTTAAAATATTACGACGAGTATATTGCTGGTTCCTCGTCTCCGCTTTCGGGCTGATATAAATGGACCGCTCCTCGTCCTCGTCAGTATTTCCCCCAACATTCGCAGCAGACCGGGATGCACCAGCGGTGGTGGGACTAGGCTGGATAGCGGTGGTGGAGGTTGGCCGAGACTGTTCAGTGGTGGCGGCATTGGCTGGTGGTTGTGATGAACTCCCAGCAGCGTGGGAAGTGTCTCTACCCCTGTTACCGGTCGGAGCTCCGGCGGTTTGCTCCTTTCTTCTCCCCCGGCGACTGATCTGCTCGAGGGTGAGCTCTTCCTCCTCCTCCTCGTGGTTCGCGCCGGCGCCTGTGGTCGGGGCGGTCCTCTGACACTTTGGAGCGGGTGGGGTGAGACTTTTCCGGCTTGCTTGCTCCGGCCCATGGTGGCTCTGCAATTGATCGACGGTGATGCTAGGAGTTAGGGTTTCAGAGTCGTGGAAGTTTTGGGGATTCTGATATCCCCAGAACGCGAATATAATAAGTATTTTTTATATTAATTTACCAATTTACGAACTCGACACACCTCACGCCAGTAACCGTTTCCAATGGGCGAGTTCGCCTCTATTTACACCTCTAGGCGAAACTAGTAGCGATATCGCTTGGATGCACCCTTAAACCTAAACCCTAAACCCTTCACCCTAAACCCTAAACCCACACATGCATACCCACACCCATAAACCCTATATATGTACCATACCCATTCTAAAATGGATTGATCAATCATATTATACTCTATTCATAATTGTAACAGGTTTAGTGTTGAATTTACACGAAAACTGATCTGATCCGAGATTCTTGATATGATTCCGACCAAATCAGCACAACTAATCGTAGCACATGTTTTTAAGCGGGTCATTGCCGGTGAACAATTACACTCTACTAGATCCAAATGTTTTACAAGCCAACACTGTAGTATTAGTACTTCGACTCATCCCGGCACTAATATACAAAATTTGGAAACATCCATGTGTACTTTAAGATAACCGATGGTACACAAGTTATAGTGTATTTCTGTAATGTGCTGTTTTGCAGATGACAACCCGACAAGAACATAGTTTCCCAATAATGATCAGTAACTAGCATTTTTTATATGGATTTTTGTTATCAATTACAAAAAATAATATCATAATACGCGGAACTTTCTTAACCATTTCAACTGATAGTGGTCATGATTTGTTGCAGATGTAGTAGTAATGGCCTCTCTCAACAAGCTTTGCTTTCCATATGCGATTTGATGACCTTCCCTTATCTCCTGTGATGAGTGAATAAGGAGATTTACTCCCCTCCAGGTCATTTGAAAAACTATGGGGAATTCGCTAAACCAAACAAATATATATAAAAGTTTAGTGAGGATATATGAACTGAAACTATATAAAAAAATGATAATAATTGGATGAACTAATTAACTTACAATTCCATGGTTGAAATCATATTCCATCAACAACAATTGGTCTTTAGTCTACTTGCATCATGTAATGAGTTTCTCTGGAATTGGAAAAAGTTCTGTATCAATTGGGTAAATAATTCTGGAAATTAGAAAAGTTTTAATTCTTTCCACACATCGATCATTTCGAGATGGTTTTAAAGGGTGTTGCTGTTTACACCCATAGTACAATGACATATGTGCCCTCCGAAGCTGATATATATATTAGGGCCTGAACGGATTTGAAATATTCCAACACATTCGTACTTGTAGATTTATGACCAATTCTTTCTAAAATACACATAGTGTAACATGTTTAATTTAACATTTTATTTTTACAAACGCATTATATATGGAAGACTGAACAAAGAAGAAGCGATATCGCCACCAGTACTCGCTAGTAAGCGATAGTATAGGCGAACTCGCAAATAAGTAAAACAGTAACCGACCAAAAGTACTATTCAGGCATGGTTTGTCCACCTAAACCATGCTATATATATCATTTTACCCGGATTTTCCTACTATCAACCTCATTTTCACCATTCCTATCCATCTACCTCTCCATTCTCTCTCACCTTATCCCCTCCTCAACCTCAAGCACAAATCCATTCAATCCAAATTTCATTCTCATACCATTCACTACTAGAATATCAAGCCATCTAAGGAAGTTCATCCTTCATGTGTTAAGGCAGAAAACAAATGCCTTCCCTGGTTGTGACTTAAATGAGAAAAATCATCTAAGGCGGTTCCTCTTCCCCCTTAGATGTTTTTGGGTTTAAGGCGTTTGTTTCCGCCTTAGATGAAGGCTTATACGCCTTTCTAAATGCTTACGTACTCGCTAGTTTGAAAGTCTGTATGATATGAATTGACTGTTTGCGATATCGTAACTAGCAAACGCTAGTACCAAACAAATGGTTGATTGTTTTGCTACGACAGAAGCTTATGGATCGCCAGATGAAATATTAGCGATGTCGCTACATTGGAAAGCGTAGATTGTAATGAATGTGTACGAGACTGGTTACGACCTCTACCGTGCGAATCGCTAAAACCTAGTTACGATATCGTAAGGTAGCCTAGGTTGTCATATATTCATCAGCTGACGAGACTGGTTACGGGAAATAGAGGCGATTCGCCGGGTCAGAGGTAGCGAACTCGTTACAAGCTAAATTCAACATTTAGGGTTGAACAAAACGAGTCAGGTTACGACAGAGGCGTGCTACTCGCTAGTAAACCTGTAGCGAGATCGCAACTGAACCTGCCTATATAATAAAAATTATTGGTTCGAGAGAGGTTACGATATCGTAAGAAAAACGCTTAAGTGTGCAGTATCGAGCTCGCTACAGTTGTCGCTACATTTAAACGACGTCGTGTGATCATTGGGTGAGCGAGAAAAACAAATGAGTTTGCGAGAAAGTTAGTGATTCGCCTGTTGTTGGTGTGTATGGTTACGAGCTCGACAGAGATCAGATTGGAGAGGCAGAGAAGAACAAGTGATTTGGTAGCTATAGCGTAGAAACTAAGCTCAGAAATATAATTCTTGCGAGTGAAGTAACGACAGTACAAGACGGTCGCACCAATTTTAATGTAACTGGCGAGACAAGTAACGAGGTCGCAGGGAATTCGTAAGTATCACAAAATTATAGGATTTGAGCCATTTCCACCCATTTCCACTAAATTAGGGTTTCATTTTAATTTTCTAATCTGTCAATTGCAAGATGTATGGCATCTAGGCACAAAACATGAACATGAAATACTAACAAGTCACACTTTATAAACTAATTGAAGTAATTGAACTCAAAAGTATATGCATCCATTTGACAAAAAAATAAACTAGCTTTTAATGGGAATGTGAGGGCTAGAGATGTACCGAGATCTAATAAGGAACAAGTGTCTAGCCAATGCATCTCTACCATCCTCCAACTACTTCTTGGTGTATGGTGCATGATTTTCCTCGATAATCTAAGAATATGAAATGTTTTTTTAATACTATTAAATGCAATGTAGATAGTAATAGGTACAATAAGTAGGTTATAAGAATGCTTACGCGATGTAATTCCAAATTATCTTCAACAAGGCCAGCGACGCACTCGCTTGCGTACAACATCATATAGTAACCGCACTCCCAATTTGACAATTGCTTTCGGTGCTGAAAGTGAAGAAGTATAAGAAATATTTTGAAATGAAATCATAGTGGAAATAAATGAGCATTGGATTTGTAATGTCACCTGAATTTGTATAAGGTTGAAGGGAAGTAATGTGTCGTCATGTGCCCTATGCATAACAACCTCTAATAAATCTGCAAATTTTGTAGATGGACCAAAGTGTAGCGGGTCCATCCAATACACTCGCTTCAACGATGGTACCATAGCTACAAAACTCCAATAGCAACTACATATTTTTAAAAATGGAAATGTAAGAACCCGACTCGAAGATTTGAACGTTTACAAAATGCAAATAACCAAGTAAAAAAGAAAACAAACCTCTCCAGATATGGGCCTATGTAAATTGTCTTGCTCTTGTTACTTAGGATCTTTGAAAGATAAGTAAGTCGTGATTGATTACTTTCATTCATTTCTTGCAGGCATATTGGGTGCAAAAAACCAATGAAAGTCTTTGTGTTTAGAGCAAGGAATTGCATGTACCTAAATAAACAATAGAGCGGATATGAACGTATATTTGTGCACAAGTATATGATAATTTGTAAGTTGCAATACGCTAGCAAAGATGAGAAGAAGTAGCTTACATTTGATGTAGTATAAGGATTGTTTCGGGAAGGGTTTGATAGTGCCAGAAAAGGGCAAAGTCTTTCCATGGAATGACTAATTCCCACACCTCGCCAAACACCAGTTGATTGGAGTAGAAATAGTAAACAGGATCCCGACTATGGTGGCCCACCAGATCAAAAAATGTGCGATGGAATCCCGGGAGTGATTTCATGAATCCAATTTCTCCCGCCGACATCGGCTTCTTATCTACCGGGAAATCTAGTGGGTCTATGACGGGTGATGGTGTGTTTCTATTAATTGGGATAGAATTAGAATTCACATCAACGACCAACCATTTGGGCCACACAAAAAAATGGCCCAAACCTTTACCCACTGTCGTGCACTCTTGATCCGCGACCGGTACCAAGGCATCTTCGACTAACACATGTAGTATAGAAACCCTAATGAAACCAATAGGGACTTTGGCTTCATGATGTAGTGCCATGTCAGGATATGAATTTCCCATTGCAATGTGGCGGGGTTGAGAATTCATCCCACATTCAACGTACAAGTTGCAAGAAGGGGAATTCTAAGATACAAATAAGGCATGTTTAATTAGGTCGAATTAGAAATATGTAGAAATTAAGAGCATTTTTTTTAAATAGCAATAATAATGAGTTGTATACGCCTTATTCATTTGATTGTGGTGCAAATAAATAAACATACCTTTGGTTTGGGATCGGATGGTTGTATGTGAACTTGCTCTTTGATAGGGGCCAAAGGTGTGCATATTTCCTTGTTGGGTTCAACAATAGGTTGGTTAAAAATAGGTTGGTCAAAAATAGGTTGGTCAAAATTAGGTTGGTCAACAATAGGTTGGTCAACCTCATGTTGTGGCGGGGAAGGATGTGATCCTCTAGACGAGGGTCCATTGATTGGCTCGGTGTCACAAAAATCAGATGAAAAATGATACTTTATAAAAGAACATATATTGGCCAACATTGTTTTCAATTTCTTGACCTCTTTGTCGGATATTTTGGCTTGGTTCAATGTTATTTGGAGTTTGGATGGTTTAGGGTCTTTACTACTACGTTTGATACCAAACGCCTCTATTTGAGTAACATAAACACCAATTCCCTTAGCTCTTCCCGGATGCTCGGCCTTCCCAAATGCCCTACGTAGCACATCGTGTTTACCGACTGGGATGAACAAGCCTTCTTCAACTTCACGCTCGACCTCGTTCTAAAAAGGTAGTATTGTAAAATAAAATTTATTATCGTCATCAATTGTTGTGTTTTATTGTTTGATTGTAGTACTAAAATGGAACATGGTATGGCGTAGTAGGTAAAGCGTACCACTCGATTAGCCACCCTTTTTGCCTCATCACTTGAGAAAGTCCCGTCTTTTTTAATTCTACCAAAGACGAATAATTGCTGTCTACTATATGTTGTAGGGTCTTCGGCAATGACTAGCTTGTTCGCCTCTTCCGCGTCCATGCCCCCATCCACAAGCTCTTTTACCTCGATTTCCCTTTTTTTTAGAGGTCTTCCTCCCCACACCCAAGTACCCCGCCCTACCCCCGGTGTAAGGCATAACATTATCAACAGTGGTTTTGCGCTTCTTATCCCCCAAACCCTTTTAAAAGGTCTATGTTATTTTAGGAATAAAGCACTAATGGAAACAAAAATATTTGGCTAATTGGCATGAAACTATTATTGCAAGATCTAGTAAGTAAACTAACCTTTGCGTCATTTTCTAACCATCGCTTCTTGAATGCCTCCCAAGTAAGGGGTACAATGTGATTGTAACGCGTACTTGGATCTTGCCCAAACCTCGTGCCCTTTGGTTTGATATAATCCCTGGCAAGAGTATATTTGTGTTCTCAATGAGCCTTTGATGCGATTTGAAGAGCCTTCTTCTTCACTTGATCATAGGATGTTGCCTCGATAATAAAGGGGCGCTACAAATGTGATCAAAGCTTAGTCACATTCACAATTTTCAATTGAAATTAATAATAACAAGTGCCACACTAACCTTGCATTCCTTCCATATATCCTTTTTGATGTACATGCTTAGTAGCCTCCAATCCTTTGTGTCTAATGGTGTGCGTATCCTACCCGTCTTAGCACACCAACTCGACCATCGCGCGGCATCATCGTCGGGTGAAATAGCAACACCAACGTCATTAAATTTGACATTTGTTAGTATTTTGTTATCCATCCTAATCTCTAATTCACGACAATGTGGGAGAAGTTGAGCTTCTTTCGATGCGCGACTCAGTTCTCGTTGTCTTTTAACCTCACTTGAACCGCCAACAACATTTCCCCCCCCACTTGAGTCGGAATTACCGGAACTTTTAGGGCTATCCATTAAGCTTTTCTTTGCATAGTGAAATTAGTTAATGGCTAATGCAATGCTAATAAGTCAAAGTTGTACTTTTAAGTAATAATTTATGAAACATAATCCTAAAATTTAGGGCTAAGCTTGCAAGAGACAACATTAATATAAAATCTTGATTTTCGTTCAGGACATGCTTCTGACATGATATTTAGTAATAAGATCATTAATGGAGGCACTATGTACAAGAAATTCAAATTTTTAGCAAATAAGAATGAAAAAAATCGTACCTTTGGTATATGACAATGTTGTGTCGGGAGAATTGATTATGTTGGTTGGGGATGGTCTACCTTGTTTGTCCCTCTCCTACCCACAACAAAGGATGTTACCAAATTGAACAAGCACAACTAAAGATTGACATTAATTGTAAGAATATAGGGAAAAATGTGGTTGGGAATTCATTGCAAAACTTACCAATATTTTGCATGCAATTAGTGGCTAGTTCCACTTTGTTTTGACACAATTGATGTGTCTAACATGTATGGGATGGGATATGGAGATTTTATGTGAAGAAAAGTGAGGAGATTTGAGAAGATGTGTAAAATTTTGATTTTTGGAGATGAAACTCGTAAGGTGTGATGGATAAGATGCCAAAAGTGTTGTGTTTTTCTGTTCTTTAACGTGTTCACTTTATTTTAGCTTACCTTGTTGCGAATTCGGAACTCTCTCGTTACACCTGACGAGGGTTGTCACGATATCGTGACATGCTCATGTGATTACCTTTTATGGTGTACTTTATCTTTCTAGCGACATCGTAACTGAAAAGCTGAAAACAATTATGTGACTAGGTAGTTGAGATATCACTACTTATGATCGCCAGATTTACATAACATAATTTGACTTTTTTTTACAACGCACTCATACATGCTTGGATCACGATATAAACAATATCATGTTATGGAATAAAACACAAATTCTTCTATTGTAAAAATAATTGTCATGTGTTCCGTCATAAGCTGATGTATAACAGTATAGGGATTGATTGACTTAATGTGCACTTACACTATATAAAACTTTTCAGAAACTAAATCTGTAATTGTAAGACATTAAGAAACTCTACAAATCACGTGTACGCTTGTAAACAATGTCCGTCGATTACCTTTAAAGACAGCAGCAGAGTTGATGTTTACACAGGAACTACATATATGCGCAGTTCACTTGCTTTTGATTAGAGAAACTTGGTTTATTGTAACTCATATCTGTGATTATAAGTACAATTCATGAAGTAAACAAAGTATCATGCACACATACACTCACCGATTGTAATCACACATCATACTAGCGAGTATCGCTTCATAACATTGCATGTTGATTTACTAAGATGTACTCTGATAGACATCATATTATGATCGATATCTTTCACATTTAGTATTATACTGTCTATATATAAAATGTAAATATTTTAGAATATGATTGTTCTTAACAAAATTTAAACTGAATTATCTTGGTTTTACATTGAGTTATCTTATATTGCTTATGTACATTTCCATGCTGATGTACAAAGACGTACTCTACTTGAGTTAATATCATGATCGATATTTTCCAAATTGAGTATTATACTGTCTCTTTTAAAAATGTATATATTTTAGACTTTGAAAGTGCTTAAAAAAAATTAAACATAATCATTTTTTAGTTATCTTAAAACTAGCTTGTTTACTTGCGAAATCGCTAGTATACAAGTTAACATAGTTAAACCCTGAACCCTAAACCCACAGACCCACAAACCCATGAAACCCATGAAACCCCATGAAAACGTGTTGCGATATCGCTAGTCTATAAGTAAATAAAAAAAAAGGGTTTTTGGGTTGGGGTTGGGCTGGGCTTGATACTGTGCTGAGTAGTGATAGTATAATTATTGGGCCTCATGTAGTAGGCCATAGCATAGATGTTTCATGTTCTGTTTTGCGCGGGTCGGCGACTTATCGATCCATTCAATAATTTCAATCAATATGTACTGAATAATGACCATCTTATGAGCCGATGTGGGAAAATACTAATTCGACCGACGTGGAAGACAATTCGACCGATGATTTGCACGCCGTTTTAGTGGCAGGCCTGTGATGTACTAGACTTAATAGGGATGATTCAACATGTTTTGTTTGTTAAGATATTTATATTTGCATTCAAGTTTAATCGATTTTTTAGTTTCTTTATGTTGATGAAAATGTCATAATTCAGTGTGCTAGACTGAACTGGGAGCATTTCAGGTTAACATCTTAACTGGAAACAAGGTTATAATTGTGAGAGTATACATTTTTCTACTGTGAACTGTGAACTGGGTTCTAGCGAGTTCGCAGGTTAGTCGCCTACTACTAAAATGAAAGTAAAATGAATCTAGCGAATTCGTTACACGATCACCTACTCCTCTGTGCCTCTTTCGAACTCGCTAACTCCTGTATAACTTCAACAGAGCCTAGCACGCGAGTAAACTTACGGCATCGTTACCAAATCGCCGATTCTTCTGTGTCTCTTGCGACTCGCTAAGACCCGTACAACTTCAACAGAGCCTAGCACACGAGGAAACTAGTGATATCGTAACTAGTAAGCGATTAAGTAGCGAGTTCGTAACCTAGTTGAGTTCATCCTGTCCTTCATACTGGTGATACGCTATCGTTTTACAGTGTAACGAGAAAGTTACGAATTCGCAAAGACATAATTATACCCCCAGATATGCCGTTCAGAATTCGCTACTGTCTGGTATATAGTTACAAAAATTGGGGATTTTTTGAATTCAAAATGTGTTGATACGCTGTCGCTTTAAACTCTAACGAGTGATTTGCGAAATCGTAAGCTATATTGTTATACCCCAAGCTAGGAAGTTAAGATGTCGCTACTGTCGGTTATATACATAGTAAAATTGGGGATCTTCAGAAATCAAAACGTGAGAAATTCAATTGAATCCAACCCAATAGAAACCCTCACGCTCAAATATCCCAACAAGAATGGCTAGGACTAAGCAGTTTGCACACAATCCGTTTGTACCAGCTCGGCAACCACCGGCACAGGCGGGTTCATCTCAGGCACTGGCATTCACGACTGAGGCTGCTGGTTCAAGCTCTACCAAATATGACAAGGCCAAATTCGTAAGTTTTGATGCTTCCGAAGCCTATTTGAATTTCATGGAGCATAGTGACTTGCTAGAATGTTATGTGGTAGATTTCAATCAAATTAAAGACCTAGGGTTAGAGAAAGTGATGCAAATCTTTCAAAGCCACGACATGGGTGAGCTGTTAGGTTTGAATTACGCGGCACATAAAGATGAAACGTGCCAGTTTTATGCTAATTTTCACCAACTTATCGAGGAAGAAAAGGAAACGGGAAGGTGGTTTCCTAGGGTAAATAAGAAGGAATTTGAGATCGGGGAGGAAATGTTTAACAAGGTATTAAATGTATCTTATGCTGTAGAGGAAGACTTCAGCGATCCTCCTACCCCTGGTTTTCATTGTAGGGAACAATGGCCCGACAATGCCATTCTCGACCTGGAGCATGTGGCAGAATATGCGGAGAAGTATTTTGTTAGGCAAAAGGATAATTTAGGGAAGCCTAGGGAGTATAAGATTGATAAGCTTAGTTGTGAGGATAGGATAATATATGATGTTGTTGCTAGGTCTGTGGTTCCTAAGGGAGGATGGATCACCGAGATGAACTACACAACGGTAAGCATGTTTTACTGCGTAGTGGAGGGGATTAGGTTGAACCCGGGGCATGTGATATTCGAGCACATGCGACACAGTGTTGTCGAAAATGGTAGAACAGTGAAGAAGCTACCATACGGTAATTTTATTACTAGATATTTGACCAACGAGCACCCTAAGATGAAAATGTCTCCTAATGCGGTAGAGTGTTGCTTCTACACAATGTCCTACTTCGAGAGGAAAGGGAAATGTGAGTTGGTTGACGGCAAGTGGGAGAAAGCAGGGGAGGGATCCAAAAAACCACTTGAATTTGATCCAGAAGAAGTAAGAGAAACTGTCGAAGGTACGCCTCACTACATTTCTTGTTCATTGGTTTCTCACATGTTATTTAGTACATAATTCTTCAATTTGATTTGATTCCATGAACAGCTGTACCCTCGGTGGTGTACTACAAGGGGCTAGAAGACACTGTCGACCTTATGAAGCAGCGTGTGGCCAAAATAAATCAAAATTGCTGGATAACGGAGAAGGTGATACGTGGAATTGAGAGGGCGCATGCCAAGAAAAAAAAATGGTCGATCCACCAGCTCCAATACAGACCCCACCTCCTAGCAAGGATGATTAGCTTAGCATTCTATGTTGGCTAGTAGTTGTACTAAATTCTCGAATTTCTATTTCTATTTTTCTTTGTCTCAAACAAATTAGTATCGAATAATTCTTTCTTATATCTCTTGAATAATATTTCTATTTTAATATATGTACATATATTAGTAATGATTATATTGTGTTTTGTTTAATATAACAAATCTTTACAAATGAGTTAAATTTAAATTCTTCTGAAGTGACGACTTACTTGCGACATTGCCACAGTCAAGTTAGCAAATAAAATCAATAAAAAAGGGACCTAGCGAGATCGTAACCTATCAGAATAAAGAGAAAGAAACTAATATGCGATTTAGAGCCGGTTCTAGCGAGCTTTTTACAAACAAGCTTGAGTTACGAGATCGCTACTGAGCAAGTTAGCAAATGAAATCAACAAAAAAGGGACCTAGCGAGATCGTAACTTATCAGAATGAAGAGACAGAAACTAATCTGCGATTTGAAGCCGGTTCTAGCGAGCTCGTAACAAACAAGCTTGAGTTACACGATCGCTAGTGAGCTAGTTCACCTAAATTGGTATTGGGCGACGGGTGTTACGTAGTCGCTAATGCTAAAGCAGGGTTCTTTTTTGTTTGAACTACATGAATTACATGAATTATTATCCTAAATTCAATCACAAATGAACTTTAATTATAATTACAATGAATTAAAACAAACATTTGACAGAAACGTAGTATTCAAAACCAATGATAATCAAATATGCTACTTATGTTTATTACTCTTTTTGGTCTTCTTCTTCTTTGGTTGCCGCACCTTCCTCTTTGTAGTTTTCCTTGCAGGATTAATCCACATGCCTTCTTCATGATCCATTCTGCACACCGACGCACAAACAATGTCATCATCTTCCTCTAGAGTTTCGTACACAGAGGGCGGAATGGTGTATTTAGAAACAGTGCAGTCATCATCGAACAAGCCGTCACCATAGATGAATGTTTTCTTTCCATCAACAACGATCTCCCAAAGAGGATCAATTGGATCTTCCACATAGAACACCTGATGAGCTTGAGCCGCCATGATGAATGGATCTTCTCTAGACCCAAGAATTCCTCTATTTACTAGAGTCATGCCTAAATCCTCTGAGTGCACCCCTTCAGCTTGATCTACCCATTCATATTTAAACAATGCGATTCGGACATGAACAAAGTCCATTTCCCATATATCAGTAATGGTACCAAAAAAAACCATTATCACCCTCTCCAGGTACTGTTTCGCCACTATTTTGGGTTGCAGATCTATCATCACCCAACTTAGTACCAAACGTGTATCCATTAATGTCATACCCGCTAAACGACGTGACTGTGCCGAGGGGTCTCTTTGCAACCCTTTTTACAGCATCGGGGTGTTCACTGCCATTCTGTACATGTATTTCGAGCCAACTAGTAAAGTCGCTGCAATGAGTTTCAAGAATCCTAGGTTCCAACCAGCTCGGATGTGTTGACCTAATCTCATTAAGGTGAACATCAACATAAGGACTCACTTCATGATGGTTGCGCAGGATGTAGAGATGAGCTATAGATATTTCATTGGAAGAAGGGCTAAATTTAGACTTATGGCGTAGTCCGGCACCATCCAATCTACCATCGTGTCTAGAGACCGGCAATCCTATAGTAGGTACATCCTGTAAATAGTTGGTACAAAATTCTATTACCTCTTCCGCGACATATCGCTGCACTATACTGGCATCTGGTCGATAACGATTCTTAACAAAATGCTTGAAAATGCTCATGTACCGCTCGAATGGATACATCCATCTCAAGTATACCGGTCCGCACAGCTTCACCTCCCGCACCAAATGAACTATCAAATGAATCATTATGTCAAAAAAGGAAGGGGGAAAATACATCTCTAGCCTGCACAATACTTCAATTACCATATCCTGCAATTCATCCAACTTACACCGACTCACTTTCTTGCGACATATCTGTTTAAAAATATAACAAAGCCTTGCAACCGCGTCTCCAACGTGAGAAGGCAAGCAACCTCTCAGAGCAATTACGTTCAAATCCTGCATCAGATTGTGGCAATCGTGAGACTTCATTCCCACCAATTTCAGCTCAGCAGTGGATACACAACTACTAATATTCGAACCATATTTAGAAGGCACCTTCACTGATTTCAAAGTCTTATAAAAACACTCCTTCTGCTCAGATGACAAGGAATAACAAGCAGGTGGTAAGTATGCCGTGCCTACTTCTTCTTGCACGGGAGCAAGTGACGTCCTTATTGCAAGATTAACTAAATCATTTCTAGTTTTCAATCCATCCTTAATCTTCCCTGGTGTATTCAAGAGCGTCCCAACCAAAGCTTCACATGCATTCTTCTCTATATGCATGACATCTAGACAGTGGCGCACATCCAAGTGCTCCCAATAACCAAGTTTGAAAAATATCGAACATTTCTTCCAAATCGTAATTTGAGTGCTTTTCTTTTTTCGCTTTCCGTACACGTTATCCATGCCCGATACTTTTTCAAATATTTCAGAACCTGATAATGGGACGGGGGCAACACCATGTTTTTCCTGACCTTTAACCCACTTCTTAGCACTCTTCCACGGATGACTCCTAAGTAGAAATCGTCTATGACCTAGATACACAGGCTTACCACCGTGCTTTAATTGACAATGGCTGGTATTGCTCTCACATACTGGACATGCAAAATGGCCTTTCACAGAACACCCTCCAAGGTTACCCAACGTAGGGAAATCATTGATGCTCCACATCAACATGGCTTTAGGCTTGAATTTCGCGTGCCCTCGACTTCCGTCAGGAATATGAATCCCATGCTTAAATAAGGATTCCAACTCCTCAACAAGAGGCGCTAGATATACATCAATGTCATTACCAGGCTTCTTGGGCCCCGAGATCATAGTGTTCAAAAGCACATACTTTCGTTTCATCATCAACCATGAAGGTAGATTATAAATAACAAGCATCACTTTCCATGAACTGTGGGTGTTAGACATGTTGCTGAAAGTGTTCATTCCACCAGTAGATAGTCCTAAGAGAACGTGTCTAGGTTCCTCACCAAATTTTGGGTACATAGCATCCATCTTCTTCCACTGATCACCATCAGAAGCGTGAGATATAATATCATCATCTTCCTCTCGAACCCTATCGGCATGCCATGTTAACAATTTTGCATCAACTTGATTGGCATATAAACGCGTCAGTCTCGGTTTCAAGGGCATGTACCACATCACCTTAGCAGGTCCTTGCTTTGTCGATGTTGTCACTGGTTCTCCACATACCTCGACCTTTCCCTCCTTCTTTTTCCATCTCGACTCACTGCATACCTTGCAATCATCCCTCAGTGAATAAACACTCCCCCTATAAAACATACAATCATTCGGGCATGCGTGAATCTTAGTAAACTCCATGCCCATAGGACACAATATCTTGCGCGCAGCATAAACCCTGTCAGGACATAAGTTCTCCTCAAGATGTAACTCCTTAACCAACTCTAGCATTCCGTCATTCCTTTATCTGAAATACCATGCCTTGCCTTTAGGTTCATTAACAACAATGTTGCGCCCAGTCTAGAATGCCTAGCCCCAACATATAAGCTTGTCTGTTTATCGTCATGCATTGCCTCCAACATACTTTTCTTTCCAAAAAACTCCATAACAACATCGTCACACATGTCTGAAAGTTGTTCATTATACTACAGGATTTCCTCGGCGCTTCCCTCCTCCATCTCAACCTTGTCACTTCCATAATGGCCTTCCCCATGACAAACCCATTCAGTGTAGGATTTGTAAAATCCTTTACAAATTAAATGTTCACGCACTACAACAATATCTTCAAATATGGCGTTGTTTCTACACTTGTTGCATGGACATCTAACCCCTCTGTTACAGTCGCGATGTGCGTCCTGATGATCCGTCGCGATGGTACGATGAGGTGAACCTGCTAAGAATCAAGGAACTCTCAATCAGGGCGGCGCGGCTAATTTCCGTTCCCACTCCGATGCTAAAGTCAATAGATTGTTCGGAGAGTTGGGATGTGTTTGATTGTGTTTAGTTAACTTACCTCTCTCTAGTGTGATAGAGAGATATATATAGTACTGGAAAGCTGACCTGGTCTCATCAGACCACGCCGTTAGGTGGTCTAGGAAGATTCTCCTGCCAGGTTTGGTAAAACTGCCATCTGCTGTCGGGTCTGGCCCGATCGTCATGCAAGATGAGGGGTCGGGATGAACCATATGGGATGGTGAGATGCCCGACCCTAACAAGTCCCCCAAGTCCGAGCTCGAAACGATGGTTCAAGCGTTGGGCTGTAACTGGGTTTCTGGAATCCGTGTGACAGTGGGCCTTCTGACTTAACTGCATGTCTGCCACGTATCGTCACTTTTTCTCGGGGATGCGTATGGATTTATCCTTTGTAACTGTGCAACTTTTGGCAACCGCCATTATTTCTTTAACTGCTCGCATAACTCCCCCCTTTTCCATTCAAATTTGAAACTGCTCCTCATTTTTGCTTTGTTTCTCATGTCTCGAATTCATTGCCTTCAACCCCTGATATTCTGCACTCATTCGTTTACTTGTCTCGTTTTCGTGTCTCTTCTCTTCCTGCCTCTGTCGTGTTCTGCCGGTTTCGACTATGGCGGATATCCCCGTTTCCGGCGCGTTCTGCCAGATTACTGATGATGAAGCAGCCGAGTTTATCCAGATCTGTCGGGACACCGAGGGCCTTCAGATCGCTGATTTGGCGAAGTCGATTGTCCGACCCAAGACTAGCGACACCATCAACGCTGCTCCGGCGGGCAAAGTTCCCGTTTATTACGAGCATCTGGCCCGCTGCAGCGTCAGGTTCCCTCTTACTCCCTTTTGTCAATCCGTTCTGTGCTATTTTGACATGACTCTGGGCTCGATGACGCTGAATGATGTGCGTAACATAATTGGCTTCGAGACCTTGTGTGGCGCTCGCGGGGTTGTCCCCTCTGTTACCCTGTTCAGAGTGTTCTTCTACACTGGTGGTGGCGATAACGAGGATGGATGGGGCCACATCAAGATTTGACCCAAAGATGACCTGCATATCTTGACCGGCATGCCCAAGACGAAAGACTGGAAGGTGAAATTCATGTTCGTCGATGAAGATGTGGTGTATGGCCCTGTCGCCTCTCGCCCAAAGCAGGCTATAGGTGATCCTGACACACACGGCCGTGCTTCAGATGGCGTGTCCTAGAACCGCTTGGCTGCCTCCATCAGGGATCTGAAAGAGAAACCGGAGAGATGGGATGTTTTGAAACTGGATGAGAGGTTGCGGGATTCTGGCCTGCCTCACCGTCGCGTGCTTCCAGCCATCCATGATGAAGCTATTGTCGTCCCAGATGGCGGTAACACCGTCCGGGATGAGGACTACGTCCCTCAATGTGTTGAAAACTTCAGCCCCCTGCTCTGGCCATCGCTAAAATTGGTCAAACCGACAAAGGTATGTCGCTAAGCTCAATCCTCTCTCTTCATCTTTCGTATGCATTATCATGACCTTTTTGCTTCAACTGTACTTGTCTCTTGCGCGCAGACATGAATCGCCGCCGTCCGACCATTGATGTGACCAAGTTCAATCGCCCCTCTCAACGCAGGAGGTTGGATGACAGCACCGGCCCACACCAGTCCACACAGTCGCATGGCCAGTCTTTCCAGACTAGCCAGGATGGCAATGCTGATGGTTCCTCGCTCCCGTATCAGGATACGGGGTCGTCAAGGGGGTTGCTGAAGCCTGACTAGCTATTTCAGATGGGGGTCGGCGGTCGTGATGTGCTTGGGGGTGGTGAGAATGCCTTGGCCCGACCCCAAGTGTCTGAGAAGCCGAAAAGTGGCACTGATGCGATTGGTCCACAGCATGGTGGGAGGGCCCCTCCGCACGCTGGTGGTTTTCAGACTGACAAGGGTAAAACCAACTCCTCCACTGTCTTCCTCAACTCGCCTGCCGGTCGTCTGGAGTATCTCAATGAGGTGATGCCCCTTGATCATTTCAGGGCTTGGGTGAAGAATCCGGCGTTGAATCTTCATGGGGTCAGGACTGCCACGGACAATCTGATCTCGTCCGTATTTGATGTAAGACTCATCTGGTTGTTGCTTTTTCATGCTCTACTTCCTCTTTCAACTTTGTCATCCTAACTGTTGTAATGTTAAGGTGCTTGCTCATCCCTCGCCGTCATCTCTGACTTCAGCACTTTGTGCTTGGCGCATGAGGCTGATCAGAAGGTGCATCATGCCACCCTCATCGAACTTGGGGATGTGAAGAGACAGCTTGCCATCGCCGATGCCGAGATAATTAAACTCCAAGATGATGCCATGGCCAAGGTAGATGCTGATGCCGAGTGGTCGCCTGACGACTGGATGGAATCCGAGCGAGCACTGAAGAAACAGCTGGACGCTGTCAACGCCCAATTAGCGTCTGCCATTTCGGACGGCGAGGAGCTGAAATCGGCTAAGGAGACCAGCGATGTTGCCCTGCTGAATGCCCAGAAGTCTGCCACCGAGCTACAAAAACGCCTAGATGAGGCTGTTGAGAAGGCTGATCAGGTGAAGAAGATGTCTAACGACCTGGTTGCTCTGCAAGCTCGCTATGCCGAGTCCGAGGGTCATCTGAAGAAAGCGTTGGAGGATAAAGCAAATCTCGCCATTGACTATCAGGCTGTGCTGACCTCCGGCATGCGTGAAGTGTTTGCCAAAGTGGCTCGCTCCGAGCGTGCCGTTGCGCGCTCTTCTGCCTTCCTTCGACGGGCGTATGTGTTGGATAATGTGTATGAGGACTCTGCTGCCTATGCCACTGCTCTCTCCGAGCTCACAGATGCCTTCGTCGGCTATGGCTTCCCTGAGTACTTCTCTACACTGACCGGTGAAATGACTCCAGCTGAGCTTGCTGCCTGGGAGCCAGATGTTGCCGTTCCGCCTGTTCTCGTGGATGGTGAAGTTGTGGCAGATGAAGGGCTTGTGAAGGACTTGGAGGATGCATGCAACAACGTTCAAGTCTCTGCCCAGAACCATTAGTTTTGTTTTCCTTCCCTCATTTTCTGTTGGATTTCTCTCCAAACTATTTCCCTTATTGCTTCTCTGGACAATTTCCTTTTGGTTTGTAATAACCCATAAGGGGCGCATTTGATTGCTTTATTTTTGAATTCCTGTGAAACCTTTTGCATTTGTAGTGTATGCTATTGCCTTAACGTTTTACCTGTTTGCCGCTTGATGAAAACTTTTGCATTTGCATTTGCATTATAGGCTATTGCCTTAATGTTTGGTTCATGCCTTGTCATTTTGCTCACCTATGTTCATGGTGGCAACTCATCATCCTTCTTTGTGAAGGGGGATGGGTTGTCATGATGAACTATTAAGGTGACATGACGAGTTAATTGTGCGTGACTTGATGCCATGCGCTAAGTTACTTGCCAACTTGGAGGTCGCTAAACCTTATCCAAGCCACCAAGGTATGTGGGCATCGCCCTACCCTTGGTTTTATTCTTCAAAGCCAAAACTGCTAAGCCATGGACTTTGTTAATCGGTCTGTGCCCGACATGGGTTTTCATTGAAGAAAGATCCCACCTTTTCTCCAATCTGGTAGCTATCCGAATTCGGAGAGGATATGGTTTACTCTATTTGCTCGTCCGCATTTGAACAAAAAACCACGCCTACGTTCAGTACTCGGGAAGGGCGGCTAAGCCTCAGTCTCGGTCTGGCGGTTACGATCATGATCGTGTCATCCGACTTGCCCATTGGTGTGGGTATGCATTTGACTGCATCTTTGCCTCTCCAGAGATATTTCCGGCACAATTGGCAAAGATGCGTCTCTGATGCTTCACAACCTAAGTGAGGGATGTGTCGAGTGTTCTAATGCCTTGTCCGGTTAACCGGAGCGGTGGCCTGAACTGCCTCCCTTAATGTCCATTATCACAGATTCCGATCACGTCGTTCGACTTTCGAAAAGAGGTATAAATGAACAAAGAAGAGGTGAAGTGTTCTTGAACTTGACAATTGAAATACATTGAAAGAGGAGAGTACAAAAGATACAATTTTGCGCGGAAAAACTAGATTTCCTCAAGATCGCATCCCTCATGAGGGCAAAAGTCACGATCTGATCAGGAATCTGTTCTCCAAAAGCATTTCCCCATTATATAAAAACTAATTGGTACCTTTCTCGGGGGTCTGATGCTGCTCAACCGTAATAACGGCGGAGATTCTCCATGTTCCACGTTCTTGGCACCGCTTCGCCTGACATGGTCTGCAGCCTGTATGCGCCGTTCCCCAGCACCTCTGCGACCACATATGGCCCTTCCCACGTGACATCCAGCTTCCTTAAGCCTTCAACCCGGCTGGCTTCATTTTTTCGGAGGGCCAATTCGCCTTGCTTGAGATTCCTTATGCGAAC
Source organism: Sherardia arvensis (assembly GCA_948330725.1). Classification (NCBI taxonomy): domain Eukaryota; kingdom Viridiplantae; phylum Streptophyta; class Magnoliopsida; order Gentianales; family Rubiaceae; genus Sherardia; species Sherardia arvensis. Next base: position 20,139,586 of record OX415235.1, read on the forward strand.
CCTGGCGTTGTAACGTTGTTCCACATATGACTTGTAGGATGCCTCCTTGATTGTGGCCTGCTCTCTGGCTCTCTCCAGGTCCTCCAGGCTTTCCCTCAAATGTTGCTCATTGTCCACCTCAGCATCCGGGATGGCGGATCGCGGTGATGGGATGATGAGCTCAGGCGGGATGATGCCTCACTGCCAAAACACAGAAAGTAAGGTGATTCGCTTGTGGCAGTCCGCGGTGTTGTCCTGTATGCCCACAACACCGATGGGAGCTCGTCCACCCAGTTCCCTTTCGCCCCGTCCAACCTTCTCTTTAGTTCTTGCATAATCGTTCCGTTGGTTCGCTCAGTTAGACCGTTGGCTTGCGGGTGGGCTACTGATGTGAAACTTTTTTCGATGCCCATCTGGTTGCACCAGTCTCTGAAGACTCCTCCTTCAAACTGGCGCCCGTTGTCGCTGATGATTGTCTTGGGCAAGCCGATTCTACAGACAATGTTCCTCCACACGAAACTGGTCATCCTCTTGCCCGTGATGGTTGCCAATGGCTCTACCTCAACCCACTTGGTGAAGTAATCGACGGCCACCACTAAGAATCTTCTTTTGCCGCTCGCTTGGGGGAAAGGGCCGACTATGTCGATGCCCCAATTTGCAAACGGCCAGGGGTCTGTGATGCTCTTCATGGGCTGGCCGGGTTGAGATGACACCCGATCATGTACTTGGCACTGATGGCACGTCTTAACCACGTGGTCGGTGTCGACCCTCATATTGGGCCAGTAATAACCTGCTCGTGTTGCCTTCGGTGCCAGTGTCCGGGCTCCCTGGTGGCTGCCGCCGCTTCCCTCGTGGAGTTCTTTCAGGATCCTTTCCGCTTGCTTGGGCGTTAAACATCGAAACCACGGCTGTAAGTATCCCCTCATGTATACCACCCCGTTCTTGAGCGCAAAATTCAGCGCCTTCCTCTCTAAAGCTTTCGCCTTCTTTTGGTCGAGTGGTAATGCTCCACTGAGCAAATAATTCCGCATCGGTGTCAACCAACATGGCGGCTCGGCCTCAATGGCGGCGACCGTCATGCCGTCGGTTGATCTTGTCGGCAGTGTATCCACTAGAACTCCCTTGGACAGATGGTTGTTTGCCGTGGAAGCCAGTTTACTAAGGGCATCTGCCCTTGTGTTCTCGGATCTGGGGACTCGGGTCACCTCAAATCTTTCGAACTGTGTGGCTAGACTCTTTACCTTCGTCAAGTACTTCTGCATTGATGGCTTCTTGGCTGCGAATGACCCGTTGAACTGGTTTGCTACCAAGGCCGAGTCCTCGTATGCGTCCAACTTGGTCGCGCCCAATGCTTTCCCTATCTCCATGCCTGCAATCAATGCTTCATACTCGACTTCGTTGTTCGTGGCCGGGAACTGGAATCTCAATGCGTACGTCGTCTCCATGCCATCAGGGTCTGTCACTATCAACCCGGCTCCTGATCCCTCAACACCAGATGCGCCATCCACATGCAGCTTCCACCATCCTGTCCTGTCGACGCGTCGTTGCTTCTTGTCGGCTGGCTCGCTTGGCACGTTGATGGTGACTTCATCTCTCGCCTCGATCCCGAATGGCAACTCTGCCAAGAAATCAGCCATCACTCGCCCTTTGATGGCTTTTCTCAGGGCGAACTCAATGGCGTGCTCGCCTAGCTCTACTGCCCACTTGGCCAACCTTCCTGACATTTCCAGCCTGGTCAAAATTGCTTTGAGCGGCTCGTTTGTGAGAACCACGATGGGGTGTGCTTGGAAGTATGACCTGAGGCGCCTCGCCGCGTGGACCAAAGCCATGGCTAGCTTCTCCTGAGCGCTATAGCTCAACTCAGCCCCCTGCAGCGTTCGGCTGACATGATAGACCGGACGCTGGATCTTGCTCACTTCCCTAACCAGTGCACCACTCACTACTTCTATCCCGGCGGCAAGGTACAAGTATAATGTCTCATCTTGCTCGGGAGGGGACATGGCTGGTAGGTCTTTTAAATGATTCTTCAGCTTGAGGAACGCTTCATCCTCGGCTTGGCCCCATTGGATTGCTCCTTTTGGTCCGATGCTACCCTTGAGGATCCACAAGAATGGGAGTGACTTCTCCGCGGCTCGTGACAGGAACCTGTTCATGGCCGCCAGTTTTCCATTTAAGCTCTGTACCTCTTTGACGTTTCGGGGGGGGCTTCATTTCCAGGACGGCCTGGACTTTCTTTGGGTTGACTTCCAGACCGTTGTTGGACACCATGAGGCCCAAGAACTTCCTGGCCCCCACTCCAAACTGGCATTTGGCCGGGTTGAGCATCATGCCTGCCGCATTTAGGGTTCCCAAAGTTTCATCCAAATCTTTCACCAATCCTTCGTATGATACGCTCTTAATGACCATGTCGTCGACGTAAATTTCCATGTTGCGGCCGATCTGTGCTTTGAAAATCCTGTCCACCACCCTTTGGTAAGTGGCACCGGCGTTGCGCAAGCCAAACGGCATCATCCGGTACGCGACGGCTCCCCGCTCCGTGATGAAGGCGGTTTTGTCGACGTCGTCATCCTTCATCGGGATTTGGTGGTACCCCTTGTATGCATCCAGAAAAAATTTGATCGGGAAAGGCGCCAACGCGTCCACCTTCTGATCGATGATGGGTATCGGGTAGCAATCCTTGGGGCATGCCCTGTTCAACGCCTTGTAATCGATGCACATTCAGCAGCTCCCATCTGACTCTTTGACCAGGACCGGGTTGGCTAACCATGTAGGATATGGCACTTCCCGTAGGATACCTGCGTTCACCAACACGGTTACCTGTTTGTTTACCGCGTCATTCCTTTCTGGGCACAGCGGTCGTCTCTTTTGCATGACCGGTGGGTGTGAAGGATCCACTCTGAGGGCGTGTAGACCGAGCTCGGGTGATACTCCCGTCATGTCTGTCGCCTTCCATGCAAAGACCTTCTGATGCTTGATCAGGACCTCCAGAACCTCCTGACAACTCGCATCGGGCAAGTCTGATCCCACTTGGCCTCCTCGGCATCCGCCTTGGTCAAGGAACATGAGCAAGCATGATGCTGACAAGGTTTTGGGATCTTTGCTTCCTGGCAGGACCATGTGGACCGGACGTCGGGGTGGTAATTCGTCATCTGGACGCTTCCGCTTCTTCATTGCGATTCGGTGGCACTCTCTCGCCTTTTGCCGATCGCCTCGGACGGTCGCTATCCCTCCTTTGGTCGGGAACTTCAAAAGGAGGTGAAGGGTTGAGACGATACCTTTGAGCTTGGCTAGCGCTGGCCTTCCCAGTATTAGGTTGTACGGGCTATGAGCCTTGATCACGATGAACTCCATGTTCACCTCTTTCCTGGTCGGCCTCTCTCCGACCCCGACTGGAAGTGTGATTGTTCCTTCTGGCCACACCGTCCTGTACGCAAAATCAACCAACGGTGTGCTTGTTGGGACCAACTTGGCCTTGGTGTTGTCGTCCAGCTTCTCGAAACAATGCCAATACATTATTTTTGCTGAGCTGCCGCCATCCACGTATGCTCGATTAACCATCTTATCCATGATCTGAACCTCCTTTCCTTTGCCACGCGCCTTGTTGGCACCTTGATATTGGCCACCATTCCTGTTGGCATATGTTGCCTTGTTGTGGGCCATGGCAGTGGCAGCGAATTGCTTCAGCTTCCCTTTGAGCAGGCATGACTCGATGGCCTTCTTCAAGTGGATGCAATCCAATGTGTTGTGGCCGTGGTCATCATGGTACTCGCAAAACTTGTTCAAGTTTCACTTGTTGGGGGGGCATCTTCATGGCACGCGGGGGTGGGATGACGTCGCGGTTTGCCAAGAAAACTTCTTTGGGCGTCTTTGTCAACGGGGTGAAGACCCTTTCTTGAACAACCCGAGGTCCTAGCCTATCCTTCACCGATGACGTCTTCTCTGCTTTGGCCGGTTGCCCATCTTGGATGAGTTTCTGCTTTGGTCAATAAGGTCGGGCCTCCTTCTGCATTGCCAACTTCTTCTTCTTGGCATTCTCGTCGGCTCGGTGAAACATCTCCACCACCATATGCAACTCATCCAACGTGTATATTGCTCGAAGGGTGAGTTCTGAATCTAAATCCTCGTGATCCAGACCTTGCATGAAAATTTCAATCAACCACCGCGGCTCGCCACGGTGCACCACCCTGTTGCTTTCCTCGATGAAGCGCTCATAATACTCCATCAAGCTCTCGCCGGATGACGCCCTGTGGTGTATCTTCATCAGGTCCTGCGTCATGTTAGTGAACTTCCTTTTCACTAACATGAACCTGGTGAGGAAAAGTTCCTCGAGCTGCGCGAAGCTGGATATGCTCCCATTGTCTAGGTTGGCAAACCACACCCTTGCTGCCTCCTTGAGCGTGGTGGCGAATACTTTGCACCACACGGGCTCGGGCGTGGCGTATGTTGACATGTTAGTTGTAAACGTGTGCAGATGATCTGCTGGATCCGACAAACCATCATACGTACCCAGGTTTGGTGGGATCCGAAGGCGGGGGTTGGCGACAAACTCCGTGACTGCCTCTGAGAATGGGCTTCCTCTTTTTTGGCAATTTGGGGCCTCGTAAAACACCGACAACCTCTGTTTCACCGGCACTCTTGGCTTGACACTGGGCTTGTGAACTACGTCATGGCCCATTCCCCAGGCTGGGGTCTCGGGTTGGCCTCTTTCTGGCCTAGATCTTCCCATTCCTCGTCTGAATCCTCCAGGATCTCGTTCCCGTCATCATCCAGCTCAGTGAGGATAGGAGCTTTTTGCTTGCCTCGTGTAGGCTCGGGAAAAAGTTTAGTCGGTGTGACCATTTTTGCCAAACCTTCGAGACGCTGCATTTTCGGCGGCGTGCCTCGCAGCTCCTGCAGCTACTTGTTGATGGTAGCCTGTGACTCCAGGATCTGGCGGAGCACGTCACCGTCCTCCGTAGTGAAAGATGGCCACGCGCCTTGGTGCCGAGCCTGCTCAGGCATCGTCGAGATCGGCGTAGCTGCTGGGTTTGAAGGGGTGAACGGGATTCCAGCCCCCTCGTCGCCCAGATCTGTGACCAAAACCTCTAGATGAGGGATGCCGTGGTTTTGTCCTTCGCTGCTCATTTGCAATGCGTGGGCTGTGAAGATAATCGGTTATATCCCCACAGACGGTGCCAATGTTACAGTCGCGATGTGCGTCCTGATGATCAGTCACGATGGTACGATGAGGTGAACCTTCTAAGAATCAAGGAACTCTCAATCAGGGCGGGGCGGCTAATTTCCGTTCCCTCTCCGATGCTAAAGTCAATAGACTGTTTGGAGAGTTGGGATGTGTTTGATTGTGTTTAGTTAACTTACCTCATTCTAGTGTGATAGAGAGATATATATAGTACTGGAAAGCTGACCTGGTCTCATCAGACCACGCCGTTAGGTGGTCTGGGAAGATTCTCCTGCCAGGTAGGTAAAGCTGCCATCTGCTGTCGGGTCTGGCCCGATCGTCATGCAAGATGAGGGGTCGGGATGAACCATACGGGATGGTGAGATGCCTGACTCTAACACCCTCCTTTGTTATTCTGCCTAGAATGTTGCAACCCAACATCTAAGAAATTTTCCACCAATTCTAAATACTCCTTCGATAATCGAGCATTCTCGTACATTATTCTTTCACGGTCCATAATTCACAAATCGGACTAACAACTGCACAATACTACTAACCCACTGACTTTAGATGATCAACACATAAACTACACACTGCATTAACATAAAAATGAAAAGAAATCAAAATGCATACAAAAATTATGCATCAAATCAACCAAATTCAAGAGACTGGCCAATACAGTGCGTAAATTAAACCCTACCTACTCCAACACGGGAACAATGAGACCTCCGAGCAAACTTGAACTGATCACCCTTCAATATCCACCTTTTTAGACCCTTTTAAGTTTTTTGTTTTTTGAGTTAGAACGGCCAGTTCAGATTAAATCAGTGACCCATACAGAGTCTCTTGCGAACTCGCTACTACCTCGCTAACACTTTTGAGTAGCCAACGAACTCGTAACAATTCAATCACCCTCACATCCACTGTACATTCTCAAATCTCATATATGACGTACACAGTAGCGATACCGCAACATCAATCGCCACATTCTAGTGTCCAAGTTACGACATGTTACATATTCTCGCCTGCTTAAATTAGGGTTTGGCCAACCTTACGAGTTCGCAACGGCCAAAGTAAATACGATCGAGCTAAGCTATGACTTCACTATATAGACGTTTAACTTACTACAAAGGTTACGAGTTCGTAATAACCCTCTCAATTTAAGGCGGATACTTTTTTCCCACTTTGTACATGTACATTTTTACGTCAGAATTCATTTCCGCCTTCAACGTCTTTCCGTCTTAAATTTCATTTTCCCCCCTAACTTGAGAAACTAGCGATTTCGCAACGTTCAGGCAAGGCAGAAAAAAACGCGAACGCCTCAAACGCCTTAAATATGTGTCTTGCATCAACCCCTTTGTAGTAGTGATTCCAATCCGAAAATCACTTCCATCCTAAGCACAATCTCATTCTCAAAGCTCAAACCTTGTTCTCTTGCCATGAGCTTAATCCTAGGAACCTAAAAACACATCAATCTAGATCAACCTTCATTAAAATTTGGGTAAAATAAACCAACAAAGCTTGCAACTTTGTAAAGTAGACATCAACTACAAGCTAAGAGCTTCTTCCACAAGTAAGGTATGTGTCTAAAATTTCATGTCTATGTTGAATGGGCATTTAGTTTCCTTTTTTTTGACATTTATTACATGAAGGACATGGTAGAGTAAAGTTTATCACTTGTTTGGCCCTCACAAATAACTATTGTGTGTATTGTTTATGAGCAAGCAAGAATGATGTAGTAGTGAATCCACAAGCAAGAATTAGTTTGGAAAATGTTGTGTTAGTCCACCTCTACGATCTCATATATTTACACAAACTAGGATTGGCTAACACTTGCTTTTACAAATCCAATAAAATATTCATTCAACCATATCTCGAGAGGTAAACCTTGCAATTTTCCCTATTCTTTTAGCTTTCCTAGATTGTATGTTTCTCCAAACTAATATGACCATGTGGATTATTTCATGTCATTTGTGGTGATCATTTGAGCTTTGTTGCAATAATACCCGATTAAAAGTAAGTATATTGGATAGACCCCCTCCACCACCCTCCATCCCGGACATTCACTGATCTCCTTGACAATGCATTTCATTAGGGTAACTTGTTATGCTTATGCTATCACTTCATTTCAATTCAATTCTTTTAGCGTACACCATTGCTATAACCATGTTATATATATTTTGTAGTATAGGAAGCAATCCTCGGACTGGAAATGTGGCTATTACACGATGTTGTTTGGTTTGATGGTGGTAGATGGTCTTCTAAAGGTAACCTTCTACAATCTAATTCTATTACTCTTCATGACAACTTCCTAACGAACATATGTTTCATGCATAGGTATTTGTGGATGATACCACGCCTTTCTCCTTGGAAGAACTTAAAATGGAAGAGACCGATTGGCACGCCTTATAGTCCACGACCGTGCTTTTACCATTGCAAGGCCACAATTTTGGAAGCTACATACCACGTGTCAAGGTGTTGGTCCATTGCATTTAGTTTTTTTTAATTAGGAATTGACATTGGTAATGCACTTGTGTGCACTTGAAATATGAGGTTGTGCCTCTTTAGTATAGGGTGGTGATTGGATATTGGCAGGTTTTTGTTGTATCGGAATACCGATTCATGTTTCAAAAGAAACGGGTCACATTTTTCAAATATTAGCTAATTTTGCAGTGCTTGTAGACGATATCCCAACAAGAGATTCGCTTACATGTGAATAAAGAAGCGTTTTCGCCACACCACATTTTTCACGCTCCACAATCTACAACCAGACACAAACACGGTGTCGCCTCCACATTCGCCTACAGAAACGATTTCGCCACGCCACTCGCTAGTGAGTCTCTGTTGGCACGATCGTTTCAGGAGGCGAGATCGCACAGAACTTCGCCTGTTTCAGCAGGCGAGTTCGCCTTCCTGATACGCCAACATGCTTTTTTCCAGGCGATATCGTAACCATTACGGTTTTTAAAAATTCCCCCCATTCAATAATTTACCAAAATTCAAGCGAATGAAGTGGCAGTTTCGTAGCCCCTTCATCGGCGACTGAAATGAGCGATATCGCCTCTGCAGTCGAAAATGATGCTGGCGATACCGTCCAGCATAATATCACCGAAACCAGGTGGCACCTAGTGGTGAGTTCGTAAGACTAATTCGCCTGGTTCACGGTGTTTTCAAAACCGCCGAGAAAAAGTCACTTTTAAGGCACAACCGAGCAAGGTGTTTTGGAACCGCCTTGCTTGGTATGATGGAACCGCCTTGCTTGGTATGATGCAACCTCCTTGCATCCTATGCATGTCCACTAGTGATCGTACGCTTGTTAGAAGCATACTAACCTGAGTTTATTTTATTTTAGCCTAAGGTGATTGTGGCTCGGGCACGTAGTTCGAGCAGCTCATATTATATAAGCATCAACTACTAGCTTGTTGGAAGCGTATTAACTTAGGCAGCAGTCATGCTTATGCTTTGTATGGCATAATGTCTCTTTAATTTAGAGGAGTGGTGAATGCTTAAAAAAATAAAATAAGATCGATGTAGAGAAAATAACTTGATTCTTCGAGTTCGTAGCCCGACAAAAAATATAAAGACATCCCCAAGTTTTGGGCTCGGGTATATATTAAAAGGAAGTGAAGAAATAAGTTTGTCTCGTAGGCCTTATTGAAGTAGTTTCTCCTTATTTGGAGAAGGTCTACTTGATTTTAGCTCTGTGGTACCTGCGTAGGAAGGGCGTCATTATCATGGGATGTAGGTGTTCTCCTTCGCGGGTCTGCAAGAGGTAGAATCCCCCCGGTTGGACTTTGAAGACTTTGTACGGTCCTTTGGGCCTTGACTTCAATGCTCCTTCCAATTTGCTCGTGCACCACGTACCTACTGGCATTACTAGTTCCCCCACCTTGAAGGTTTGGTGGCGGCGTCTATGCCATAGCGCGGTCATCTCTTCATATGCCTCGGACTCGAAGTGAAACACTAAAGGCTATTCGATCGTTTGATCTTGCCACAGGTCCCCTAAGGTAGCGTTAATGGTCGAGACGTTGCTTCATCTCCTAGCGTCTCGGATAGCTGTGATAATGAAAGAGCGTGCCACTCCTTGGTTTCCCCTAATAGACGCCACTCCTTGAGCAATTAGAAACTTCAGTACAAGGTGATTGGGAGACCATACGACTTTGGCTTGGCTCATCCAAGGTCTGCCAAGGATGACATTGAATGGGGTGACCGTGTCAACCAACACAAACGTGCAGTAGAGGGCCAGGCTTTTCGGCCCGTCTTCCACTTTGAACTGATCGTGTGATTTCTCCTAGGGGTATGACCGGGTTTCCCGTAAATCCTGAGATCGGACCAGCGGGGGACGTATCCAAGGTTACATATGGATTCGGTGAATTTATTCTTTTGGAAGAAAGCCAAAAGGAGGAACTCAGTGAAATTCCTGTAATCAAACAGGCTCTCGGGTGCCGTTTGATTGAACCACGTTTGGGCCTTCCCTCGGAGATAGATGGGTATGATCTTGCATATTTCCAACTCGTGGAAGTTTCTGGTCTCCATGGTTTTGAAAGAAGACCGGCAGGAATTCTCGGGGATCGCTGGTTCTGTCATAGGTGGGAAGGTGCTCAGGGACCTTCTTGGTACTGTCGAAAGGAAGGTTCGCAAAAATGGAGAACGAGTGGCTTGTCCTCTGGGTCCGAGGAGCCGATCTAACTTCCGATCGATTTCGTACTTCCCCCGATTTTGATATGTCTCTTCCTGGTTCAAGGGTCGAAAAGGGTTTTATGGCCAATCATTATGGGCCCGCTCTCTCTGTTGCTGCCTCAGTTCTTCTTGGACATTCTGAATGCGCATTTTTTGTTTCTCCTCCCTACTCAAGTTCAGACCGTTTTCGGTGGCCTCCTGGATCTAGGGGCGGCGGCAACTGCTGCTGTCTGACTTTTTGAGGCAAACTCCGGGACAGGTCATTCAAAAATCTCTGCTCTTGGGCAGGGTTCGAGAGTGGTGTGTTTCTAACTCCTTAGAGCGAAGCCTCATGAACGGACATCCGGTTCGAGGCATCATGCGTCTGGGCATGAAGGTGTTGGTTGGGGTTCAGCAGAGACGCTACTAGAGCAGGATATTGGGCTTGTAAATTCCTCATCAAGAGCAAGACATCTTTCGGGATTTTGCCAGAGGGAGGGTCTGAGACAGGATTTGTGCGAGGATGGTCTGAGATCGGAGGTTGAGAAACCACGGGGCTCGAGGTAGGGTTTGAGGCTGCGGCTTGGCGTCTTCTTCGTGATTCCTCCTCGCTACACCGTTCAAGGATTTGCTCATCCCTCAACCTTCTCTAATCCTCAGTGAGGACCGAGTTGTCTCCTTCTTATCCAAATTCTTCCTCTTCAAACTGCCCATCCCGCACGTTAATGAAGTCACTGTAATTCAAGTCCGTTTGGAGCGAGACTCTTGGGTTTCGTTGACCGTTGGATGGTTCTAGGCCCGAGTTCCGTGCGCTGGACGTTGTAGGGTTCGGACCAGAGGTCGGCGCTCCAGACGCAGTGGGGTTCGGACCAGAAATCGGTGCTCCGGATGCAGAAGGGTTCGGACCAGAGATTGGTGCTCCGGATGCGGAAAGGTTCGGACCAGAGATTGGTGCTCCAGACGCGGTGGGTTTAGGACCAAAGGTATATGGAACGTTGGAGTTTCCAACACCGATGGTAGAGCCTGGTGGTGGTTCGGACACAGAACGCGACTGAGGTCTGCCCGTTCCTCGTCCACGTCCACGACCACGTCCTTGGGGGGCTTGTTCGCCATCAAGGTTTCCTTCATGATTCATTCCTTGCATCCGGGCGCTTCTTTTGGGGTTGTTGGCTTCTGACATGATGTTGCTAGCTTGCTGAGCAGATGATCAGTACGATCAGATCTGAGAAAAAGTTCGGTGATATCGTCAATTAACACGCAGGTCCCACTGTGTGTGTGACACTTGATGGATGTCTGGTACCCGTGCTTGATGGCGAACTTGGCTCACGAAGAGATCTGCAATACAGAGCCTGGGGTTGCCTAGGGGTAAACAATCTGACGCTCAAGTTAGCAAACAGTTTAAAGGCTTTAAGTGCGTAAGGCGTATTGTATGAGTTGTGAGATAGAGAAGGTCTACCAATTTTTTGTTATTTATAAGGCTACAATCCGTAGATCGCCAAGATATGTAATTATGGTATCAATACAACTCTTATGGAGATAATAATTGTATCACCATGTCTAGGAGAAGTATATTTCGGCCATGCTTGTATTACCATGTTTAGAGGAAGTGTATTCCTTGTAGAACATTCAGAATATACGTATTCCTTATAAGGATTTGGACTGATGGACCCGTGGATCCATCCTCCGCGTAACTCAAACCCACAACCCTTCTCGGGTCCTGGTCCGAGACTGAATGAGGTCCCAAAAAAAGAACCATGCACTTATCAGCTATATTGGAATTACTTCAATTATTACTTAAAATATTAAATTTGATAAAAATTAAAAGCAACTTTTAAATTATATGTTAGGTACTTTAAAAAAACAAAAAAAAACAAATACAATTCCTATAAAACGTGGAAATTTTCCTACCGTGTATCACTTAGGTAATTTATAACTCCGTCGTTAGTTTGGTGTAATTTTACCCATCTACCCCACAGACGTACCAATAATAATAGTTATGGTTATACAATTTTACATATAGATAATCATACAAATATTTTCAACCAGATGAAAAAATATAAAAAAATAAATTTATATTTTTACTTCAAAATTGTCACAATTTTAATTTAAACATGACAAAATTATTTGAGTTCGATTATAAGTCACTCGAAATTTTTAAAACAAGAAATTAAGTTGATAAATTTTTGTATAATACTGATTCACGTATTCTATCATAAATTAAATTTATTTTATGCTATATTAATATAAATTTTTTATTTTAACTCGATGTTATCAGTAAAGATTTTTTATCCTTTCTTTCATTTGATTTTTCCTAAAATGGAGAGATAAATTAATTTTAGATGATATTTTATCAATAGTTATTACAATAAATAGATAATTTGAAGGGAGTCATCAGGTGAGATAGGAAATAGATGAGGTGAAACAAACAACGTCAAGTAAAATGATTTCTAGGAATAACAAATTACTCCAAAGTCAACCAAACACATTTGGAGTTAATACAAGTGATTTGATGTGGGAAGTAAATTCACGTGATTTGCAAATTAACGCATGATTCTAATTCCCACACGAACCAAACGACCTCATAATAATCCTTTAATTACAGGAACTAAAATGCAAATAACGAAATATTTAATCTTGTCTTTTTTCTTTCTTTTCTCCGAACGATGCCCGTTGTTCATCCTCCTCGGTTCCCAATGATTATTCTCATCCTCGCCGTAAACCCAATCATTCTTAAATGCATATATCCACATCCAATCGTCAGAAATCTGCCTCGAATCGCCACGATTTTACCAAAGTTGACGCTGAAGATCTTGGGGACCGCTGGAGTTTCCTGGATATTCACGTCATGAATGTATGATGACGCTGCAACTTCGCCGCGTTTCGGACGGAAAAGAAAAGTTTTGAAGGAGAGTTTCACTAGTAGAAAACTGCCGGAAAACGGCGCCGGAGGACGGCGGTTCCGCGGGAAAATAAGGAAACCGCCGTCCTTCTAGATTTACGAAGTCGTAAATCTAGGTTGTCTAGCCGGATGGCTTATTACACGGGGGTTGCGATACCGCCGTGTAACTGCCATTTTTGGTCGGCGGTTGCGTTTAACCGCCGACCAGCCTACATTTCCGACACCGGAAATGGCTAGCCGGAACTTTCCCCGTTGACCGGCTTGACTTTGACGGTCAAGTCGACGGGGCAAAGTTCTGATGTCGGTGGAGTCAAGTCAAAAAGTTGTCCGGGTAAGTTTACGGTACCGTAAACTTACCCGGATAGAGGAAAAAATGGCCGGGCAATATTTACGAACTCGGAAACGTAACCGGATGAGCTAAAATAGAATCTTATAAAACGAGAAACAGATCCTTTTGTTCTATCTACTCTATTCCATCTTTGTTTTGGGTTGAAGGACGCAGAGAATTTCCTAATATTTGGGCTCGCTGAATCCTAGGCCGCGATGAGGTAATCTCCCGCTAAATTTAGTATTGATGGGCGGATGTTTGTTAATTTCAAGCATGAATATGTATGTGTGTCCCTTATTTCGTTGAATAATATATGAACTTGCGTGTTGATTCCTAGTTATTAGTGTTTATGAAACCATATTGTATTTGATATGTTGTCAAGTAGCACGATGTAGATGAATGAATTCATTAATATTTGTTTAAATTTATGAAAATAGGTACACAAGTGTTATGGAACGTAGTAGGATTATTAGGGAGAATCGTCGGACCTCACCAGAGTATATGGGACTGGTTGAATATTTCATTGATGTTGCTTCTGATAATGCAAGAGTAGAAAATCAGTCGGCCATGCGGTGCCCTTGTAAGGATTGCACTAACGATGTGTATTTAGGAGTTGAAGGTTTGCATGAACATTTGATTGTTAGGGGTTTCCAAAATTCCTATACCACGTGGGTATGGCATGGGGAAGAACGTAGCACTGTTGTTGTTAATGAACCAATGGAGGTTGTAGGAGAAAACGAAATGGTTGGTAATTATGACGATAAATTGGATGACTTGGTAGATGATGTTGCCATGCATTTTTTTGGAAAACCAGAGGCGCTTGAAGCGATGTATAATGATAAGCAGACCCCTTTGTATAAGGGGTCATTCCACACTATTCTAAGCGCGACCTTATTGTTGATGAATTTAAAAGTCAAGCATGGGCTTTCAGATAAGGCATTAACAGAGGCGCTGGAGTTGATTAGACAGCTGCTTCCCACTTATAATTTATTGCCTGATAGGGCATATGATGCCAAGAGGGTACTATGTCCAATGGGTATGGAACTTGAGAAAATTCATGTTTGTCCTAATGATTGTATGTTGTTTAGAGGGGAAGATGAGATGAAATTGGAAAATTGTAGCGTTTGTGGCGAGTCACGATACAAAGCTGTGAAACAAAAAGTGGATGTGGGAGGAGATGTTGTTAAGGAAACCAACAAACGTGTTCCCGCGAAGGTCATGTGGTATCTCCCCATTATACCTAGGCTTCAAAGGTTGTTTGCTAACAAGGAAGAAGCTAAGAACTTGACATGGCACGCAGATAGAGAGAAGGTTGAAGATGATGATGTGATTGCACACTGTTCAGATGGTGATCAGTGGAAGAAAATTGATGAATTGTATCCTGAATTTGGGAAGGAAGCTCGGAATGTAAGATTGGGTTTATCCACTGATGGTATGAATCCGTATGGAGATTTGAGTAGTACACACAGTTCTTGGCCTGTGATAGTTGTTATTTACAATCTACCATCGTGGTTGACCATGAAGAGGAAATATGTTATGTTCTCGTTGATGATAGCAGGGCCAAAGCAGCCTGGTAATGACATTGATGTGTTCCTAGAACCTTTAGTTGACGACCTTCAGAGACTGTGGTTCGAAGAGAATTGGACGTGGGATGAATATCGGCAGGAATGGTTTAAGTTGAAAGGAATGTTGTTCTGTACTGTGAACGATTTCCCTGCACTTGGTAATCTAGCTGGTTATTCAGTCAAAGGTCATCTAGCTTGTCCTGTTTGTGAGGAGAATACTAGTTTCTCTCAATTAAAACACGGGAGAAAAACTGTTTATCAAGAACATCATCGTTTCTTACCATGCAGTCACGAGTTCCGTAAGGCTAAGAACTGGTTCAATGGGAAGGAAGAGAATGCACCGCCCCCCCTCCTATCAGTGGCGAGGAGGTATTCGAGAAAATCAAGGATATTGAAAATGATTTTGGGAAAAACCGTAGGAAGATGCCCATCCCCGGCCCTTGGAAGAAACGGTCCATTTTCTTTGACTTACAATATTGGAAGCACTTGGCTGTCAGACATTGTTTAGATGTAATGCACATTGAGAAGAATGTCTGCGATAGTTTGCTTGGTACGCTGCTGAATATTCCTGGAAAAAGCAAAGATGGACTTCAAGCACGTAAAGACTTGGACAGAATGGGTATTAGAAAGGAACTGGCTCCTGTAATCGAGGATGGGAACACTTTCTTGCCTCCAGCTTGCTACAATATGTCGTCAGCTGAGAAGACAAAATATTTGCAGTGCCTGAAAGATTTGAAGGTACCCTCTAATTTTTCCTCAAACATTGGTAACTGTGTCAATGTTAAGGAGCAGAAATTGATAGGGTTAAAATCACATGATTGTCACACTTTGATGCAAGACTTGAACATAATTGC
Organism: Sherardia arvensis; assembly: GCA_948330725.1. Classification (NCBI taxonomy): domain Eukaryota; kingdom Viridiplantae; phylum Streptophyta; class Magnoliopsida; order Gentianales; family Rubiaceae; genus Sherardia; species Sherardia arvensis. The sequence goes on from OX415235.1 coordinate 20,155,028, forward strand.
CATTCGTGGTTCTCTTCCAAGCCACGTTAGGATGTGCATCAGCAAGCTCTGCTTAGTTTTTAAGGGAATTTGCCAGAAAACAGTTAGCCGCCGTAAGCTAGATAAGCTGCAGACAATGGTAGTTGAAGTATTGTGCCAATTGGAGATGTATTTCCCCCCTTCTTTCTTTGATATAATGGTGCATTTGATTGTCCATCTTGTGCGGGAGATCAAGGAGTGTGGTCCGGTGTTCCTCCGGTGGATGTATCCTTTCGAGAGATACATGAAGATATTTAAATTCTTTTCGCAGAATAGGTACAGGCCTGACGCAAGCATTGTATCTAGATATGTCGCGGAGGAGGCGATTGGATTTTGTACGCTTACTTAGATGAGGTTGACACGGTTGGACTACCCACCTCGAGGCATGATTTTCGTTTCAACGGGCATAGAACTAGAGGCACGCTGCATAACCCGCCAGCGGTCGATTTGCAGGCTGCTCATCTGTATGTGATGCGAAACCATGAATCGGTTCGCCCTTACGTTGACATTCATATGCAGGAATTGAGAAGTCTATACCCAACCCTAAAGCCTTTCCAACTACATGATGAGCATATTAGAACCTTTTGTGTGTGGTTAAGGGACACCGTAGAGATTGGTGACCATCCCGAGGACGTGAAATGGCTATCCAGACGGCCGCTTACGACGGTTATCAGCTACAGCGGCTATGATGTGAAGGGTTACTCGTACGGGACCAAACTGAGCGATGCTAAAGGTGTTTCGCAGAATAGCGGTGTGACTACATTTTCCTTATCAATCGCTGTGTCGCGGAAGAAAAATCCAGAAGGATCCTACTCATTTGATAGGTATTTCGGTACCATTGTTCAGATCTTGGAGTTAAACTATGTGGCATTGAAGGTGGTTGTATTCAAGTGTCTGTGGGTTGATCAAAAGACAGGAACTAAGACCGATCCTTTAGGGTTTCAATTGGTTGATAGGAAGAAAGTGGGATCAAAGTCGGATGCGTTCATACTTGCTGGCGAAGGTGACCAAGTTTACTATGTTCAGGATCCTTCTGATCGGCACTACGAGATTGTTCTTGATGGGAAACAAATGGTGTGTGGTGATGAGCTATTCGAGGAGTATGACAAACGAGCTGCTCACATTTTTGTGCCAACGAAGAAAGACGCGATTAATATGGAGGAAACAGAGGAAAACATGTCCACATATCGCGCAAGATCCGATCACGCCGAAGACTAAGTTGAGGCGTTAGTCGTTGATCTTTTTGTGTTATCAGTTATTCATAATACAACTAGTCCAAACTTAGTTTGAATATGTATTTTTGATAACATTTGGCTGCACCTTTGTTTGATCTATCCAATACAATAAAAGAAAGTCGACAAATCTCAATTTTTAACCTATCCGGATAGTGTAACATTAGGGTTAACCTACCCGGAAGTTTTTTGTTTTTGCAAGGCATTTTATTCAACTTCCAGACGGGTTCCCTGGTTGTCATCCGGTTTAGTAATTTTGTTTTGACTTATCCGGCTAGAATTCCGAGTTCGTAAATGTAACCGGAAGTGTTATTTTTAGGCGAAAACTAGCGCGCACTCACTAATCGGTACTGCAAACACTTGTAGGAATTGTAAATGCACAAACATTTGATCAAGGTCTAAGGGTTGGTTTGGCCCGGTTTCAGGAAACTTGTTGAAATTATAAATCTCATAAGGGCCTTCTGGTTGGTTAGGGCGCAAGTATGAGTTATCAACATAAGGGCAGCTAGGACCTCATTTATATGAAACTTAGTGACATTAATCAGTTTACCATTCACCTTAGTGCACATGTTATTCGACTCATACTCTCCTAAATTTGCATAAAATTGCACAACCTCATCTTGATGGCATGGGGATTCAAGCAAGAGCAATTTATCTGAATAACTAGGCTGAAAATGAGCAACCAAATACCCCATATGCAAAGTGTCAATAGAGGTAGGGCTAATCACCTTGGTGGTGTGTGTTTTCCGCCCTTACCATTCGACATAGTTGGCCTCCGCCCTACGATTGAAGAAATTCCGACTTGCCGATGCTTCAGGGGGCCTATCATGGCCTCTTTGCCGCTTTGTCTTCCTCTATTTGGCCTTGCTTAATCGGTGCCCACCCACGTGTTCTTCGGCTCTTAGAGGTGACTCTCCTTCCTCCTCGGAAGAGGACTCGTATTGCACCTCTTGTTGTCGTTGGATTTCCGCAACTTGCTTGCCTGTGGAAGGATTTTTAGACCTAACCATGGTGAGAGATTGGATTGAAAAATTTGGAGAGGGGCGGATTGGTTTGGGGATGAACTTGGGGAGGGTTTGCAGATTTGGGGAAAAAAAACCCGTCTGCCCCTTTTATAATTAAAACTTCCGGCTAGGTTTTACGAACTCGAAAACATAGCCGGGCAAGGTTAATTTTTTTTGCCTTATCCAGCTAACTTTACGGTTTCGGAAACGTAGCCGGACAGTACAAAAAATCAGAATAAGTAACACTTAGACTATTTTCTTAGCTAGTCCTCTACCCATTCTCAACATTAGTTCCGAAAATTTCACTTTCCTCCCACCCATTTACTCTCTTCCACCAACAAAATCTTCTTCTCCAACCACCAAGAACACCATTACTCACATTGGCCCCATTTCTTGAGTTCTAGAACAAGAAAGTAGCTTCTTTTTCCATACTATTAGGGTTTTTATTCTACTTGAAAAGGTATTTCTTGGCACTTTGCTTCAATTGTATAATCAATGTTGTTTATTGGCTAATTTGTCTTATTTGTTCATGGGCTTTGCTTAATTATTACTACAAACTAGCTTTGTTTTATGGGCTACATTCTTGATTAATGAATTGGGATTATGGGCTATATTTTTTATTAGTCTTGATGGTCACTAGTTATGTTACTACTAATCTAGGGTTAAGTATGTCATATATGTATGCACTAATTTAATTACAAAGAATTAAGGATGAAGCATGTGATAGGCAATTTATATTAGTCTAATAGGATCCTAATTAAACCCTACTTACCATTAGTCTAATAGGATAATAATAGGATTATTAAAGTGACTACTTACCATTAATTTAGCATATAATTATTCTTTCTTGATAGTGAGGTTATTTAATATATGTAAACTATTTTTTGTAGAGGAGTTATGGCACCACCTAAGAAGAAGGTAGTAGGAATCCCCAAAAGCTCTAAAACGCCTAGCACCGCGGGAGGTGTTAAAAAAAGGCCGTGAGGCGTCCTAGGACATATTGTGCCGTCTTACAAAAAAGGATGAAGAAGGGGATTTTGACGGACATGACGTTCAACGATGGTGGGGAACCAATATCGGAAGAGTATTATTTATGGAAGAGTTGGGTTGGTAAAATTGGTCGAACTCGTGTGGATATAAAGTATGAATCTTGGCACGAGGTCCCCGACAAGGAGAAGACTAAATTATGGGAGGAGTGTTTGGTAAGTTTCTACCTTCATTTAAGGTATTTTTATTTTTGTACACATGAATGAGATTTTATCCAAATTTTCTTATAACCTTATGTAGGTACCATTCAAAATTGTTGCCCCAAATATGGAGAAACTTTTTGACACAACCATGTTTCTGTTGAGTAAGGCGGCACGGGATCATAGAGCAATGTTGTCTAAACATTACATTTATGGAGATTTTAAGGATGAGGACCCTTGGGTGGCCTACACCGATATTCTACAAGAAAGTTGGAAAATATTCAAAGCACGCACCTTGGAGAATGACCGACTAGTAAGATTAATTCCTACCATTCTAGTATTACTCCTTCGTTCACATAACTTAAATTCATTTATGTGTTAGGGTGTGAGGTTGACGAATAGCACCAATGCGAAAGCTAATACGACACCTCACACAATGAGTAGGGAGGGCTATACTATAAGACTAATGAAACATGCAAACAAAAAACAAGAAGATGAGGTGCAAGAGAAAATGGATAGTGGGATGACGGAAGAGGAAGCGCGGGAGAGCACCGAGGTGGTTAATCCTAAAGAGTTCGATAAACTCACTAGCTTCTTGATTGGTCGACAAGATAGCAAAGGCGAATACACACACGAGGGAAACAAGAAGTTGATAAAAGATATTGTAAGTTGTTTCTTTGAATATATTGAGCTAATATTATTACAAATATTATTCCTATCTATTTTTCTTTCTACCATATTTTTTTTTTCTATTAAATGATAGGATGATGTCAAAGAGAAAATTGCCTCGGGAGAATTCGTTCCCACACAAGACGATGACATCCTTTGTAAGGCGACGGAACGGAAGGAACACCCCGGTAGAGTTCGTGGATATGCATCACATGTGGTGAAGAGAGATCTCATCGGCAAACCAAAATCTTCTAAACCACCAAGACATACCAAGTACAACAAGTTGCAAGAGGAACTTGGAGATACAAAAAAAGAGCTCGGTGATACCAAGAAGGAGCTTGATGAGGCCGTGAATAATATGATGAAAAGGGACATAGCTCTCCACATAATAGCCAAGCAAACGGGCGAATTCTCCCACCAAATTTGAATGATCTAAGCGACGATTGGGAACCTCCTTCATGTGGTTCACGTCACTCACCCGATGTTTGTGAGGTGCAAGGCAATCCACCATCGCCACAACCAAATCCACCATCGCCACAACCATACATATGTGATGATAACTTAAACCAACCAAAAAAGGTAAACACACTAACTCACTTTTCGATCGCATTCTTATTCAAATTCTCTATTCGTTCACTTAATAGTCTTAGCATGTTTACCTCGCCTTACTTTAAAAATGGAATCCACTATTTTAATTAGGTCAAGGTCGATGTCACATATCCATGCAAATTATATATCGATGGTGGAGTGAGGAAGCCTACTATGCATGTTGCAAATGGAATTTTCAATGAGTCGGCGAAGATGCATGGCGACGATAAAATTGCAACCGGTTTGGGGGAGGTTTGCTTGAAAAAAGCTTTGGTTTCAACCGCTCGAATTCCCATACCCAAAGGCCCGTGTAAGGTTGTTGGACCGGCGGAAGGTATGTATTTACTTTGGCCTCGTAGGCTAATTGTTGTCGAGAGTTTAGGAGAGACTCAACCCGCTAGCCTATACAACCCAATTATGAGCGTTGCACGCAAGGTTGAGCCAAAAATTACAAAAAAATTCCCCAACCCTTGACCGCTCCAAAAGATGTTGTAGTTAAATCTATGAAACCGCCTATGAAGGTGTTGTATGATAAATTCTCTACACATTGCAAATTTGGATACTACGAATTCCCGGCTCCAACGGAATTATTTGGTGGTATTGGAAGGCAAATTGTAATGTGTTGGGGTGATTTTGAAGATCTATGGAAGGGTGATAAGGCAACCGAGCCCCTAATGTCCTTATTCCAACTGTAAGTAATTTTAATGTCGAGACTATATTATCTTGTGTGTTTTCAACCGCCGTTCTCCCCGTTGTTTTAACCATTCATATTTTGTTTTCTTAAGTTTCTTGAATCAACTAGTTCAAAAACGGTTGAAGCCATGGATAGGCTTCCTATGCCCTGAGCGAATCCAAGAATTAGGTCATACTGATGCAGAGCGATTAAGTTACATGAGAGAGGCTCTCGGTGTGGAGGACAAATTATTCTTCCTAGCACCACTCATTTCCGGGTAAGCATTTCATATTAACTAATTCTATACATTATTATCTCATGTTAACTTTTATGTTGTCATTATTGACAAATGGATATGCATTTTTTATTTAGTAAACATTGGAGCTTGGTTTTGATCCACAAAAAAATCAAACAAGTTTATTGGATAGATCCTTCCATCGTCCGCCAATCCCGTCTTTCGAAAACCTCCTTAGACAAGCTTTGAATCATGTCAATCCCTCTAGGAGAGAGTTTGGAATGACTGAGATCAATGTACTCTACACGTTTCTCCCTCATTAATAACAATAGTATTATCGACATCGATCGATTGTATTTAACAATGTGATCTTCCTTTTGTGTTAAAGTGCAAGAGACAAGTTAGCAGCTGGGAATGCGGGTACTACGTTATGTTGTATGAGTTCAAATTGGTAGCGGGACTTAACGAATTCGACAACGACCTTGAGTCCGTAAGTTCCAAATCTATAAGGGCATCTACCTTACACATATTCATATGTTTGCGTCATATATTGAATTGTGTATGCTAATGCACAGATTTTCGAAGAGGATACAAGGCCCTACTCACCCGAAGACCTGAATCGACCGAGGAGTACTATTGCATCAATTGTCGTAACTTCGCATGCATATGCTCTAGTTCAAAATTGACACATTATGTATTATTGGCAATTGTTGTTGTATTTAGCGCATTCAAGTGATTTATTACATTATACATTCATTCGTAATACATCACAACCATTTGAAACATATAATTCTTCACTAACGCCATTTAAATACTTTCTATTTTGTATTCAAAAGCCGAAATAAATAAAATTTATATTTTTAATAATTATCCGGGCCACCTTTACGAGTTCTGAAATCCTGGCCGGACAGTTCAAAATACTCCCGGCTAGGTTTCCGATTTCGAAATTCTGGCCGGACGAAATTGGCTTCTTTTCACCCATTTTCCCGAACGTTTCCCTGGCAGGCGTCCGGTTAAGTAAACTGTTATGTCCGGCTAACTTTCCGGTACCGTAAACACAATCCGGAACTTAATAATTTCCGCCACCGTTTCACGGTGGCCTGATTACTGCCGCCGCCGGAAAATCTCCCGGCTTACCGTCCGGGAGCGCAAAAACCTATTTCCGGCTAACCGTCCGTCCCGTAATGGCCGGCGTAGCCTCCTGCTAGCAGCGGGTGTTTACGAGTCCGGAAATGTACCCATCCGGGTAAGTTTCCGAACTCGTAAACCTTACTCGGCGGTTTCAACCGCCGAGTAACGGTGGCGCCAACTGGACGGCGCCACCAAGGACGGCGGTCAAAACCGCCGTCCAAGTGGGACAGAATCGCCGTGTTCCGTCCCATATTCTACTAGGGTTTTGGTTTTTTGTTAAAAACAGATTTTTGTCTAATCAAACAGTTAATTATGGTGTTTGGTGAAAAAAAAGTATCATCTACCTGTTTGATCCAAAACCCCAATTTCAAAACGCTTAAAAAAACTGCATTTGCAAATTAACTCAACAAATAATATTACAATTTTCCTTATTACCTTTTACTTTCAACTTTCATGCATACGAATCCTTTCAAATATTTTATCCAGTAACTAAACGCAATATTTTAATTCCTTGTTATCCTTTTGAAAAATTGCAAGTTTTTATTTTTATCCTTTTAAGCATATTAGCTAAAAACATATAAAAATCTTATATATGTTAATGAAAAATACATCAAAATAATTAAAAAAAGAGATAACAATTACCAGACATATTATTCCATACTTTAAAATAATAGAACACACACTAACTAAACTAAAAAAAAACCTATAATAAATTTTAATTATTCTTATTTTTATATTAGAATAATAAATTTTATTTGTCACCTAAAATAAATAAAATATAAGTAATAAAATATTTTCCATGCTTCAAAATAAAATCACTAAATTTATAAAATTAATGATAACTTTTATTTTTTGGTGTCCATTTTTGTCATTTAACATAGGAAACAGTTATCCGATAATTGTTTTTTACCAAATACTCATTTACAAACAGTTAGTATAACAGCTAGTCAAAAAAACAACTACAGTCGGTTAACAGGTAATAAGTTGTACTATCCGCTAACATTTAACAGCTAACAGATAGTTCCAAACGGACATAACTGGATATGAAAGGAATTATATAAAAAAAAGGATATGATTCCTTCTGCATGAACTCTTCTTCTATCTACTTGCAATTAAAATTCTAACACTACAAGTTGACATATTTGATTCTTCTTACTGATCATATCATCATTCTTTTTATTAAAAGAAGGTAAAATAAAAGTCAGGTCCAACGGATTTGAGAAACAATTAAAAAATGTAAATTTATAATAAAAAATTATTTATTATGTATATAAAAATGAGAATTACGGATTTGAACCTAAAAATGAAGAATTATGAACGTTGCATGTTCGTAGTTCAGGTCTTAACAGTCCCTTTGCTGTATGTTCTCAGACAGGAAAATCTTGTTTCAAATTCTCTGGCCTAGTACCACTTCAATGCAGGATCTCTTCATTGTTCTCTGGAGATACACTACCGCCTGAAGTTAAGGCACTCTACTTCCTAAATCAAGCACTCTTCTACTTCTATCTACTTGCAACTAAAATTCTAACTCTGCAAGTTGACATATTTGGTTCTTTTTACTGATCATATCATCATTCTTTTTATTAAAAGAAAGTAAAATAAAAGTCAGGTCCAACGGATTTGAGAAACAATTAAATAATGTAAATTTATAATAAAATATTATTTATTATGTATATAAAAATGAGAATTACGGATTTGAACCTAAAAATGAAGAATTACGAACGTTGTGTGTTCGTAGTTCAGGTCTTAACAATCCCTTTGTTGTATGTTCTCAGACAGGAAAATCTTGTTTCAAATTCTCTGGCCTAGTACTCACTTCAATGCAAGATCTCTTCATTGTTCTCTGGAGATACACTACCGCTTGAAGTTAAGGCACTCTGCCTCCTAAATCAAGCACAGCTACCCTCCATCAGGACCTGATCCAGCCACAGGCCTCTATCAGTACAACCCTTGCTCATCATTCCATAAGTTTGTTACTTTATATTGCAGATATAATTATTCTTTTGACTTACTCTTCTTATGCCAAGGTATATTATAGGCCGCATTGAGTTTTACCTAGTAATTCTCTAACATGCTTGAAATATGACTTGATATTATGAAGAGTTTTTTGTATAGAGTTAACATCTCCATTCTTGTGTATAGTGGTACAAGGTCTTGGCCTCTGTATCATCAAAAACTGGTCATTTGAACTCATCTTGTATAACGCTAATAGGTAAGGGAAGTTTAATATAAATTCCCCATCATTGGTGGTCATCTAAAAAAGAAAAAAACTACGAACGCATATATACATCATCAGAGGCGGATCTAGGATGGGGTCACTGGGGTTACGTGACCCCACTACCTGGGTATTATATATGTACTTGTGGTTCTCATTCTGTTACATAAATCTATGGTGCAGCGGTGGTGAGGTCATAGCTTCATATTGAATAGGAAAGGAGTTCGAGTCCTCCCTTTTGCATTTTATTTCGTTTTTCACTTCTCAACTAAAATTATTTAATTTTGTATTCTTTTTCGTATATTTTATGAAATAGTATTCTTTTTCTTTTAAGATTTATTATTTTTCTCTTTTTAAAATACATCATTTTTGTTCACATTATATTTTTGTTTTATTATTTTATGATCATTTTCAATTTCTTTCTATAATTATTTTTTTAATTATCTATTTTAGTGAATATTTGTTAATTTACTATATTATATTTTTCAAATTAGTAAGTCTATAATAAAATTAGCATTTTTATATGACATGTATTTATTGGTAACGCACATTTTAACATTAAAAATAATCGTATAACCATTTTAGTAATAAAATAGTTAATTGTATAAAATTAATATAATATGGTATCAAGTAAAGTGCCCACATTAGAAAATATTTATAGACCTGCCATGTACATCATGTATACAATTCAACAAGAAAATATTGTTCTTATATTTGTATATTCCAGGTATCAACTCGGATTTGATGCTCAAATTGTGTTAAGAGAATAATATTAATATAAGTGGACAAGGTTGAAGAACCGAAGCAATTTGATGGAAAAAAAATCAGCCATTTTGGCTGGCTTTCGTCAAATATCGACTGTACATGACGTATTGGCACCATCTTCATCGGTGGAAGATGCTAATCGTAAGTCAAATATAATTGTCACGCCCATATATATTGATCCCTTCAGAGCTACAGCTGTGTTGAATAAAATCATGAGTTAGCATCAAACTCCCAAATTGTCAAAACATAAAAAAGAAATCAAAATTCCGAACAGGGCCGCGCTAGATTTTTGGAGGATTGAGGCAAATAAATTTTTAAAAAGGTCCTTTTTTTTTAAATTAAACCATCATAGGTGGGGGAATTTATTGACACCCCAGACCTAAGTGTCAAATCTGGCATTAAAATTATCTTACAAACATGAGCCTAGGCTCTGAAGCTATATGCTATCAAAAAGAATAACCTAGGGTAACTATTCTAAGTTTCTAATATTGTGGAGAGTTGAAACCATTCTTAGATCCAATATCTTCAGGGAGCATGTTAGTGATCGAGCCAGCAAAGTTCGAATCACAATTTTGCCACCAAAAGTAAGGATTTAAGAATAGTCACCCACAACATCAGACTAGATTGCCAAAAGAATTGCTAATATAGCTAACAAAATATATACATGATTGTTGTGAACACTGGAGGATCTATGAGTCTGAATAACCAGATTTTGTGATGTGATTACATCCAGATTTTGTGATGTGATTACATTGCAGCAAATCTTCATGTACCATGACCATCCAAGTTCTGTTGGCAGATGCTTTGTTCCTCTCTAGCCAAACATTTTGGCCTGGCTTAGCAATATATGTAGCTGTCAGTGCAACCATTTCCTTGTGATTGTCATCCCTGTTATCTGCATATTAACAAAACAACAGTATCACATTCTTTTAAATAGAACTAAATAAACTGAAATCTAAGACTAGGCATAGATATTCTGTTAAGCTCTATAATTCCTTTAAGTTGTCTTGGGATGGTACTGAGATTAAGATCACTGGATATTTTTACTAAGACTTGTCGCCAACTGATTGCTCTGGGCGATATTGGCGATATCGGCGATCCCTATCTGTAAACCCTCTCCCACTCACTGTCCGGCGCCGCCATGACGGCGGTGCCACTGTAACCTGATATCCCCAAGCTGATTTCCACCCACCCACCAGTTACGCTCAGATCCTTAGTCCCCATTCGGCCACTTCTGATCTGGTTGTTCATACGAACAGATCGGAAGTTAGGCCTCCCTTCAATCCAAAACCCAGATTCGATCACCTGGGGGAACTAGGCATCGCCTTCTCCGATGAGGAGTGCGATAAACTGGAAGCCCCGTTAAAATATACTCTAGTTGGTAGTTTTGAGCGAGCAAGACCGCAGCTTGAGAGGCTTCGCCGGGATTTCCAAACGGCCGGCTTCACCGGCCAGTTTGGTATTTACCTGGTCGATAGTCGACATGTTGTTATTCACTTTGAATTTGCTGATGATTTTTACAGATGTTGGATGCATAAAGTTTGGAGCTTTGGTTTTTACTCAGTTCGGATCACCAAGTGGAGCAGAGTCACCAGCCTGATTTTAATCCTTGCGGTATGGATCTGTATGTTTGGTTTACCTCAGCAATTGTTTGATGAATGTGCAATGTTGTCTCTAGGAAGCTTAATTGGTCATCCTGTGAAAGTAGATAGGGCAACACTAAATAGAACTAGGCCACATGTGGCCAAAGTATGTGTTGAAGTTGATGTTTCTAAGCCATTACTTGAAAGGATTTGGGTCCAATATATAAGTAAAGCTTTTTGACAATATATAGAATATGAAGGTGTACCACATTATTGTCAAAATTGCTCTATGTTAGGGCATCTTGTTGATTCTTGTAAGATTGATCCTTCTGCTAAGAAAGAAATCAATTACTGGAGGCCTAAGCCAAATAGACCTGTATCTGATAAACTCCCACATAAAGAAAATGTTGTTACAGCTTTGGATTTAACTAATCAACAGAGTAAGCTAGCCTCCTTGGAAAAGACAGGTACTCTTGCAGGTACAAACAGACACATATGGAAAACCAAGGACAAGGGTAAAGCTCCTGCAACCAATCAGCATACAACAATTCAACAGGCAGCTGGAACTAAGGGAGTCACACTACAAAATGCTTTTACTGCCTAGGAGCAACAGGAACCAGATACAGAAGAAAATTTACAACAGATAGTGGATCCTGGATTACAAAAACAAAAAGATCAACAAGAGAACATCTCCAGGGAGGAGTTCACTGGGGAAAATAATGATATTAATCTATCTATTGAGGATGCAGGTACAAGTGCAAAGTCAACAGGAGGCACAATGGAGAATTTAAAATGCAATCTGGATAGACAGGGCCTATTTTGTAGCCCTCAAGGTAAGTTCCCCTTATCCAAAAGCATGCCTAATAGTCCTAACTCTACTGAAAGGATAGATGTTAATGGTGATTTCATAATTGAGCCCCTTGAACAGTCTCAGAAGAGACTAACCAATCTTATACCTGATAGTTCTCAGTCTGAATCAGTCATGGGGGGTGGTGTGGTAAAAAGAGCATATATTAAAAAGGACTACACCAAATCACAAAAAAAAGTCTCTACCAGGTCTCAAATTGTGACTTCAAAAGATTGTTAAATATGTCTAGTTTCAATATCTGTGTATGGAATGTTAGGGGGATTAGGAGTAAAAGGGCTCAAAATAGAGTTAAACATATAAAAAGAAAGCATCATGTAGCACTTTTTGTTTTGATTGAACCTATGCTTAAAACTGATCAGATTAATTCTGTATGTTATAAACTAGGTTTTAAAAAATGCTTTGCTGAACCTAGGGATAAAATTTGGCTTATGTGGGATGATACATACACTGTCACAATTAAGCACATGCATGATCAGTTTTTGTATGTTGATCTGGAATACATGCCTTTGTCTGTTTCTTTCTCTGCTGCATTTGTGTATGGTAGACACACTAGGCTAGAAAGAGAGTCCCTTTGGCATGACTTAAGTGCATTAAATAATAATGCTCTAATGTTTGCTGGAGACTTCAATGTGGTTAGAGAGTCTAATGAATATTTAGGTAGGTCATCCCCAAGTCACAGTAGTATGATGGATTTTAATAGCTTCATTGAAGATAATGATTTGGTTGAACCTCCTACTACAGGAAATCTTTTTACTTGGTTTGGGGTCAGGCGTAATGGTAATGTTTGGCAAAGACTAGACAGGGTCTTAGTCAATAATCAGTTCATAGACTCATTCCCAAATATTAGAGTCAGAACAAAATTTAGAGCCCCATCAGATCACTCTCCACTCTTGATTACTTTAGAAACTCAAGCAACCCAATCTGGTCCTAAACCTTTTAGGTTTCAGAACTGTTGGCTTACACATGATTCTTTTAAGAATGTAGTGGCTGACAACTGGAACATACCATGTGATGTCTATGGAATGTTGAGATTCTATGTAAAGCTTAGAAGATTGAAACTGAAATTAAAAGAGTGGAAGAAAGAGATATTTGGTAATGTTCATGATAAGGTTCAGATACTTGAAAATTTGGTTGAACAGAAAGAAAGAGATTACCAATCAAATGATACTGAAGTAAACAGAGCTGAGCTTCATAAAGCTCAGGCTGATTTAACTTTGGCCATTCATAGATAGGAAATTTTTTTCAAACAAAAATCAAGAGTTAAATGGCAGTAACATGGTGATTCGAATTCAAAATTTTTCCATGCTTCCATTAAATCGAAGCATGTGAGACAAAAAATTGTAGCCTCAGAAACTATAGTAATGAACTTTTAACAGATCCAGATCTTATAAGCTCTGAAGCTATATCCATTTATTCTGATTTGTTAACTGAGGATAACCAAGATCACAACTCCCATGATTCTGATCTTCTTCTGAACAATATCTCAGCCTCTGTCACTACTGAAAACAATCTTGATCTTATTAAACTATCTGATCTGGAAGAAATTAAAAAGATTGTGTTTGGGATGGATGGGGACTCAGCCCCAGGTCCAGATGGGTATTCAGGAAAATTTTATACTTCTTGCTGGGAAATAATTTGTCATGATTTGATCAATGCAGTAAATGAATTTCTAATGGGAATTCCAATACCTCAAGCCATTGCTGCAACATACATAGTACTTATTCCCAAGAAACCAGTGGTCAATAAATTCTCAGACTTTAGACCAATCAGTTTAACTAACTTCCTCAATAAAATTTTCACTAAAGTCTATACAGAGAGGTTGAAGCCCTTAATGAATAGCTTAATCTCAACTGAACAGTCTGCTTTTCTTCAGGGGAGGGAGCTAGCAGATAATGTCCTTTTAATGAGTGAATTAACTGATTTTCTGCACAACAGATCTGGGGGATCTAATATTTTTTTCAAATTGGACATGATAAAATATTTGGGTCTCTTGGTCTATTCTGAGAAGATTCTTGATAAAAATTGGTTTTCATACACTTTTTGTCAATAACATTATGGGCAACATGAATGCAGCTAAGTTTTCAGTTATTGTAAATGGACAGCCAAGAGGTTTTTTTAAAACTTCCAGGGGTATTAAACAAGGAGATCCCTTATCTCCCTTTTTGTGTATTTTACTAACTGAGGTTTTTTCAAAGAATCTTGGCTTGCTGTTTAATCAATCAATGATAGATCACTATAAGCTGCCACATTCTTCAGTAAAGATTACACATTTGAATTTTGCTAATGACACAGTGGTGTTTTTAAAAGCAAACAGAACAAGTCTGAATAATCTGAAAAGGTTTCTTATCTGTTATTAGAATGCAACTGGGTAGAAAATCAATCTGGAAAAATCTGCATTTTACATAAATAAATTTGCTTCTACAGCAACAAAATCTATGGTCTCTGATATATTTGGTATTAATGAAGGAGCTTTTCCTTTCACCTACTTGGGTTGTCCAATTTACAGTGGCAGGACTAAACACTCTTATTTCCAGTCAATATATGACAAAGTAGCATCTAGATTGTCTCTCTGGCAATTATGGCTAAATCAGGCTGGGAGATTGATCCTTATTAAGCATGTCCTCTGTGCAATCCCTTTACATATTTTAACTGTGATAAAGCCTACTAAAGGGGTTATAGATAAGCTACATGTTTTATTCTCTAAATTTCTTTGGGGGTCATCTGAGTTGGGTCAAAAAAGAGTGTGGAGGTCATGGAAGAATGTATGCTTTCCTTTCAATGAAAATGGGCTGGGAGTCAAGGATCTCCATTTAACAACCAGATGTTTCTCTATGAAACTCTGGTGGAAGATCCAAACAGGAAACTGTCTGTGGGCCAAGTTCATGTGGTCCCTCCCTGATTATTTAAACAAATCTAAAATTTGGAGAAGAATCAAAGAGGTTGAAACTGTAGCATCACAATTTACTAAAGTTCTAGTTGGGAGGGGGGAAGTCTCTTTCTGGAATGCCAATTGGATTGGGAATGAAGCTTTTATTGATCTATGGGATGAATCATTGGAAATCCCTTTCCCTGAACTTACTATCAGTGAATTTTGTTTCCATCAAGAACACTATCTAGCTCAGATGTTACAAGGTTTTAATACTGATACAATTGATCTGATCTCTGTTGATTTTCCTCTTTTTGAGGATGATGCTGATACTATGATTTGGAAGCCCAGTGTTAATGGATCTTTCTCTATCTCCTCCTCTTATGAAATTATTAGGCCCAAGAAATTGGTGATATCATCTTTTAAGCATCTTTGGTCCTCTCAAATCCCAGCAAAACTCTCCTTTTTTGTTGTAGATTAACTAACAGATTAATCCCCACTGTAGATGTGTTAGAGGACTTAAATATACATCAACCATGAATCTATGTTTTTTGTATATCAGACTGGGATGATATTCATCATAGTTTTAACAATTGTACACAGGTTCAAGGCATATGGAGATCAGTTTGTGAACATTATGATATTGCTTATCACAGCTCACAATCATTGTGGGATATACTCTATTTTTACTGGAATTTGCAGGGATTGTCTATAAAACAGATGAGAATAGCCAGACTTTTGCCACTTGTTATTCTGTGGTATATCTGGTGTGCTAGGGTGGCTTATCAATATGATAATATAACTCCCAATAAGCAAGTGATTGTTACTCAAGTGAAGGATATGATTACTGAGATTCAGAGAGTATATGGTAAACATTGGATTAAATCCAACATGAGAGTTCCTGGTTTGTTGACTAGAACAATCCACTGGAATTTACCTGAGATGGGATGTGTAAAGATCAATACTGATGGGTCATTTCTAAGAAGTGGCAAAAGTGGGGCTGGTTTTGTTTGCAGGGATCACACAGGGAAGGTATTATATGCAAAGGCATGCACATTGCAAGCTCAAGACTGTTTGGAAGCTGAGACTGTTGCACTGGCTCTGGGAATGGAAGCTGCATATTTTCAAGGATATCAGAAGGTTATGATGGAAACTGATTCTCTGATACTACTAAAGATCATTAGGAGAGAATATAAAGTACCATGGAAGCTGCTGAATACAATAAGAAGTATATGGGCATTATCAGGTGAATTCACTGTTTCCTATTCTCATACTTTAAGAGAAGCTAATGTTGTAGCTGATGCCTTATCTAAACTGGTTACAGAACCTAATCAAGTTCTGATTTTTAATGATCTAAATTTACCTTTTCCTATTAAGGGACTTGTAGCCATGGATAGTAGAGAATACGCTTATGTTATTTCTAGATGATTTTCTAGATGTTGGATACTGCTGCATTTTGTTTTATGTTGTGCAGATAACTTTGGCTGCTACTGGATGGAGCATGACTTTGAAGATCCTCAGGGAACCAGACACAATAGGACCTGGAAGCAAGGAGCTTGAGCTGGAAAGTGAAGACTGGAGCTGGTGCAACAGGGAGTTACAAGTGAAGCTAAATCACATAGATATTGAAGTTGCTGCAGATAATTTTGATGATGTCTGGAATATTAATCTAGTCTATCATTCTCTTTGTTTCATTTTACAATAGAGAATTCTTTTCTTATTTTTTCCCCGTACTTGTCGGCAGAGTTGGGTTCGCATTGCGAGCCCTAATATGCTTGCAAGTTATGAGTCTTTTCATCGGCAAAATTGGAAATCGCTTTGGCGTGCCCTAACCTGCTTGTGAAAAGTGACATGGGAAAATTATAAGAAAGGGGATCTTTTTCTCAAACCCCGTGCTTGTCGGCAGAGTTGGGTATTGCATAGCAAACCCTAATATGCTTGCAAGTATTGAGTCAATTCATTGGCAGATTTTGGGAATCGCTTCGGCGTGACCTAACATGCTTGTGAATTAGACATGGGTGCGATTAAAGATCTCTTATAGATGTATCTTCTTTCAATAATTGCTTGTAAGATACTTGCCTATTTAGGCCTTTTATAGTGTAGTGAGCCTAATAAAATTCACTCCACTGAATAGTGGTTTTAAAATTAAAAAAAAAGAGAGATTAAGATCACTGGATAGATTGCTTAAAATACACATGTTTGCTATAAAGTCAGCATCCTCATTACCCTCTCTCATGACATGATAAATAGGATGTGAAAGTAGAGCATGGCGTGAGTAGCAGATAGAGTATAAATTCCATGGGGCATTATTGAGATCCTTGATACTATTAACTGCCAGCAAGCAATCAGATTCAACACAAAAACTATGTAAGCTGATATATATCAATGCCAGTCTTATAGCCAAACTGGATTGCTATTATTTCAGCATGAAAGGGAGAGGAACATTTGGTAAATAGTGAGGTAAGCCTAAGAGGATGACCTGTTTTGTCCCTAATGATAATTCCTATTCGAGTACTACCATCATGTGAGAAACAAGCATCAACATTAATTTTGAAATCAATGTCCGGAGGTATCCATTTAATGATTTTAACTGGCTTGGGCCTGCTTCTTTTAATGAAGGGGACCTATCCATTTAAAATCAGAAATTGGTGCCTTTCCAGATTGCCAGTGAGGGGAAAGGCTGTGAAAATGAGAGATATTTGTCTAATGATGTCTTTTGTTACTGTTTGGCATGAGATACTTATCCCAATCATATATAAGTTTGTTCCTCCTGGTCCATAAGGCCCAAAATACCACCATTGTGGATATTATTATTACCTTGTTATGAGTTGTAGAGGACAAAGAATATGATAGGTAAAAGTTCAGCCCGTGGCTTACTCATCTAAACTGTGGAGGTGTTAGGGCTAGTTTAGTGTTAATACTAGACCAGATTTGTAAGGAACTACATCAATTGTTAAAATAGTGTTCAATAAAAGGGGCTTTTTGATGGCATGTGAAAACCAAACTCTACAAGTATATCATCAAATGGAAGAAGCCTGTTCATAAGTCTCCAAATGAGGACAGACATTTTAGCTAGAGCTGATTTCCTAATCAAGTAGAGAGATTTTTGGTTCAGTGTTTCTGAGTGCAGAGTATGCAGACCTGATGGTAAATTGGCCATTAGGGGATGGCTTCCAGATAAGGATATCATCATGTTCATGCTCCAGCTGAGATACCTGCAACAAAATTTAAGAGATCTGTAGCCAAGAAAGGCTCAATATGGGTGAGATATGTATCCTTATTTGACAAAAAATGATAGACTATGAGAGTAGGGAAGGGGACATCCTTGTCATGTGGCCAGTGATAGCAAAGAGCACCTTTTCCAGTCCAATTAGAGTCCCAAAAGGAGCAAGTTCCTTTTCCATAAATTACATAACTATAAGCATTGCAAGTCTCCGTGATTGTACAAATTCTCTTCCAAGTTAAAGAGGTTTTGTATGTAGCAGGTAATCTCCACAGGAAGTTAGTCCATATGGTGTCATTCTTTTGCAACTTCCACCAAAGTTTGCAAGAGAATTCCTCAACCATGGCTCTAGTGTCTTTAAAACCTAAACCATTCTCAGTGTGGGGAAGTGCAATCCTTGACCATTTCCTATATACTTTTTTTCTGACCTGAGCTTGTCTCTCCCCAAAATAATTTGGAAGCAATGTTCTCCATTTGTTTGATGACCCGTTTTAGAGGTTTAAGTACACCAATCACATGTATTGGAATGGCCATCAGTACATGTCTGATGAGTATCAACCTTCCAGCTGGTGACAGCCACCTGTTTTTCTAATTTGTTGTAGCACCATGCATTCTTTCAAGGAGGGCTGATAGTAGGCTACCTTATTCCTTCCTCTAAATATTGGGACCCCCAAATATTTAAAATGCATTCTACCCTCCATCATTCCAAGTGTTCTTTTGATGATTCTCAAACTGTTTAAGCTGGTATCATGGTGAGTGAAAAACTCTGATTTAGAGTAGTTCATCTTCTGACCATATGTAACCTCATAAGCCATTAGAAATGCCTTGAGCCTTTTCATATTCTTCCTATTTGAGTTAGTGAAAATTGCAGTTTCATCTGCATACATGAGGTGAGTTAGGCTTTTAACTCCTCTTGGCATAATGAAAGGCTGTAGGTATTGTATATCCACTAGCTTTCTAATACCTCTAGAAAATGATTCTGTGACAAAATTATAGAGAAATGGGGATAAGGGATCACCTTGCTTGATCCCTCTAGTGGAGTGAAAAAAGCCAGTGGCTGTGCCATTAATTATGACTGAGAACCAAGCTGCTTGGATATTTTGCATAATGATCTTCACTATGGATCCATGGAATCCAAAGTGTAGCATAATAGAGTTTAAAAAAACCCATGACACCCTATCAAATGCCTTTTGAATATCCAGTTTAACAATTAGATTGTGATGCCTATTCTTTTTTCCTAACAATCTTGTCATTTCAAGCATCTGAAGTGTGTTGTCATAAATATCCCTGCCTTTCATAAAGGCAAATTTCTCTGGTGAGATAAGTTTGGACATCAAGGGTTTCAGTCTCTCAGTTAGCAACTTAGTGAAAATTTTATTAAGGCAGTTAGATACGCTAATTGGTCTGTAATCTGAGAAGGTAGATGGAACTTGTTTATTTGGGATAAGAGCCAACCAAGTGCTAGTTATTGCCTTAGGAATGATGGAGCCTTTCATAAAGTCTTACACTGCTGCTAGGAGATCACACTTTATTAGTTCCCAAAAATTGCTATAAAAGGCTCCTGAGTAGCCATTAGAGCCTGGTGCACTATCTGACTTGATATCAAATACTGCAATCCTAAGCTCCTCTAGGTCCACTGGTCTCATCAGATCCAAATTTTCTTCCTAAGTAACCAACTTTGGTATTACTGAAAGAAAATGTCTGAGATAATTGCCAGAATCTTCAGTGTATGGCTCATTTAGCAAGCTTTCATAATATTGAATGACTTGACTCTTAATAGTGTCTGGATCAGTGATCCAGTGTCCATGAGAGTCCTTGATTTTACTAATCCTTTCCCTTCCATGTCTTTCTTTGTTAGTATTATGAAAAAACTTGGTGCTTGCATCCCCTTCCTTCAACCACTTAATATTAGCTTTCTGTTTCCAAAAGGTAACTTGCTCAGAGGTGGCTCTGTTTAAAAGGGGTTGGCTCTAATTCAGGGCTAGTAGATCAGCCTCTGTGCCTGAGTTCTGATACTGCATAAACTGGCCACTGTGGCCTCAGCATCCAGCAAGTTCTGATGGACATTACCAAAATGGTCCTTGTTCCATATCTTCAAAACTATTTTAAGCATTTTAAGTTTAAAAACCATGTTGCTCATGCCCTCATAAAGACAAGGTTCTAGCCAGCAGCTGCTAACTACTTCTTTAAAGCCATCTCTATTCAACCACATAGATTGAAATCTGAAAGGCTTGGGGCTGTGTTCAGTTGCATCCTGAATGGTGAGTAACAGAGGATTATGATCTGATGTGGATCTATTAAGGGTCTGAATGGAACTATGTGGGAATCTAGTTTGCCAATCTAAATTACACAAGCCCCGATCAATTCTCTGAAGAAGTAAGTCCCCTCTCTTCCTATTATTTGACCAGGTAAAGAAACTTCCTACTGTAGTTATCTCCTGTAAGCCCATATCATCAATCCATGAACTAAAATATCTGATACTAGCTAGGGGGGGGAGGTTCTGCCTCTACGCTCGCCAACCATTCTATATGTGTTAAAATCTCCCACATATATTGTGGGAGATTGGAAGAGGGATAGGAGGTCACTCCATAGTGTCCTTCTAAGATTTCTAAACACTTTTGCACATACAAAAACTACATTCCAAGAACTAGAACCAAGGGAGTCAGTAATAGATGTTTACACAAATTGATCTGTTTGTGATAAAATATTTATATAAAAATTTTTATTCCAAAAAATCCATATTTTAGCATGCTCAGCATAAAAGGAGTTTTGGAAGTGTAAAATATGTTTAACAGTAGCACGTGCACTATTTTCATGCATTTGCTCTAGTAAACATAAATATCTATCTTGTGTAAAACAGTGAGAGAGATCAGTCTGTCTATAGAGGTGTTGATGCCTCTAATATTCCACACTAATACATTACCTATATTGTTGTGTTCAATCATTAAACAGAATATTTAAGTTTTTGTTTAGGTCTAAGAGACCTAACAACACTCTCAATCTGAGCAGACTTTTTTTCTTTTTTTCTTGATAGTGGCTGAGCTAGACCTAGCTGTGTGTGTGTGTGTGTTTGTGTTCATCTCAGGAGTGATTGTGTCTAAATTACTAACAATTTCCTGTTTGTGTCATGCGATACTTGAATATCAGCAGATAGCAGAGACTCCTGTTAGCTAACCTTTTGGTACTGAACATGCATTTCAAGCTCTATGATAGAATCAGTATAAATTTCAGTGCATTGAAAAGGTGTACCTCCTTTACCTTTGGAGTGCTCATCCATTTCTTCTAATTTGACTTAATCATCCAAAGTTATTTCCTGCAAAACAGAGAACTTATTGGACATCTCCATTGGTTAGGTGTAAGAAACAATTTCCAAGTTTTTTGAAAAAAATATATTTTCAAGTCATATTTCAATCTTTTAACATGTAAATCATCCAAACCATAGAAGGATACTGTGGGGGATGATTTAGGTTCCCTTGGTGAGGAGATAACCATCATGGCAGCAGGCTGGTGAGACTGAGTTGGGGCAGCTATGAGAGGTTCAGTGTTCTGGATCACAATCATGGAATGAGCAGCTTGCTTTGCCTCCTGCTCCTTCTGTGGATGGGTGAGTCCACTTAAGCCCTGACCAACATTCTTAGGGAGTTTAGTGTTGTCCCTTTTCCTCCATACCCTCTTAAGTTCAGGATGGAGGTGAATACAAATGGTGTCATCATGACTGATTTTATTGCAGCCTTTGCAATAGAGTGGAAGTTGGTGGTATTCAATGGGGCAATCTCTATAGCTATCTGTGCGGCCAATAGGTATGGAATGGATTAGATCATCCTTGAGGTCAAGCTCCAAGCACATCTTGATGATAGAGGGCCTGGTCATCCCCTGTGTAGCAGTGTCCATTTTAATGTAGGTTCCGATATGAACTGCCACATCCTTAATCAAGGTTTCGTTGTAGCAGTAACAGGTACTTCTTTGACTGTGACCCAAACCGGCACAATTGAAGATTCATGTTCAGTTGAGATGTCATCCGTCCATTTAAGGACCTTCATGGTGGCTCCGGCGACGAACTAGTAGGGTTGCAACCATAGCCTCTGATAGTATATATTCCTGATCCTTGAATCGAATCAGAATGTGTCGATAGTCGAGAAGGCTAATCTGGAATTGGGATTTGAAATCCATTGTTGTGAGTGCCGCCTGAATCCTCTCCATGGGTGGCTTTCCTTGACCGAACTTACTAACTAAGGCATTGTCGTGGTGGGCAGCGAGGACTTTGACTGAGTCTGGGTCATAGAGACAGGCCGGGTGGCCGTTTAGTAGGGTAATGGATGGTCTGATTTCAGGATTGGATGGTAGGCTTTCATACAAAGGGGGATATCTGGTGGTGAGTGCCTGCATAAAGGACTTTCCGGCGGTTGTGCCACCCTGATTGGGTGGCGGCCCCACCATGGTGTTATCGTTTTTAGCCATTATATGTGTCAGAAGGAGTCGTTGATGGTGGCGGTATGACTGAAAAGGGGAAACATGGATGTCGGAAAAAGTTGGATTTTAGAGAGAAGGGGGAGCAAAATTTCTAGAGAGAGAGAGAGCAATGTAAGTGGGGATCACTAATATGTATTGGAATGAAAAAGGTCTTGTTAAAGGGTATGATGAAGTTTGAATTGTCTATGATAGTGAAAATTTGATTGTAAAAGAATTTTAATACGTAAAATGAATTAAAATGAGAAAAAAATTAAAAATTTGATCCCTTATTTTAGCCCATATTTAGAAAATACAGGGATTTAAAGAATTTTTTTAATACTATTCTAGATTTTTGTAAAAAATGCAAACCTGTTTTAATTTATTGTTTTAGGTCCTGAATCACGGGTCTCACTTGATTCACCTACTGGATCGGGCCTGCTCCCAAACAAACGGAAGATTTGACGAAAAAAACACGAATATAATTTCACAAATATAATTTCGATGTTTTTAATTTTTTTTGTTCTATGACCATATATACGATCTATAATTCATACCCAATAGTTTTTGAGAAAATCATATACGAGACAATCTCAAATGCATTCCGAAAATTGTATGAGACAATTTTGTATGAGATATTGTATAAGAAATTTCTATGACCATATGATATAGAAATCACAGGTGCATTCACAATCCAGCATGAGAGAATCTATTAAGGCTGCATTTGGTTGGGTTGGTTTTTGGAAAACTAGTAATTAAAGTTCAGTTTTTGTTAATTTTTGTTTGTTTCAAATAGTTTTTGAAAGTTTTCATTTTGCTTTCAAAATTCGGTTTTTGATTTTGTAAGTTTAGTTTTTGCAATTTAAAACTTACCCAAACCCAGTTTTTGATTTAAAACTTAAAAAACAAGTTTTTGATTTTATACTTACAAAATCTCATTCAAACCAAACATGATTTTTGTTTTGGACTTGCAAAATCCTGACGAGCTAAACAAGAATTTCATTTCAGACTTACAAAATCTCAACACAACCAAACAAGATTTTTGCAAAACCAGACTCTCAAAATCCCTAACAAAAACCTAAAATCTCAAAATTCCAAATCAAAATCCAAACAGTCAACATTCTCTCCAAACAAACAAACACAAAATTTAGCAGGCCAATCCTTCAAGCACAAGTGCAGCTAAACACATTCTGAAAAGTTTTTGGTGTCAAAAGAAATTTTAG
Source organism: Sherardia arvensis (assembly GCA_948330725.1). Taxonomy (NCBI): domain Eukaryota; kingdom Viridiplantae; phylum Streptophyta; class Magnoliopsida; order Gentianales; family Rubiaceae; genus Sherardia; species Sherardia arvensis. The sequence goes on from OX415235.1 coordinate 20,178,954, forward strand.
CCCTATATGTTTGAGATGAAATCCACACCGAAAATAATAATGATGTGGCTAAGTGTTAAGTATATAATTTTGGTGGACCACTCCACATATCGTAAATTAGATTCATGATGGAACCTCACTAGACTTGTGTGTTGAACATACACGGGACTTGTGCACTGTTTGTGTACACCTCCCAAGTTATTGACGAGTTTGTTATCTGATGGATGTCTAGAACCCGTGGTTGACCTCGAACCAAGCTCACGAACTAAACTGCAAGACAAAACCTCAGGTGGGCGGGGGTAGACACTCTGATGCTTAAGTCGGAGACTGCTTTATAAAGCTTATAAGCGTAAGGCTAGGGGTGTTCATAACCGGGTACCCGCACTTCCGGGTACACGCACTTCCGGGTACCCACACCTTCGGGTACACGCACAAATATGTGACCCGTACCCTTACCCGAAAATGTCTGAACGGGTACCGGGTACCCTTTAAACACTTTACTAAATTATTATATTTATTTTTGGACATATGTAAGCATAAATAAAATCTAAAAATTCAACCACTACATTAAATTAAGTCATAAGTTTTTTATAACTAAAAGAAATGGTGTCTTTTTAGTTAAAAAAAATGTTTAAATGATGCAAATATAAACCAAAATTATTCATTGCATCTCTTTCCTATGCAAAAATGTGTTATTGAAAATATGTAAAGAACTAACTAAGAAAATGTACATTAATATTTTTTTAACGAGTACTAAACATAACAAACATGTTTGTCATCATCTTATTATTAGTAATAATAATATTTAATCGGGAATTTCGGTTACCCGGAAACTAAACTTTTGTGACCCGGACCCGAACCCTAATATAAACATAATTATCGGGCTGGGTCCCCGGCCCGCTTATACTTATAATTACTCGGACATTAACATTCGGGTATTTCGGGTTTCGGACCGGGTAGCTCAGGTCGGGTAATTTTGAACACCCCTACGTAAGGCGTAGTGTATGTAAGACGATTAGAGAGATCTACCAAACCTTTGTAATAGAGTTCCAATCAATAGATTGGCAGGGTTTGTAATTATAGTAAGAATACAACTCTTATGGTGATAACAGTTGTATTCCCATAATTAAAGGAAGTATATTCCTAGTAGGCAATTCAGAAAGTACGTGCTCCTTATAAGGATTGAGCCGATGGACCCGTAAGTCTATCTCCCACGTATCTCGAGCCCTAGACCCTTCTCAGGCCTTGGTCGAAGTCTAAACAAAGCCTAAGAGTGAGAATCGTGGACTTATTAGTACACCCAAGTTAGATGTTCAGAATTTCGAGGTCTCCTCTCGAGGGACGTAGGCGAGACTTGTTATTCGAGAGTAAGGCCAATAACTCAAGGGAGGTGTCTCGGAGCAGTAGCTCAGGGAATCCTCTGGGGTTGACCACTCGGGCTTACTCTTCTGAATATCTATCTTCAAGTTGTTTCGCATTCCATCTGGACACGTGGACGGGTGAGTGTATTCCCTTTTCCAATCTTAAAGCAGAATACACGTGTCGTGTATTTATTTGGTTGTGCTAGCAGTTTGTTCCCCACCTCTCCCTTTGCTGGCCGATAAGTTTCTTGTTCAACTTCAACCAGTAAGTATTCGATTTTCTTTTCGATCATTGTCTGTATTTTTCTTTCTTCTATTCTACTGTATTTTCCCCATACATGATAATAGAGTGGATGATGGTGCTGCGACTGAGGAGATTAGCTCTGATGACCGTCGCCGTGTTGAGATTGCGATGGGAAAGCACCCATAGAGACATCAAAGCATGTGGGTAAAGGGAAAAGTTGGAGCTTGTTGATGGCTGCACTACAGGCCCATATTGAGAGGGATTCTGCCCTAATATCGCGTCCACCAAGTTCTATATATCCGTCGTCAAGCGAGGAAGGAACCAGTAAAGTGTCGGCGAAGAATAAGAAGGCTCGAGATGTAGCCGAAGAACTTTTTGTTGACTGTCGGTATTCCATCCTATCGGAGTGTGATCTCATGTATGTAGAGGATGGCATAGATGTCAAGGACTTGGTTACTCCGAGCCGAGGAGTAATTTTCAGGAGGTTTATAGAGCACGGCTTAGACTTTCCTTTTCCACCCTTTTTTAGCAGGTTTCTGAACCATCATCAAGTGTATCCGAGTCAAGTATTCTCTAGTGTTGTGGTTGTGATTATGACGTTAATCACCCGGTGTACCGGAGAGGGTATAGAACCAAGCTTCAACTTATTTCGAAGCTTGTATAAGATGGTGGTCACTAAGGGTTTAGTAACCTTAACACCCCGAGAGAAGGTCCTTTGAGCTCCCTCCAAAGAGCGAGGACTGGAATAAGGTTTGGTTAACTTTTGATCGTACCAAGTATCAAGTGTCTCATTGGAATTCGTACGTCAGGAGCGAGACCAAGAGTGATTTCACAATTCCCACTCATCTGGCCAGTGTTGTATCAAATCTCATTGGAAAGGGCATAAAACTCGAAGGTGGCAAGTGAGTGCCAGGGAGTTATCGATCAAGCTGGATATGGCAGATTGAAACCTTTAGGTAGTAAGACATGATCCATGGGCGAGCCCTTGAGAGTGGTAACAATTTGAAGACTGCATACTTTGACCAATCCAAGGACGAGTTTAACATCGATTGGTATGAGATGACCCTGATGGATATGGAGGAATCTACTCGTAGGTCCGCTCGGCCTTTGAAGGTCACAGACAAACGAGAGTATCATTACAAGGATCGCTTATCCTCAAGAAGTCCTTGGAGGCCTCGAAGGAGAAAGGGCGTGTGCTTATGGCAGACTCCCAACATGCCTTTAGGATGGTTCTAGAGAATCCGCTCCCGTTGTCAAACCAATTATGCGAGATCCTTCTGATGAAGAGGAGGACGAAGCTTAAATCAATGTTTCGAGAAAGAGGAAGGATATACCTACTTCTCCATATCAAAAAGATGTTTCCATGGAGGAGTACTTAGCAAGGAAGATGAAACATCTATTTTTTCTTCTTATGAGTATGAGATCCCCACTGAGGGTAGCCTTTCTTACATGCACATATCTGTGACTTGTTTTTGTCATTTCATGATTGCCTCTGACCTTTTAACCTCTTTGCTTTGTAGTGTCTTCCCCATGTATTCAGTGGTACTGCCAAAAGCCTTGTTGAGATAGCAGCGCTACACCTGAAGAGGAAAATGGAGGAGATGGAGGCAAAATCTCAACAACAGCCTCAACCATCTTCAGAAGAATCGGGGCCCATGCATGCAGAGACCGAGGGCTCTAAGAGAAAAAAGGTCCAGTTTGGGCCTTTGGGCAAGTTTGAGTACGTCACCCAGCCTCTTGGCACGGATCTGATGTGCACAGGGTCCGAGAAATTCCATAATTACCCGGAGATAAATCAGGTATGTAATCTCTGCCTAATAGCCAATCTTTTAATACATATGTAGTTGAGATGTTCATTTCTGATAACTGGTTGTTGACATAAGTGCTAGCCGACTGGTTTGCATGTATGAGTCAGTCAAGGAGCTTCATGCTCGATGCCAAGCCCTTGAAGGCGTTGCCACCGAGAGAGATTCTCTATTGCCACCGATAAGCTGAAGGCCTGGGTGGTTGAGAAATCTAGTGGGTCGCCTATGCAGATTGAGTATCTTCTCATTGAGGTTGCGCGGTAGAAAGGAGAGAAAGAGACCGCTTTGCAAGGTCAGAAGGCCACTTATGCATAGTTGCGCGGCCAGAAAACCATCATGCTGGAGATGAGTAATGACATCGCCGGTCTCAAGGGAGAGCGGGGACTGTATCCTGACCCTGAGATGCAACGGCATCTACTCAGGCTATGGTCCGAGTTTTGTGCTAACAGTCCCGAGATGGTGGAGCTTAGGAATACTTATGGTATCCTTTATCACCGTGCTCAACTCCACGAGATGTAGAAGCATGTCTCAGAGTTCCTTAATGATGATAAGGATAAGGAAGCCCTAGCCCGGCCTATAACTGACCGAACACCGCCCTAGAGCTAAAGGAGTTTGAGGCTAGGCTTTACCAGAATGGAGGTTTCAGGGTGGACCTGCTGAAGAACATAGAGTCGGAAAACATGCTGGTGACCTTAGATGATTTCAGGAGGATGATCACCCATTTGTACCCTAGATTAGCCTATCTCGGGGAGTCGCCTGAGGCAATCGACCATCTAGAAAACCAGATTCAGCCTCCCCGTCACTGTAATTTCCTAGAGCCTTAACTCTAGGGAAACATTTCATTGCTTTCTGCCTTTTCTATGAGATTTTATGTAATTTGAGACACTTTCTTCTCTTCAGTGTATTAACAATTTCCCTTTTATTTTAAGTTCAATATTTTGGCTTGTATTTATCCTCACCAATCCTTTCCTTCTAGAGTTGCACCTCTGTCGTGAAGAAGTCAATCGCAGCTTCAAGAATTGGCTAATAAGGCCGATTGGTGGGAGGAAGATTCTATCTATTGGCAGTATAGACATAGGGCCCTCACTATGGAATGTGATGTCCTGAGAGAGGAGTGAGCTTGGCTTACAGATGATAATGCAAACATAGGCGAGGCTATTCAAAAACTCCGAAATGATAGGATCTTGCACCGCCAACAAGTACAGGTGTATAAGGAGAGAAGGAATGAACTTCTGGGTCAGCTTAAGGAGCTCCAGCATAAGTATTATGTCTTGGAGGCTGACTATGTTAGGGGCCATCCTGAAGATGAATTCCTTCAATGCAACAAAGCATATAGGCATTTCTCTACTGTCCGAGATTGCCTGCAAGAAGATTTGAAGTGTAGAGACCTTAAATTTGAGAATGATAAGTTACGAAAGGCTAAAGAGGCCCTTCCTCGGAACTTGGATAAAGCGGTTGCTGACTATAAAGATGCCAACGTTCATAATCATATGAGTGGTGTGAAGATAAGTCAGCTCCAAGACCAAGGATATCGGACCACTCATAGGTTAACTCTTGTTTCAGAGGAGCTGGAGAATTATTAAGAGCGATGTGCTGCTTACGCCGTTCAATTCCAAGAGTTGAATGGTTCTTTACCCCCGTTGCAAGTTCTACCTCGAGTTATTACTCGAAGAGCAGAGGGGTGAGTTTTCTTCAGCTCCGAACTCAAGATAGGTTGTTGAATATGGTGCTCGCGGTCGTGGCCTATGAGGTGTTCGAGGACGCGCCTCTTCTTCTTCCGCCCGAGGTCGAGGATGATGCCCGAGATTTGGGGACCCTTTTAGGTAGGAAGTATGCTTTGATATGATAGCATCTTGTATTGTTGTATAGTGACACCTTTTAGTCTTTTGAAGACCTTTATGTATAGTCCTTGAGATGCTTACATTTAAACTTTTTGAGTCCGAATTTACTCAATTTGTATAAGTTTCAGTCGTATACTTTGTCGAGTATACTATCTCGGGACTTGTATGTGTACTCCAGAAGATTGATATTCGTACTTTTAGAGTCCGAACTGCCTATATTATCTTGAGTTATTTTATTTTGCCTAAGATGATTTATATTCGAACGCGTAGACTGAGTAGTCTATTTTAGATAAAAATCAATCATACACTTCTTGAAGCGTATTGTCTTAGGTAGCAATCATACTTATGCTTTATAAAGCATACTATTTCTTTTGTTATAGTAATAGCGACTGCTCAAAAATAAAATAAGAAAATGATTCTTTGAGCTCGTGACTTTGTAAAGATTAAAACATAGAATGTTCTCAATCCTAGAGCTTGGGTAAAAATAAAAATAAAATTAGCCATTGGGCTTTATAGAAGTAGTTTCTCCTTATATGGAACAAACGTACTTGTTTAGTTAAGATCTGAGGTACTTGCGAAGGTATGGTGCCATCATCACTGTGGGTAGACGCTCACCCTTACGAGTCTCTAGGAAGTAGAATCCCCTTGGAAGGGGATTCTGTTTGTATAATTGTTCTAGGAACTCAATTTTGTTTGTATAATTGTTTTATGCCTGGATCAAAGATTCTCACTCAACCAAATATCTGAAAGGCTATCAACCAAATCTCTGAAATAAAGGATGCAAATGATATAATACATAGAAATGAGAAGATTAATGAAATTATGCAAACATTTTTCAAGAGCTACATGTTAAAATTTCTGCATATCCAGCTCAGCCATCACCTGAAATCAACATGGCTATATTTATGGAAGAAAATCAATTAACCATAAAGACACAACATATGCAGAAGTTGAATGTCCCCTTCACAAGAAAAGAAGTTGAAAGTGCGGTTAGGAAAATGAAGCCCTGAAAAGCACCTGGATTAGATGGTATGCATGCAGGATTTTATAAACATCATTGGGACTTAATTGGAGATATGGTCAGAGGTGCAGTTTTGCAAATACTAAATGGAAATGATATGCCTCAAAACTGGAATCAGACAGTCATTATACTCATCTCTAAGAAAAAAATGGCTAATAGACCAGAGGAATTCAGACCTATACCTCTCTGTAATGTTAAATACAAGATTATTGCTAATATTTTGGCTGTGAGAATGGCAGACATCATGAATGACCTTATTGATAAGGCACGGTCTGGATTTATCAAAGTGAGAAACATTGAGGAGAATGTATTATTGGCACAAGGAATGATACACTTTCTGAAAGAAGAAGAAAGGAAAAACAGGAGTGGCTGCTATAAAAATTTAATATGAGTAAGACATATGATAGGGTGTCATGGTCATTCATGTTTAGTGCTCTCACACATATTGAATTCCCTCAAACTTGGATTAAACTTATTCATGTGTGTAACTACTGTCACAATGACAGTAAGAATTATGAATGATAGTAATCACAAAAATTTTCAGTCCAGTAAGAGGGCTAAGGAAAGGTGTCCCACTATCAGCATTGCTGTATCATTCAGTCTACATTAATAGCTAATAACTTGTGTGGATACGGTCCAGGAAAAGGAGTACGAAGAGTATCACATCTTATGTATGTTGATGATTGCTTGTTGTTCATGGAATGTAAAGATGAACTGGTTCAGAACCTAGCCAGAGACACAGATCATTTTGCCAGGTATTCAGGACAAAGAATAAATTTTGAAAAGTCTGGTATTATGTTTATTTCTAATACAGATGAGCATCTAGAGCAATACATAAGAAATGTGATGCATATACATTAAGTGGGGATATGAAATAAGTATTTAGGAATGGTCATTGATTTTACACAAAGAAGGTGTGATATATACAAAGAATTGATCACAAAGTTAAAAACTAAGTTTGACTCCTGGAAAAGATTTATTACTCTAGCTGGAAGGATTACATTAGCTAAGCATGTATTCTCTACAATGCTATATATCCAATGGGAATTTTCAAAATTCCAAATACAGCTAGATTCATTTGGAAAGGAGACTTGGAAGGGAAAGGAATTCACTGGAAATCTTGGAAGAAAATGTGTTCTCCAATAAACAAAGGAGGTCTTGGATTAAGAACAACTGCACGGATGAATCAGACACTTATGGCTAAACATGCATGGAGCATTCAAAATAATAAGAAATCATTGATGGTACCAGTCATGAAGCAGAAATATTGTAGAGAAACAAATTTTCGGGATACACAGCAGAAACAGTCTGATTCATGGGGCTAGAAGAAAATAATATGGGAAAGAGATTTTCTTAAAAAGCACTGTAAATGGAAGATGGGAAAGGGAGAAACATTAGAGTGCAAGATAATTGGATACAGTATCGACAAAGTTTCATTTCAAGGCCACATGTGGGACTAACTCAATCCACATTAAAGTAGCAGACCTCATCACTGAGGGAAAATAATAAAATATTCAGGCTTTGAGAGAATTGTTTTCAGATCAGCAAATCAAATTAATATTGGCTATGCATGTACCACAAAAATCTAAGATTGGGGATAAGCTAATTTGTCCTTATACATCAAATGGTTATTATTTACTAAAAACATGATATAGATGCCAAGATGTGTCATTGAATTCACAATCTTCAAATACAATTCCCTAAAATGGAGACACTTTTGGAAGATAAAGGCCCCTATGAAAGTGCTAGTTTGTATTTGGCGGGCTCTCGCAAATTCTTTCCCTACAACAGAGAATCTAAAGAGCAGAGGGATAAAGGAACCATGCATATGTACGAGATGTTGTCATCGACACAGAGAAGATATTGAACATCCGTTTCTATACTGTAACAATAAAAAAGGATTTGGAGAGCTTCAGTATTAGGTTTGAATTTTGAGGGCATACAAGAAACTATATCCTCAAATTGGTTCTGGAATTGGATGGAGTTAGCACATGATATACTAATTATCATCACCACAATCATGATGTTATGGAACAATTGGAAATCAAGGAATGAACAAGTATCCAGGAACAAGAAACAAGACATACATCACATCCTACAACTATGTTACACAGAAGTAAACTCAGTACAATACAAGTTTCAATATATTGAAGATGTTGAAGAGTTATATACAAGGAATGATTGGGATATTCAACAATCGTCGCAAACAACAGAACATATGGATGTGATCATAAGAATAGATGTGGCATTCTGGAGCAACTAAACATGGTTCAACTGCATGGTCCATACATTCCACAACTCATAACATACTTCTTCATAAACATGCAATACATTTCCCAACAATATCTACACTACATAGGCAATGGCATGTTTAAATGCACTAAAGAGGTAATGACATGTTTAAATGCACTAAAAGCAGTAGTTCAGTAGCAGGTGTCTAGGATGAAGATACAAACAGATTCTCAATTATTATGTGATCTCCTAATGGAAGATCAAAACTCACATCCATGGGAATTGGACACTCTTTATTATGCAGTTTGTAATAAAGTACAGATTTAGTGTAGCAGGAACATATGGCTGCAAATAGGTTGATATGTATCATTAATGTATGTAACAAACTGATGTGAAATGGTATAAAATGCTATTAATAAAAAATTATTCTCACTCTTGTTTAATGATAGAGACTATTCACCGGAATGTCATGTTTCCCTTTCCACTCTCAATGGACTGCATATATCTTGTGATTCAAAGAATTAAATTTCATAGTAACACAAACAATAATAAAGGCTAAAACCTTATTTTTGTAAATTAATATAAATGATATTAAGATAAAGAGTTGGTCTCTGGAGTGACCGTCTATATTATAGCTATAATATAGACCAAGGACTACACTAGAATATGGAAGGAAGGAAGTCCTTATTTGTAAAATTTGGAAAAGCACTGTTCACGATTAATGTTCACGGTTACTGTTCATGCGCACTTTTCACGGTTACTGTTCATATTGCTTTTTAGAATAAAATGTTTGTTTTTTATATTGCTCTAATTTCTAGCATAAAATGTATGTTTGTCATACTGACTAAATTGTCTAGTTTTTAGAATAAAATGCTTGGTTTTTAAATTGCTCTATTATCTAGCATTAAATGTCTGTTTTTCATACTGTATAAACTGTGTAGTTTTAAAATAAAATTCTTGTTTTTCATATTGCTCTAGTTTCTAGCATAAAATGTCTGTTTTTCATACTGTCTAAATTGTCTAGTTTTTAGAATAAAATGTTTGTTTTTTATATTGCTCTAGTTAATTCTAGCATAAAATGTCTGTTTTTCATATCGTCTAAATTGTCTAGTTTTTAGAATAAAATGCTTATTTTTTATATTGCTCTAGTTTCTACTATAAAATGTCTGTTTTTCATATTGTCTAAATTGTCTAGTTTTTAGAAACACCATAGTTTTTAAGTGCTTGTTTTTAATCTGTTTTTCAGACTTAATAATAAAATTTCACAAAAACCACAGTTTTCGGCCTAAACAATAAAATTTCCACAATCACAACAGTTTTCAGCCTAAATAATCAAGTTTTCACAATCATCACGGTTTTCACAATAAATAATCAAGTTTCACAAACACCAAAATTTTTAGCCTAAACAATCAAGTTTCTACAATCACAGAATAATCAAGTTTCACAAACAAACACAGTTTAAACTGTCCGGTTTTTAAAAGCTCATAAATCTTTTAAAATTAAAACAAAAAAATTATGCAAAATAGAGACCACAAAAGAGAAGAAAGAGAAAGAGTAAATGAATATATATTTCAATATACTAGTAAGCGGGTCCCACGTCCATGTACATGATGAAATGAAGAGCACTCCATGCTCTCCTGCCCACGAGAGTGTGTTTTTGGACAAAAGAAGCGCGTGGGGGCGCGTGATAATAATTAATATAAAACAGTTTTATAAATTGCAACATAAGTACCTCCTTCCCTTGCAATTTTATTATTTTATCCCTGCTTCCTATTTTTTTTTGCGAATAGACTCCGTCTATATTTGTCTACGGTCTATTTCAAAACTAAAAAATAGAAGAGTATCATGATTAAAATTATAAAAGCATGCATGTTCCATGGAGGTCCAACATTACCGCAATACTGAGAACTAGCAAACATAATTATGAGGAGTGATCATTGGTCATTGGTGGATCTTTATCTAAGTTAAGACAGGCACAATGATATAAATAATAATTTTCGATTAATTGCTATTGCACCCAGTGCTGGATTCAACAAATATTTTTAGTAGGAGATGAAAATACCACTTACATAAATTTGTGAGTATATTTAATGCTGATTTTAATAATAAACTTATGATAAATTTAGGTGAAATATAAGTATATTTGTAAACAAATATTTACTGAGAACTAACAAACATAATTATGAATCTATGATGAGTGACCATTGGTCATTGGTGGATCTTTACCTAAGTTAGGACAGACACAATTATTTAAATAATAGTTTTCAATTAACTGCTATTGCACCCGATCCAATAAATATTTTTAGTAGGAGTTGAGAATAAACTTACATAAATTTGTGAGTGAATTTAGTGCTGATTTTAATAATAAAATTTATGATTGCAACACCACTATCCCTCTACACTATTACCTAACATAACATTGATAACTAGACCCGCTAAGAATGATGAAAAAAACAGGTTACGTCTCAAGTTTGACATGGTAAAGTAAAATATGTGTAGCGGATTATCGGAATCAGACGGTAGATGTAAAAAAACACTAATCTACCATCGTATCCGTGTTCATCACTCATTCCATGTGGCAGAGAAGCCATCAGTTTGCGGCAGGTTTATGGGAGTGTTTGGTAAAGTACCTATTGGGCTAAAATTAGCTGATTTGATCAAAAAGTGCTGATTTGACCGTCAAACAGCACTTTTTAATGTTTGGTGAATGAATTTTAAAAAGTGTCTTTTGGGCTCAATTGGCTAATTTTCAAAAGGTTGAAAAAAGTAGCTTTTTCAACTCAAATGTTCAATTAAATACTTTTTTACCCTTTCTCCTCTATACTAATTATGCAAAAAGATAAAATACATATTGTTGAATTTGGTTTTTCGTATGAAAATTCAAGTGTTCAAAATAATTATGCATCATTCTAATTGTTCAATTAGTATTTCGGGTTGGATTATTATGATTATATTATGGATGTTTATGTTCATTACATTTCATTATACTGTTATTGGTTTGTTTTTCTTATTTATTCCACTATAATATCAATAACATTTCATCAAAATTACTCGGAAATAATTGATTATTATTTTTTCATACAACCATCAACATGAAACAAGAAAAAGGTTTGAAAAACTCTCTAAAACAAACTTGTAATGTATGGTTTTAAAAGAATTTCATGAAAATGTGGATTATATAATAATTTAATTTAATTTAATTTAATTTATTATAATTCTTATGTTTTATTTATAATAAAAAATAGCAATTGATAAATTATGTACATTTAATAAGTGAATAAGTAGTAAAATATATTCTTGTCCATAAATGTCATTTTATTCATAAACAGCTATATCTATCAGCTAATTTTACCAAACACATCTATACAATCAGCTAGTCAAATCAGCTAGGTAATGCAATCAGATAGTCAAACCAACTAATGCAATCAGTTAACAGCTAACAACTAATTCCCAAACACCCCTTATGTTTGCCTGTATCCATCATATGGGGATTTGTGAAAGCTCACTATCAATGAAACCAAACTTAATTAAGGATTTGTGAAAGCTCACTATCAATGAAACCAAACTTAATTAAGCTTAATCACGTGATTGCCTGGTTTTTTAAATGCCTAGTATTTTTCTTCTTTGGTGGAATCTAACTAAAATGAGAACAGTCGTGTGCGGGGATCAATGATGACAACGATGTACTACTGTGATATGATTAAGGTCAATTTAATTGATCAGAACCCGACAGATTAGTAGAATGATTTTGTACTTTTTAATTTGCTTAACCTTAATCTCCATGTTCTCTAGATTTCCTTACTTGTATTTGACTTTTGAGTCTTTAGTGTTTTGACTAGCTGAGCCCATCCCCCACTCCTCATTTGTTTTATTAAATCTCAAACCACCATTAGCTTTTATTATTTTTTTCATATCTCAAACAACCATTAATTACAATTTAGTTTTAATCACACATGGTATTGTATTATTTAATTACTTTCCCGCAAGTTATCACTTTTCATTAATTTAACACAATTCATGTATCCTCGAACTATTCTTCATACACATGAACCTATCACTATGCCCCAACTAGTAGTAGCCCTATACATTTATTTCACAATATTTTACTATACTGATTGGTGCTGTATAATACTTATCAACACTAATTAACTAATATTACACACTGTATGTCGGCACTTTTAATTTATCTCTGTTCAGGAAAATTTCATTTGATAATTATTATTTATGTAATAACATACAGTAATTATTATTAACATAAAGAATGATTAAGAGAAAGATGAGGATGAAGAAAGGTTCACTGCCTTTCCAGTATCTAGGAGTTCCTATTTTTAGTGGGAGAAACAAAATTTGCTACTACCAACCTCTGCTTGAAAGAATGGACTCTTTGCTCAATGGCTGGAAAAACAAATGGCTTACAGCAGCTGGAAGGATGATTCTCCTCAATTATGTTTACCTCTCAATCCCTGTTCACTATTTTGCTGTTTTGCAGCCACCATTAGGGGTGATAAGGAAAATGGAAGTTATGGCCTCAAAATTTTTTTGGGGAGAGTCTGACAAGGGACAGAGAAAAATCTGGAGAAACTGGAGAAGAATGGCCTTGCCAAGATATGAGAATGGTCTTGGATTTAGGGATATCAGAGCAACAATCAAAGCCTTTTCCTGTAAACTTTGGTGGAAAATGCAACATAACCAAACACAGTGGAATGCCTTCCTATGGTCTGCTCCTGCAATTTTCAGAACATCTCCAACTTGGAAAAGAATCTGTGGAGTTACTGAATGGGCTAACCAACACTCTCAAGTACTGATAGGGAAGGGTACAACTTCTTTCTAGGATGCCAATGGGATGGGAAATGGTGCTCTCTTCTACAAATGGCCTAGTGGGGTTCCTCTTCCTTTTCCTAGGTTAAATGTCTCAAATTTCTGTGCTAATAAACTGCAGGTCTTGCCTGCTTTGGAGCCTCATTTGGCTACCACACTTTTTAACCAATTGCAGGAGGCTCAGATCAGATATGCTCATGAGGATGTCCTTATTTGGAAGTCTGAAGTGACAGGAAAGTTCACTATCAAATCCACCTATAAAACTCTGAGGGAACCAGCCTCTGATCCACATCAAATAAAAAAAGGTATGGAGCAAGTTCATCCCAGTACAGATGTCTGTTCTTATTTGGAGGATTGTTAATGCTATACTGCCATTTGATGATACACTTATTAAATTTGGGTTCAATCTAGCATCAAAATGCCCTCTTTGTGGTAATTTAGATACTATTGAACACTTCTTTAACAGGTGTATCTCCAATATAGCCATTTTTAACCTTATGCATGCAGTGTTCCTAGTGCCAGTACCACATTTCTTGTGAGTAAGGCATAGAATTTCTTTCTATCTTTCTTATAAAGGGACATCCAAAGCACACACCACTGTTTTCACTTCTACAATGATCACTTGTTTTTGGTTTATGTGGTGTAATAGAAACAAAATTATATTTGAGGACAAGCTGACCTCACACACTGATATGCTGCTCCTAATAGCTAAAAAAGTATACATGATTTTTAATACTTTTCCTTTAACTGGTAGGGCAGAAAAACATAGGGATCTTTTACTGACAGGCCTGATTCCTTTTCTGAGAGAAAAAAGGCCAAAAATGGCAAGATCCATAAGATGGATCCCTCCGGATGTTGGGATTAAAATTAATATTGATGCCTCTTTCTCCCATGGTAGTGCAGGCTTAGGCCTTATAACTAGAAACATTACAGGTCAGGTTACATATATGGAGCTTAAACACAGTAATGCCCAATCCCCTTTACATGCTGAACTGCTAGCTCTGGAATTAGGGATAAAATATAGCTTAAGTATCCCACAAACTTGTATCATTGAGAGTGATTGTCTTCAGGCAGTTAGGGCAATACACAATCCACTTTCTTGCAATTGGGAGTTCTACAATCTCTGTTCTGAAATGCATATACATCTTCCAGTTTTAATAGTCAAGCATGTGTTTAGGGAGGGAAATCACATTGCTGATTTACTCTCCAAGTATACTTTTGATCACTCAATTACAGGTCCTTTCTATGTTGATGATGCACCCCCCAATTTTAGAAATTCTATATTATTAGAAAAAATGGGAATCCCTAATATCAGAACTACATGAAACTCCTTCTGCAGAAACTACTGTGTGTTTTTTCCTTTCAGGTTAATGAAGACCCATAGAGGGTGCTCAATGGGACAAGGACAACAGAGCAAAGCAAAATCTGAAGTGGATCCTGGAGACATTTTGACAGTATAGGTTCAGATCACTCACCCTCTTGGCAGACCTGTGTTTCATCTAATGATTCAGTAAGATGCTCGGAGGGTTCGTAGTGTCAACCTCTTTTGGCCTTTAGGGCTCAGTCACTCTATTCTTTACATTCTTTTGTGCCATGATTGGCTGTATATAGAGGTGACTTACCATTTTTTGTAACAAACTTGGGTGTTACCCACTTTGGAGTCGTATTTCAACCATAATTGTGATCAATTTATTTCCATTACTGAATGAAATTAAGTATGTTTGAGTGTTTCTATGACATTACAACATAAAGTCAATGAAATATCACCAATATGAATGTTTAGTTTTATAAAAAATTGAAAAAATGTCATAAAATATCAAGTTTTGACTTTTATACTAGTTTTTTTTTAATGATTATGATAATTTTATTATCATAGTATAGTTTCTTGGTGTGATTAAAATAACAATGAATTTGAAATTTTGACTTGGTGGACCAAAGTCATATAAAAATTATGCTCTACGGATACAAAGCAACAACGAACTGTTGCTCCGAGCATTCAAAGCAACAACGAACTGTTGCTATTGGTAAAACAATTTCAAAAATGTCATTAATTATCAAATTTTGACTTTTAAACTTTATTTTTTAATGATTTATGTTAATTTATAATGTATACGACGCTTTACATTGGTGTTGGCTCCAAGAAAGGTATGTGTGGTGAAAACTGTAGTAGCAAGAACCTGAGAAGCAGTACTAAGTCTATAACATTTAGTTAAGTATATATATTTTGGAGTCGTATTTCAACCTTATAGTCTTGATCAATTTATTTCCATTACTGAATGAAATTAAGTGTATATGAGTGTTTTGAGACATTATAACATTAAGTCCATGAAAAATATTAATATGAATGTGTTCAGTTGAGTAAAAATTTGAATATGTCATAAAACATCAAATTTTGAATCTCAAACACGAATAATTTGATGATATGTTAATTTTATAATGCATAAGACACTTTTGGTGTGAATCTGCTTCGGTATTGACTCGATGAAAGGTACGTGTAGTGAGAACTCTAATAGCAAGAACGTGAGAAGCACTACTAAAACCATTGGTATATGCCTTGAATGTCGTAATAGTCGCTACCGCGAGTTAGCACGGGGGGTCTCGCTATTGAGGCGTTGGTGATTGGGCCGAATGTGTGTTTTTGGCCCAATACCTCTTGGTTCCACTATTTTATATAAGAATCATATTATTCGAAATATACAATTGATATAAACTTTGAAAACATATAATTGAATCAATTATTCGAAATATACAATTGATATAAATTATTTGAGTAGTTTTCAATACTTAATGTAAAACCTTTTTGATATTTACTCAAATTTATTGTATTAGTGTAATACTTTATTAAATCTGAAATAAAAAAAATATATTATATTGTATATAATCCGAACCGTCAATTTATTTAACAAGTTAATCTCATCTGTGAATAGTTGTAGATATATAAATCCTTCCTAATCCTTACCTTCGTCCCCTTCGTTAACATCGCCGACGATCGGGTTAACCACGATGCAGGTGTGAGTAGCCGACGGATGGGCACCACAAATTTGTACGCATTGGCCGCCGATCTTCAACTCTATGGCCTGCCTTCCTTTTCAGGTTCACGTCCCGGTGGACCTCCTCGGCGCCGAACGCTGCTTTGAAGGACACCGCCTCCGCTGCCTTGTTACCGTCAACGTAGATGCGTGGCTTGAATTCGGCGAAGCTCACCACGTCGCCGGCCAAAACTGCAGTGGAGATTCTCGGCTGAAAGTGGAGACTCCGGCCAAGTTGCAGCTGATGAACGACTTGCTTTCTTTGAGGGCGGAGGTGACGACTTTGCAGCCGCTTCCTCGCAGATGTGTCTGAGATTTCAATTTTCCGTTTCTGGTATGTTCAAACATGTTTAATTGAAGCAGGGAGCACAATTTTGTGTTGCTTTTGGTCATAAGTGATGTAGTTATTTGCTGTAAAAATTATGCCTTTGTTATGTCATTCTTGTTCAACACTATCCCTTAGATTATTAACATGTCATTGTATTTAAACCATTGTAGTTCTGTATCTGTGATTGAAAAAATGAGTCATTGTTTTGAGTACCCTGAACTGGTGTACTAGTTGGGCATGGTTGCCAGAGCAGAGTGTGTTTGAATCAGTGTAGTTCTGTATCTGTAACTGAGAGTGTAGCATTGCTTGTGATTATTCTGAAGTGGGGTAGTAATCGAATGATTTTTGTTTCTTGAGCAGATTTGGTTAACAATATGGGAAAGATTGCGTCATCTGGTACCAAGGATTTTATGAAGGCCCTTCAATCTGGGAACGATTGCACGATCTGGTACCTTACTTGTTTGCAAGCAACGCTTAGTAGTATCTTTCGAGCTGACACATTGTTTTTAGAATATATATGTACTTTGATATTTTTTTACTTATGGAGAAGTGATTTCTCAGGTTTTGTTGGGTGCCTTTCGTCGCGTCTACTGAGATCATGAGTTACAATAGTTCTTCAGCTTCTGGTTAGAGTATCCATTTCTCCTTTCTATTGCTTTACATTTTTAGGAATGGTGGACTTGTTTAGCTTTGTTCAGTGAGTTAGTAACATTGTAGTTGTAATTGTTTGAATCGATCAGGTAGCAGGGTATCACGAAGACAATGCTGGCCAAGGGCTTCATGTTGGGGAAAGATGTGTTGAGCAAAGCCAAAGCGTTTGATGAATCTCATCAGGTCTGTTCTTGTTCCTATTTTTTTGTATACTTTGTGTAAAGTAAGGTTTAGTAAACTTGCTTATGTTCTTGCATATTTGGTTGAATCCTGATCTTGTTCTTGTTTTAATTTACCCTTTTTGGTGTATTTTAGTGTAAAGCTGCTTACTATTCTGTATAATCTGTTTGATATGTCTACATAATAATTGAAGGAGCTTCCTAATTTTCAGTGAAGGGTTTAATCTCTTTGTTCTGAATTCTTTGGTTTCCTGGTTAAAAATGGGAAGTAGCTCACTTTATTGAGCTAGTGTGGTCTGGCTTAATTTTGATGCCTTGTTTTGGTTCATAGCTTTATCACCTGCAATATGATTACTTTTTAGGAAATTTGTTCAATTTGTAGATGGATCCTTGTTATGCTGATTTGGTTAAATCTTTGCTCGATCTGGATTTTAGGAAGGTTCATCCTGCACCGGCATTTTCGAGTAAGGATGCCTCAGGATCTTGAAGTTGCACAAGAGCCTGTTTTGTGAATGTGAGACGAAGGCTTCGAAGCTAATAATATAGGGCAAGGTTGGTACGTATTACGTTTTAATGTAGAATGATATGAATTAGCTAATTTTAGTGCAAGGTTGGTACAAAGGAAATAGCACAAAGTGGGATTTTTGGTTAGTGTAGAATGATATGAATTAGTGTATTAATATTTCTATGTGATATTTGTGATTATTAATTTAATATAAATTTTTAATCTTATATTTTAGAAATTTTCTAAATATTCGTCATTAATTTATTAATTGAGGTTTAACCACTCATGGGAGCGGGGAACTGAAATTTCAGCTAAATTCGGGAATTTTTGAAATTCAAAAATTTCAATTCCCGATTTTTTTTTTCAATTTAAATTGGGAATTTTTGAAATTCTCAATTTTTTTAATTTTTCAAAATTTGAATGTATCAACGCTTTTAAGATCCACTGAAATGGTTCAAATTGCCAAATCATCATTGCCAAGTCACTGTTGCCAACGTGTACAAAGCAGGTCCCTCCATTTGGCCTTTCAGCGCCTCTTATCATAAGGTTTCACCGGTCACATGGACAGCGCTACCTTATCATAGGAAAGCGTTGAAATATATGCATAATATCGCTGAAAAAAGGGGTCAACTTTCTGATAGTCTGAAGCTGGTAATAGTAAAGAACATCCTATGCTTTCGTCTACAGTCAGATGTTAGTTTTGGGTTTTTTCTACCTGCTCCTAAGTTGTGTTTTTAATTCGAGCAACGATCGATTATGCTTAATTATTTTATTTATTTTAATGAATATCACTCTAGATAGAGTGAGGGGGATTTATTAGGCACCCCATACCAAAATAAATGCCAATAGATTGCTGAGTTTGTTACATGCCTTTTGGAAAGGCCAAAAAATATAGGTGAAAAAACACCCTCACCTTTCAGAGAGAGGAAAAAAGATCTCAGTAATCATTTTAGCCAATGTCAATGACAAAGAGCAATTCTGACGCCCAAGAGGTTTAAACCCGAACTAAACAGATGGTATATACATAAGAGTGACCAAAATAGAAATTTTAAAGAAACAGAAGGCCCTGGCCTGTAAGCTTGGTGAAGAGAAGGCATGGCAAAGAGAGCTGGTACTGGACAGTGACTGTTGTAGTCTTCAGTCAGAGATTCTAAGAGAAGGAGTATCAGTTGTATCCAGTATGATCAGGCCTTGAACATTATGTGGCAGCTCAGTCCGATCAAAGTTCTGCTGAATCAAATGTTCCATGCAGTATTTAGCAAGCCTATCTGCAGGCTGGTTTGCCTCTCTGGGAGTATGTATGAGCATGTATTCCCAGCAGCTGAGAGATTGAATCTTCCAGATTGAAGAGCCTCCAGTAGCTCCTGTGTGCACTACTACAAAGGGGTAGATGCAAGACACATATTTAAGGCGTTTAAGCTTGGCGCGTTTTTTTCCGCCTTGATTGAAAGTAGCGAGTTCGCTACCTCTTCTAGCTAGCAAAAAAAATTAAATTCAAGACGGAAAGAAGCAGTTAAAGGCGGAAATGGGTTTTGACGTTAAAAAATACTTGACCAAGGCGGAAAAAAAATAGCCGCCTTAAATTGAATGGGTTGTTACGACCTCGTAACCTTTGTAGTAATATAAACGTGTCTGTAGCGAATTCGTAGGTTAGCTTGTTTGGATGTACTTTGTGCGTTGCGATCTCGTAAGCTTTGCTAAACCCTAATTTCAGCAGGCGAGAATATGGGACATGTCGTAACTGGGACGCTAGGATGTGGCTTTTGATGTTACGGTATCGCTTCTGTGCGCGTCAAATTTGACATTTTTAAATGTACAGTGCATGTGAGGGTGTTAGCTTGGTATTAGCGAGTTCGCAAGAGACTCTGTATGGGTCACAGATTTAAGCTGGACTGGCCGTTCTAACTCCAAAAATAAAAACTTTAAAAGGGTCTAAACAGGTGGGTATTGAGATATTTGCAAAATTATCGGGTATGGAGAACGTGCTGGGAAAGGGAAAAAAGAAAAGCACTCAAACTACGATTTGGAAGAAATGTTCGATATTTTTCAAACCCGGTTATTGGGAGCACTTGGATGTGCGCCACTGTCTAGATGTCATGCATATAGAAAAGAATGTATGTGAAGCTTTGGTTGGGACGCTCTTGAATACACCGGGAAAGAGTAAGGATGGATTGAAAACTAGAAAGGATTTAGTAAATCTTGGAAGACGGACGTCACTTGCTCCCGTGCAAGAAAAAGTAGGCACGTCATACTTACCACCTGCTTGTTATTCCTTGTCATCTGAGGAGAAGGAGTGTTTTTGTAAGACTTTGAAATCAGTGAAGGTGCCTTCTAAATATGGTTCTAATATTAGTAGTTGTGTATCAACTGCTAAGCTGAAATTGGTGGGAATGAAGTCGCACGGTTGCCACAATCTAATGCAGGATTTGAACGTAATTGCTTTGAGAGGTTGCTTGCCTTCTCACGTTGGAGACGCGGTTGCAAGGCTTTGTTATTTTTTTAAACAGATATGTCGCAAGAAAGTAAGTCGGCGTAAGTTGGATGAATTGCAGGATATGGTAGTTGAGGTATTGTGCAGGCTAGAGATGTATTTTCCCCCTTCCTTTTTTGACATAATGATTCATTTGATAGTTCATTTGGTGCGGGAGGTGAAGCTGTGCGGACCGGTATACTTGAGATGGATGTATCAATTCGAGCGTTACATGAGCATTTTCAAGCATTTTGTTAAGAATCGTTATCAACCAGACGCCAGTATAGTGCAGCGATATGTCGCGGAAGAGGTAATAGAATTCTGTACCAACTATTTACAGGATGTACCTACTAAAGGACTGCCGGTCTCCAGACACGACGGTAGGTTGGATGGTGTCGGCCTACGCCATAAGTCTAAATTCAGCCCTTCTTCCAATGAGATATCTATAGCCCATCTGTACATTCTGCGCAACCATCATGCAGTGAGTCCTTATGTTGATGTTCACCTTAATGAGATTAGGTCAACACAACCGATCTGGTCGGAACCTAGGATTCTAGAATCTCATTGTAGAGACTTTACTAGTTGGCTCAAAATACATGTGCAGAATGGCGGTGAACACCCCGATGTTGTAAAATGGGTGGCCAAGAGACCCCTCGGCACAGTTACGTCGTTTAGCGGGTATGACATCAATGGATACACGTTTGGTACTAAGTGGAGTGATGACAGATCTTCAACCCAAAATAGTGGCGTGTCAATACCTGGAGAGGGTGATAATGGTTTTTTTTGGTACCATCACTGATATATGGGAAATGGACTTTATTCATGTCCAAATCGCCTTGTTTAAATGTGAATGGGTAGATGAAGCTGTAGGGGTGCGCTCAGAGGGTTTAGGCATGACTCTAGTTAATAGAGGAATTCTTGGGTCTAGGGAAGATCCATTCATCATGGCGTCTCAAGCTCATCAGGTATTTTATATGGAAGATCCAATTGATGCTCGATGGGAGATCGTTGTTGATGGTAAGAAAACATTCATCTATTGTGACGGCTTGTTCGACGATGACTCCACTGTTTCTATCACCGTTAAGCCTAACAATTGTTCGTGAAGTGTGTCAAGCTTTGTTGTTACGATCTCGCACAAGTTAAAGCAATCCCGCTGCGAGATCGCTAGAGAATCTCAAGCTAGGCTCTGTTGACTGAATACGACATGTTGCGAGCTCGCTACTTTCAGCTACACACGTAGCGAGTAGTGAGGCGCCAACTTGGCTCTGTTGACTGAGTACGACAAGTAGCGAACTCGTAAGTTACACGTGAACAGGAGCGAGGACGTAGCGAGGTCTCTAGTAGCACTGTTACTACTGAATCATCCTGCAACGTGTGCGTTACGAGATCGCTAGAAGCACGCACTATATCAAAAGTACTTGATTTTGCTGAAATGAAGTAACAACAACTCTATAAAAAATTGAACAGTCTACATCTAAAAAGCGTAAAATTCATTGACCACATTCTTGTAACCAAAACAGAATCTTTAGTGACGCGTATATAAGTGATCATAATCCAAAAACTAGTTAATATTCTAAAAAGTAAATTTTTAAACCAAACTAAACTACGAAATCACAGGCCGGCGACTAAAATATCATGCAAGTCATCTACACACATCTTGTCGCTACCTTCGGCCTTCTCCACCGAACTGCCTTCATCGTTTTGCTTGTCTTACTCGTCCTGATCTGCTGGTTGAGCTTCAGTCTCGATGTAGGTGTTCTTTTCTTTGCCTTGTCTCGGTTCAACATCCTCGTCGGGTTCTCCGATCAGCCTCTCTTTCCTAATCATCTCATACCTCGCCGGCTCATCTTCTGCATCAGAGTCGCTGTGATGATGATCCCCATCACCATCATCACTTTCCGCATCTGCATCCCTTACATGAGCAGCAACAAGCTTCCCATCGGATGGCTCCTTCTCGCCGGCTGTAGGCAAATCTTGGCTAGGACCCGCAGAGTCTTTTTGCTTGGGAAATGTGGTGCGGAAATCAGGTATCTCCTCCTCATCGCTCATATCGCACTCCACTACCCCGCTGGATATCAGTTCGCCGAGCCGTTCGTTGTTAGCACATGCCATTTTCTCGGCCATTTCAATCTCATTCAATAACTGGCCCATAGACACCACAAGCCTACCACGGGCATCAAAAACAGCATCTACACAAACACATCAAGGTTGATAAGAACCAATTATTCACAAATGAAACAACTTGAACCAACTACAGTTAATAACAAGCTAAAATCATACCTGATACTCCCAACCTACCCCTTGCCCTTCTGGCTGCCTCTTCAGCTTCTTTCTTTCTCGCGTACTTCCCGTCGGCCTTCAACTCTAACCTCTTATGCTTGAGTCACTCCTTGTCGTATTTGTAGAGTGGCATGGGACGGCCTCTTGGAAAAATACCCGCTTTTCTTATCAGAGCCACAATCAAATTTCCATACGGAAGCGCGGCGTTTTTGTGTCTGGCCATCTTCATCATTTGAGTCAGAATTGTGAAGCCGGGGTTGATTGCAAGCTTCTCCATGATATAGTAGAACACCATGAGACTGCAAACTGTGGGCTCACATGCATGCCCTAGGGACGGGACCACATTACCGCATATTAGCTCAAAAACTAATCTCTGCTCCTCGGTAAGCCTGTGGATCGGGTAATTCCTAGCTGTACCCGGCCTATCAGAAGTCCTTTTAAACCACTTCTTACCCATCTCATCGGCTTCAACGGTTGCTTGGGGCTAACAGAAGGAAACCTTTGCTCGTAATGCACCTCGTACGGACCATCCTTTTTGGTAGGCCTCAGGTCGTTACGAGACTGATAGGGACATTTCAGAACTTCATTGATGCTAAACTTATCGACCGTAAACTTAACACCCCGCACCATTGTAGTTATTTCCTCCACCCCTTCATCGAAACCTAGGTTCGCATAAAATTGGAGAACCTCCTCATGGTAAACAGGCTCAGGAAACATGAGCAATTTATCTAGATGTTGTGCCCTAAAATGGTCTAGCACGTAATCTAGTTGCGGCGAAGGCACCACACTACTATCAAACACATTATTATTTACAAGTTTCCGAGAGGAACAACGCTCATACCTAGCTATGACGGCGTCGTTGAAGAACTCAGGAGTGTCCTCCTCCTCACGGGAAGTGCTGGGCCCTTCCCCACCATCATTTCCGGCAGCAGCGGCGGCGCAGGGACGACTGGAACTTGTGGGGCGACTGGAACCTCTGCCTGAACCTCAGGCTTCCCACCGCCGGACCACGACCCCGTCCACTATCTGCGCCTTTACCACCGCGTCCTCGCACCGCTCCTCTGGTCTTTGGCCGCATTTCGTCAGAGAATGACAGGTTCGTCGACGGTTTTTAATTTTGGTAGGGTTTTCAATTTGGGGCTAATTAATTTTAGCCCGATCCCCTTTTATTTATTTATAATACTATTACTTGCGATATCGCTAGTAGACACGCTTCTACATTTCACGAGCTCGCTAGCACACACGCATCTGTATGTTGCGAGATCGTTAATATCTCGCTCAAGCCTAAGTTTCTAGTAGCGAGTCTTAAAAAGCCTCGCCAGGCAAGCGTGCAAGTAGTGAACTCGCTAAAGAAGAATCATTCTAATTAGTAGCGAGATCGTAACCCAAAAAGTCTTTTTTTTTATTTGAACTAGTAACTAGTGATATCGCAACTCCTTCATACTGGTTTTCTGGGTTATGTGGGTTTGTGGGTTTGTGGGTTTGTGGGTTTGTGGGTTTAGGGTTTAACTGTGGTAACGTGTACACTAGCGATTTCGCTACCATAGAAGCTAATTAGATTGTAACTAAAAAAATAAAAAAATTTAATTTTTTTTAGCAATTTCACATTCTAACATATATATATTTTATATAGATGCAGTATAATGCTCTATTTGTTAAATATCCATCATGATATTAACTCAGGTAGAGTACATCTTTGTCCATAAGAAGTATGACATAACTCTATGTAAAACATCAATAATTCGGTTTAAATTTTTAAACGCACTATCATATCCTAAAATATGTACATTTTATATATAAATAGTATAATACTCAATTTGGAAAATATCGATCATCACATTATGTCAAGCAGAGTACATCTTAGTACATCAGCATGCAATGTTATTAAGCGATACTCGGTAGTATGATGAGTGATGACAGTTGGTGAGTGAACGCGTGCATGATACTTTGTTTAATTCAAGATCCGTGCTTGTAATCACATAAATGAGTTGTAATAAACTAAGTATCTCTAATGAAATGCACGTGAACTGCGCATATATATATATATATATATATATATGTAGTTCATGTGTGAAGCTCTACTATGCTGTTATCTCTAAAGTTAAGCGATGGATAGCGTTTTCAAGCGTACACATGATGTGTAAAGTTTCTTATTGTCTTACAATAAAAGACTAAGTTTCTTGAAACTCTTTCAAATTGTGTAATTGTAGATTAAGTCAACAAATCCCTATCCCGTTATACATCAGCATACGACGGAACAAATGAAAATTATTCTTACAATAGAATGATTAGTGTCTTATTGCATACCATCATTTTGTTTAAATCGTTTAAATCGTGATTTAAAGTTGTATGAGTGCATTTTTTTTTAAAAATAATTATCTTAAGTAGGGTTCTAGCGAGCATGAGTAGCCTCGCAACAACCTAGTAACATACTTTATGTCAGCTTTTCAGTTACGATCTCGCTAGAAGGATAAAGTAGACCATAAAAGGCAATCACATGAGCACATAACGACCTCGTAAATAGCCACGTCGGGTGTAACGAGAGAGTTCCAGTATCGCAACAAGGAAAGCTAGAATAAAGTATACACGTTATAGAACAGATAAACACAACACTTTTGGCATCTTATCTATCACTTCTTACGGGTTTCATCTCCAAAAGTTCAAACTTTTGCACATCTTCTCAAATCTCCTCAACTTTCTTCACATCAGATATCCATTACCCAACCCATACATGTTGGACACATCAATTGTGTCAAAACAAAGTGGAACTAGACACTAATTGCATGCAAAAGATTGGTAAGTTTTGTAATAAATTCTCAACCACATTTTTCCCTATAGTTGTTGCAATTAATGTCAATCTTTATTTGTTCTTGTTCAATTTGGTAACATCCTTTGTTGTGGGTAGGAGAGGGACAAACATGGTAGACCATCCCCAAACAAAATAATCAATTCTACCGACACAACTTTGTCATATACCAAAGGTACGATTTTTTTCATTTTTATTTGCTAAAAAATTGATTTTCTTGTACATAGTGCCTCGATTTATCATGTTATTACTAAATATCATGTCAGAAGCATGTCCTGAACGAAAATCAAGATTTTCTTTTAATGCTATCCATTGATTGCTTAGCCCTAAATTTTAGGATTATGTTTTATAATTTTTTTACTGCAAAGTACAAATTTAACTTAATAGTATTGTGTTAGTCATTAACTATTTCAATATACAAAGGAAAGCTTAATGGAGAGCCCTTAAAGTTCAGTTAACTCCGACTCAAGTGGGGGGGAAATGTTGTTGGCGGTTCAAGTGAAGTTAGAAGACAACGAGAAGTGACTCGCGCATCGAAAGAAGCTCAACTCCTCACACATTGTCGCGAATTAGAGATTAGGATCGATAACAAAATACTGACACATGTCAAGTTTAATGACATTGGTGTTGCTATTTCACCCGACGATGATGCCGCGCGATGGTCGAGTTGGTGTGCTAAGACGGGTAGGATACGCACACCATTAGACACTACAGATTGGAGGCTACTAAGCATCGACATCAAAAAGGATATATGGAAGGAATGCAAGGTTAGTGTGGCACTTGTTATTTTTAATTTCAATTGAAAATTGTGAATGTGACTATTTTTATGATCAAATTTGTAGCGCCCCTTTATTATCGAAGCAACATCCTATGATCAAGTGAAGAAGAAGGCTCTTCAAATCGCATCAAAAGATCATCGAGAACACAAATATACCCTTGCCAAGGATTATATCAAACCGAAGGGCACGAGGTTTGGACAAGATCCAAGTACGCGTTACAATCACGTTGTAACCCTTACTTGGGAGGCATTCAAGAAACAATGGTTAGAAAATGACTCAAAGGTTAGTTTACTTACTACATCTTGCAATAATAGTTTCATGCGAATTAGCCAAATATTTTTGTTTCGGTTAGTGCTTTATTCCTAAAATAACATAGAATTTTTAAAAGGTTTTGGGGGATAGGAAGCGCAAAGCCACTGCTGATAATGTTATGCCTTACACCGTGGGTAGGGCGGGGTACTTGGGTGTGGGGAAGAAGACCGCAAAAAAAAAAACAAGAAACCGAGGTGAAAGAGCTTGTGGATGGGGGCATGGACGCGGAAGAGGCGAACAAGCTAGTCATAGCCGAAGACCCTACAACATATAGTAGACAACAATTATTCGTCTTGGGTAGAATTAAAAAGGACGGGACTTTCTCAAGTGATGAGGCAAAAAGGGTGGCTAATCGAGTGGTACGCTTTACCTACTACGCCTTACCATGTTCCATTTAGTATCTACAATCACACCATCAAACACAACAATTGATGACGATAATAACTTTTCATTTACAATACTACCTTTTTAGGACGAGGTCGAGCGTGAAGTTGAAGAAGGCTTATTCATCCCTGTCGGTAAACACGATGCGCTACGTAGGGTACTTGGGAAGGCTGAGCATCCGGGAAGAGCTAAGGGAATTGGTGGTTATGTTACTCAAATAAAAGCGTTTGGCATCAAACATAGTAGGAAAGACCCTAAACCATCCAAACTCCAAATAGCATTGAACCAATCCAAAAAATCTGATTAAGAGGTCAAGAAATTGAAAACAATGTTGGCCAATATATGTTCTTTTATAAAGTATCCTCTTCCATCCGATTTTTGTGACACCGATCCAATCAATGGACCCTCGTCTAGAGGTTCACATCCTTCCCCACCACAACATGAGGTTGACCAACCTATTTTTGACCAACCTATTGTTGAAAATAACAAGGAAATATGCACACCTTCGCCCCCTATCAAAGAGCAAGTTCACATACAACCATCCGATCCCAAACCAAAGGTACGTTAAATTCTTGCACCTCAATCAAATGAATAATTCTACACAACTCATGATTATTAATATTTTTTAAATATACTCTTCCTACATATGTGTAATTCGACCTAATTAAACATGCCTTATTTGTATATTAGAACTCCCCTTCGTGCAAGTTATACGCTGAATGTGGGATGAATTCTCAACCCCGCCACGTAATGGGAAATTCATATCCTGACATGGCACTACATCATGAAGCCAAAGTCCCTATTGGTTTCGTTAGGGTTTCTATACTACATGTGTTAGTCGAGGATGCGTTGGTACCGGTCGCGGATCAAGAGTGCACGACAGTGGGTAAAGGTTTGGGCTGTTTTTTTGTGTGGCCCAAATGGTTGGTCGTTGATGTGAATTCTAATTCTATCTCAATTAATAGAAACACACCTTCACCCGTCGTAGACCCACTATATTTTCCGGTAGCTAAGAAACCGATGTCGGTGGGAGAAGTTGGATTCATAAAATCACTCCCTGGATTCCTTCTCACGTTTTATGATCTGGTGGGTCACCATAGTCGGGATTCTGTTTACTATTTCTACTCCAATAAACAGGTGTTCGGCGAAGCGAGGGAATTAGTCGTTCCATGGGAAGACTTTGCCCTTTTCTGGCACTATAAAACCCTTCCTGAAACAATCCTTATACTACATCAAATGTAAGCTACTTGATCTCATCTCTTCTATCGTATTGCAAGTTACAAATTATCATATACTTGTGCACTATTATACGTTCATATCCCATCTATTGTTCATTTAGGTACATGCAATGCCTTGCCCTAAACGCAAAGACTTTCATTGGTTTTTTGCACCCAATATGCTTGCAAGAAATGAATGAAAGTAATCAATCACGACTTGCTTATCTCTCTAAGATCCTTAGTGACAAGACCAAGACAATTTACATAGGCCCATATCTAGAGAGGTTAGTTTTCTTTTTTACAATTGGATATTTGCATTTCGTAAACATTCTAATCTTCGAGCCGGGTTCTTACATTTTCATTTCTTAAAATATGTAGTGGCCATTGGAGTTTTGTAGCTATGATACAATCGTTGGAGTGAGTGTATTGGATGGACCCGCTACACTTTGGTCCATCTACAAAATTTGCAGATTTATTAGAGGTTGCTATGCATAGTGCACATGACGACACACTACTTCCATTCAACCTTATACAGATTCAGGTGACATTACAAATCCAATGCTCATTTATTTCCACTATGATTTCATTTCAAATCATTTGTTATACTTCTTCACTTTAAGCACCGAAAGTAATTGTCAAATTGGGAGTGCGGTTACTATATGATGTTGTACGCAAGCGAGTGCGTCGCTGGCCTTGTTGAAGATAATTTGGAATTACATCGCGTAAGCATTATTATAACCTACTTATTGTACCTATTACTATCTACGTTGCATTTAATAGTATTAAAAAAACATTTCATATTCTTAGATTATCGAGGAAAATCATGCACCATACACCAAGAAGGAGTTGGAGGATGGTAGAGATGCATTGGCTAGTCACTTGGTCCTTGTTAGATCTCGGTACATCTCTAGGCCTCACATTCCCAATAAAACCTAGTTTCTTTTTTTGTCAAATGGATGCATATACTTTTGAGTTCCATTACTTCCATTAGTTTATAAAGTGTGGCTTGATAGTGTTTCATGTTCATGTTTTGTGCTTAGATACCATGCATCTTGGAATTTACGGCTTAGACAATTAAAATGAAACCCAATTTTAGTGGAAATGGGTGGAAATAGCTCAAATCCTATAATTTTGTGACACTTACAAATTCCCTGCGAGATCGTTACTTCTCTCGCCCATTACATTAAAATAGTTGCGATCATCTTGTACTATCGCTACTTCTCTCGCCAGAATTATATTTCTAAGCTTAGTTTTTGCGCCATCGCTACCCAATCGCTCGTTCTTCTCTGCCTCTCCAATCTGATCTCTGCCGAGCTCGTAACCGTACCCGCCAAAGCCAGGCGAATGTCTAGCTTACTCATAACGTCATTTTTTTTCTCGCTCACCAAGTGCTAAAACGACGTCGTTTCATGTTAGCGAGATCAGTAGCGAATTCGTTACTATACACATAGGCGATTTCCTTACGATCTCGTTACATCTCTCGAACCAACAATTTTTATTATATTTTTATAATATCAATTTTACAATTTTTATATTTTTACAATTTTTATTAAATACAATTGTTCGGTTGAGACCTCGCTACGGTGTTACTAGCGAGTAGCTAGTGGCTGTCGTAACCCGGCTCGTTTTGATTAACCCGAAATGTTTAATTTGGCTTGTAACGAGTTCGCTACTTATGACCGAGCGAATTGCCTCTTTTTGTCGTAACCAGTCTCGTCAGCAGATAAATATATGACAAGCTAGGCTCTCTTACGAGATCGTAACTAGTATTAGCGATCCGCACGGTAGAAGTCGTAACCAGTCTCGTACAAATTCATAACAGTCTAGGCTTTCCAATGTAGCGAACTCGTTAGTATTTCATCTGGCGATCCGTAAGCTTCTGTCGTAACAAAACAATCAACCATTTGTTTGGTACTAGCGTTTGCTAGTTACGGTATCGCAAAGAGTCAAATCATATCATCCAGACTTGCATTCTAGCGAGTTCGGAAGTATTGAGCAAGGCGGATAAGCCTTCATCCAAGGCGGAAACAAACGCCTTAAAACCAAAAACATCTAAGGCGGAAGAGGAACCGCCTTAGATGATTTTTCTCATTCAAGTCACAACCAGGGAAGGCATTTTTTTCTGCCTTAACACATGAAGGATGAACCGCCTTAAATGGCTTGATATTGTAGTAGTGGTGGATGGTTGATCATATCAACTGCAACCTTGCAGTCTGATTCAATAGTACAGATGCCATTAAGCTGGAGTGCACTTCTAATCCCTGCCTGAATAGCTAAAATCTATGCATGAAGAGGGGATGAAGAGTTAGTGTAGAATCCAGAGGCTTGTAAAAAGGCCCCTGTATAGTTTCTGATAAGCACTGAAATTCCAGCCTTGTTATATTTCCAAGAGGCATCCACATTCACTTTTACTCCTTGAACAGGTTTAAGCCACAAAATTTTTGAAATAGTTGGCTTGGGTGGTTTTCTGATAGGAGGTACATAGCCTGTTGCAGCAAGATCATAGTCTATTTCCCTGGAAATATACAAAAGTTTGGCCATGAGGGATTCAAAAATGTGGATTTTGAGATTTTTTGTGAGGGATTCAAGGCCGGAGGGAATATTTTCATGAATATAAGTGTTTCTGGCCTTCCACAAGAGCCAGCAAACAAAAATAGGGCCAGCATGGTTTAGAAATGTGTGCAGTGGAGATAAGCCAGTAAAAGACCAGTTTGAGGCTAATATGTCCCAAAGGGACTCACTATTAATATATGCAGAGGCACAGATGATGTGCATCTGCCTCCATAGGCTGACCGAAATTTGGCATTCAGAAAAGAAATGCTGAAGTGAGTTAGCCTGGTTGCAAAAGTGGCATTTAGAAGGAAGATTGAAACCAAATTGTGCTAGCACATCAAAAGGCAAGATTGCATTTAAAAGCCTCCACATAAATACAGATAATGTTTTTGGAATGTGTGGTGACCAGATATGTGCAAGGACAGGAAGGGACTGAGTTGGAGATCTCAGGGCCAAATAAGCAGACTTGAAAGTGAAGTTTCCCATGTTGTCTGGTTTCCAGATAAGTTTATCTCGTCTGTGAGGAAAAATTGTAGCATTTAGAAGGATATGAATGATATTGGGTGACAATAAAGGCTGAAGGAAAGGAAGGGCAGTATCTTTGTGAGCGATGAATTCAACCACTGTAAGACTCAGATATTCATCAGGGACTGAATCAACCCTGTCAATTAAAGGCCCTTGGTCAGTCCAGTTGGCTAACCAAAAATTACACTTACCATTTCCATGTATGACTCTGGAATTGGATTCTGCAAATGTGTTAATATTGCAAATCCTTTTCCAAGTCTGAGATTTTCTTTTTGAGACAGGCAAGGAGGCAAGTAAATGTGTCCAAAGTGCACTTCCATTTTGGTATTTCCACCATAATTTACAAGAAAAAGCTTTAATTATGGTGGATAGAGATCTCAGGCCTAAACCATTTTGGATAGTGGGATAACAGATTGAATCCCACCTTCTCCATGATGTTTTGGGACCAGTATCAGACACCCCCCAAAAGAAAATAGAGAATTTCCTCTGAATTTTCTTTTTTATTTGTTTTGTTGGTGCCATCACTGCCCATATGTGTTGTGGAAGAGAATACAAGCATGATTGAATTAATGTCAATTTTCCCCTAGTGGAGAGCCATATATTCTTCCAATTTGTATGTTTCCTCTCAATTACTTCCAGAACTGGTTGGAAATACTTATTTGGGATCCTTCCTGAAAATATTTGTACTCCAAGATACTTGAATGGTAGACTACCAAGTTTCATGCCCATAAGGATTTTAATCTGTCTGAGTTTTTACTCAGATGCATGCCTACTAACATAGAAAATACTCTTTTCATAGTTAATTTTCTGACCAGAGGTTTTCTCAAAAGTTGCTAGAAAGGCTTTAATTCTTGTAAGGTTCTGTTTGGATGCTCTCAAAAAAATTATAGTATCATCAGCATAGCTAAGGTGAGAGATAGGGTCAACAGAAGAGGGCAGTCTGAAATATTGGATTTTTCCAGTGCTAAAAACATAGGATAAACTCCTTGTGAAGGCTTCTGAAAAGAGATTAAAAAGGAAGGGAGATAGTGGATCCCCCTATTTTATACCTCTAGATGCTGTGAAAAAACCTGCAGGCTTGCCATTAATCAGTATAGAGAACCATGCATCAGACAGATTTTTCATTATGCAATCAATAAATCTACCATGAAAGCCAAATTTTTGGAGAATATTTTTCAAAAAAGGCCAGCTCACTCTATCAAAAGATTTCATCAAATCAAGTTTAAAGATACAATTTGGATCTCTACCTTTTTGATGTAAGAATCTGAACATTTCCTTTAAATAGATGACATAATCAGAAATGTCTCTATTTTGGAGGAAGGCTGACTGGTGTGGGGAAATCAATTTAGGCATCAAAGGTTTCAATCTCTCCATTAAAAGTTTTGAGAAAATTTTGTTTGTGACATTGGAGAGACTGATAGGTCTATAATCATTAAAACTGATTGAGATTTCTTTCTTTGGAATTACAGTAATCCAAGTACTAGAAATACCTCTGTGAATATGAGACCTAGTCATAAAGTCATTTGATGCCTCTAATAAATTAAAACAAATTGTACTCCATGCCTTAATAAAAAAAATTGCAGTTTAGCCATCAGGCCCTGGGCTACTATTTTTATTAAGTCCAAATACAACTTGTTTTAATTCTTCTAATTCTACTGGCTTAATGAGCTGTTCATTAGCTTGTTCAGATATAAGTGTAGGAATCTGAGATAAAAAATGTGTAACAAAGATATTCTGATCTGGATGAGGGTCATCTGTAAGGAGGGACTGATAGAATTGAACAGCTTCCTGTTCAATATCAGAGTTCCTGTCCAGCCAGACCCCAGAAGAACTCTTGATTTTTGTGATGTTCAATCTACATCTTTTTTCCAGAACAGTGTTATGAAATTTTTTTGTATTTTGATCACCCTCTTTAAGCCATTTAACCCTAGCTTTTTGTTTCCAGTAATGTTTTTGCTCAGATAAGGTTTTTAACAGTTGAGCCTTAGCTTCATTCAGTTTGATAAGTTCATCAGCTGAACCATCAATCTTAAATGTAATTTCGTGGAGTCTGACTTTCTCCTATGCATTTTTAACATTTTAATTTATGTCACAAAATTCCTCTCTATTCCATTTTTTTCAAAACAGCTTTGAGAGAATTTAGTTTCTGAAAAAGATTGTACATTCCATGCCATTCAGTAGGATTGTTCCAATGGAGATGAATTAACTCCAATAGATCTTTCCTTTTAAACCATGTGTTTATGAATTTAAATGGCTTAGGTACAGAAGGAGTGTTACTGCCAATCTTAAGGAACAGTGGACAGTGGTCAGAAGTCAGTTTACCTAATACTTGTATAGAGGAGTGAGGAAATTTTTGCAGCCAATTATAAGAACACAATCCTCTATCTAATCTTTACACAGTCAAATATGTTCCCCCATCTCTATTTCTCCCATTAGTCCAGGTATAAAAACTACCAAGTGTATGTATCTCATATAGAGCACTGGAGCTAATGAAGCTACTAAAATCACTAATACTGGAAGGACTAGGGTTTGCAGGACCCTTGTACTCATTTATGGAAGACATTGCATTAAAATCACCAATTAAAACAGACTCATAAAGATTCATTGCTGCTAAATCAGACCATAAATCTCTTCTTTCATTCCTAGATCTCAGGCCATATACAAAAAAGGAGTCAATGGACTCATTAAGTGCATGGCTGGTTATCTGTTCTTGAAAGAATTGGTTATGATCCAGTTTAGGAGTTATGTGAACATTTTGATTCCAAAATAGCCAGATTTTGCAATTGGAGGCATATGCACAGTGAGAAAAATTAAGTTTTCTTCTTTAACTATCACACTCAGACATGTCATGTTGTGGTTCAATACTACATAGAACATCCAGTTTATGGACTATAATAAGCCTTTGCATCCTTATCATAGAGTTTTCCATTCCCCTTATGTTCCAGACCAACACATTTATTCCTATGGTTGTACTAATCATTGTTTACGAGCTTTAATGCTTTTTGTGGCTGTTCTAGTGATTAATTTATTTATCTGAGTAAAATAAGAGGTAACCTTATTCTGATCAGACACAGAAGTACTAGAAACACTCTCATTTATAGAAACTTGTTTTTCTACCACATCAAGACTGGCAGGGGGGCTAACCTGTTTCTCTGAAGGAGCTTGTAACTCAGAATCCTCCATTTCTTCAACTTCATGTATTAGTGGTAGAAACCTATTCCTTGCTTTCCTTGGCTGAGAGTAAAAACCAAACCTATTAGAAGTAAAGGGGTTATCAGGGGAAACAGGCAACTTACCTGTGTGAATCTTGATGTCATCTTTGGCAAATGATTTTGTCCTAACAGCTGTAGACCATTCTTTGTCTTTGGGAGTGTCTAAAGATTGATGAGATGACATGGGTCCTCCAAGTTGCTGACTGGGATTTCAGGATCAGGATCAGAGATTTCCATAGCCTGTGATGAAGTAGTTCCTGGTAGGTGAGTGATTGGAGCAGCCTCAGAAGTGGAGTCTGCCTTGTCTTTAAGGTCATTATTTGGAGCATTGGAATCATTTGGCTGAGGCACCTTGTCAGAATTATCCATGGCTATAGGCTCAGTGACTGTCACATTTTTTTGAACACTGGATTCATTTGGCTGAGACTCAGAAGTATCTATGGCTACAGGCTCAGTGACTGTCACCTTTTTTATGTACCTCATTTCAGGTTCTGGAATCTTTGTGGTGAGATGGCCTTTGTTTTTGTATTGGCTACTTATCGCAGATGCTTTCTCTTGGGCAGTAACACCTGAAGAACCAGAATGTGATTCAGTTCTAGGCTGCACAGTGTTGGGATGGCTTTTGTAATTGGATGTAGGAGGTGAATGGTGAGGTCTGTTATGTGGTCTGACAGGGTAGGGTAGAGGTTTGAGATCAGGGTGGAGGATCATACAGCTGATGATCTCATGTCCAAGCTTATGACAATGTTTACAGTAGTGAGGCAAACATTCATATTCAATGTGAAAGTCTGCAATGTCCCCATTCAGAGATGTTGTGAGAGCAATGGAA
Source organism: Sherardia arvensis (assembly GCA_948330725.1). NCBI lineage: Eukaryota > Viridiplantae > Streptophyta > Magnoliopsida > Gentianales > Rubiaceae > Sherardia > Sherardia arvensis. Next base: position 20,214,314 of record OX415235.1, read on the forward strand.
GTGTGTACCTTGGACAGTAGATCGATTTCAATACATAGCCTCACTGTCGACGGCCTTGTGAGCGTAGAGGTAGCTAGGTCCATCTTGGTGAACTTTCCAACGCTATTCCCAATCATCTCGAGCATCATTGTGTTGTACCAGAATAGTGGGATATCATGAATGGTCACCAAATCGGAATAATTGAGGTTTCTGTCTCCGGGGAGAAGTTTGCCGTCCATTTAAAAATCTTCATAGTCGGACCTTTGAGCGCCCACTGAGTCTTCATCCAGAAACGCTGGTAGTCCTCCGCCTCCTCAAAGCGGATGAGCACGTGTCGGTGATCGATTGAGCTCAGTAAGCCGATCGATTGAGCCCTATGAAGCCGATCGATTTGAATGCCTCGTGTAAATACTCCATCGACGGTTTTAGTCTGGCAAATTTGCCGATGAGTGCATTATTATAGTGGTCGGAAAGCTTTGCTACTTCTTCTGGGGTAATGATGCAAGCAATCTTCCCCTTATACTCTGTAATTGGGCAGATTGAAGGATCAGAAGAGAGGGTAGATGACAAGGGGGGTGGTTTAGAGGTAAGAGCTTGGAGGAAACTGTGTGTTTGGGCAGGTCCGCCGCGCTCCGGCGGTGGTTCCACCATGGTGTACCGGTGGTTCAACGGTTAAAAGAGCCGTTAACGGCCAGAATAGTAAAACTTAACGGTAATATAATTGGGACTTTTAGAGAGAGGCGAGAGCATCTAGAGAGAGAAAAGCTTGGTTTGAATTATGCTTAATTATCACTTCAGTCTTAACTACAACCCGCAACACATTAATTAAGGCTGATTATATTGTCTTAATGTTAACTAAGACAATACTTATTTCTTAGGGTATGTTTGTGAGCTTATTTTTAGTGATCTGAACTAAATTGATCTGAACTGAATTAAAGTGAAATTAATGTATTGAAAAATAAAATTAGTATGACTAAATTTAATAGAATTTGATCAAATTATATTTTACTGAACTGAACTGAACTGAATCGCTCTACCTAAGAATCTCAAAATATCAAATTAAAATTAAGACTGTCACAATTCACACCAACCAAACACACCCAAGTGATAAATTCAACAAAATAAAAAACAAAAAAACAAAAAACAATACAACTTACCCACTCAATGGTTTGAAAAAGATTATTAATCCATTGACTTAGCAATGATAGACAAAAGCGTACAAAAACAATCAGACATACCTATAAAGGCGTATATGAAAAGAGCACGGTTCCGATCCAATCCGATCGATGAATTGAAATTTACAACTTTGACGATGATCACTCTCTAAAAACAAATACTCTCCCTTCTCTCTAAACGTCACATACACGCGCCCTCAAATAATGCTTTTCACCCTTCCTGACGCCAATAATGACTAAATACCGCACTGATAACGACCAGAAACGACTCTTTTATAGCGGCGACGCCGCCAAACCACGACAGAGGACCCGCCGTAAAACAAATTCTTCAAGCACTCTCAACAAAAAACCATCCACATTTCACTGAACTCCCATCAAACCCAGAAATCAAACCAGCTATCACTCGTCTTAACGGCAGACCAGTTTGCCCCTACGACCCAGAAGTAGTCAATGTCCTAGCAGCACACTATGAGACAGCGCTGGTGGGAAAATTCAGTCGTGGAAAGCCTCCAATGGAGCTCATTCATGCCGCATTCAAGAAGATATATTTCAAATGTAGTACCAGGTTGGCTTGCTGGATTACCGACACATTTTGATAAAGTTCAAGAACCCGGAAGACTACCAGAGATTCTGGTTGCAGCCTTACTGGACCATTGCTGGAGCAACAATGAAGGTACTAAAATGGACTCAGGAGTTCAATCCAGATCTGGAATCATCGATGGTACCGATATGGGTTTCAGATAAAGATGTTCCTATTTACTATTACAATCAATCCCTTAATCAAGATGTAGCATCACAGATTGGTAAGTTTATTAAAATGGACTCTGCCACCAGTGGTGTCACAAGACCATCTGTGATTAAAATGTGTGTTGAACTGGATTTGAAAGAAGAAAGGATTACATCTTCAGAATGGATGGGTCGTCGAGGCGGCAGAGAGTAGCTGTGGTTCAGGTCTGGCTGGAGGAGCCCACCTCACGAGCGTCTCGGGACCCATGTCTGCAGACAATTCAGAAAAATATTCCGTGAAGGGATACTTACTGAAGACGGAGAACAGCTCGTCCAAGGAACGGTCGAAACGAGGAGCATCGTCTGCGTACATCTCGTCCAAATCAAAGGACCTGTAGATTGCTCGATGGAAGCGACGACGGGCATTGTCGCTGGAAGCTATCTTCAGAAAGATGTCAGGAAGACCAACCTCAACGACCCACTTATACTTGGCGTCGGCGACGGTGACCCGAGCGTCGTAACCGGCGAGGGCCTCCTCGGCTTTCTACAGCTTGAGGCGCATCTCCCCGAACAACTCCAGCTGGGCTTGAGCCTCTTTCAGCTTTGTGTTGGCCAGATCTCGTTCAGCGATGGCAGTCCCATTCTCAACTTGAAGAGCAGCCAGAGCCGTAGTCAAGTCATCGACTTTAGCCTGGAGGGTGGCCGGAACAGCGGCGGCGACGGTCTCGTTCAGCTCATTGATCATCTTCTCCTACTTCTGGTTCAAGTTGCGAGCGGTCTGAAGAGCTGCTTGGCAAACACCAGCTCACCCCGAGAATGAGCTGTGTCGAGATTCAGCCGACCCAACTCACCCCGGAGGGAAGCTGACAGACAAGCTACCTACGGATATCAAACAGACCATTTCTTAAACACGAACGCGGAAATGAAATAGAGAAGGAGAGGTGAAAGGGGGCGACGTACCTCCAAGCTGACTGAGTCATACCGACCCACGAGACTCGCTGAGTTATGGAAGTTGACCATGGTGTTAGCGTGCCACGCCTCAAGATGGCTCTTCGGGAGGGCAGTCGCCAGGAAGTCGGCACGACCTTTCAGAGTAGTCAGCGCGGGCCCTGCAGAACGGTGCGACATGCTGGTGCCTGATGACCCTGCCTTGAGAAGCTTCCTCCTGTGCTGATCGTCGGCATGCGGCAGGGAGGACGCATCAGCGGCACTGTCGTCCATCGGTTCGCCCGACCTCTTGAGAGTCCTCCCCTGACCACCCGAGTCATCATTCTCCAGATCGATGAACGTAGGGAAAGGTGAGGAAAAGGCAAGGAGAGGTTGAGATGGGATTCTGTGAGCTGGGCGAGGCTGTCGGTATGCTGGGGTGTTGAAGAACGGGCCTGGCGATGTTGAGAACAGCGACGATCGGACTCCATGGGTGCTTCGGTAGTTTGGAGGTCGGCTTGGACGTCCGGCTGGTTGTCTCTCTCACCGTCGGTATTCTCAGAACCTATTTGTGATGACAAGAAAAATTAGCAGAACAGCATAAAGTGGGAAAGAGGGATAAAACAACAAAGAACTTAAGCACTGGACGACCTTCCGGGCCCTCGGAAGATGTGGCTGGGTGAATGGGAATGTCGAACCGGCAGTAAGAGAGGCCGCACTCGCTAAGAAGCTTGTCTGAATTATCCGCAGTCCACAGCATGGTCCCCCTTTTCAGTTTACGCACCTCTGGGTCCAGCATGGCCGCCTCGCCGTCGCTAGGCCTGAGCCCGCGGGTCACCGGGTCGCCAACCGGGTACATGACCCGACTGGCGCGGGGGCCCCACACCAGTTCGTTGGCGACATACACGAATTTCGACCCCCGTCCGGACTTCTTGGGCCTCTTCTGGAGCAGGGACTTGCCGATGGATGGTCGGAATTTGAGGCGGCAGTAGCCCTTGTCGATGCAGGGGTAAGCGAACGTGCGCAGCAGAGGAAGCGAAGGGATGACCTGCTGATGGGAACACACGATCTGAAAACCGATCAAGACCTTGATGGAGTTGGGCTGCAGCTAGCGCAAATCAAGGCCGAAAAAGGCCAGAGCTTCCTTGAAAAAGATGGTCAACGGAAAACGGAGGCCACTAGCGAAGAGGTACTCGCAGTAGATGGCAGTGAATCCCTTGGGGGCCTCCGCCACTAGTTGCCCGGCCTTGGGAAGGCGGATCTGATCCTCTAAATCTGAAAATCCGAGCCCCACCTTGCTGCGGCACTTTTCCCTGAAACCCTCGACGTCGCTGGTCGTGGTAGTGCTTTCCAGGCCGGGACCCATACGAGAATCAGCCATCGGAAGGGCAGGAACCGGAGGACCGAGGAAGGTCGCCGGAATAAAAGAGATGATGATAAAGAGTAATACCTGAATGAAGATGGAGAGATGTTGCGACGGGAAAACTCTAGAATGATGAATAGAAGAGAATGAGAAGAGATTTTTTCAAATAAAAAGGGGAGGCAGTGAATTTAAGACTGAGTGGGAAACCGTGATCGAGGCGGGCCCACGCACCATCGAAAAACGGGGATGGCAAACACGCGTTGGACATGCATTAAAGAGGGAGCTTGAAGCGGTTCGCAGGAGAGAGAAAAGGTCAGGCCCATCCCATTTTTAGTCCTTTGCCCGCGTTTGGCAAACACGCCCTCGCACTTGGGGGACTTGTGAGGATCGTGGGCCTGATGATCCGGTCAACGGCCCAAACGACTGGTCAAGCGTCAGTCCAGCAGGCCCGTCAATGTCAAGGGTAAGGGGGGACAAAGGCAAGAGAAGTCAGGCCCAACATGAGCCCACGGACCAACCTTAAACCCTACGAAGAAGAACCTTGGCTGAGGGTATAAGAGGAAACAGCTGGGGAAGGCAGAAGGTAAGTTCACAACACCACTGTAGACGTAGATCTCAAACACTGTCAGAGAGCTAACTTTGGCATCGGAGCGGGAACGGCTGTCGCCCTCCCCGCGCTGACTTTGCCTTTACTTATCTACCCGCAGGTTAGCTATCGACGGTCTTATCCAGGGAGAAGTCTGTGTTCGTGGTTGTAACATATCTGAGATTATTGCAATAAAATTGGGAATCTAAACATGAATAGAGCTGAATTTGAATAACTTTCTAGTAGAGTCTGATTGTTTGGTTGCTGTAAATGGCATACTTAATACACACTCCACTGATTGGAGATATTACTCTCTGTGCTAGGAATTGAACAAACTGTGTGCCTTACACCCATTGACACATATTCTGAGAAAAGGCAATGCAGCTGCTGATTATTTATCTAATATGGGGGCAGATAAGAAACAAACTCAGATATAGTCTCCTAGTTTGGTTCCTAATAAAATTAGGGCTTTCTTACAGCTAAAAAAGAATTGGAATACCTAACTTGAGATTCAATCTCTCTTAAAATCTGTAAGGACTGTGGTACTGCTAATCTATTTTCTTATTTCAGGTAACAGTAGTGAAGGACATCCAGTGCAAGCAAATCTAGGAGAGGAACACAACATGTCAAAATGACTCATGTATAGATATTTTTGTCTAAACTAGATTAGCAATTCATTTGGCAATCTAGCCTAGTACTATGGATGACCATTCTTGAAATCATTCTTTGGGTGGCAAAGTTGTGCTTTGGCCTTTACTGGCTCAATCACTAATCTGCACCCTAAAGCTCTATGATTCAAGAAAGGTCTCTATTTCCATAGTATTAGAAACTAAGAATAGCCATTTAGTTTATTCTTTCTGATAAAGCTCAGAACCTTTTGAGCAAAGGCTCATGTCTGTAAAACTTATATGCCAGAAATGGTTTTTCTGGTTTGGGGTGCCAATTAATTCCCCCCACCAATGTTGGTTTAACATAAAAAAAAAGATCCAATCCGATCGACCTAAAGTTGGAGATGCAGATCAGTCGGTGGATCTTTTGGGCGGTCGGGCCGGTTGGACCGGTCGGGTGCTCGATCTGGCCGGGCAGGTCGGTCAGACCATTTTTGGTTCGATTTTCACTGATTATGACAGGTTCATCAGAGATGGTCCCATTAGGTGGAGGGGGTGATTTTTTTTCTTTTTTTATAAAATTTATTTTGGTCTTATTAAGCGTGTATGTTTATTGATGTTTGTACTAAAGTGTTGGATAGAATGTGATCTACTAATCTTAGTTTTCTGACGAGTCCTTTTGCTCTGCAAAAATTTGATTAGCTTCCGATCTAGTTAATACAATTAGGAGAAATCCGAGCCAGAATAGTTTGGATACTACTGTTGGCGATACTACTAATAGATTTGTAGACCGATTAAGTTTTAACCTTATATCGTGTTATATTTCATTTGTTTAGTCTAATATTTGGCCACAAGCCAATTAGACCATGATTGTTTGAGATTGCTCTATTACCGATATTAATTTACATATGTCTAACTTTAGGATTTTGTGATTTTCTTCTTAATTTTGTACTGTAGAATATCACCTTAAAAGAGAATCTTTATAGCAATCTCTATTTAGCCTCTTGATGAAGCTTTCTTATTATTATCATGGCTAAATAGAAAAATTCGGTATGCTTTACATAGTACTCTACTGTCCAACCCTATAAAGACTTGCTATCTTCCGGATGTTAAGAGAACACCGGGCTCAATGGATTGCCGGTTTAGATTCAGGTAGAGAGTATTTATTATAATAAAATCGGGTTTTTAGTTAGGCCGTGAGAAAGTGGGATGGTGAATTCTTACGAGTTCTAGAATGCTATACTTGGTGTCTATACGCAAGAGAATGAGGGAAGTATGTTTTTAACTGAACTGAAAAAAAAAAAAAAAATACGGAACTGAATTGAACTGCTTTACTGAAAAACTCTGACAAACAGGCTCTTAGTTATTGTAATATTTTCAAACACTTCTCTGATATCTCACTTTGCATCTGATATTAGATCGGAACATAGCTATCGAGCAATATATTTAATAGAACATCTTGATTGATTATAAAGATATTCTTTTATATTGTAGTATATATCTCTTCCTTAATTAGAATATCTTGATTGATTATAATGATATTTTTGTATATTTTAGTATATATCTCTTCCTATTTTAGAGTAGTATAGATTTGCTCTCTTGTATTATAAATAGTACACTTTAGTATCAATGAAATCATTCTGAATGTCACATTCACATGGTATCTGAATTGTTAGGTGCTTCACTCAAACCCTAACTAACAAACCCTAGCCGCCAAGCTCTAGGTGTCCATACAAACCCCAGCCGCCAAGCTCTAGGTGTCCATACAAACCCCAGCCGCCAAAGATCTAGGTGCCTTGTCAAATCCCTAGTCGCCGCCGCTGTGACTAGGTGATCTCTGTCCAAATCCAAGTTCCGATCTAGGTGTTTCCTCCCGTCGACAAATCATGCGGTTGTTTTCCTTCTCCGACCAACTCCATGGACGCTGAAAAATCGCTGACCTACGGCACCATGATTCATATGATGCCGATCAAGCTCGGATCCAGCAATTTCATGGCCTGGCACTCGCAGGTGCAAACTCTTCTTGAATCGACGGGCCTGTTCAGTTACCTTAACGGCTCAACCGTCAAGCCCGCTGCTTCTTCCGCTCCGGCTGCGCCCAGCTCTCCAGCCGATAATCCAGATGTTGCCTTCAAGTCGCCGGCCGCTCCAGTCATGTCGCCGGAATCTGTGCTCAGGCCGGAATCGTGGACTGCCCAGGACAAAATCATCCAAGTTTTGCTCCGCTCGTCCCTCACCGACGACTCCATCATGGAGACCATTGGTTGTCTGACTGCTCAAGCCATGTGGGAGTCCCTCGTGAAATTCCTCCGACGCTCGCGAAATGCAGCTTCACGATGAGCTCCACACCGCTCGTCGCGGCTTCTCCATGGTGATGAAGTTTTATCGCCGCTTCAAGACCATTGCAAACCAGCTCGCTGCTCTTGGAACTCCGGTCGCGAACAGGGATAAACTCCTTCTTTTTCTCCTGGTCTCGGCGCCAGGTTCGAAACCTTCGTCACGATTCAATTCTCGCAATCTTCGATCCCGCCTAACACCGAGATCGTTGCTAAGGCTCGCAACCATGAGATCCTCTTGTCATCTGGTGGTTATGGTGCGTCACCTGAGCTGGAATCTGTTCCAGTGGCATTTGCCATGTCTGCGCAGCAGAGATTTGGAAACCCTACCAAGGCGTGTGGGCAACACGCGCCGCTGTCTGGCGCGTCGACTGCCACGCGCAGCCGTTCAGGTGGTGGTTCTTTTGTTGGAAAATATGATGGTGCTGGTCAATCTTCTGGTGGTCGCAAACGCCGTGGTTGCAAGAAGTGGAATCCAAAATGCCAGCTTTGCGACGAGGTTGGTCACACTGCAAAATCATGCACAAATCCCAATCCGGAGTCGAATCTTGCTGATGCGTTTCAGTCCAATGTGTCCTTCGACAACACTTATGACTGGTATCTAGACTATGGTGCAACAAACCACATGGAGTCCATATCGTCTGGTCTTGACAACATTGCTCCTTATAATGGTAATCATTTTGTCGCTCTTGCTAATGGTAGACCTGTTCATAATACTCATATTGGTCATCATCGGTTTTCTCATAATTTTTATGTATCTGAGGTGCTAGTGGTTCCGGATATTACGAAAAACCTTCTCTCCATTAGTAAACTGACTAGGGATTTGACATCTGTGATCTCTTTTGATGAAAATATGTTTGTTATTCAGAAAAAGGCCACAAAGGAAATCATGGGCCGAAGTCGCTGTGAGAATGGTCTGCATGTGCTGGAACGGGGTGATGCTGCTTTTGTTGTTTACATTCAAGCGAATAAACATAGGGCATCTTTCGACGTATGGCATGCTATATTGGGCCATACATCTCTATCTGTTGTTTCTTTATTAAATAAGTTGAACCTAGTAAAGGTTGTTTCTTTTTTGCCTACACCCTCTTTATGTTCTTCATGTGAACGAGCAAAGGGAAAAAAGCTTTCACTTATGGAAAATCCCAGACGGGCTGACTCTTTACTTGGTTAAGTACACTGTGATTTGTGAGGTCCTGCACCAATTTTATCATAAAGTGGTATTTCATACTATGCTATCTTTGTTGATGATTTTTCTCACTTTACTTGGTTTTATTCATTGAACTGGAAATCATACTTTTTTGAGACATTTGTGCGGTTTCAAAATTTTGTTGAGAATCAATTTTCTAGCTCTATGAAAATATTTCAAAGCGATGGAGGCACTCAATTCACAAATTCGAGTCTGCGGGCTCATTTTTCAGAAAAAAGGAATCTTTCATCAGATCTCCTGTCCAGCTACACCCAAACAGAATAGTAGAGTCGAACGCAAACACAGGCACATTACGGAGGTGGGACTTTTGATGCTCATCCACTCTAAGCTATCATCATCTTACTGGGATGTTACTTTCACCACTGCGGTCTATACCATAAATCGTCTCCCAACACCAGTGCTTCGCAATGTCTCACCCTACTTTCTGATCTATGATCGTCATCCTGATTACTCTAACTTCCATCCCTTTGGGTGTAGAGTTTATCCTTATACTCGACCTTTTGCACCTCACAAACTCGCGCCGCGGAGTGTTCCTTGCATCTTTATTGGGTACAGTTCTCAATATAATGGTTTCCGTTGTCTTGACCCCTATCATACTATGCCAACCATACTATCACCTCTAGTTGGTAGTGGAGATGCATTGTACAGTGCACGATGCCAACCAAGTCCGGATGACAACTGTGGGCTTCTTCGAGCAAAGGTCTCTCACAGTGACAGGGACCCAGACCACTGCAGCCCGGGCTCCAGCCCGGGCTCCAGCCCGGACCGATCACGCCAGACGCTTACCCGCCTCGGTGGCAGCAGTCCCAGCACCAGCAGCAGTTGCTCGGCCAACCTATACCCCTCTCTCCAAAACCCGTACGGAGATCCTCGCTGTCCACCGAGGTCTGTTTACGGATCCGCAACCTATTGTTGGCGTACTAGCACCAGCAAATGCGGACAAGTAGTGTGAGTTCCACAAGTCGCACGGCCATACAACGGAGGGATGTCGGGCGCTCCGTTCGGACATTGAGAGGTTGATTGGAGTAGGCCAATTGAGGGATTGTGTGGCAGGTGAAACACGACCAGCACAAGCCCCGGCCGTCGCGGCCGGACAGGGGCGGAAGAGGAATAAGAGGAACAATCGCCCCCGAGGGGGGGAACCAGGCTAACTCGGCCAATCCGGCTCGGACACAAGCTGCGCCAGCACAAGCCCCGGCTCAGCCCCGGATGATCAGTGTCATTAACGGTATAGTTGGAGATGTGCTCTGCTCCATGATAGCAATCAAGGCCAAAAGAAGATATGTGCCCCCGGGTGAGATATAAGAGAAGAGGTTCAAGCCAAGTGAGACTATCACCTTTTCGGATGAGGATCCGGTGCCTCCCCAGGTTCCTCACTCTGATCCGATGGTGGTGATTGCCGATGTCGAAGGAGTACTGATCAAGCGAGTGTTTTTAGATGATGGGAGTAGTGTGGAGATCATGTTTGCAGAATGCTTTGATCAGCTCGGAATCGGACGACAAAATTTAAAACCGTGTCACACCCCCCGATCAGGGTTCACCGGACGGACCGTCCATCCGCTTGGTGTCATCCCTTTGAAGGTCACTTTGACGGATTTCCAAGATCCGTCAAAGCGGGCAACGGTGGAATGTAATTTCGCCGTCATTGACGCAGTTTCTCCTTACAACATGATCATTGGAAGACCGTGGCTGTCGCAGGCGCGGGCTATCTGCTCGCCGTTCCATTTGATTATGAAGTTCCCCACTGAAAATGGTATCGCATCGGTCCGGGGACACCAGTAAACAGCCCGGAGTTGCATGCTGACTGCCATCAAGGATACCCGGTCCGGGGAGGGCCAGTCCAAGATGTCCGCTTCTGACAAGGGAAAAGCCAATGTAGAGTTGGTAGGAGCCATCCATGGAGAAGCACCGTCTTATGAAGTGGAGGACATGATGGTCGGTCAGAAGGGAGTAGTCAGCGTGGGGAAGAATAAGCCGGATGATGTGAAGGAAGAATTACGACGCCTGTTGGCGGAATACGAGGACGTGTTTTCATGGGGGACGGAGGATTTGACTGGCGTTCCGGAAGAGATCGCCGTCCACAAGCTCAACGTTTTTCCGGAACTGAAACCTATACGGTAGAAGAAGAGACCCCTCGCGGAGGTGGGAAGATTGTTAAGTGCCGGAATCGTGGAAGAGATATCCTACCCGGAGTGGATAGCAAACCCATTTCTGGTGAAGAAGCACGATGGCTCATGGAGAATGTGTATTGACTTCACAGATCTGAACAAGTGCTGCCCGAAAGACAGCTATCCGCTCCCCTCCATTGATCAGATGGTCGAGGCCATTACTGGTTACCAAGTGTTGGCATTCTTTGATGCACACCGAGGGTATCACCAGATCACAATGACCAAGGATGACCGTCCCAAAACATCTTTTATCATTGACTTTGGTACTTTTTGTTACAGGAAAATGCCCTTCGGACTGAAAAATGCAGGTGCAACGTACCAAAGGATGGCGGACAAGCTTTTCCGGAACCAGATGGGACGGAACTTGGAGGTCTACGTGGACGACATGGTGGTAAAGAGCCAGACATACGAGTCTTTCTTGTCGGACCTTCGGGAGATGTTCGACGTTCTCCGGACGGCGAACCTCAAGCTCAGTCCCGGAAAGAGCACCATTGGAGTCGGAGCGGGGAAGTTCCTTGGTTTCATGGTGTCAGCTCGAGGAATCGATGTCAATCCGGAAAAGGTATCGGCGCTCATGGAGATGCCACCTCCAAGGGGGGTGAAGGACGTGCAGAAGCTAACCGGATCGCTGGCCGCTCTGAGCCGATTCCTCGCTCGGGGGCGGAGAAGCAGCTTCCCTTTTTCAACATACTCCGCAGGGCCAAACCATTTGAGTGGATGGAGGCGTGTGATCAGGCGTTCACGGTTCTGAAGGCCCACTTAGCAAGCCTCCCTACCCAGTCCAAACCACTGCCCGGAGAGGAGCTCTTTCTATATATAGCGGCAACGGAACATGCTATCAGCTCTGCCTTGGTCCGGGAGGAGGGTAAGGTCCAACGTCCGGTTTACTTTGTAAGCAGGGCCATCCAAGGTCCGGAAACGAGGTACACTGCCCTGGAGAGGTTGATATTGGCACTGGTCCATGCCTCCGGCCATATTTCCAAGAACATCCAATCACAGTTCTGACGAATCATCCGTTGAGGCAGATCATGTTAAAGCCAGAAGCCTCGGTTAGGATGATGAAGTGGGAAGTGGAGCTTGGAGAGCACGAGATTAAGTATCAGCCTCGGAAGGCCATCAAAGGACAAGCCCTGGCGGAGTTTATGGTAGAAATGACAGAACCCTCGGGAGATCCGTCCGGATCAGAACCAACCTCCGATAGATGGAAGCTGCATGTAGATGGATCGTCTCATGCAAGTGGAGGTGGGGCAAGGGTGCTGCTCACCTGTCCACAAGGAACAGAACACAGATATGCCATTCAGTTCGGCTTCCATGCGACAAATAACGAGGCGGAGTATGAAGCGCTCTTAGCCGGACTCCGACTGGCGTTGGAGGTGGGGGTCACGGACGTTGAAGTATACAATGATTCTTAGATAGTCGTTCAGCAGGTGAACGGAGAATACGAGGCGAAGGAGCGGAGCTTGTAGAAGTACCTCGAGGCGGTCAAGCCACTATTGGCCAAGTTCCGTAGCATTGCCGTAACGCAAATCCCCCGCGAGGATAACGGCAAGGCGGATGCCCTGAGCAAACTTGCTTCCTCCGAAATCAAGCCGGATCTAGAAAGCAACTTGATGATGGAAACCCTGTCCGCCCGGAGCTACGACATCCCACAGGTAGCAGCGGTGGAAGTTTCGAAGGAATCATGGATGATGCCTTTGTTCGAGTACTTGCAACACGGAAAGCTTCCGGGTGATAAGGCATTGGCACGGAGGATTCGACAGAAAGCGCCGCGATATACCGTTGTGGACGGAACCTTGCTCAGACAGGGATACCTCCAACCATGGTTAAGTTGCGTGGACTCGGACGAGGCGGAACGGATTGTGAAAGAAATGCACGAGGGACCTAACGGCAGTCACCAGGGGACTAGGACCATCGCGAGGAAGATAATGTGCACGGGATACTACTGGCCGACCCTGTTTGAAGATGCACAAAAATATATCCGCTCCTGTGTACAGTGCCAGAAGTTTGCTCCGCTCATCCATGTTCCTCAAGAAGAAAGGGTCGGGATCACTGGTTCATGGCCTTTTCACCGATGGGGCATTGATCTGGTGAGGCCTTTTCCCTCTGCTCCGGGAGGATTCAAGTACTTGATAGTGGCGATCGATTACTTCAGCAAATGGGTGGAGGCGGAACCTCTCACAAACATCTGTGGCAACACTTGCGTCAAGTTTTGTTGGAACAAAATCATCTGCCATTATGGAATACCCAAGTATATTGTCACGGACAACGGAGCTCAGTTTGAAAATGACCCGTTTCGTTCCTGGTGCAAGGAGTATGGAATTACGCAGCGGCTCACCTCTGTCTACCATCCGCAGGCCAACGGTCAAGTAGAAGTGACGAACCGGAAAGTGGTAAACGGATTGAAGACCCATCTGCAGGGGGCACGAGGGAGCTGGGTCAACGAGCTGCCAAGTGTCCTTTGGGCATACAGGACGACCGAAGGATCCGCCACGGGCGAGTCACCATACAGCTTGGTGTACGGAGCAGAGGCAGTCATACCAGCTGAAGTAGGAGTTCCCAGTCTCCGAACCCTAACTTGGGATGAGGATCAAGCCGGACGGAGCTCTCCACTCGGATCGAGCAGGCTACTGGACTTGGATCTCTTGGAGGAAAACCGAGAGCAAGCAGCACTGTACGAGGCCAAGGTGAAGGAACAGATGAAGCGCTATCACGACGAATGCGTCAGGAAGGAGTCATTTGTCCCCGGAGATTGGGTGATGAGGAGGAATGATAAAAGTTTGCAGGAAGCCACCGGCAAGCTTGCACCGAACTGGGAAGGGCCATACCGAGTCAAAACTTCATTTCCGGATGGGAGCTATGAGCTGACGGACCAGTCCGGACGGGCAATCCCCAGGAGGTGGAACATCATCAACCTCCGGAGGTTTTACAGAGCATCCTGAATAGGTATGCTTTCCGATAGAGTTTCTTTTAGCTTGCTTTTCGACAAGAGTATGTAGTTTCGGGTCCTCTGGCTAGGGTTGAGCCTAGGGCCCCGTTCTGTTTTATTTACTATGTACTTGACTCCGGCTCCCAGAGGTAAAGGGTATGTCCGGCCGGAGTCCACTTGGTTTAATGAAGGAAGAATTTGCAAATTTTATACTTATTCATTTTTCAATTTCACGTAAGTAAAATCCTCCGTATCATTTGAACAAACTGACGGAGATGAGCAAAGGCAAAAACAAGTAAAAACCTCCGGATCGTTTGAATAAACTGACGGGGGTGAGCAAAAGAAAAAACAAAATAGTTTGATCAAACAACAAGATAAAGCGCTTGAATAAGCTAAATCTTAAAAGGAAAAAGAACACATTGGGATAAATGATACATCGGAATAAATCACGTCCGAACGGACTGGTATACAAATACAACAGAATTGTACAATCTAATATGTCCGGATGGACTAAGGTACAAGAGAATAATAAAACCTATTTACTTGGGCCAATTTATGTCCCAATTGATAGGAGGGGACGTGGGCTCCGGAGTAGGAGATTCCGGAGAAGGTATCATAGCACCATTCTCCGGAGAAGGAGGTTTCGAATCTTGGACTCCTTCCTGGTTTTCGGTGATAGGAGTCCGCTCCGGAGTGTCATGATCGAGATCTTGGACTATGGCACCACTAGCCATACTAGTCCGACCCACCAGGCCACGGTACGAAAAGGGGCGAATAGGCGGAAGTTCTGATGGACCCGCTGCATCCGGATCAGATCCGAATACACCATCGGAGTCAGAATCAGAGGATTGCACCATTTCCCTCGCAACTTTAGCCTTTCCTTTGCCCTCTGACCGGGGGCCCGGTCCTCGACTGGCGGAACGGGTTCCGATCCGGATATCGCGAAGGGGAGCGAATCCGGATGGGGACCTGGGGACGGCGCGCTTGTTGAGTACCTATTCCTCTCACCTTCCTATTGAGTAGACAGTTGAGGTCTCGACTATTCCCACGACGGGCATCTTGAACATCTGTCTGGATTCCCCACCTCCCCCTGCCAACACCTCGGCCCCGGATACGAGCCTGCCGCCGCCTCGCCAATTAGGCTAACTCCCTGATGATAAAGGGACGAATGATAGAAGCATCTCGCCGAAGCCGCTCCACGCAACGAGCAGACTCCTCCGGATCAACAGATACTTGAATACCAGAATATCTCTCAAAAGTGAAGTCCAGTGCCACTTGACTCGGAATGAGCACAAGTGAGGGAGGGAGAGGACTGCCGGCATGCATCCGTTTCCACCATTCGACGGCTTCCTCGAACGCTGAACGGTATCGGGACTCCCGGTCGTTCCATCCCAACTTGAACATCCGGACGATCAACGCACTCATTTCACGAGGAAAGTCACGGTATATGGTCGGAGCTACAAGACCGAGCCGTAATCCGGTTAAATGGTATGAAAGCTTCAAAGTCATCAGATTATCCCTTAGAACCATTACCCGGCCGGCCAACTCGCGGTTTTCTTCTTCCAAACTCAGATAGTCCCGCTGAAAGTCCGTCCGGCTAGCCAACCACTTCAACTTCTCACTATAGAAGACAGCACGGACCACACCAGATCCAGCTCGGTCTTTAACTTAGCTTTAAAATCTTCATGTTCAGCCTGCAACATGGAGATCGTCTCATCGCGTCAAGAGTCGCGCTGATCCGCTCGCAAGCGAATTCTTGGCACTGAGACAAGGTACCAAACTCCTCGGATATTTCTCGAAGGCAAGCAGCCAATGACGGAATATCAGGAAACTCTTCCATAAGAGGCTCCATTTTGGAACGGACAAAAAGTTCTCACGTTCGTTCCCCTTCCATGGTCCACCCGGATAGTTCCGTCTCCAGCTCCATACATCTGGGGCACGGAGGCACTACTGGAGGTTGATGGCCCCAACGGCGGTAATCCGGGGTATACACGGCGGTTGTACCCGCCGTTACTGGAACCGCCGTCCATCGGCGGTCCAGTTTTGCACGGCGGAAGGACCCGCCGTGCATACTTTTCGAACTCGAAAACCAAAAATGTAGGGGTTTACAAAACGAAAACTTAAAACATGGCGTTATGGTCCCCGAGCTGAAGTAGAAACTTTCGAGTAGAAAACATACACACTCATGATTTCGAAAAAGAAGATGTCATCAAATTTACGAGTCGCAAAGTTTGAGTACATAGTATAGTGTTTACGAGTAGCAAGTTAAGTGTTTGTGGAGGATTAGATTTCGAAAACTATTGAATATGCCCAACTGAAGTTGACCATCATTTGCTACATATTTACGAGGTCGTAGTATTTGTCTATGATGAGCACTTTTGATTCATTCTCTAGATATCGAAAATAATGCGACATGATAATATTTTCGGTGTCTAAAATAGGTTGAAGTTAGGTTGCAAAAGATTTATAACAAGGCTGCTAGTAGGGTGTGTGGGTTTCATTTATTTCGATTTCGAAATTCAAATTGAGAACCCCGTCAATTTTCGAGTTCGGAAGAACTTATTTTAGGGTTTTTATTGTTATGTTTCCGGTAGTGTAATAGAGTAATGAATTATACATTTTCGAGTTCTGAAGGTAGTTGACTATTTCATTTATGTTCGAATTCGAAAAACTGGTTATTTTAATGTATGTGGTCGATTTTATCGGGCTAAAAATAGGGGATGCCACTGGATTGGTTCTCTGGAGTGTATATTGTTTGCGAAATCGAAAACCTAGGGAAGCAGATTATTGCGAAATCGAAATGGTGGTGAATAAATTTGTTTTTCTTTTAGGGTGACTAAAATAACGATGCCGGAACCGCGCAATTTCAGAATTGGATGATGCAAACCCAAAAATTACGTAATAAAAATGACTCATATTTAAGCAAGCCAACCATTGGCTATATCCAAAATACATAATGCACCATAGCATCTAATGATCAAAAAATGACCGTTATTGTAGCAAAAGATCGAATATTTGTAGCGCATCATGACCATGGGAAGGGAAAAATATTCAACATTACAAACAAACCACCACACAATGTACGTCACACGCCATGTTCTTACTAATGCTATTTAGAAAGTCTTGAACCCCGAACATTTAGCACGTACGACGCAAAGTTGTTGATAACGGTCTTCATGTCATCAAGTGTGTAAGAAGTCGAGTCCTTCTTAAAAAGCTAGTCAAGAAATGAAGCATAAAAATTAAGTTTAACAAACATGATCGGGCAAACAAGTATAATAATACAAGTTAGGAATAATATAGTAAGTACTCACCGATTCAAAGTTATTGTTCAACTTAGCAGAAGAGACAACTTGAAGTGCCGTCGCCATGGTGAAATAACCACATTCCCAACAACTATTTTGCTTCTTGTACTAGGGAAAAAAAATCACTTGTACTTAGCATTGGTAGGCATGTGCATTCTAAATCAATGAAATAAATTAGTAGCGTAAGGCAACCTTGATTTCATGAACCCCGAAAGCCGATTGACCCTTGGGATTGACAAACTCCAACGCTTGCTTTGCTATCTGAACAAAAGAAGGGATGGGTGCATGGTGGAGATAATCAATCCAATACACTTGTTTAGTTGTCTTGTTAATGACAACCAAACGCCAATGTCCCCTAATTCAACACATTAACAACATAATTTAATAAACTAGGGAGCCTTGTATTGAAAGCAAAATGTAGACCATTTAGGTTTCACTTACTTGTGGAGTAGGGGCAACAAGAAGAGTAATTTAGTAGGATCACTTAGACCAACTTTCAAGTAGCCTAGTCGTTCTTCGCGAGAATGGACAACCTCTTGATTATGCTCGGGGCATAGAAAACCAATCCAAGGCCGACCGCGACTTTGTGCAATGTTGTGTAAGAAGCTTCATTCAACAAAATGAGCAAGGATTGTTAATTGACATTTGGGGTTTGATAAATTATAAAATAAAGCGACCGACAAACAAACATTATGAACTAGAAAACGTACCATTGAAATAGAGACATAAGAGTCTCCGTTATCATGTCAAACCTCCACAAGTCTTCAAAGTCCACCCAACACAGCGTAATAAGTTTTCCAACTCCGAATATGGGTGTAGGAGAAGGGAAGTCGTACGTCCCAAGTTGGTTGTGGTCGGATATCTTCTCAAACAATAGTCTAAGGGAAGGGGGCATGTCCTCCACATTGGCCTCTATTGGTTTCTTAGTTGAATCAATATCAAAGATGCGTTTACCCTTGACTAGTGATGGTGGACATAGATTGGTCGGCTCATCCTCCTCTAAGCCCTCTACCCTAATCAGCCTCCTAGGCCACATCAAAAGCATTCCCTTTGTTCCCTTTAGCAATCGGTTTGATGGTTCGGGAATAGGCAACAAAGCATTTTCAAAGAAGATGTCTACAATTGAAACAAGACTCAAGCCCTCAGGCACGTCCTTATGGTGATGTTTTCTAATAGACTCCTCAAAAATGCCATTTGCCACTAAAAAGGGGGTTTCGAATTTCCAAGGTCAACGTAGAGCAAGCATGCATAAGATCCCTTGAATATAACATCAAAACATTTAATACTACTTCATAAATATCTAATTATGCACTTATATGTTGTAGTGATTCAAAGAAAGTACTTAAACATAATTAGATTAAGGATAGTTTACTAACCATTGATTCACGGTTTCCTTCATGGACACTTGGGTCGATGTAGGGTTGAAAAGGAACATCGTCGAGCACATTCTCATGTTCATCTTCTATTGGATAAGCGGGTAAAGGATCATGATGAGATGGTTCACGAAGAAGTGAATCGGGCTCGGTCGGTTCCCAACGTGTGGTGATGTGTTCGAGGTCCTTGGGGAGTTTAGTGCCACTGCTTTTAGCAAGCATGTGAAGGGCAATGTCTCGCTTCCCTTGGCTTGCTTTGAGCTCCTTTATCTCCTCGTACAACTTTTGAATCAAGCTATCGCTATACGGCTTCGATTTCTCACTCTTGTTAACGAGATCTTGCTTTGTGACGTAAGAGCCGCAAGTCCTAATTCTACCGGGATGCTCACCACGACCCAAACACTCACTCAAGATGTCAAACCCCTCCTTTGATGGTTCAAAGACCCCTTTATCGGCCTTATCCTTGTTTGACTCCTAGGAAAGTAATGGGCAAAACAAAATATTAGTTGTAACTATAGAAACGGTGTAGATAAAATAACAACTCAAAACTAATGCAACTAAACTTACTAGATCTCTCAAAAAAGTGGTCATCTCCGGCTTATCACCGTATCCACCACCCTTCTTTTCCCTAGCTTTGAGATATAACTCGAAGTTCTTAATCTCGTCAACACACATCGGTTGGGTTGTATCCCTAGCCTCCGCCTCGGGCATCCCGGCCACAACCTTCTCTTTTATTCTTCGCTCTCTATCTTCAATCACAAATCGCTCCACCGCTAATTGCATCC
The DNA here is from genome assembly GCA_948330725.1 of Sherardia arvensis. Lineage (NCBI taxonomy): Eukaryota > Viridiplantae > Streptophyta > Magnoliopsida > Gentianales > Rubiaceae > Sherardia > Sherardia arvensis. The sequence continues at coordinate 20,233,781 of OX415235.1, forward strand.
CACCTCGGCTCATTCGGTGTGGCAATGTGTTGCATTTAGCATTCTCACTATTAGCGGCATGCAACCCCTAATTTGTAATGTCAACATAAATGTTGCACATGTTAGTTCCATGTCAATTTTTAGATAAACAAATATCAACTTGTAAGGGAAAAAAATTTTATTCAAGTACTTACATCGTCATAATATCCTTGGGCATACTTCTTGAAGAACTCCCAACTTTGCTCCGGAATTGTTGTGTATATGAGTCTAGGGTTCAAGTGCTTCTTCTCTCCAAACACATAGTCTCGAGCAAGCATCGCACGATAATCTCTTGCAATCTTCCCCAACCTTTTCATGGTCTTCTCTTGGAGAAGTTCAATGTTAGGTGCATCGATTATAAATGGACGCTGCAGCATACATAAGCATTAAGGTTATGGTGTTAGTTGTTATTTATGAACATATATAATACATGGAATTTCTTAAAATAATTTGCAGCTTACCATGCATTCGTCGACAAGCCTTTCCTTCATAGGCTTAGGTACTAGAAGCCAGTCGTTGTACTTAATATCTATACGTGTTCTCGCCGTCTTTCCCACCCAACTTGCCCATTTGCTCCTCTCTCGTGAGATTGGCTCGCCAAGTTCATTGAATTGCATCGGTGTTAGAACACCTTTCTTCATCCTTCTCATTATCTCGTGGCAATAAATCCTTGGTCGCAACGTAGATCCATCTAGTGCTTCCTCCGATTCTCGAGACGCTTGTGCCCTAGCCCTCTTCACCGATTTTTTTTAACCTTCTTCTTTAGGGGAGCCATTCGACACCTTAAACAAAAGTCACTACATATTAGACTAGTGCATTTGGTTTACATGATAACAATACGAACTAGTTTGCAGGATTAGAAGTAGTATACATGTATCTAGGGCACACTAACCTAACATAAATGCACAACATTAATTGAAACCTAGGGTTTTACTAGAAAATTTCATGTCATTCATGCTAGGTTCTTAATGAAATTGTTTCATATTTAATTGAAAACTAACATGTAAGGTTTATGGTTTCTAGCAATATAGAAACTCGAACATATGCATTTGATAGAGTTTGATATGTATAAAAAAAATTACCCATAACCAACTAAGCTAGCAAAACATAAAAAGTAGTGCAAACACTTGAACTTACTTGCATTTGAACACAAGATTCATATAAATTCCATGGCACGAGCTAGTATGATATGGGAAGCACAATGAGATCTACATACACACGACATTACTTAAATCTATGAAATTTGTTCATATCTAACCCACATATAGTGTTGAACAAAATAAGATACATTAAATCTCACTCACACAATAGTTCCAAATCTAAATATGTGAGATGGTGAGGGTGTGGGTTTGGGATGAAAGATTGGTGTAGGAGAAGTAGATATGAGATGTAGTATGTGTGGAATAAAGTAGGTTTGATGAGATATAGAAATGTGAGGGAAATAACCTTCTCATTCCCGCTTGGAGACTTTTATATACACGGTGGAAAATTCAAATATCCTTAGGTTTTCGAACTCGAAAACTTACTGTATTTGACATTTCATGCTAGGTTTTCGATTTCTAAACCTTTCCTTAACAATACTTTTTATTAAAGTAATTTAATATATCCCCTACCACGTTTTCAATGAATAAAAAACTGTGCAATTACACAAACTGTTTAGTGCTTGTTTCTAAATAGAAAACCATTTATGGCATGAGCTCTAGAACTCGAAAACAACATACATTTGATGCACAAAATTATATCTAATTAGGGCTATAACACGGGGATTGCACTGGTTGTAATTGAATCATATGCACTGGTTTTCGAAACCGAAATCCAAAGGCAATATGTTTTTAATAAATTATATATTTAAGTTATATATTTATTGAAATTTAATGAAGACATTTTCTCCAACCAAAGCTTCAAGTTCGCACCAAAGTTATAATTCTACTTTCGAATTCGAAAATATAATGTTGCGAAAACAAAATGTATACATCAGTTGCGAAATCAAAACTAGGGTAAAATCAAATATGTTCTAAATAGGGTGGATGATCGGGTATTGCTCTGTTGAAATGTTAGTGTGTTAAAATTCTCCATTTAATCTTTTAGAATTCGAAAATAGGGTAAAATCAAAAGTTTTCTCAATAGAGTGTATGATCGGGTATTGCACTGTTGACATGCTAGAGAGTGTAAAAATTATGTATGTCTTGTTGTCGAATTCGCAAATTGGTTGTTTTTGTTGGATTCGAATTCGAAAAGTGAGAGAAAATTATTTACCTGATGTTTGCGAGTTCGTAAACAAGTTCTAGTATAAATAAAAATCGGGTCGACCCAACTTGTTCTACATTCTCTCTTGCAAAAAATCCCCAAATCTCTGTCTACTGAAACCCTAACCCATCACAAAAGCAGACCGATCTGCCCATGGCTCGCATGAAACAGGTCGCAGGGAGGCGTGCTAGTGACAGACGGGAAGAAACGGCACCGCCGCCGCCGCGGACGCGTCGACAGAAGCTACCTGTTCAGCACCACCCAGCTAGCCGGAAAAGCTCCAAGCTTGTCATCAACGACACACCCGCACGGCCAACCACTGTAGAATCCAACGAGGAGAGCGAGGAAGACGTCGGTGCTAACCTGTTGAAGAGGCATATGAAAACAAAGGAGATTGCAGGTAAGGGGAAGGGTAAGCAACCAGTTGTTGAGTCTGAATCTGAGGAGTCTAGTGATTCTGATGATAGAAGTGATTGTGATGATAGAAGTGAGGATGATGATGAGGATGAGAGCACAGAAAAAATTGATGAGTCTGAGGAGGATACTGACGGGGAGGCTGATTCTCAGCAGTGAGAAGAGGAAAGTGGAAATGAGGAAGAGGTGGGGAAGACTGGAAAGTCAGCTAAGATGGTGGCTGAAGAGCGGAAGAAGAAGGGAAAGGCACCGTTAAGGGTCCCTGATGATGATGAGGTGATGGGGGCTACTCTGAATGCCGCAAAAATGAGGAAGAAAAAGCATAGCAAGAAAGGCGATGAGGAGCGGTACATCAAGCAGATCAGAAGGCCTTTGACAGGGACCAAGGTTTTGAAGCTTCGCACCAAGATCGGTAAATCTCTTGCCTATGTGCTCGATTATTTCAAACCTTCGCATTTGGATAAGTTAATTACCCTAGATGCTCCTGTGTACCCCGATGTTGTGAGGCAGTTTTATGCGAATTTAGGCCGTAACCCGAATGAGCGTGAATATAGTAAGGTAGCTGGGATTATTATACCGGTGACAAAGTATAGCATAAATGCTGCTTTAGGAGTACCTTGGAATAGCTATCCAGCCTTGGTCGGGGAGTCTAGCGGTGTAGTTTATGATAACTACTATGATCACAAGTGGCCCGATCCCTCAGACAAGCAACCCATAGATCCTGTAGAGCTTGGTTTGGAATTCTTCCACGCAGAACCACCTAAGGGTGATGGAGCTGGGAAAGCGGTGGCATACGACATCGAGCATCTGTCTAGTGAGCACCGGATCGTGTTTGAGTGGATATGTGGAAATGTGTTGCCGACAGGTGGACATGCTTGCGAGCCAACAATAGCGACGTGCATGATTTTCTATTACATCGTTCGCGGCTTGCTAATCAACCCAGGCCATGCAGTTTCCGAGTACATGAAGAAGACGGCAAAGCACAGCACCAAGCAATTTCCATATGGTTCGTTGATTACTAGGCTGATGAAGACTCAAGGCTTCGTCCCAGTTGATGCACCGATCATGAATCGAGTGTACGCCGATAAGTGGATCCAGCGTTGCCACTTGGAGCTTGATCTGGAAACGAACAAGTACAGGAAAAGGGCTGTTGCTAGTGGCGTGGCTGCGCGAGCTGCAAAGAGGAAGAGGGACGCCGAAGATGGTCCTGCTCCTTCACTTCCAGAACGTGAGTATCGCTATCTCAATTATTGTGAATTTGTTTTACGCTAGTTTTAACATGATGCCTAACATTGACATGTTTCTAGGGTTGAAGCTAAAGAAAATGATGGGGAAGTTGATGAGGATGTGGGACTGCTTTGATGAGCAGCTAAAGAAGCAAGAGGAGGAGCTTGACGAGGTTGTTCGTATGCAGGACAAAATCGTCGAGGAATTCAAGCTTGACATAATGCTGTCACCTGGTCCCGAGCCTGATTTTGGTACTCTCCCGGCGTCGAGCGATGATGAGGAACCCCCGGTCAGCCAACAGAACACCGAGAAATCGGCAGAAGAAGATGGTGGCTTGACAAGAAATGAGGAGGAGGAGAGGGAGTCCGAGACTGTTGCAGGTGACGGGCACGACATGCTTTCTGGCACTGGGCAGGAAGTACCTCTACAAAGTGTTGAAACCAACCTGGAAGGGAGCTTGTCCGACAAATCATGAATTATTACATTTGTTAAAACTTTGGAATGATTTTATTTATCACAATCAACATTATTCTGTTGTTTTAATATTAATATTTTCAGGTATTTTTCATTCAAGATGTGTGTGAGTAAACATTCAAATGCATGTGTAGTTGTGGTTGGCTCTAAATTGCCTTATCATAACATCTAGGGTACAAGTTTCGGTTTCGAAAACTTGTTGATTGTAATATGTTTTAGATGTCGGAAATAATGGTTTGTAAATTTTGGCTCTAAGCCTTCTATTTAACACTGATTTCGAAATCGTAAATTATTCCTCCTCAGATTTAAAAAGCCACTCACTAAACCCCTTAACACTAAGCCCTAAACCCAGAAGATGAAAAACCCTAAGCCCTACTCAACGAATTCGAAACAAATTATATCAATCTTTATATCTGTGTAATTTTTACATTTGTTTTACATTTTATCAATATGTAGATTTTATCAATCTCTAATACAGTAAGTCACTTACCATACCTGCGTTAGTACTATAGTTACAGTTACACGTGTGACACGCTTAGGGGTGCTAATCTATCGAATCGATCGCGAGTACTGCGTAACTCGACTCAACTAGAAAACTATATTAACCATGCATGTTTGACTCAACTCGGCAACTCGGGAGTGTTAATGATATCATGTTTAACTCGAACTCGTTATTATATATCGATTATCGACTCGAATTGCGAGTTTGAACTCGAATTGTGTTTTCCCTATTCAAATACAAATTAAACTATTTTATCTACAAATTAATAGCGTATTTTAAATTATTCAGTAACCTTCATCCAAACCATCAATACAAAGTATCTTTTTGTATCACTTAATTAGAAATGATAAAATAAAGATTTTGTATTTTTGACATTAATATATTTTATACCACCATGAAAAATATACAACAAGTAAAATGCCTAATTAAGTGACCTATTTTGATAGAGTCTGTACTATGCAAATTTCTAATTAAATATTTGTCTTTACATATACGTAATGAAATTATTATTGTAAATACCAATGTAAATATTTAGTTTGTTCAATGTTGAGTATTAAATGAAAACTAACTAGATTAGATAATTGAACTAATATAGTATAACCTTATAATATTATAAAACTATAACTAATTACACTTATCGAGTTTTTCGAGTGGAGTAGTTAGGTTTTCCTAGAACTCGACTTGTTAACCTTTCGAGTCGAGTCGATCTCGAGTCAGGCTAAATCGAGTCGAGTTGTGACCGAGGTTTGACTGAGACAATCTCGAACTACTCACGAGTTGAGGTACGGGGTCAATTAGCACCCTTTGACGTGTCAGCTAATGTTCCCTGCATAATGATAATGTATAATGTTCGGATGTCTATGTGATAGTAACTGCAACCATTCTTATATATCGCTCTTGTTGAAACCGTTGCTTAGTTAACAGCAAGCATTCGTCTATATCGAACCGTTTATACTTGTAGTTGTATTGTCATACTCAGGTAATCTATATGAATCACATAATGTGCACACCCGTTCACTAATATTTATTGCATAACGTTCATGTATGGATGGTTGGTTTGTATAAATTTTTATTAGGCGAACATATCCTCGTTGACAGGCAAGTTGTAAAAAAAAGAAATTAAATTATCTTTATTTTTATTTTAACAAATCTTCATTGATATAGTCTGGTTGTATATTTCGAATTCGAAAATATACTGTAATCACCAAGTTTTCTAAACCTAAAGGTATTTCATCATTGTAACCCATGAGCTAAACCCTCAACCCATGTGGACCAACTTTTTGCTTTCGAAAACTAGCCTTCTTACTCTTTATTACATTTTTAGTACTCAAACAATTATGGTTTTTTTCGAGTTCGAACAAATTAGTTATTGTATACATAGTTTCAGAACTCGAAAAAGAAGTAAAAAACTTACTTCTAAAATCTGTCTGTCAATTCAGGGGTGTATGTTTTCGATGTCGAAAATATCTTATAGTTTTTTCAAGGAATTTTCGAAAGAGTAAAGTACCTAGACTACACAAGTTGCAGTATTTTCGAGTTCGAAAGTAATACAGTATATATGACGAAAAAACGCCCAAAACAGAAACCCCAATTCACAAAAGTCCCAATTCGTAAAACCCTAAGCCCCAAATCCCCAAATCACAAAACCCTAAGCCCCATACTCACAGATCTTCGACGTCGGCAAGATGGCACCCAGCAACACCACAGCGGCGAAGGCACGGCCGAAGAATCCGTTCAAAAGGAAGCTCTTGGTTCACAGAGGCAGAGAAGGGTATGATCCCAAACTTTTTTTTGATAAGGATTGTCATGATAGGTATGTTAAGTATTACCTAGAGGGAAAGTTGTTGGATCCATATGCTGTTGATCCTAGTAAGGTAGAAGAGCTAGGGTTTGGAGAGTTAGTTGGTCTGATGAACATCCAGCAGGTAGGGGAGCTAATGGTGAATGATGCGCCAGCTTACTTGCATGAAAGCTGTCAGTTTTATGCAAATCTAACTGAGGTTCATGAGTCTTTGTATAAAACTATGGTTAATGGGCAAGAATTCCAGGTTAGCTGGTGGATTCTGAATGAGTTGGTAGGCTGCGCTTATAAGACGGCTGAGGATATAGAGAATAGCAGCGGAAATGCTCCTTTGAATGTGTACAATGCAAATGGATGGTTGGGCCCGGGATTTAGCCTGCCTGGTGGTGTAGATAGATGTGCATGTGCTTCTGCCTACTTTGGAAGACCTGTCGGTGATAAAGTGGCCGCACATGTGTACAACCTGAAATGCATGACGCCGGCACATCGAGTTTTGTATGACTTCGTTCATAGGATTCTAGTTCCTTCTCCGAAGAATGTGAGCGAGCCAACAAGCACCACACTATCTTGTTCTACTATGTTGTTCTCGGGCGAAAAATCAACCCCGGCCATACAATAATGAAGCACATGTTGAATCAGATGGGAGTGACCAAACAGTATTGGAATATCCCTTACGGCGGCTTGATAACCAAGCTCTTCCTGAAGATGAAGCCGGACTTTAAGTTTCAGAGCCCTCCCGTTCCCTGCAGGATCTACGGGCTTCAGTACTTCCAGAACCGAGGCTATGACTTGGTGGATGGTGCTTGGATCACAAAGGTCATCCCGGTGAAGAACAAGCGTGCAAAAGGTAACGCAGGTAAGAAACTTTTTCTGAAGCCTAGTTTTCATGTGATTGAATAGGCTTGATGAGTTTATTACTAACTATTTTGTGTTTAATGTCTCGTCGCAGTGATGACCGATGCTGAACTGTACTCAATGGCTGAGCGGATGTATGCCAATGCTAAGGACAAGACTAGTCGTATAATGGCAACGAGGAAGAAGGTCTTCCATGCAAAGAAGAAGATGTCCGCCATGGAAAGGTCGTTGTCAAGTCACGGGTTTGATCTCGACTTCCCCTGAGGTTGCCGGCTTTGTTAATTCAAGTACTGTGGGCAGTTAGTAATAGTATACAGTTTTGCATGCTTTTGTTTTTGGCCAATTGTAAACTAGTTGTAATGTCGCTAGGGCTACATCGCAATCTTTTGAAACTCTTGCGATAATTGGCAAAAGTGTGCCGAAACTGTAATTCTGAATCTTTTCTTAATGTTAAGTCATTTAATAGCCAACAATGTCAAACTCTTCCATTTGTATTTTTTTTTATCATATTCACACCTTGTTTCGACGTCGTAAGTTGTAATACAAATACATGTTTTCGAATTCTAAACATATTACATCTTTATTTTCGAGTTCTAAACTTGTTAATATACAAAATTTTGCACATTTCATTGTTCGGGTTCCATATAGGGTATCCCTCTGTTCAATTGACCGTTTAACTAAACTATACAAAAACTATGTTTTCGAATTCTAAAAATATTACATCTTTATTTTCGAGTTCTAAACTTATTAATCTACAAAATTTTGCACATTTCATTGTTCGGGTTCCATATAGGGTATCCCTCTGTTCAATTGACCGTTTAACTAAAGTATTCAAAAACTATGTAGTAAGCTACTTTTCGAATTCTAAAATACCTGGTGTTTTAGTAATTTCAGTTTCTAAAACGGGTGACATATAGGGGAACCTACTGTCTGGCAAAGTACTTCAGTTACATGTATTCAGAAGTCGTAAACCTTCGGGCGATTATGGTTTCGAGTTCGGAAACGTAACTACAATTTTACAAACTCATAAAACACTACAAAAATCCACAATCAAACTACCAAGTAGTATTAACACCAAATTTGAGATTACTTGTGCAACTTAAATTCAGAATCAAATTAAACTTAACAAAGTTCAAAATCATTATTTTACAACATTTTTCTTCCGTTTAACCTTCACCTTTCATCCTTTACGCGCATTTCCTTTATCATTTATCCAAACACCCTCGTCGTGATCCAACCGGCTTTGATATATCTTCAAGTTCTTTCTAGTCTGCCGCAGGCTAAATCCCTCACAAACATCTTCTAAAGGTATATCAGTTAAGTCAGCATTTTCTACTTCTTCTTCTGCGTCACCGACATACGTTTTCTTTCCCTTCAAAACTACCTCCAACCCGCGATTAGCTAGATCCGGGACATAAAAAACCTGATCGCCTTGCGTTGCAAGTATGAATGCATCTCCTTTGAACGCACGTCGTTTCCTGTTCACGAGGGTGATGCAAACTGAATCGTCTTTAGACACCGCATCTGGATGAACCCAGTCACACTTAAAAACAACAACTTGTGTACCAACGTAATTTAACTCCCAGATTTCGGTAATGGTCCCATAGTGTCTGCTATCCTTGTAACAGGCACTCCCTCCTTCGTCATTTTGAAGGAAAATTTGATTTGAAATTACTGAAATTCCACTATTCTGAGAAATTCCCTTGTCATCTTGTGCCTTTGTTCCAAAAGTGTGGCCGTGAACATCGTATCCTGTAAAGGAAACAACTGTTGGATTCGGCCTACTTGATAGCCACTTCACATTCTCTTCATGTTCACCTGATTGTACATGCTCTTCTAACCATTCACCAAATGTCCTCACATGTTCCTCTACAACTTCCTAGATCCCATATGCACTATAAAAAAACAATCTTGATCAAGAATCAAGGGTTTACCTTGTGCATGCAATGACTCCACAACTCAAGAAGAAAGGATGGTGAAGATTCAGTCTCACCGTACGCCTGTAATGGGAGTGCAGAGAAACTCGAAGACACTGGCCGAGAAGCTTTGATCGGAGATCAGAAAGCTGCGTCGAAGTGAATCACGGGATTGCTCGCTGGAATTGGGAACGTCAGAGAGTAATTTTTGCAGAATAAAAGAGAATATTTTCCCTCTTAAAATTTTTGGCTTTTCCAAAATTCAAATCCGAGCCCAAAATACAAATTTATTCCATATTTATATATCAGCCCTTTCAATCTTCAACAATTTTATGATTACCTCTCATAAAATAAATATGAGTCCAAGACTTTGCTTTTCAGCCCAAACTAAATTCAGCCCAATAGAAAGTTGACTAACTTCGACCCAATAGCTCTTTTCTTCCTTTTCTGTCTAACTCTTCAATGTTTAAACACACTGATCCTCAGTGTTTAAACATCCTTCACACTAACTTCTTTTTGTATTTTTCTTTTTCAAAAATAAATGGCATAAAGCAATAAACTAATTTACAACAGTAAGAGATGGTCAGAAATACTTCAAATTCGACAAACACCTAAGTGTTGTCTCAGTGTCTCAAAGGTTGCAGAACAAAGTGGTTTGGTGAAGATACGTGCAAACTGTTCAGCACTAGGAACAAATTCAAACTGTTTAGCACTAGGAACAAATTCAACAGCACCAAGTCTCTAATGAAGTGGTGCTTGATGTCTATGTGCTTGGTCTTTTTGTGATCAACTGGATCATGAGAGAGATCAATAGCTCCTTTGTTGTCACATTTGATAAGTAGAACTTCCTGCTTGTATCCAAAGTATCTTTTTGTATCACTTAATTAGAAATGATAAAATAAAGATTTTGTATTTTTGACATTAATATATTTTATACCACCATGAAAAATATACAACAAGTAAAATGCCTAATTAAGTGACCTATTTTGATAGAGTCTGTACTATGCAAATTTCTAATTAAATATTTGTCTTTACATATACGTAATGAAATTATTATTGTAAATACCATTGTAAATATTTAGTTTGTTCAATGTTGAGTATTAAATGAAAACTAACTAGATTAGATAATTGAACTAATATAGTATAACCTTATAATATTATAAAACTATAACTAATTACACTTATCGAGTTTTTCGAGTGGAGTAGTTAGGTTTTCCTAGAACTCGACTTGTTAACCTTTCGAGTCGAGTCGATCTCGAGTCAAGCTAAATCGAGTCGAGTTGTGACCGAGTTTTGACTGAGACAATCTCGAACTACTCACGAGTTGAGGTACGGGGTCAATTAGCACCCCTTGACGTGTCAGCTAATGTTCCCTGCATAATGATAATGTATAATGTTCGGATGTCTATGTGATAGTAACTGTAACCATTCTTATATATCGCTCTTGTTGAAACCGTTGCTTAGTTAACAGCAAGCATTCGTCTATATCGAACCGTTTATACTTGTTATTGTATTGTCATACTCAGGTCATCTATATGAATCACATAATGTGCACACCCGTTCACTAATATATATTGCATAACGTTCATGTATGGATGGTTGGTTTGTATAATTATTAGGCGAACATATCCTCGTTGACAGGCAAGTTGTAAAAAAAAGAAATTAAATTATCTTTATTTTTATTTTAACAAATCTTCATTGATATAGTCTGGTTGTATATTTCGAATTCGAAAATATACTGTAATCACCAAGTTTTCTAAACCTAAAGGTATTTCATCATTGTAACCCATGAGCTAAACCCTCAACCCATGTGGACCAACTTTTTGCTTTCGAAAACTAGCCTTCTTACTCTTCATTACATTTTTAGTACTCAAACAATTATGGTTTTTTTCGAGTTCGAACAAATTAGTTATTGTATACATAGTTTCAGAACTCGAAAAAGAAGTAAAAAACTTACTTCTAAAATCTGTCTGTCAATTCAGGGGTGTATGTTTTCGATGTCGAAAATATCTTATAGTTTTTTCAAGGAATTTTCGAAAGAGTAAAGTACCTAGACTACACAAGTTGCAGTATTTTCGAGTTCGAAAGTAATACAGTATATATGACGAAAAAACGCCCAAAACAGAAACCCCAATTCACAAAAGTCCCAATTCGTAAAACCCTAAGCCCCAAATCCCCAAATCACAAAACCCTAAGCCCCATACTCACAGATCTTCGACGTCGGCAAGATGGCACCCAGCAACACCACAGCGGCGAAGGCACGGCCGAAGAATCCGTTCAAAAGGAAGCTCTTGGTTCGCAGAGGCAGAGAAGGGTATGATCCCAAACTTTTTTTTGATAAGGATTGTCATGATAGGTATGTTAAGTATTACCTAGAGGGCAAGTTGTTGGATCCATATGCTGTTGATCCTAGTAAGGTAGAAGAGCTAGGGTTTGGAGAGTTAGTTGGTCTGATGAACATCCAGCAGGTAGGGGAGCTAATGGTGAATGATGCACCAGCTTACTTGCATGAAAGCTGTCAGTTTTATGCAAATCTAACTGAGGTTCATGAGTCTTTGTATAAAACTATGGTTAATGGGCAAGAATTCCAGGTTAGCTGGTGGATTCTGAATGAGTTGGTAGGCTGCGCTTATAAGACGGCTGAGGATATAGAGAATAGCAGCGGAAATGCTCCTTTGAATGTGTACAATGCAAATGGATGGTTGGGCCCGGGATTTAGCCTGCCTGGTGGTGTAGATAGATGTGCATGTGCTTCTGCCTACTTTGGAAGACCTGTCGGTGATAAAGTGGCCGCACATGTGTACAACCTGAAATGCATGACGCCGACACATCGAGTTTTGTATGACTTCGTTCATAGGATTCTAGTTCCTTCTCCGAAGAATGTGAGCGAGCCAACAAGCACCACTACTATCTTGTTCTACTATGTTGTTCTCGGGCGAAAAATCAACCCCGGCCATACAATAATGAAGCACATGTTGAATCAGATGGGAGTGACCAAACAGTATTTGAATATCCCTTACGGCGGCTTGATAACCAAGCTCCTCCTGAAGATGAAGCCGGACTTTAAGTTTCAGAGCCCTCCCGTTCCCTGCAGGATCTACGGGCTTCAGTACTTCCAAAACCGAGGCTATGACTTGGTGGATGGTGCTTGGATCACAAAGGTCATCCCGGTGAAGAACAAGCGTGCAAAAGGTAACGCAGGTAAGAAACTTTTTCTGAAGCCTAGTTTTCATGTGATTGAATAGGCTTGATGAGTTTATTACTAACTATTTTGTGTTTAATGTCTCGTCGCAGTGATGACCGATGCTGAACTGTACTCAATGGCTGAGCGGATGTATGCCAATGCTAAGGACAAGACTAGTCGTATAATGGCAACGAGGAAAAAGGTCTTCCATGCAAAGAAGAAGATGTCCGCCGTGGAAAGGTCGTTGTCAAGTCGCGGGTTTGATCTCGACTTCCCCTGAGGTTGCCGGCTTGGTTAATTCAAGTACTGTGGGCAGTTAGTAATAGTATACAGTTTTGCATGCTTTTGTTTTTGGCCAATTGTAAACTAGTTGTAATGTCGCTAGGGCTACATCGCAATCTTTTGAAACTCTTGCGATAATTGGCAAAAGTGTGTAATTCTGAATCTTTTCTTAATGTTAAGTCATTTAATAGCCAACAATGTCAAACTCTTCCATTTGTATTTTTTTGTTATCATATTCACACCTTGTTTCGACGTCGTAAGAGTTAATACAAATACATGTTTTCGAATTCTAAACATATTACATCTTTATTTTCGAGTTCTAAACTTGTTAATATACAAAATTTTGCACATTTCATTGTTCGGGTTCCATATAGGGTATCCCTCTGTTCAATTGACCGTTTAACTAAACTATACAAAAACTATGTTTTCGAATTCTAAAAATATTACATCTTTATTTTCGAGTTCTAAACTTATTAATCTACAAAATTTTGCACATTTCATTGTTCGGGTTCCATATAGGGTATCCCTCTGTTCAATTGACCGTTTAACTAAAGTATTCAAAAACTATGTAGTAAGCTACTTTTCGAATTCTAAAATACCTGGTGTTTTAGTAATTTCAGTTTCTAAAACGGGTGACATATAGGGGAACCTACTGTCTGGCAAAGTACTTCAGTTACATGTATTCAGAAGTCGTAAACCTTCGGGCGATTATGGTTTCGAGTTCGGAAACGTAACTACAGTTTTACAAACTCATAAAACACTGCAAAAATCCACAATCAAACTACCAAGTAGTATTAACACCAAATTTGAGATTACTTGTGCAACTTAAATTCAGAATCAAATTAAACTTAACAAAGTTCAAAATCATTATTTTACAACATTTTTCTTCCGTTTAACCTTCACCTTTCTTCCTTTACGCGCATTTCCTTTATCATTTATCCAAACACCCTCGTCGTGATCCAACCGGCTTTGATATCTCTTCAAGTTCTTTCTAGTCTCCCGCAGGCTAAATCCCTCACAAACATCTTCTAAAGGTATATCAGTTAAGTCAGCATTTTCTACTTCTTCTTCTGCATCACCGACATACGTTTTCTTTCCCTTCAAAACTACCTCCAACCCGCGATTAGCTAGATCCGGGACATAAAAAACCTGATCGCCTTGCGTTGCAAGTATGAATGCATCTCCTTTGAACGCACGTCGTTTCCTATTCATGAGGGTGATGCAAACTGAATCGTCTTTAGACACCGCATCTGGATGAACCCAGTCACACTTAAAAACAACAACTTGTGTACCAACGTAATTTAACTCCCAGATTTCGGTAATGGTCCCATAGTGTCTGCTGTCCTTGTAACAGGCACTCCCTCCTTCGTCATTTTGAAGGAAAATTTCATTTGAAATTACTGAAATTCCACTATTCTGAGAAATTCCCTTGTCATCTTGTGCCTTTGTTCTAAAAGTGTAGCCGTGAACATCGTATCCTGTAAAGGAAACAACTGTTGGATTCGGCCTACTTGATAGCCACTTCACATTCTCCTCATGTTCACCTGATTGTACATGCTCTTCTTACCATTCACCAAATGTCCTCACATGTTCCTCTACAACTTCCTCCTCTTTCCAATTACCATGTCGTTCCTGAATTTCATCCATGTGTTTGGCGATATAAGGGGTCACATCAGAGTGATTGCGTAACACATACAAATGAGCGGTACACAAATCAATAGCACTTGGATTTAACAACTTGCCTCTGTTCAAACCGTGACCATCAATTCTATCATTATGCCTCCCCTGCGGAATACCAACCGTCTCTGATTCACTGATGTAAGCCATGCAGAATTCTACCGACTCCTCCGTAACATATCGCTGCACTATGCTAGCGTCTGGTCTGTACCTATTCTTCACAAAACATTTGAAGATCTTCATGTACCTTTCAAAAGGATACATCCACCTTAAAAATACAGGCCCACACAACTTAACCTCTCTTACCAAATGAACAATCAGATGGACCATAATATCGAAAAAAGAGGGAGGAAGATACATCTCAAGCCTTTCTACTCTTCAAACCATCTTTTGATTTATTTGGAATATCGAGTAAGGTCCCAATAAGACTATCACAAACATTCTTTTCAATATGCATAACATCCAGGCAATCTCGCACCCCCAAATACTATCAATATGGCAATTCAAAAAAGATACTACACTTTTTCCACGGTCCACATACCTTGGCCTTTTTATGGTTTTTGCCAAAGTCATTCTCCATGTCTCTCACTTTTTCTAGAATCTCCGGTCCAGAGATGGGAACAGGTTCATCCCGTCCTTCTACTTTTCCATCAAACCATTTCTTAGCTTTTCTCAACGCATTATCCGTAGGCAAAAACCTCCTATGTCCAAGATACACTGTCTTCTTCCCATGACTTAGTTGGCAATAACAGGTGTTTTCCTCACATACCGGACAAGCCAAATGCCCTTTCACTGAGTAGCCAGCAAGTTTACCCAGCGCGGGATAGTCATTGATAGTGAATAACAACACAGCGTTCAATTTGAACCATTCATTCCGATATCCGTCATATGTCCAATTCTCCCCGTACCACAACTTTTTCAAATCATCGATTAGTGACGCCAAATATATATCAATATCATTTCCTGGTTGTTTAGGCCCTGAAATCATCAAGGACAGCAACACATACTTTCTTTTCATTGTTAACCAAGAGGGCAAATTGTATATCACCACCATGACTGGCCAAGAACTGTGCATGCTACTCATGTCCCCGTAAGGGTTCATTCCATCGGTCGACAAGCCTAACCTCAAATTCCGATCTTCCTTACTAAACGGAGGATATAACTCATCTATTTTCTTCCACTGATCACCATCAGAAGTATGTCTTATCACATCATCCTTGGGACGATTTCTCCTATGATGCCACGTCAAATTTTTTGCATCACGTCTATTTGAAAACAACCGTTCCAACCGAGGAATGATAGGTAAATACCAAACAACTTTAGCAGGTGTTGGTTTCTTCCCTCTATTCGACACCTCTGCTCCCACGTCTAACTTCTCCTTCTTTGTTGTGTACCGCGGCTCATTACAAACTGCACACCTATCCAGTTTTTCATTCTCCTCCCCTTTATACAACATGCAATCATTAGGACATGCATGAATTTTCTCAAGTTCCATTCCCATTGGACACAACACCCGTTTAGTTGCATAACTGCGATTTTGCATCTTGTTGTCAGCAGGGAGTAGTTCTGTCATGAGTCCTAGCAATTCCGTCATCGCATTATCAGAAAGACCGTGTTTAGCTTTCAAATTCATAACTTGCAGAGTCGCACTCAAGATTGTGTGACCCGAGCCCTTATACAATGGAGTTTTCTTATTCATGTACATGGCTTCTAAAGCTTCTGGTTTGCCAACAAAATGCCTAGCCACGTCGTCTGTCAAATCAGTCAACTTATCATCACATTCCATTTCACAACTTTGCCCTCCCTTCTTAGCATTATTTTGTTCTTCCCTAATGCCACCATCATGATTCTCGCCATGCCATACCCAAATTATATAGCTTTTATCAAAACCATGCATAATCAAGTGACCCCTAACGCCAGCAACACCTAAATTAGCATCATTCATGCAGTTTCTACAAGGACACCTAATTCCAGAACAATTTTCACTTCTCGCATGTTCTGTTGCAACATCAATGAAATGTTCAACCAACCTCCGGTATTCAGGACTGGTACGCGCATCCACTTCAATTATACGAGCACGATCCATATATATATATATATCTATGTGTCGAACAAGGCACAAGCAATACAACCTAAACAAAACCAAGCAATCCAGTCAAAAAATATGGTTGCACCATGCACGTAACATGCAAATAACACCTAACTAACCAGTATCCAATAACCCATTATACTACACATCCACAATCTTACAATTACAAAACAAAATCAAGGCAAGTGGCCTCGCATAACCGATGTCATCAAAGATACATACATGTCGATAATTGGGATTTGAGAGGGAATCAAAGACCAAGATTTACACACACATACCTTCACAAATCAGCTCCCAAACTTTGGGGTTGAATCTAGGACCTCCAAAGATTTTAACAAAAGTTGCTAACAGTACAAAACATTCAACCCGTCAGACCATTTTAGTAAATCACAAAGGGTTTTCGAATTCGAAAATCCTATGCAGTCAAAACTGTCTACCCACTTTCAGTACAGCGTAAACCACTCTTACTAACTTTCGAATTCGTAAACTGTACAGCCAACCCTTTACAAATCAAGCATGTGACTTTAATTATAGAAAAACTTCTTTGATTCTAATTCCTATAATTACGATTTCGTAAATATAACAATATCAAAGAAAACATCCACGTCATCACAATATGGTACATTACTTTCGATCTCGAAATATTTGTTATACATTTTCCGATTCCTTAAACATCACACCTTGAAAATGAAAGATGGTACTAGCAAGTGTCTTTCTTTTTACTAATCTTAAACTTGACCTTATTAAGTTTTCAATTTCTAAACTTAATAATGGTACATTTCTTTCTAATCTTAAACCTTCACCTACACTTAAACACTTCAAATTGATCAACACTCTACTACAATCATCTTCATTTCGAGTTCGAACATTGTGTCAAACGGCGTTTTCAATATTTACGCCGTCTGAAATTTCTAACAACTTACCCGAGGGGTTTTCGAACTCAAAAACCTAGGTCACCGGCGTTTTGATCCGACCGCCGTGCACCGGCGACGTCTCTGGCGACATTTCTAGTAGTGAGGGCTCAACGAATGAGAGCTAGCAGGCGAAGGACACCCACCTGAACCTCCGGGTCGGAGCACAGGACCCGTACCTCCGGAATACACGCGCAGAACGACAAAGTTATGAAAAAAAAAGGATAACACAAGATGGACTAAGAAAAGATGCATTTATTTTGAATAGAAGAGAAGTTACATTGTCCCGAGGGTTGTCATCCCCATCCGAGTCGTTGCTATCGTCCTTCCTACACTAAACAAAAGAAGATCAGACCTAGTGGGACGAAAGCTATTACAGAAAATTGCAAATTAAAAGCTAAGGAATGCGCCCTACGTCGGAGTCCTCGCTGTTGCGGTCACCACCACGACCGCCACCATCAGCACCATCTTTAGGCTCGGCATCACCATTGTCATCTTCATTGGCGTCCAGAGAGCCATATATCTGGAATACCTCCAGATACTTGGTCTTGACGGGTGATTCCGGAGCAGTCCTTTTCCGGATAGGAGACACTTCCACTTGTAAATTTACCAGACCCTCGTCGAAGGTGCGGACTGTCTCAGTCGACACAGGGATCGGCTCTTCCTCCGGATGAGCCTCAAACAGCGACAACACTGAGGGCTGCATCTTCTCGACTATGCCGCGGTAAAACTGGTCGAGGTCATAGTTGTACTGGGCCTCAGCATCTGGATGATAATAGAATTCGGTACACAATCCTCGTCGGATCTCCGGAACCCAGCCTCTCATCTTCCGGTAGACTTGATAAGCTGCAAGCTTGTTGGATTCAAGGCACAGATTTTGCAAATTCTTCTCAAAAGCTTTACTGCGGAGCACCTTATCAGTAAATGCTACATCCCGCAGCGTGGACGGGGACGAAAGCTCCTCTAGCTCCTTAACCCGGGCCTCAGCCTCGGCTGCCCAGGCCTTTGCTGCGGTAAGCTCACGGGTCAAATTTCCATTACTCCGCTCCAACCCACTTAGCTTCTGAGATAACAGAGTGTGCTGAGTGTGGTACGCCTTGTTGATGGCCTCGGAAACACCCGGAGAAGAAATAAGATAGTCCGCGAAGTCCTACAAATGATCACGTCAGAAATACGAAAAAAAAAAGAAAAAAAAAAGAAAGCACAACGGTTGTTGCTTACCCGGCCAGTATTCTGACTACTGCTCTGAGTAGTCTCCTTGTTCGTGGGGATATTCAAAGTCATCTTTTTCCCGCCCCCTTGGTTCACGGACGAATGATGACCCGGTTCTGCCCTACGTACTGTAGGGGGAACCTTCACCTTAAGCTTTTTCGATAAACGAAGATCGTCATCCTCATCGAAGGACGGGGGATTAACAAGGGTAATAGCAGCGGCCCGGTTGTCGGCCACTGCAACAGCTTCGCTGCCTGTAACGGGGGGCTGCTTGCTGGACGTCGCACCAGTCTTCTTCAAGGCCTCCGCCTTGGCTCTCTCCTCCGCAAGCCGCGCTAACTCGCGCTTTTGCTTCTTCTCCTTTTCGTTCTCCACCTTCTCAGCATCAGTTGGGGTGTTCATGCCGGTCCCCGAACCGGTTGTTACCTTCTCCGTGTTCATTTTTTTGTCGATCCGGGCGGAAGATTGCCACTCTCTACGTTCTTATTCTTGGCAGATCCGGACCGAGGATCCAAACCCGCCTCGATCTTAGGGAACACTACAGGCACACGGAACGGATAAGACACGAGAAGGACACGGTATGAAACAGAAGGAAAAATGACTTATAACAAGAATCGTCCCGGGGGAAGTAGTAGCGACACCGGGTGAACACATCTTCCTCATCCGCCAGTAAAGGGAAAACGAACTTCCCGTTGATCCAAAACCTGCCTAGATCAAGCTGGTTATAGCTCAGCTTGTCTATGTCCGCCTCTTCCACACCCTCCGGACGGAGCACCGCCTTGTCTTCCTTCTCCCTCTCGCTGTTCCATGCGGGGCACAGATACTTATCCGTGTTGAAAGTGAAGTAGTTCTTCTGCCAGTTCGCATAATAGTCACGACGGTCCTTGCAGCAATCCTTCACCCCTTTCCATTTTTGGAAAGTGAAGATTCCCTCGTCCTTGGTGTCATCCAGATGATAAAAGGCTCGGAATAGGTCAAGGGACGGAGTCACCTCGTAGAGATAATGGTTCAACAGAAAGGCTCGGATGACGACAATGCAGTTGGGCTGCAGTTGGGTAGGGGAAATTTTGTAGTGTTCGAAAATGTCCAGAAAGAGTTGGGGAAGAGGAAAAGTAATCCCGTAAAAGATAGGGCCAGTGGCTAGTGGAAAAAATAAAAGTAAAACTAATCCCTAATTGTTGCAACAAGTTACACCAAATTCTGTAGCCACATTGCATGATTGATATATTATTCTCGTGCATCTCACGGTGCATGGATCGATATTGCAACATTTTAAACAGTGCTGTTTTTTGAAACATAATTATTGAGATTAGGATAGTATTCAGTGTTATTATTATAGTAGATTTCTTTGATTTCTTTCCTTATTCCTAATTAATAATAATAACTGTTTAGGTTCTAATCCCATTCAAATCTTATTGTATATATGTTCAATGCAAATATTTGCATATGCCTTTTAATATTACTATCTGTGTGTTACAATATTTATATAGATATCAGAATTATATAACAAATGTATACACGTTATAATATTTGCTCATAGTACGTACCCGGCCGCTAGCCAGCTAGTGATCAGCATTTGTAAATGTAATTGTCGTGTGTTCAAATTAGAGTGAGTTTTAAAATTTTGGCCATACAGTCGTTTCTAAAAATTTGAAATGTCAAAGTTCACCTTCTTGCAAGCAGTTCCAACCAGGCAGAGGCGAATCCAAAAATATTTTATGGGATAACAATATATTAATTAGACATAAAAATTACAGTAACTTATTAAATTAAACAATATCTTATTACAGTACTTTTTCGACACATACTGTCGACGAGAATTCATAATCTCTTTTTATAATTCATGAAACTTTTTTTAGAAATCCAAAAATTTATGAAATTCTTTTAGAATTAAAACCATAAATCTCTAATTCAACCCTAAATTAGATTTATACATAATATACCTTATAGAAATCAGTGGAGGTTGCCGACTTACCCGACCAGAGACCGACGTTGTTTTGATTTAGATTTGAAAAATATTTTTTCTTTTCTACTGGTAAAGGTTGTGCCTTTTTTATGTTTTGGTTTTTGTTTTTGTTTCCGCGTGTCTGGTTATTAATATTAAGTTATTTTTGTTAAATTAATTAACTCTTCTTTTCTATTAATAGAAGTGTAATATTCTTTTTATTACGTGACTTGTTTTTGTTTCTGATTAAATTGATCTTATTTCTATTAATAAAAGGAAAGGATAATATTTTTATATGGGATAACATATATACTAATACTAAGTAATTTATTTTTACCATGGGGTAACAAGTGCTCCTAAGTGGCTCCGCCCCTGCAAGCAGGTCAAGCAACTTACTTCATCCGACTTGAATTTTTTTGAAAAAATTTAGGTACTAAAGAGGTTATTTTAATTGTTGTTAATTAAAATATTGTTCATTTGAACTTGCCTAATTACATTTAAATTACATATGAATATTCATCCATAAATAATAAAATAATCCAAGCAGTTCAAGCAGCTCCGAGCAGATACAAACAGTTCAAGCAGCTCCAAACAGTTCCAAGCAGGTTTAGCAGCTAGCAAGCAGATCCAGGCAGCTCAACTGGACATGGCCAACATCACCACAAGATCCAGAACTATCTATCTGTGTGATGATCGCGAAGCTCGGTCAGAGGCGGAGGAAGGGGGACCGGGTGGGGCCGGCCCCCCTCAACTAGGAAAATATTCCTAAATATATGTATTATAGTTAGTGTTTTATTTGGTGTGTTAGGTTATGTGACCACTCACAGGATATTATTAAATAAAAATAGGGAGGATTTTTTTTAGTACACATAAAAAGAGAGGATTAATTATATGAAGAATGAGACCACAGTCAAACAACACGCTAAAAATAGGATTCTTTATATAGTAATAGTATAATTAATTTGTAATTTTTTTTTCAAATACTAATTAATTATTATACAGGCAATATTTTCTTTGAGAAAAATAGTAATCAGTGCATGAATCCATATAGGAATACATTCATTTTTTTATTAAATTTTACTTTATATTTTTAAACGAATAAGTTAATTGCATATATTTAATAATGTAATATTATATTAGAATGTGAATCGAGTTTTAATTTTATAAAATTATTAATCTGATTATGAGTTGGATTTTATCAACTAAAAAGTACAAATAGATGTTATAACCTAGTGATTGTCGAAAAGGAGATCGCCGAGACAATCAGTATTGATTCGATCATCGATACTTTCAGTGAGCTTTCAGAGAGGAATGTGCGAATTTAATAGTGATTCACGCATATGATGTTAAAATCATAATTTTTTAAATTTATCTAGCAATGTTTATCTTTATTGTATTAATTTAATTTTTTCATATTTCAATGAATTGCCGTATTTTATATTATTTTAATAGCTAATTCAAATGTAATTCCTTTCAATTATAATCCGAAAATCAAATGGAATTAGCTAAAGAACAGTAGCTCAAAACAGTACATGAGTAGGAGAGATAATATGAGTTTCACCCTTTGCTAGCTAAGAACATCTAACTAACAAACTAACAGAATGATAACTGGCTTACTGATTTGATTCCTTCTCCTTGTTTTTATCACCTTCAGCCCGCCAGTAACCACCTTCTGCCACCAGTCATTTGCTGCCTCCCTCTGGTCAATGGTCATTGACCAATAATATTGAATTGACTCTTTTACCCCCAGTGCCAAGCATCATGACAATCTACTCCTCTTAGAGAATGCTTGTCCTCAAGCATCAGCTTCAAACTTTAAATTGTGGAAATAGCTGTTGTATGACTTCAGCTTCCTCCCAAGATGCATCTTCACTGGATAAGTTTTTCCATTGTATTATCCATTGTGTAATTTCCCTCCCAGCAATGGTAACTAATCTTCTTTGTAAAACTTTGTGAGATTCCAATGAACTGAGATCCTCATCATCATAAGCAGAAGGTCCACTTTGAGTAGAAGGAGCAGTGCCAATAAATTGTTTCAACAATGACACACGGAAGACTGGATGTACTCTACTGCAATCAGGAAGTTTGAGCTTGTATGCAACTGATCCAACCTTTTTCTCCACCTGAAATTGACCACAGTATTTTGCTGAGAGTTTATCCAACTGTATAGAATGCAAGGATTGCTGTCTATGCCTGTTGATTCTGAGATATACCCAATCTCCAGTATTGAAAGTTCTATCAGTTCTCTTCTTATCAGCATAAAATTTCATCCTCTCCTGAGCCTGCTTCAAATGGAGTTGAAGATTATGTTGAATATCTTGCCTGTTTTGCAAAAGATCAGCAGCAGCTGGAACTAAAGAATTAGTCAGTATTCCCATAGGAATATTTAGAGGCTTCACTCCATAAAGTGCTTCATGTGGAGACATGTCTAAACTAGTATGATGGCATGAATTATACCACCTTTCAGCAAGACTTGAACTAGAATTTAGAAGTTTTTCCATGAAATCCATAGACTACTGAGTCCAGGATTGAGTAGGAATAGGCAAAGGATTTAACAGACCAGCTGGATGGCAATTTTCACTTATATTTTTCTGGCAAACCTCACAATTCTTGATGAACTTAGCAATCTGATCTCTCATGTCTGGCCATATAAAAATTGCAAGTACTCTTTTTAAAGTAGCAAATTGGCCAGAGTGACCTCCTATAGGAGAAGAGTGAAGAGCCTGTAAAATATCAGACCTCACTTCCTTTGATTTCCCAACATATATTTTCTGCCCTCTCTTTAAGATACCCTCATGGAATGTTAGCTGCTCCCTATTGTTAGCTTCCAGAATAGCTTTAGAAATTAATGCTTGAGCCTCCTCATCTCCTTCATAAGTCTGCTCTAGCTGTTGCAACCATGTAGGTAATATAGTGGAAGATGTCAATTCTTTCCTGTTACACTCCCCAATATATGCTTCATTTCCATGCATGCCATCTTGTAGTGCAGACTCAACAGTATCTGTGGTTGCAACATTTTCTGGTACTAAATTTTCTGTATCCTACTCAGTTGTACTGATCTCGGAAATTAAATCCTCTCTGTCCTCATCAGAACTGTAATCCCACTGACAATTTTGGCGTTGCTCTTCCCATTCATCATTTATATTCAGAACTTCTGGTTTCTTGAAAGGGCATGTGCAACCACATTAGTTTTTCCAGTTCTGTAATGGATTTCAAAATTAAGTCCTAATAATTTTGACATCCACTTATGTTGAATAACACTGTGCAGTTTCTGATCCATAAGATGCTTCAAGCTTTGATGATCAGTCTTGATGATGAATTTATTTCCAACTAAATAATGCCTCAATTTCTCCACAGCCACGACCAATGCCAATAGCTCTTTATCATAGGTTGAAAGTCCCTTATTTTTTTGACAGAAAGCTTTGCTTAAAAAAGATGTAGGTCTTCCTTCTTGTAATAAAATAGCTCATATCCCTTCATTGCATACATCAGTCTCAACAATAAATGGTTTATTGAAGTCAGGCATTCTTAATATAGGGACAGAAGAAATTAACCTTTTGAGCTTTTCAAATGCAGCTGTAGCTTCCACTGTCCACAGAAATGAATCTTTTCTGAGCAAATCATGCAAAGGTCTACAGGTAATGCCAAATTCAGATATGAACCTTCAGTAGTATCCAGCAAGACCTAGGAAGCCCCTTAGTTCTTTTAAATTCTTTTGAATAGGCCAATCCATAATAACTGAAACCTTTTTGGCATCCATACTGACACCATCCTTTGAAATTATATGACCAAGATACTCAACTGTGTCTACTGCAAAAACACATTTTGAACCTTTGGCATACAGTCTGTTAGCTCTCATTATACTTAGCACCTCTTGCACATGTGTCAAATGTTCTTGAAGTGTTTTAATGTAAATGAGAATATCATCAAAAAATACTTTGCACCTCTTGCACATGTGTCAAATGTTCTTGAAGTGTTTCTGAGCTGTTTCTGAAATACTTTGTTCATTAAAGCTTGAAATGTTGTAGGAGCATTGGTAAGACCAAATGGCATGACTAACTACTCAAAATGCCCACTATGAGTTTGAAATGCAGTCTTTTCCACGTCAGCACTTGCCATTCTTATTTGATGATAGCCAGACCTAAGGTCCAACTTAGTAAAAAATAACATGCCATTGAGTTCATCTAACAATTCTTCAATAACAAGAATAGGAAACCTATCTTTGACTGTAATATCATTTAATCTTCTGTAATCAATGCACATCCTTCAGTTGCCATCCTTTTTCTTCACTAGTATGACTGGAGAAGACAATGGACTGTTGCTTTCTTGTATCACTTGACTCTTCATCATTTCTTGAACTTGCTCTTCAATTTCTTCCTTGTGTGAGTGAGGCTGCCTGTATGGTTTTATTTTGAAAGGTTCAGTACCAGGTTTTAGAGGAATTTTATGGTCAATATCTCTCATAGGAGGTAAAGAGTTAGGTGTTTGAAAGATATCAGAAAATGCATGCAAAATGGACACCAAACCTGAAGAAACTTTACTGATATCAAAGTCAGGAATCCATGTTTGTGTTGTGCTGTTGCAGTTACTATAGCCTGGAGATCCTCTTCTTCCTCTCCTTCCAGTGTATAAGCATAACCTCTCTCTCTGTAACTCTTATTACCATACCTTCTCCTCTTATAACCAGAATGACCATATTCATAGGAAGAATAATCAGAATTTCCATAACTGTTGTACTTCAGATGGTCATAAGCAGCTCTTTCCTTCCTAAGTTCTGACAATTCTCTTGCTTCTCTATCCCTCAAAATCTGAAACTTTGTCCTGTCTGCATTCCCATGAAGTGTATAACAATGACCCTTATAGCAAATAGATACATCTTCAGTGTTAAAATCAAATGCTATAGGGCTGAAAATTTTCATCCAGTCAACTCCAACTATCATCTGTAAACCATTTCCCATCTTCACTGTAAGTGAAATGATGATCTTATATCCTCCATGGTACATCCAAAGCATAAGTGTCACCTCCCAGTTTATCTCCACCAGCTATAGCCACTGTATAAGGTTTAATGGCCATAGTTTTCAGTTTCAGTTGCTTAACCACATCAGGATCAATAAAAGTGAAGGTAATTCCAGTATCTAACAACATATTCACCTTGATACCATTAATGTACCGCACCATTCTGATAGTATTAGCTTTCCTCCTAGTATGATCACCAATAGAATTAACCTCAATTTTCTCAAGTTCAGATGATTCACCTGAAGCTAATTGTTGCAGCTCCTCACAATTCCACTAAATCACCAGTATGTCACCACTAGGTTCTTCACTCACATCAGTGATCTCATAAATTTGCTTAAACCTACAGACATACCCTGGATGGAATTTTTCTGCACACTTAAAGCAAAGCTTGTTATCTCTTCTTTACTGCAGCTCTTGAGCACTAACTTTCTTGATACCTTCACCAACCAGTTTCTTGTCCTTGTCATTATTAGTTACATTAGCCTTCCAAGTATTAGCAGGCTTCCAAAACGGTTTATCCTTACCATCGTTTCTGAAGTTATTGCTCACAGAATTGTAACTAGAACTAGAACTTCCAGACTTAAACTTCCTTTCCATAACCTTCTCTTCCATTAATGCCATTTCCACAGCTTCATGCAGTGAGGTAGGTTTACAAGGATTAACTAAGACCCTAAGTTCCTCCTTTAAACCACTCAAGAAATTCCCTACAAAGTATATTTCAGGCATTTCAGGGTATTGACTTACTAACTGTGATTTTAATTCCTCAAAAACTTCTTGATATTCCCTGACAGTAGCAGCCTGATTAAGTTTGTTAAAATCCCCCTACATATCCCTATAGCTAGCATCACAGAACCTTTGCAACACTGCTATAGTGAAAGACTTCCAACTATCAAAAGGTTTTGTAACCTTTTCTACATTATACTAAGTCAAAGCCTTCCCTTCCAAAATCATTTCCATGATCTCTAACCTCTCCCTGTCCACAACTTGAAAATACACAAAATATTTCTCACATCTTGACAACCAATCCCTAGGGTTCTGACCAGAGAAACTAGGCAATTGAATGTTATTGTACTCTTTCCCCATCAACTGTCTCCATCCCCTAGTTGTAACAGCATCATCTACATTCATTTCATTAGTAGCTCTAGCATTAAGATCCCTTTCTAGTTCATTAAACTTCTTGTTGTAAGGTCCTCTATCCATATCCATCATATTCCTATTAATTCTCATATTCTTATCAGGCCAAATTACCGTAGCATGTTCTGAAGATGCATTCATTACTACTCGAGGGAAAAAGTGAGAACAGAACGGATCACAATTATGAGGACTGGAAACTGAGGATAACTCAATTGGAGATTTATGAGTACCTTGTTCGAAGCTGATGAATGCATGTGCATGAACACCAGATTTGACCGGAAATGCCGACGGCAAAGCAACTTGTACCGGAATTTTCTCCTTTATTAAAGAATCAGTTACTGAAACCGCCACCTCAGAACCTCTCAGAGATCCTTCTCCGGCCACCGAATTTTTCTCGATAGTCCACTGTAGAGCTTCCAGCTTCTGATTCAGTTGAGTGAGTGCCCTCCGATTCTCCTCACGTTCTTATTCGTCAGCTTCCCGTTCCACCTTGTAAAGTTCAGCTGCTCGATCAAGCGCCATCACCACCGCATGCTCGAATTTCCAATCAATTTGATCGGAGAAATCAGTTTGTGACTTCTGCAATGATTCCTCGATGTGTTGCCTCAGATTTTCTTCGACTTTCTTACTCGCTATGGCCGGAATCGTACGGCTCTGATACCAAGTGTAATGCCTTTCCATTATAATCCGCAAATCAAATGGAATTAGCTAAAGAACAGTAGCTCAAAACAGTACATGAGTAGGAGAGATAATATGAGTTTCCCCCTTTGCTAGCTAATAACATCTAACTAACAAACTAACAGAATGATAATTGGTTAACTGATTTGATTCCTTCTCCTTCCTTTTATCACCTTCAGCCCGCCAGTAACCACCTTCTACCACTAGTCATTTGCTGCCTCCCTCTGGTCAATGGTCATTCACCAATAATATTGAATTGACTCTTTTACCCCCAGTGCCAAGCATCATGACATCAAATTATTAAGTTCCGGCCTACCACATACTAAATTCCTACCTCCGCCCCTGAACTCGGTAATAGTCTATCACTAATTAAATTTGTGTAATAGCCACTCCTCTGGGAATTGGCTTGAAAATGCTTCAGAAATTGACTCAGAAGCTATCTCTTATTATTCTGAGTTACTTACTGAGCCTGCTAATGTTGAGAATGGTGATTACTATGACCAATTCTTAAGTCAAATCCCTACAGTAATTACTGAGGCTGATAATGAGATTTTATTAAGCCCAGTAAACATGGAAGAGCTCAAAACTACTGTTTTTGATTTAAATAAAAATAGTAGCCCTGGCCCTGGCCCCTGATGGCTTCTCTTCAAAAATTTTCACTAAATCTTGGGACATAATTAAATTTGATTTACTAAATGCAGTCCAAGATTTTATGACTTCATCTTCTATCCCAGTTGGAATTGCTGCAACTTGGATCACTTTAATTCCAAAAAAAGATGTTGTCACCTCCTTTGATGATTATAGGCCAATTAGTCTCTCTAATTTCTTAAATAAATTTTTTTTCAAATTGATTATGGAGAGACTGAAACCTTTTATGGCCAAATTGATATCACCACAGCAATCTGCATTTTAAAAAAATAAGGACATCTCTGATAATATTATTTATTTGAATGAGATGATTAGATTTCTGGATAAAAAGTGCAGGAACCCTAATTTGATTATTAAATTGGACCTTAAAAAGGCATTTCACAGAGTTAATTGGGATTTTTTAAATTCTATTCTTTTACAATTTGGCATGCATGGTAAATTAGTTCACTGCATCATGAAGAATCTCAGTAGTGCATCTTTCTCTGTGTTGATAAATGGTAGACCTCAGGGCTTCTTTAAATCTTCTAGGGGGATTAAGCAGGGTGACCCTCTGTCACCCTTTCTTTTTAATATTTTTTCTGAAGCTTTTTCAAGAGGATTATCTTATATGTTTCATTCTGGCATGCTTCAATACTATGACATCCCTTCTGGTCCTTCTCCATTATCACATCTGAGCTATGCAGATGATACCATCATCTTCCTTAGAGCTTCTAAAAGAAATCTCTCTTGTTTTAAGGACTTTCTGGTAGCTTTTGAGCTAACCACTGATCAGAAAATTAATTTTGAAAATAGTGATTATTTTTTAGGTAGACATGCTTCAGCTGCTAAAATTAATCAGGTCAAAGATATTCTGGGTATGAAACAAGGTCATTTTCCATTTACATATCTGGGGGTCCCCATTTTTAAGGGTAGAGTTCTTAATGCTTATTTTACACCACTAATCCAAAGAGTGGAAAATAAAATTTCCAATTGGAAGAACAAGTGGCTATCTACAGGGGGTAAAATTACTTTGATCCAATCCTGTCTTTACTCTATCCCCCAGCACATTTGGTCAGTTCTGAAACCTCCCATATCTGTGATTAAAAAAATTGAGAAACTAATGGCCAGATTTTTTTGGGGGGAAACTTACCTTAAACCAAGGAAAGTATGGAAAAGATGGAGTGAATTATGTTTCCCAGTTAACCAAAATGGTATAGGAATTAGATCCATACATGCAATAGTTACAGCTTGTTCACTCAAGCTTTGGTGGAAATTCCAATCTAGAGATACTCTATGGTCTCAATTCCTCTGGAATCTTCCCCCTTCTTATAGAACATCTTCTGTATGGAAAAGTATTATTTCTGTCACTGATTTGGCTGAGAGTCTTACTAAAGTTATACATGGAAAGGGTCTGTGTAATTTTTGGCAGTCTAATTGGACCTCCTTTGGCCCTCTTTCACTGCTCTGTAATGTATCTGATACACTTATACCCCCTGACTGTACTTTGGCAAGCTTCTGTGATAACAAACAATTTTTCTTGCTAACATTACACCACATCTGCCCTCTTCCATTATTTTAATTTTACAGATGGTGCAATGTATACCACTCAGGCTGGACATACTTATTCGGATGCCTGATGCAAAAGGGGAATTTTCTTTCAGATCAGCTTATAAAGCAGTTGCCCCCACAAAAAATGTCTCTTACACTTTAAACCAGCTGTGGAACTCAAGGATCCAAAAAAAAGATAAGTGTCTTCATGTGGAGAATGGTAAATTTATTTATCCCTTTCCCTGATGTGCTTATGAAAATGGGTTTCAACTTACCATCAAAATGATGTGCCTGTGATAATTCTGATCATCTTGACCATTATTTTAACAGTTGCCCTTTGGCTATTTTCTTATGGTCTGATTATCACTCTATGATTGGGACTGCTCCTATTAATTTTGCCAATATATGGGATAGACTGTCCTACTATATGTCCTTTCAAGGATCCACTAAACTTCACACTACACTGTCAAAAATTGCTCCATGCATTATTTGTTGGTTTCTGTGGAAGGCAAGATGTTCTTACATTTTTGATGAAGTCAGTCCTAATATTATAAGTATTAAAAAGGCCATTAAAGACCATATTTTCCTCACTTTCTGTGCTAAACCTATGGCATCTAATACTCAACTGGACATTGAACTATCTAACCTAGATTTCCTACCACTGCATGCTAGACCACCTCAGCCAGTGATTAGGGCAATCAAATGGATTCCCCCTATCCATGGTTTTTTAAAAATTAATTCTGATGCCTCTTGGCTACAGAACAAAAAGGCTGGTCTGGCTATAGTTGTTAGGAACTCTGATGGTGATCTAATATGTGCTCTCAGTTGTGTAGTCATGGCCCCCTCTGCATTGCATGCTGAATTTTTAGCTATTAAAGAGGCTATACAGTGGGCAATTGCTTCATTAATTCCTTGCATTATTGAGTCAGACTGCCTTACAGCAGTTAAATCCATCTCTGATCCTCTCCAAGCTCCCTGGCCAGTGTATGATCTGGCTTCTGACTGTGCTTTAACTATAAACTGTCCTACTTTTCACACTATGAGACAGGGAAATCTATTGGCTGACTCCATTGCAAAGTCTGCAATTACTGACAAGATAGGTCCTCAGCTCTCTACACATGTGCTATCTCAGGCAGCAAGAGGCCTGCTGTATCTGGATAAGGTTGGCTTGCCCTCTCTCAGACTATCTACTATTACAGATGCTATGTAATGTGTTTGTTCTTGTTTCAGCTATACAGTCTGAGGGACATCTATACTCTGCTATGAAACTTCCAAATGCTCAGCCTCCTAGTTTGTTATCTAGTTTCACATCTAAGTTTTTACTCCTTTGCTCTTGTGTGGTTGGGTGCCGCTTAGTGTTTTGTCTTTACAATTCGCTTAAAGGCTTCCTCACACAAAAGTTTAGGTGTATTACTAGTATATCACTCCATAGACTTAGTTTTAGTCTATCTTTTGGAAGCATGGCTATATGCTTCGAAAGGTATAAGCTTTCTTTTTTGTCATCTCTTGATGTATATACTTTGACCTTATTTGATCTTTTTATAGGTTTGGGGAACCTTATAAAAACTCCCCCCATCTAAAGATGGTTTAATCCAAAAAAAAAAAAAGTGTAATCAAAATTTATTTAAGAACAATTTAAAGCGGCGAATAAACTCATAGTTTCGGAGGAGTCGAACAGTCAAACATGCAAAGTAATATCCGAGGCTTAAATAATATTTTTTTGTTAAAAAACTTAAATAAATTAAGTTACCCAAACATATTGTACTCAGTTATTTAAGACATACAGTATATTGGTGACTCACCCTTTGTAGTTGTGGATTAAAATTAAAATATAGTATGTTTCAATAAATATAAAGGTGTGTGTTTGGTTGTAGAGAATTTTGAAAGTTTGGATTTTGTTTTGTGATTTGAGAGTTTGGCATTTTGTAAGTTTAAATTTACAAAATTCATGTTTGATTCGTTAGGACTTTGCAACTCTAAAATAAAAATTATGTTTGGTTTAATTGAGATTTTATAAGTATAAAATTAAAAATATATTTGGACTAAATTCTGAACTTTTAAAAGTACAAAAACCAAAGTTGAAAGTGAGAAATGTAGGCCCTGTGTGGCAGCACCAGTTTTGGGTGGGTTTGGGTTTCATCCCAAACTCAGAACTTGTTTGTTACACTTGCTTTTGGTTTTGATCAGAACTTGATTTTGGTCAAACCCTAAACCAAGTTTTGAACCCAATTTTGACTTTTTAAAATTATATTTTAAATATTTAAAAAATAGTTTTTAAGCAATGTATGATAAACTAATACAACAATAAAATATTATATCCATAAAGACTCGGCCTAAAAGTTATTCATATATATTTTTTATTTATATAACTTAAATAAAATATTTAATTTTGCATTTTGTTGGATTGAAATTGTCGACCATACTCGGATAGGAATAGGATCAAGTGAAAATATTTGACTACACTAATGTAACATTTCTAAAACAAAACAAAATAAAATAAAAAATATCTTTAAAAAATAATACCAATCCCGAGAGAAAAATTTGACTTGTGTGAAATAATGTTAAAATTGATCATTTAGTTTAAAATATAAATAATAATAAATGTATATTTCATTAAAAATTGATAACCTTTAAATATACAATTTTATAATATACACGGGACTTTTAAATATTAAATTTTATAATATAATATTAGTATTTATTAATATTAGTGATGATACAAAAAAAAATGTTCATTTGAATATTTCACAATTCTAAACTTTAAACACATTTTATAGAGATACTCTCTGATAAGGCACCCTTATGGTAAGGCAAGGGGTGTAAGGTTAAGGGGTAAAATACTTTTGGGGTTGGCATATAAATATTAATTTTTTGGTGCCCCTACAGTAAATTTTAATAAAACTCAGGGACCATTTTGAAATAAGAATATATACCACATTTTATCTCCCTATTAACTATTACCATCATCAATCATCAATATTATATCATCAATCATCAAATTATTATCGATCATCAGCAAATTATAATTGTTTTCATCATCAAATCTCCGTTGTTTATCATCAAATCATCAAATGTTTGTCGTTCATCGTCAAATCTTCGTCGTTTATCGTCAAATCATCGTTGTTCATTATCAAATCTTCATTGTTTATCTTCAAATCTTCATCATTTATCATCAAATTATCAATCAATCAATCATTAGATCCACCGTCATCGTCAATCATGTCATAACCATCATCAATCATAAACATAAAATCATCAACTAACATACACACATGATCAAAAATTGTCAAATCGGGAAACTAGATTCTTGAGAATCGTGGCTCGGATCATAAAATAGACCTCGTTTTCGTCATCTATATATATTTATACTCGGTCACCAACATTACTCATCATCGTCATCAATCCAATCGTCAACTCCTTTCTATCATCGAAAAATAATCATCAATCATAAGCATCAAATCATCAACTAAAATATACACATAATCAAACCGTCAAATCAGGAAACTAGATTCTCGTAGAATCGTGGCTCGGATCATAAAATAGACCTTGTTTTCGTCATCAACATTACTCATCCTCGTCATCAATCCAATCGTCAACTCCTTTCTATCATCGATAAATAATCATCAATCATTAACATAAAATTTTCAACTAAAATCCACACGTGATCAAAAGTTGTCAAATCGGGAAACTAGATTCTCGTAGAATCATAGTTCGGATCATAAAATAGATCTCATTTCCGTCATCCTCGTATGTATATATATATATACCATAAAAAAGGGTAATTAAGTGTAATTAACTTTTACTAATCGTGATTAAGTGGTGATTAATTAGCTTAATCATGATTAAAAAATGTAAGCTTATTGAATTTGAAAAATAAAATAAAACTTAATGAACAGTAAATAAACATAACTTGTGTAAATCAAATAAAATTTAACGTAATTAATGACATAGTATATATATATATATATATATATATATAAAAGTAAAAATAAAAAACATGAGAAAATCAGTACCTTGAATAATTTCTTGTATTGAATAAAGGCTTAATGGGAGATAGGAGAGTACATGGGAATGGTTGTTTACAAGGCTTGGGAGTACAAGGTTTGGGAAGTTCTATGAACTCAAGATTGGGATTGTAGAGAGTAAGAAGGGGCTGAAATCAGCGTGCCTCCTTCTCAATGAAATCTAGTCTATTTATAGGAAATTCTTACTAATACTATTGAGGTGTAATGATAAATCAGTAGTGATTAATGCCCCCCCCCCCCCACGTTGGCTTGTTTCTTCAATAATAGCACTCCTTGAATCTGTAGTGTTGAAATGGTCCCTCCACGTTGGTTTGTTGTTCCAATAATCGTATCTTTTAATTATATTGAATCTGAAATGGTCTTCTGAAGTGGGCGTCTGGTCCCTCCATTTGCTCCAGTCTGTTGAATTTTATCACTTTGGAATCTGCTCTCCATTAATTAAATCCTGAATTTGGCTGCTGCTTGCTGAATTATAGCTCGTATGGATCTTGGGCTAATGGGCCTCCGAATGGATCTTCATCTTGACTGTCTTCTTGTTTTACTTCTGTTTCCTTCATTTGCTTGAACATCTGGTAAAATTTCTTGAAATCTTCTTCATCTTGACTTGTTCTTAGTGTTGCAGGTAAAATCCTTAGCTGTTGAGTTGATCGCTGCTGTTGAGTAGATGATGGCTGAATGCTTATTGTTTGCTGAACTGGGCTTTTGCTGTTGGTCTGAATACTTAGGGCTTGTTGAATTGGGCCTCCTTTTATTGGGCTGTCTTCTGGACCGAGTTGAATTCTTAATTTTTCTCCTGTTTTAAGATAATGGGTCACCGCTTCTGTTGAACAAAACTGGACTTTGTAGTTGCTCCACCATTTTATCTTGAATTGCCTTGTGGGTGAGCAAGGCAAACCTTCATGAATCTGTCTTATCTGAAAACTCCACGCAAATATCAATGGTACTCGGAATATTGCATGAAATAATATATGCTTCTCGAATTGTTTTGCTTTGCTGAGTCTGTAGAATGTTTCCAATGCCTCCGATACTGGCTGTGGTAGAATTTCTGCTGATGGTCCCAGTTTGAGCCACCAATCTATGAACCACATTGGAATTTCTCCGTCGAAGGATGAATGAAAATTGATGAACCATGAATGATCAAATGACCTAATATAAAATGTTCTATACCAGGCTTGCATATAATCTACATAGTTGAATGTTTGAGGAATATGACGAACTGTGAATGAAACTGGGGAATGTATGTCCTTGAATTGGGTAGGTTGAAGAATATTTTTAATTTGGATTTTGGAAAAGTCTATTCTGTTGGGATCTGATTTATTTTTCATATGCTGAAGATCAACTGACTGGGTATCTATTAGAATTAATTCATAAAATTGCTGAGTTTTTTGAATATCATCTGCCATCCATTGACTTGTAGGTACAAAATGTTTGGACACAAAATTCTTTAACTGATGGACTTCTGGTTCTGTCTGAAAATGGGTGAGGAAAATATATTCTGGGTTTGATTTATCAAAATAGGAAGGGGCTTTTGGTTGTTGGGTAGAGGATTGTGTGCTAGGTTTAGGGAATATGGCGTAATTGGGTGTTAAAACAGGTGTTTGAATCAACCTTGAATAAGGAGTTTGGGCAACTGTGGAATAAGTGAGAGGTGGAAAATCTGGAGTATGTGTTTTAGGAGCTAATGGTCTTGGAATTTCATAATCTTTGGCTGTTTTTGAATTTGAGGATGCTGTTGTACTTGAATATTTACTCATGATTTCCTGTAAGGAATTCTCGAGTCAAAAAATCTGGAAGGGAGTTGTCCTTTCCTTTAATGAATTTAATTTCAAAATAAAAAACTGATGATATTACTTGCCATCGTGCAAAAATCTGTTTTGAAACTAAATTTTTAACATCTTTTTGTAAAATTTCTTTTGCTGATTTGCAATCAATTTTTAATAAAAACTTTTTATTATACAAATCATCTTGAAATTTTGAAATACATAAAACAGTTGATAAAACTTCTTTTTTGACTGTTGAGTAGTTCATCTGTGCCCCATTCCATAATCCCGAATGATACCTAACTTTTGTTTCTTTTTCTAAATGCAATTGTTTTAATATACCCCCATATCCTAAGTTTGACGCATCTGTTTCTATTATCATAAATGCCGATGGGTGTGGAATTCCTAGACATGGTAATGACTTTGATTTTAATTTTACTTCTTTGACTATTTGTATATGTTTATCTGTCCAAGGTGATGGATTAATTTTTAATCTGTCATATAAAGGCTTACAAATTATCCTTAATTTAGGGAACAAAACTGATATGTAATTTAAACAACCTAAAAATCTTTGTAATTTATTTTTATCCTTTATTTCATCTGGAAACTTATCTGCAAATTCAATTGCTCTTTGTATTGGTTTACTTTTTCCTAAATGAATATCATGCCCTAAAAATCTAATTTTTGTTTGAAATAATGTCATTTTAGGTTCCGATATTACTAGACCATTTTTTCTTTATTATATTTAGTAGTAAATTTAAGTGTTTAAAGTGACTATATATTGAATCAAAATAAACTAGTATATCATCTATGTATACTATTACAAATTTTGAGTGGGGATTAAATATATCATTCATAATCTTTTGGAATTCTGATGGTGCATTTTTTAATCCAAATGGCATAACATTCCATTCATATTGGCCAAATGGGACTACAAATGCTGTTTTATATTTATCTTTTTCATCTATTTGAATTTGCCAATATCCGGATTTTAAATCAAATTTTGAAAATACTCTTGCATTATATAATCTATTTAATAAATCTCTTTTGTTTGGAATAGGGTATCTTATCCATTGTAATACTTTATTTAATGGCTTGTAATTTATAACTAATCTAGGAACTCCTCTCTCTTTTTCTGCCTGTTGATTGACATAAAAAGCTGAGCAACTCCATGGAGATTTGCTTTCTCTAATTAGTTTTTTATCTAAATGACTCTGACTTTGAAATAATTCTACTAATTCCGTATTCATTTGAATCGGCCTAGTTTTAGTTGGAATATTCTGTTCATTGAATTGTTTCTCATATGGTAATGATACTATATGTTTTTTCCTATCCCAAAAATCATTAGGATGATTTGAACATACTTGATTTTTAAATTCTTCTTCTAATTTTGAAATTTTTGTTGTACTAAATTGTTATTAATTAGTTCTTCTATTTTTGAATAACTTAATTCTTCTTTTAAATATAAAATATTCTTTTGTTTAGTATTTAACAAACAAATCTTTCGATATATGGAGTTAGACTGTAATAAATTTAATTCTATCTGAGTAGGATGATCAATAAATGGAAATAGTAATTTTGTTCCTAATATTTTAGTACTAATTCCTTGTTGAGTTTTCTTGAAAGGGGTAATCTGATATAAAAATGGATTTTCTAATACAGCATCATAAGACACATTTTCTAATATGAGAAATGAATGTTTAATACAATAATTATTGTTACATATAAAACCATTAGGTAGTTTTTTGTTTACTGTCATTGGAGTACCATTTGCTGCTGATAATCTTTCTTTAGTTTTAACAAGATATTTAGTAGGAATTATTCCATCTCTAATACATGATTGGTCTGCACCACTATCTAGCAATGTTATAACTGTGACACTAAAGTCTTCAACTCCTATAGTTACTAATGAGTACCATTTTTCCATATTAATTTTATTAATAGCACTAAAAAATTGATTATCTGTTGGAGTTTCTTCAGCTATCTCCATACTTGTACTAGGCATATTATTATTGTTATGGCTTATGTTGCTTAACTTTAATTCTAAATCTAAATCCTTATCTTTTGACCTACTTAATTCTTTTTTTATTGAACTAACCTCTGTTTTTAGTTTATTAATATCTGTTCTTAAATCATTTACTTTTATTGGCTTTCTTTTTTCTATTTCAGAGTATTTTGTGATTGTTTTACTTAAACTAAATACTTCTTCTATTTGTGGTAATTTTGATTTTTCTTCTTCTGCTACTAAGTCTCTTAGTTTTTCTATATAGTCATTCTTATTTTCTAAATCTGCTATTTTATCAATAATATCTAATAAAATTTTTTTATTGTTTTTTGCATTATTTAACATATTAATTGTTTGAATCTTACATTGACACACATTTGAATTATCTGAACTATCTGATGTTGAATCATATTCTGTTTGTTCTATATCTGAGTTTTCTACTAATAATGATAGTAATTTATTTCTTAGTTCTTTATCTTCTGAAAATAGTGAATTAATTTTTTTCTCTGTTCTACAGTGTGAATCAGTGTGACCAAATTTCTTGCATTTATAACACTGAATAATTTTGTATTTATTTTTTCCTTTATACTTCTGTGTATTTTGATTTTTATTATAATTTTTATAATTAGCTCTACTATTATATTTGTATTTTCTACTTTTTCTAAATATTCTTTTCTTTTCAGATGAAGGTGGTTTAATCCCCATTATTCCAAATTGTTGGCAAAAAGTACCCATTTCTTTTCTTTCAGATCCATACTTATGTTGGATTTTTAAATTTTGGTATAATGTCAATGCTTCTTTCTTAATAAATGCAAATATCTGACCAAATGTTAATGCATCATAATTTATTTTGTCTGTTCCTAAAATTTTTTGTAAATTAGTGATTATCCTTTGTGAAAATAGATTTGGTAATCCTGTAATAAATTTTTCTTTCCAAAATGCTGCGTTTGAGTCTGTTCTTCTTAGTACTTGTGTTAAAAATAAATCCTTATACCATTTGAAATCTGTAATAGACGGACATCTTAAATTAGTTAAACATATTTTTGAACTAGTTAATTCTTCTTCTGGATTTCCAATAAAGTACATAGATATGACATATATTAAATAAGCTGAACCATCTTGAACCATTACATATTGTATTTCATTACCTTCTTCTTTTACTTCTTCTATTTCATGATTAACAATGGCTTTAATTTTAATGCAGTTGGAATCATGGATTTCATTAATTTATAATATACTCTATATATTAATACAAAATGTTCTGTCTCATGCATTATCTTGTCTTGTTTTAATTGAATATCTAATTTTAATGAATTCATAATGTTTGGATCTGTTAAACTAACAGAATAATTTGGAATACAATCAAATCTTATTGTTCCATTACAAATATTAGTTTGAATCATTGCTAATATTGAATCTTTATATTCAACTAGTCTATCATCTCTTAAACCCATAAATATTGGGGTATCTATTCCTAATCTATTAATGGGTGCAAAGCTATTTGTGTTAAACCAAAATGTAAAAATCTATAATTTTGAGCCTTATATTTCTTAATAGCTTCTTGTGAAAGTAATTTTATAAATTGAAATTCTTGATGCATTGGGAGTATTTCTTCATGAATTTTAATCAAGTATGCTTTACTAAACTTTAATATTCCATGTGGATAAATTGAATTAATAGCTTGACTGGGTAATACTTGTTGTATTTCATGACTTTGTAATATGCTACATGATGTATGAGATGATGAATTCGAAGAACTAGATCCTCCGAATAAAAACCTCCTAACCTTTTCTGTCATGGTATCTTATCTTTAACTGTAATATTTATTGTATAAATTAGATCTTCTTACACATAACTGGAACACATCCATACCTTGCGTGGACCACCATAAATCTAGGCTGACCAACCGTCTTATAGGCTAAAGATGTTTACCAAAGTTAAGTGCATGAAACCTAATTGTTACTCTAAATATTACTGGAAATGATAAGATAATATGATAAAAAAGTGTACTAACATTTCTATTCATGATGTACTAATACATATATATATATATATATATATATATATATATATTTATATATATATATACTCGGTCACCAACATTACTCATCATTGTCATCAATCCGATCGTCAACTCCTTTCTATCATCGAAATATAATCATCAATCATAAACATAAAATCATCAACTAAAATACACACATGATCGAAAATTGTCAAATCGGGAAACTAGATTCTCATAGAATCATAGCTCGGTCAGCAACATTACTCATCCTCGTCATCAATCCGTTCAATCAACAATAAAAAATCATCAATCATAAACATCAAATTATCAACGAAAATATACACATAATCAAACCGTCAAATCGGGAAACTAGATTCTCGTAGAATCGTGGCTCGGATCATAAAATAGACCTCGTTTTCGTCATCCTCATATATATATATACTCGTTCACCAACATTACTCATCCTCGTCATCAATCCGATCGTCAACTCCTTTCTATCATCGAAATATAATCATCAATCATAAATATAAAATCATCAACTAAAATACACACATGATCAAAAATTGTCAAATCGGGAAACTAGATTCTCATAGAATCATAAATAAAAAATCATCAATCATAAATATCAAATCATCAACTAAAATATACACATAATCAAACCGTCAAATCGGAAAACTAGATTCTCGTAGAATCATGCTCGGATCATAAAATAGACCTCGTTCCTGATTTGACGATTTGATTATGTGTACAATTTAGTTGATGATTTGATATTTATGATTGATGATGTTTATGACATGATTCGTGATGACCGTGGATCTGATGATCGATTGATGATTTCATATTGATGATTGATTATTAATTCTTGATGATTGGTGAGTTTTGATTGATGATTGATGTCAGTTATATTGTTTTGATGATTGATGATTTTTTATTGACGATGATTTTATAATTAGTGATGATGAGGATGATGATTTGATGATAAATGGCTGATGATTTGATGATGAACAACGAAGATTTGATGATGAACGACAATGATTTGATGATGAACGATGACGATTTGATGATGAACGGTGATAATTTGATGAACAACGATGATTTGATGGCGAACGTTAATGATTTGGTAATGAATGTCTATGATTTGATGATGAGCCATGATGATTTGATGATGAAGGAGGTGATTTTTAGTTGATATAATTAATTGATTTGAAAATAACTAAACTATAATAATTATGATTTGACCCCAAAACTTTTGTATGAACCAAATGAAGTCCCTTTGCCTTACCATAAGGCTGCCTTATCTAATTGTTTCTCCATTTTATAAGTGTAACAACATAAAAATATAGTGTAAAATAATATACATACATGAAATGAATAAAATAATATAATAATTAATTCAAAACTCAAAACTCAAAACCCACTTGTGTTTGCACACAAATTTTTGCCCCAAACCACTTTTTGCAAAACCACGTCCCAAACCAAGTTTCAGTTGAAACCCAAAACCCAAACCCAAACTCAAAACTCAGCATACCACACAGGCCCTAACTTTTTAAAATTACACAAATCAAATACTCCCTCCGTCTAAACCTAATGTGCACTCTAACTTTTTGACATTATTTACTTTAAAACTTTGACCGCTTGTTTAAATAGATATATAATCATGAAATTATCATATTTGATATCATTAGATTAATCGCAGCATAAAGTATTCAAATATCAAATTTCTATTTTTTGATACTATAAATAAATAAATATACGGTTATCAAAGATATGTGTTGGATAGTATGAAAAGTGAACTATATTGATTTGGGTGAGATTGTATGAATTTCAACAATTAAAATTTGAAAGTCAAAGTTTACAAAAATAGTAAACCAAACACAGCCTTAACTTTTTCTTTTTGGCTCCAGCACTGAGTCGGCATGTCGAGTTCAGGTGGGTAACACGTGATAATGTTTCACCTCGTTTACCAAACAGTGACTATCTGTCAACTCCGATGGACATTTTCCGTTCCCTCCATTATTATACTGATTCTATTTGCACTATCCAAGTTGTTATATACACTTATCTTGGTCGACTTTACTAAAATTAATATACATTAATAATTATTTCAATTACTTTTTTATTTATCAATTTCACTTTTCTTTCTCATCCAACAATTTAATTAATAACCTTGTGATTGACATAAAATTCTTGTTATGCAAATTAATAAAAATTAAAATATACATATTATTAAAAAATCTAGCTTTTCTACATTATTTTGTATATAACTTTACATCATTTAAACTATTCACTATACATTTATAATGTTTCTTAAATTTTGTAAGTTAAAGAATTAAATAGTTCTTAACATAAAATACACAAGTGAAAAGAATAGACATTAGGCACTATAAAGTTAAAATTTTACAAAATAATTAATGAGAAATGTTTATATTGGATAACGAAACAATTCACAAAATTTGATTATAAGTGTATTGGATTGCACTAGTTTTAGTGATACATAATTTTATAAATTCAAACATATATATTTTTAGTGCTGATAAGTATAAATTTCTTAAACATTCATAAAATTACAATTAAGTTTGAATATTACAAACAAAATTTTAGTAATAAAAATTGATTCATTTTAGTGTTTAAATATATTGATAAAAAAGTAATTAAATACGCATCTAAAATAAAATTGGTATACAAACATTCATGAGAAACAATTAGATAAGGCAGCTTTATTGTAAGGCAAAGGGACCTCATATGGTTCATTCAAAAGTTTTGGGGTCAAATCATAATTATTATATTTTAGTTATTTTCAAATCAATTAATTATATGAACTAAAAATCATCTCCTTCATCATCAAA
Organism: Sherardia arvensis; assembly: GCA_948330725.1. Taxonomy (NCBI): domain Eukaryota; kingdom Viridiplantae; phylum Streptophyta; class Magnoliopsida; order Gentianales; family Rubiaceae; genus Sherardia; species Sherardia arvensis. The sequence goes on from OX415235.1 coordinate 20,276,176, forward strand.
TCATTATCGTTCATCATCAAATCATAGACATTCATTACCAAATCATCAACGTTCATCATCAAATCATCGTTGTTCATCAAATTATCACTGTTAATAATCAAATTATCATCGTTCATCATCAAATCATCGTCGTTCATCATCAAATCTTCGTTGTTCATCATCAAATGATCAAATCATCAGTCATTGATCATCAAATCATCGTCCTCATCATCACTAATTATAAAATTATCATCAATAAAATATCATCAATCATCAAAACAATGTAACTGACATGAATCATCAATCAAAACTCACCAATCATCAAAAATTAATAATCAATCATCAATATCAAATCATCAATCGATCATCAGATCCACGGTCATCATGAATCATGTCATAAACATCATCAATCATAAAGATCAAATCATCAACTAAATTGTACACATAATCAAATCGTCAAACCGTGAAACTGAATTCTCGTTGGTGAATATATATGAGAATGACGAAAATGAGGTATATTTAATGATCTGAGCCACGATTCTACGAAAATCTAGTTTCCCGATTTGACGGTTTGATTATGCGTATTTTATAGTTGATGATTTGATGTTTATGATTGATGATTTTTTATTGATCATTGAACGGATTGATGACGAGGATGAGTAATGTTGCTAACCGAGCTATGTTTCTACATTAATCTAGTTTCCCAATTTGACAATTTTCGATCATTTGTATATTTTAGTTGATGATTTGATGTTTATGATTGATGATTATTTTTCGATGATAGAAAGGAGTTGACGATCGGATTGACGACGAGGATGAGTAATGTTGGCGATCGAGTATATATATATATACGATGATGACGAAAACGAGGTCTATTTTATGATCCGAGCCACGATTCTACGATAATCTAGTTTCCCGATTTGACGGTTTGATTATGTGTATATTTTAGTTGATGATTTGATGTTTATGATTGATGATTATTTTTCGATGATAGAAAGGAGTTGACGATCGATTGACGACGAGGATTAGTAATGTTGGTGACCGAGCATGTATATATATATAGATACGCGGATTACGAAAACGAGGTCTATTTTATGATCCGAGCCACGATTCTACGAGAATCTAATTTTCCGATTTGACGGTTTGATTATGTGTATATTTTAGTTGATGATTTGATGTTTATGATTGATGATTATTTTTCGATGATAGAAAGGAGTTGACGATCGGATTGACGACGAGGATGAGTAATGTTGGTGAGCATTATATATATATACGAGGATGACGAAAACGAGGTCTATTTTATGATCCGAGCTTCGATTCTACGAGAATTTAGTTTCCCGATTTGACGGTTTGATTATGTGTATATTTTAGTTGATGATTTGATGTTTATGATTGATGATTATTTTTCGATGATAGAAAGGAGTTGACGATCGGATTGACGACGAGGATGAGTAATGTTGGTGACCGAGTATGTATATATATACGAGGATGACGAAAACGAGGTCTATTTTATGATCCGAGCTACGATTCTATGAGAATCTAGTTTCCCGATTTGACGGTTTGATTATGTGTATATTTTAGTTGATGATTTGATGTTTATGATTGATGATTATTTTTCGATGATAGAAAGGAGTTGACGATCGGATTGACGATGAGGATGATGAAAACGAGGTATATTTTATGATCCGAGCCACGATTCTACGAGAATCTAGTTTCCCGATTTGACGGTTTGATTATGTATATATTTTAGTTGATTTGATGTCTGTGATTGATGATTATTTATTGATGATTCTACGAGAATCTAGTTTCCCGATTTGACAATTTTCGATCATTTGTGTATTTTAGTTGATGATTTTATGTTTATGATTGATGATTATTTTTCGATGATAGAAAGGAGTTGACGATCGGATTGATGATTGATAATGAACAACGATGATTTGACGATAAACGACGAAGATTTGACGATGAACGACAAACATTTGATGATTTGATGATGAACAACGATCATTTGATGATGAACAATAATAATTTAATGATGAACAATAATAGTTTGATGATTGATGATTTAATATTGATGATTGATGATGGTAATGGTTAATAGGGAGATTAAATGTGGAATATATTCTTATTTCAAAATGGTCCCTGAGTTTTATTAATATTTACTGTAGGGGCACCGAAAAATTAATATTTATATTCCAGCCCCAAAATTATTTTGCCCCTTAACCTTATACCTCTTGCCTTACCATAAGGCTGCCTTACCAGAGAGTATCTCAACATTCATATGCAATAAAATATTAAAGTTTGACTAAAATGTAGATGTAAGTAGAATGAAATTTTATCTACACCACCATGACCCACTAACTTTTTACAATCACGAGATTATTTTTACCACTAGGTGAGAGTAAATAACAACAACCTATTACTATATATGCCAAGATATCAGTAATTAAGGGCACCTGCAATGGGGGATTTTCAATGAACTTTTCACCCAAAATCAGTAATGAAAAGCTACAATGGAGGCTGTTCACTTGACTTTTCCACTTTTCAATGAAAAGTTTGAGAATTGGGGCTGCACCTCTCAAACAAAGGCTATTCAATACCAGACCAATAAAAAAGTGACATGTGTAATAAATGACTCCACATAATTGTCATTTTATTTTATAAATCCATATTTTGGCATTTAAATTTCTTTAACATAATATATATTTTTTAACTTTTTAAATATGTTTTAATCTTTAATAATCTTCTGAATATATTACTACTAATTATTTTGCATTTGTATTGTTTTGTTTACATTTATGTACAAAATTAGCCTCCAAAACGCCTTCATTTTTATCCAAGAATTAATCAAAATATTTTATTAATATTAGTATTCTAATATAACCCTCAATAAATATGATACTAATTTATATTTATCTGTCAATTGTCAATTTTAAGAATACATATATGATGTGTATGTGAAATATAATATAAACAAAAGAGTGATCTGTAATAAGTTTGATGATGTGGCAAGCTTATTGTTGTGAGTAAAAGCTGAAAAATATTAATTTTAAAATGAAATAATGGCATGAAAAGCTCAAAAGTGGGCTGAATTGCTGCATGTGCTCTAAGAACATTTTTCTCCAAGAATATTGGGGTGTGTTTGGTTCGCAAGATTTTTGAGAGTCTGGATTTTGTTTTGACTTTTTGAGAGTTTGGGTTTTTGTTTGGGATTTTGAAAGTCTGGTTTTGCAAAATCCTTGTTTGGTTGGGTTGAGTTTTTGAGTATAGAACAAAATCTTTAATTGGTTTTTAGGATTTTGCAAGTCTGGATTTTTGAAAACTTGGTGAACCGAACAAGATTTTACAAAACTGGACTTGGATAGTCCAAGTTTTGCAAAACCTTGTCCAACCAAACACACCCTTGATGATTTTCTACTTTTTCAATACTTGCGGCTCATGCATGCATGGAGAATGAACTCGAAGACTGGTCTACGCAGTCGCACTGTACACGTGTGGCGGTGGAGGCCGCGGCGGTGCTGGGTGGTGGTGATGGGGGGAGAAATGAGAATCAGGCTTTTTAGCATTTGGGGATAAAAACAGAAACATTTCTGGTGTACTTTTTGTTGGTAATTTTGTTTAAATACCGGTTTTATTTAAGTATAGTTGGATTCGAGATAGTGAACTCGAGATGTTATAACAAGATTGGTGGTGCGGAGTGCACACTTGTAAAAACAATCTACGAGTTTACGGTTCTAAGATAAATATTTATTTATCAGTGTATAGTTTATATTAAATTGAAGTGTTGCATCGATTCAGAATTCAATATTCTGAGGATAATGTACGTGTACTGTACGTGTATCAATTAACACATGAGTTACAATGTGGCTACACAAGAGTAATTGTGCATGAGTTATTTTGTGGTTGTATTATAGTTACCATGTGAAACTGCAGTTTGTACGTACCCTATCTGAACAGATTTGGTTGGAAACGTATCCAGCAGTTGTATGGAGTTACGTACCGTTGTCTTTTTCGACATGTATCGGTACGGGACTTTACCTATAAATACAGATATTTACATTGATGCGTGATGTGGTTTTACAATGAACTATTCAATCAACTATGAATGATGAGGTTTTACACAGAACGATGATACGTGATGCCTGATGCAGGTAACACTGAAATATATAAACGACAACGAGAAACACAGATTTTCTGATATACAATCCAGAAACACTAATACTCAAAGGCATGTTCATGATTCCATCCTAGAATCAAGAATGAAGCAATAGTTTTATCCTGCGAGGAATTTCGTGTAACCCAGGCTGATAGGGTCGAAATATTCTCAAAGGAAAGCGAGAGTGTTACGTGACTCTATCGTTATCCAACTATTATCCCAATCACCCTATTGTCCCACTGTTATACCCAACACTTTTCCGTGTGTTACTCCCTCCTTCCATCCAAATAGTACGATTTTTGAAGATCGACGTTGTGTACTACTTAATTCGTACATACAACATGTACTACCAGTAAGATATATACCGTGAAATTTTGAATTTTATCTTACAGTCAGTCTAGTTAAGATAAAACTGAATAGTAAAATGCTAAATTATGTGACAATAGAAAGAATTGGATAACTGATTTATTAATTATGTTAACCTTTTGAATATTGCACTTATGTGCGTATGGTTTAGGTAACTTCTTTTAATTAGCTTTAAACCCTTATGTAATATAAATATCTCTTGTAAAGGCAGTACAAATCACGAAAGGAAATACAGTTTACATGGTATCAGTGGCCTAGCGATCCTCTTCCTAAAACCTAATAGGGTGCTAAACCCTCTCTTCCTTTTTCTCTTCTTGGCCGCCGCCACAAAAATCCTGCCTCCCTTCTCTTCGAAAATTTTTTACTTCTTTTTTTTGGTTAATTGCTAGACCATGGTTGACGAAAGAACGATGATGTGCTCTCAATCAACATCATGATTCACCCTGGGGTTTCAACGTACCTGTAGTGGAAGCAGTAGGTGGAGTACGTGTTCAAATCCCAGGGTTTGTTTGGTCACCTGGATGGCTCCTCCCCTCGTCCCCTTGCTCAAGTGCCGCCGCCGGCCGCCTCCTCCTCTTCACCGCTGGATCCTGCTGCTCTCCAGAAGGAACAAGAAGCCTACAACTCTGCCATGGCTGCCTACAACTCCTGAATCGTGGATGATCAAAGGCTGTGCAGCATTCTTCTGTCCTCCATCACCGCTGAAGCGAAAAATGAGATCTCGCAGTGTGTCACTGCCCAGGATATGTGGAATACGTTTGCTAGTTCCTACCAGCACAACACCTCCATCGCTGTTTTCAGCCTCCGGCAACAGGCTAACCTCCTCCGTGCGGGTACGATTCATGAACTGCATCTGAACTTGATGAAATTAATTGATCATTTGAGTATTATGGGTCAACCTGCTGAGAATCGTGATAAACTTATGTGGTTTCTTACTCCTCTTGGGCATGATTATAAGGAATTTAGTGCCCCTATTGTTGTTCGTGATCCCCTCCCTCATATATTACTGTTGCTGATCAAGCGAAAGATTATGGTCCCACACGCCTAGAGGGGCCGCACATTGCAGCGGCGCATGAGGCTCACGCGCGACCAGTGACAGTCGGTTTGGCGGCCGCCGTGGTGGTCGGCGCTCCTGGCACGCTCCCTGAGGTCTTGGTGGGGTCCGATCTGCTACTTCGGGATCTCAGATTCAGTGTTACACGTGTGGAGGCTTCGGGCATATCTCTCGGCAATGCCCATCCTCTGTGCTGCATTATGTGACTCCATCACCATAGCCCTATGGCTAGCAGCAGTAATAACCTCTTATTGGTCAGTCGGCGCAGCTTCTATCGACTCCTCAGGCCCTTGTTGCTCAGGCATATGCTGCTCCGGTTGCTCCTGCTGTTATGGCTCCTCAGCCAATGATGTATGCACCTCAGTATGCTGGACCGTGGTGAGGCAGCACTCCTTCCAGTGGTGAAGACGAATAATAATAAAGCATCTTTTGAAATTTGGCATGCTCGTTTAGGACACGTGTCATCTAGTATTGTTTCTTTGTTGAACAAAAATGGGGTTTTATCCCTTACTTCTGTACTTTCGAAACCTGGTATTTGTGTATTGTGTGCCATGGCTAAGGGCCATAAACTATCTTTTATTGAGAACCCCGGACGTGTTGATCACGTTCTTGATTTGATTCATTGTGATTTGTGGGGGCCATCTCCGGTTATTTCTTGCAATGATTTTTCTTATTATACTTTGTTTGTGGATGATTATCACGGTTTTCCTGGTTCTATCCTTTACGCCGTAAGTCGGACTTCGTCGATGTCTACTTCCAGTTTGAATCATTCATAGAGAACCAATTCTAATCTCGCATCAAGGTTTTTCAGAGTGATTGAGGGACTGAATTCATCAACAACAGGTTACAGGTCTCACTTTGGAACTCACGGCATCCACCGTCAAGTCTCATGTCCTTATACACCTAAGCAGAATGTTCGGGCAGAATGAAAACACATACACATCATGGAGATGGGCCTCTCCATGCTGTTTCATTCACACTTGCCGCTATCTCATTGGGATGATGAGTTCAGTGCTGCTGTCTTCACTATCAATCGGCTGCTAACTCTGGTTGTTGACAACAAGTCTCCTTTTGAGGTATTTTTTGGGCGTTCTCCGGACTACTCGAACTTTCATCCATTTGGGTGGAGAGTTTTTTCCTATGTTCGTCCCAATGCTGAGCATAAACTAGCTCCTCGCAGTCTGCCCTGCGTCTTTTTGGGCTATAGTGCGCACTTCAAAGGATTTAGGTGCTTGGATCCTGCTTCCGGACGCATCTATATGACTCGCCATGATCGCTTTGATGAGAATCATTTTCCATTCTCGAAAGCATCCTCAGAGGCTCAATTCTCTTCACTGGATGTTTCCTCTGTTGGCCCCACTGATCCGGATCTAGAGACTTCCTCTGTTGAGATCGTACCACCACAGCAGCCTTGTACTGTGTGTCATGAGTCCTTTTCGACTACACCAGTAGTGTTCACTGATGAACTTGATCCGCCTACTCCAGTACCATCTCCAGGAACCTCGAGCTCATCAACCTCGTCCGGTGATTTAGCCTCATCTGGGAGTGGTTCTCTGACTCCTCCTGTTTCCATGACTCAACAGGCCCCTCCAGCCCCACCTGCTCCTCGTGCTCATCAAATGGTTACTCATCATCAGGATGGGACAAGAGTCGCGCAACCTTGGACCTGACTTTGTGGCTACAGTTTTGGTTGCTGAGTTGTTGGTATAGAAGGAACCTCGCAACTTCAAAACTGCGGTGAAGGACTCACGTTGGGTTACTGTTATAGATGAGGAGGTTGATGCACTTCAGTAGCAAAAAACAAGGCAGTTGGTTCCTTGTTCTCCACATGTAAATGTGGTGGGTTCCAAGTGGGTCTATCGATTAAAGTACAAACAGGATGGCTCTATTGAGAGGTATAAACCACGTCTGGTGGCTCAGGGCTTCTCAAAAGTTACAGGCTTTGATTTTGATCATACTTTCAATCTAGTGATCAAGGCTGCTACTGTCGGAGCAGTGATTTCCACTGCCACTAAGAAGAGGTGGCCACGTCATCAGCTAGATGTCAAGAATTCTGTTCACAATGGTGTTCTTGACAACCCAGTTTACATGGCTCAACCAGCTGGGTATCAGGATCCTGCCCGTCCTGATCATGTCTATCTTCTACGAAAAGCCATCTATGGTCTTAAGCAAGCTCTTAGGGCATGGTTTGATCTCTTTAGTGCCTTTGTTAAAGGACTTGGCTTTGTTGGCAGTTTGTTAGATCCTTCACTGTTTGTGTTCACCCGTGGTTCAGTCATCCTATAACTTCTCATCTACGTTGATGATATCATTCTCATCGGGAATGATGAGGTTGCTATTCGCAGTTTCATAGCTCGTGCTGATCAGGAGTTCTCAGTCAAGGATCTTGGACACCTCAGCTATTTCTTTGGCTTGGAGGTTACACCCACTCCTACATGGTTGTTCTTGGGTCAAGACAAGTATGCTGGGGATATTTTCAGAGGGCTAGAATGTTGGATGCTACACCGGTCTCCACACAAATTCTCATGTTATCCCAGCTTCACAGCAACACTAGTGGACCGTTCCACAATCCGAAGTTGTATCGGTCTCTTGTTGGTGCTCTTCAGTATCTTACCATCACTCGTCCTGACCTGTTCTTTGCTGTAAATTATTTGAACCAATATCTCCAGGATCAACGGGATGATCATTTTGATGCCGTTACTCGAATACTCAGATATGTTCGTGGCACGCAACACTGTGGATTGACCTTTACTGCTGATGGTGTTTCAGAGGTACTGGCATATTCTGATGCAGACTGGGCGCGCTGCTTGGAGACTCGTCGCTCCACTTATTGGTATGCCGTCTTTCTTGGTGGGAACTTGGTCTTATGGAGTGCAAAGAAGCAACCTACAGTCTCTCGCTCGAGCTCTGAATCGGAATACATAACTCTTGCGAATACAGCTTCGGGGGTAGTTTGGCTATCACACATTCTTCGGGATTTTCGTTTTCCACTTCAGGGATCTCCGGTGCTCCTTTGTGACAATAACAGTGCTATCTTTCTTGCTGAGAACCCTGTTGCTCACAAGAGAGCTAAGCACATCGACATTGACTACCACTTTGTGAGGGAACTTGTAGGTGCTGGCAAAGTTCGCGTTGATCATGTTCCCACCTCGTCGCAGGTTGCAGACATCTTCATTAAGGGGTTTTGACTTTATTATTATTTAAAAAAAATTAAAATATCTTAATAATACTGTTGAAATTTACAAATTATGCGATTGAAGATCATTAGTAGAACTGGTTTTACATTCTAAGAATTACGATAGAAATTTTCCAACAATTTAAAATCATAATAGGAATTTTTAGAATTAGGAGAGCATTTTTCTGAAAAAAAAATCTGGGTGGGTTTGGGTTGAGTTTGTCGAACAACTTTGTAAGAGTATCTTCAACGGTAAACTACACTACATCGTAGGTTACATTAATTCAAGCTAATTTGCTAGCAAGTTGCAAAATTCTCCAATGGTTTGCAATAGTATAGATTAGCTTGTATGACCCCACATATTTCTAATACACAACCAAATACATTGAATTATTGATGTGCGGTCTACTAAATGAGACTCAACCTAGTTGCTTGCCAAGACTAGTTGCTTGACAAAGCTAGTGCTTGTGTAGAGTAAAACAATGGTAAACTAGTGCTTAATAATTTATAAAAATTACCAAGCAAGTTCAAAATGTAACAATTGGAGATGCTCTAAGAACCTTTATATCCGATTTGGGGCTCATTTATTTAGCCACAAAAACCAAGTGCTCTGCATCTAATTTTGAGTGTCTTTTAGTGTAAAATGGTATGTCCAGCTCGTGTTTGTACTTCACTAATTAAATGTTACATTAGTTATTACAGTCCTATTTGTACGTACTATACAGGATCATTTTTAAAAAATATACATTTAGATTCTGTCCAGTTCAACTTTATTCAAACAGTGTTAGCAGCTAACAACTCCAAGCACTTCAAGTAATTCAAACAGCTTCAAATGCAGTCCCAAGCAACTCTAAGTAGGTCAAGCAGTTTTAATTGTTTTACCATCTGACATCATCCGACTTGTATTTATGAAAAAAAATAAAATGTTTTGAAATTTAGGTAATAAAAAGTTATTTTAATTTAGGTCAATGAAAAAATTATTGTTTCCATATTTTTATTTTATATGGACGACTCGCATTCGCACACTCATAATCATTTCATTTATTATTTGTAGTATGTGCTTTATATTTATGTAAATATTATTTCCGTTTTTACTACACATTTTTTATACTTTCTTATTTCATTCTTATTACTTATTCTAAACTCCAGTAAAACTATTTGAATAATATTTAAAATTTTAAAAAAATTCAAACTAAATTTCAATTTGTGTGTTGGGTTGAAATTTATTGTATTTGCAGAATTTAACTTAACTAGATAGTAAAACTTGCTCTCTACAATTATGCTCTCCCTTCGCTCTTAAACTGAAACTCACGCGCTGCACAAAAAACCACACTATTCTAAACTTCTATACGTTATTAGCATCCTGACACAAAAAACGGTCACCTAAAGTCTCTCCCATGGCGGGTTTGTCATCTGGGGAGGGCGGAGATCTCGCCGGAAAATTCTTTCTGGGATGCTCTTGCACCAAAAAGCCAACCCCTATCATCATCCATACCTTTCAACCTAGAAATAAAACCCATCTCTCACAGAGTCAACGGTAAGATTGCATGTATCTACGCCACCGAAGCCATCGAGACTTTCGCCACCCACTACAGTAATGCTCTAATCGGAAAATTTACTAGCGGAAAGCCATCTATGGAGCTCATTCACAAATCTTTTCAGGCCATGGATATCGCTGGAAATTACCAGATCGGGTCTCTTGATTACATGCATATCCTTATCCGAATGGAGGAGAAAGAAGACTACCACAAATTCTGGATGCACGCCATGTGCAATATCAACCGCAAGCCAATGAAGATCCTAAAGTGGTCGCTGGATTTCTCCACCGACAAAGAATCCCCAGTAGTTCTGGTCTGGGCCACCATTCACAAGCCACCCATCCTGTACTATAATAGTTCTGCAATTGAGGATTTTGGAAACCAAATTGGTGTATTCGTCAAGATGGACGCCGCCACATCATCCCTCTCTCGTCCACCAGTTATAAAATCTGTGTGGAGGTCGATCTGCTTCTGCCACTCCAGCCTTCCATCATTATTGGTGCGCCAAACAAGTACGTGAATGCGGCATTGAGTATGAAAATGTCCCCTACTATTGCACTTATTGTAAGCGCATAGGCAATGATGATCAGAGACAGTACCGGCCCTGAATAGGTGCTGTAAATGCAGCTGAACGGGGGCACAATATTTTAGGGGCCCCAATTTTTTTTTAATTAGGTATATATATATAGTAGGTATAAGATTTGAAATTTTATTTATAAAAAATAATTCCTTTCATAAACCTTGTTACTTTACTTTTATTTTTTATTTTTATGAAAACACCTTAAGAAAGGTGAGAGAATATATTTGTCTCTCCAAACCAAAGGCATAAGATGACAAAATTACATCTCCTAACCGCCTAAGAGACACTAGGCCCCTTAGAAGCATAGTAATGCTTCTCAAAATTGTAAAAACACTAAAAATTGGTTCCTTTTAGTCTCAAAACTAAAGCCTATTAGCAAATTGATAAACAAAACACAAGGCGGCATTAGCTTAAAGACTATAGGAACACACTATACTAATGCACCCAATACATGATTATGATGGTGCAGAAGAGACTTGAGTTATAGAGCCCTTTGAGAAGTGATGTAGCAGAGTGATTGGTTGGGCATGTTTGAGTCCAGAAGAATATGGAGCTCTTGTCACCAAGCTATGCCTTTCCTATGAGAATCCTCCTGAGCTCTTTCATCTGCACAAACAGAAGCATCTATTAGCAGTATCAGGCCTGAGCCTCAGGAATCCTAATAGATGGGATCCCTGTTGTATCTAAATTAATAAGCCCTTTAACATGTATAAGGAGAGTATCCCAAGAGAAAGTTTGAGCAGTTTGATTGTTGAAAGTCCATTTGGAAAGTAAATCAGCGGGTTGATTCCCTTCCCTCAGTATATGCAACAAAGTATAGTACTCAATCTTATAATGAATGTCATCTAAAAGATTGTACAATGACCAGTGCCAAGTAGATGGATTATTTATCATGGATATAGCTTGTAGGCAATTTGACTCAATACAGATATGCTCAGAAGGTACATAAGATGCAAAATTAATGGCAGCTTGTATGGCATATAGTTCAGAATGTAAAGGAGAAAGAGAATGTATGAAAGAGGTTTCAGCTTAATTTGATAAAATCTCCTTTGCAGTTCCTAATGATGATGGAAATCCCTGTACAGTTTAGCTTCCAGGAAGCATCAGTGTTTATTTTTAAACCAGAAATATGTTTAAGCCATAACTGGAGAGATATTTGGTTTGGGAGGGATGTAGAGAGGGGGGATGTAGCATTGTTCAGAGAGCTCTCCATCAACTGAGTTACATAGGTAAACAGGCTTTTTGATGAAGGAAATGTATTCAGATGAGTGGAGCTCTTTTTTCATTAGATCAATATCTGGAGGGATCTTGTCATATAAATTCCTATTTCTTTCCTTCCACAAAATTCTACATACCATGATGGGAGCACTATGGTTAAGCCTAGTATGAAGCTTAGAGAGTCATGTAAAGGTACAATTAGTGGCTAACCTATCCCACAGGTTTGAGCTTGAAAAAGTTAAATAGCCACAAAGGAAATGCATATAAGACCACAGTGATGTTTCCACATGACATTCATTATAGAAATGATGTAGAGAATCACAATTAGCACAGAAACAACATTTAGATACATTTTGAAAGCCAAACTGTTTCAGAACATCATCAAAGGGGGAAAGACAGTTCATCAATCTCCACATAAAGACTGACAACTTTTTTTGAGTGTAGGAATTCCAAATTTTGGATAATACAGGGAAGTTACCTGATTGTCCTCTGATCTTGGCATATGCAGATTTAACTGTGAAATTGCCTTGTAGATCTGGTTTCCATCCAAATTTATCCTCTCTTAATTGGTGGATGGCAGCTTCTGAAATAACATTCATCACAGCAGGGGGAGTACTAAATGCAACATAGGCAAGAGGATTTGTTTCTTTGCAACAAATTCAGCCACAGAGAGGGACAGGTGAGCTTTTGTGTCTGGCTCATAGAAATCTATGAGGGGGCCCTTGTCTGTCCAATTAGAGTACCAAAAGTTGCACTGACCATCTCCATGAATAACTCTTGAGTGTCCTTCAGCAAAGGAGTTAATGCCACAGATCCTCTTTCAGTTAGGAGATTTTCTATGTGAGGGAGGGGGAGAAGCCAAGAAAACTATCCGTGGAGCAGTGCCTAATTGGTACTTCCACCAAAACTTGCATGAAAAGGCTTTAATTGTATCTGCCAAATATCTAATCCCCAGTCCAATTTGCAGCACATGATAGAAAATTGACCTCCACTTTCTCCATATTTTTGGACCTGTATCAGAAGAACCCCAAAAGAATATGGCAAGTCTTCTTCCTATCTTTTTAATGATCCACTTTGTTGGCTCAATTACAGCCCAAATGTGTTGGGACAGAGACAAGAGGCATGATTGAATTAATGTCAATTTGCCTCCTGTTGAGAGCCATTTATTTTTCCAGTTTAGAATCTTTCTACAATCATTTCCAAAAAAGATTGAAAATGGATATTCAGAGTTCTTCCACTGAAAATTTGTACCCCTACGTACTTAAAAGGCAGTTTACCTTGTTTCATACCCATTATTTGTTTTACCTGTCTCAGCTTGGTCTCAGTTGCATTAGAACTTAGGTAAAAATCACTTTTTTTTCGAAATTTATTTTTTGGCCAGTAGTTTCTTCAAATTTAACCATAAATGCTTTCATTCTAATAAGGTTCTTCCTAGAGGCTGTAAGAAATATAACAGTATCATCAACATAATTTAGGTGGGAAATATTGATAGCATTTCTAGGTAGTGAAAAATATTGCATATCCCTAGACTGAAAAACATAAGACAAACTCCTAGTGAAGGGTTCTGAGAAAATGTTAAAGAGAAAAGGTGAGAGAGGATCTCCCTGTTCAATACCTCTATTGGCAGGGAAAAACCTACTAGTTTACCATTTATAAGAACTGAGAACAAAGCATCAGACAGGTTTTTAATAATGCAATGAACAAAATTGTCTCTAAAGTCAAACTTTAGGAGGATTTGTTTTAAGAATTTCCAGCTGACCCTATCAAAGGCTTTCATTAGGTCTAACTTAATGATACAGTTAGGGTCTCTAGCTTTTTTATTCAAAAAGCTGAACATTTCTTTTAAATAGATGACATTATCAGAAATGTCTCTATTTTTTAAACATCATTTTGGTTGGAAGAGATCAATTTAGGCATCAATGGCGTAAGCCTTTCCATAATAATTTTTGAAAAAATCTTACTGGTAACATTTGAAAGGCTAATTGGTCTATAATCTCCAAAAATCACTGGAACTTCTTTTTTAGGGATTATAGTAATCCATGTGCTGGAAATTCCTCCATGGAGATGTGACAGGGTTAAAAATTCATTCGATGCCTCAAGTAAATCTTGGCAAATAATGTTCCAAGTCTTAATAAAAAATAGTGCAGTATAGCCATCAGACCCTGTACTGCTCATTTTATTAAGATTAAAGCCAATCTGCTTCAGTTCTTGTAAGGTCACTGGCTTGCACAGTTCATCATTTTCAGGTCCAGAAATAATAGATGGTATTTTGGACAAAAAATGAGAACTAAAAAGTAACTGATCAGGGTGTGGTGAATCAGTAAGCAAATTTTGATAAAAGGAGATAGCCTCTTTTTCAATGTCATCTGCCTTAGTCAACCATAAACCATCAGAGCTTTTTATTTTGGTGATATGTAATCAACTCCTTTTCTCCATAACAGAATTATGATTTTTTTTTTTTTTTGTATTTTCATCACCTTCCTTTAGTCATTTAACCTTAGCTTTATGTTCCAGAAATAGTATTGCTCTTTAATTGATTTAGTTAGTAGAGCTTTAGCTTTTTGGAGTTTGATAAGTTCCTCAGTAGAGCTATCAAGTTCAAAAGCTATTTTCTGGATCCTTAAATGCTCCTCAGTCTTAATAATGTTCTTATCTATATTTCCAAACACATCTTTATTCCATTTTTTAAGAATAAGTTTCAGATTGTTTAGTTTGAGATAGAATTTAAGCATGCCTCTACCTTGTGAAGAAGAGTTCCAGTAAAGATTAATTACCTCCATGAAGCTCTCCCTTTTGAACAAGGTATTAATAAACCTGAAAGGTTTAAGAACTGAGGGGATTTGACTACCTATCCTACGGAGGAGAGGTCAATGACCAGAGGTGTCCTTGTTGATGATGTCTACGACCCGCGCTTGATCGCGAACCCGGCTCACAAACTGATCTGCAAAACAAAGCCTCGGGTGTCCCGATAATAGACACTCCGACGCTCAAGTTAGTATGATGCGTAAGGCATATTGTATGTAAGATAATAGATAGAGAGGTTTACCAAACCTTCGGTATTTATATGGCTACAATCCGTAGATCACCAAGATATGTAATTATGGTATGAATACAACTCTTATGGAGATAAGAGTTGTATTACCATGTATAGAAGAAGTATATTTCGGTCATGGTTGTATTACCATGTTTAGGAGGATGTATATTTCATATAGAACATTCATAATATATGCATTCCTTATAAGGATTAGAATTGATGGACCTGTGGATCCATCCTTCACGTAACTCGAGCCCACGACCCTTCTCGGGCCTTGGTCCGAGATAGAATGAGGTCTAGAATACGAACCATGGACTTATCACTTGTTAAGGACATGGATAGATGACTGTGGATATTTATTTAACCAAGACAGAGTGCATAAGCCTCTATCCAATTTTTCCACAGTCAAGCACTTTCCTTGTTCCTTCACTCTACCATTTGACCATGTGAAAAAATTGCCCAAGTGTGAGGGGTAACTAAAGCTAAGGAAGTCTATAAATGAACTGAACTCTCTAATGCTCCTAAGACTAGTAGAAGAATGCCCTTTGTACTCAGTAATAGAGGCCATGGCATTGAAGTCACCAATATATATGGTGTCAGATATATTCCTAGACTTAAGAGAGGACCATAGTTCCGTTCTTTCTTTCCTAGTTGTCAAGGCATACACAAAAACCAAATCTGTGACTTGATTCAGAGTATGAATTGCAACATGTACTTGAATGAAGTGGTTATGGTCCAAATTTAAGGCTATGTCAACCTGGCCATTCCACATTCACCATATTTTACAGTTTAAGGAGAACAAGCAGTGCTGAAAATGCAGTCTAAGTTTATATGCATCACATTCAGAATTATCATATTGTGGATCTATGATACATAAAATATCTAATTTATGATTATGTATTAGTCTTTGCAGTCTAATCATAGAAGTTTCAATTCCTCTAATGTTCCAGACCATGACATTAAGACCTTTTGTTGTATTAATCATTTATGAGCTTTAATGCTCTTAGTAGCTATCCTAGTAACAACTTTCTTTACCTGATTAAAATAGGATGCAACCTTATTTTCTTCAGATATTACAAAAGCTGATTCAGGGATAACATTTAGAGGACTAGATAATAATTCATGAGCATATGACTGGATTGGTACCTGAGAGGGGGTTGACTGGCATTCAGTGATAGTATTCTCCTCCATAGCAGTTTGTTGTTCATTCTCTAAAATAAGGGGTAAGAACCTATTGCCATGTTTTCTAGGCTGGGAATAGAAGGAAAGTTTGTTAGCAGTAATGTCATACTAAGAAGAGATAGAATGCTTACCTGTTAAAAGATTCATGTCATCTACTGCATATGACCTAGAATTTTTAGGGGTGTGCCATTTTTTATCAGGATTTGGAGTATCAATAATTGTGGCAGAATATGAATCCCCATCATGGGTAGGGACCTCCCCAGTGCTCAAATCCACATTAGATATAATGATCAAATCAATTAACTGAGAATCCTCCCTATCAGAATCAGACAATATGTGGAAGTGGGATGGAACCTCCTGAATTGCAGGTATGTGGTGAGATGGCAAATGGATAGGTCAGCAGGCATGAAGTTAGTAACCTTTTTCTTTGCCTTTGTCTGAGGGGAGGACAAAGATAGTGTTCTGGGTAGAAGTGTCATTTTTGGGAGGAGAGGAGGGGGTGTCTGGATCAGCTTGTGAGGGGACAATTTTGGGAACATATATTTTGGATGGGTTGGCTCCTGAATTTTGTTTAACAACCTGAGGAGGTTTGGCTAGTTTAGGAGTTAGGACTGGTTTGGTGGGATACCTAGTGGTCATAGGCCTCATTTCTGGGTGGAGGATCCTACACTCATGAATTTCATGGCCTAACTTCCTGCAATGCTTACAGTAAAGAGGAAATTGTTCATACTTAATAAGGAAGTCAGCTACATCACCCTCTAAATTAACTGTCAGTTTGATTGAATTATGTAGTTTTGCAAGGAGATCATTCTCCACACACAATTTGACTGATGAGGGCCTGGTGAGGGTTGCAGTGGCAGAATTCATCTTGATGAATCTACCTATCTTATTTCCTATTGACTCTAACATAGCAGTATTATACCAAAAGATCGGAATATTATGTAGAGTGATCCAAATAGGCATAATAGAGGTTTCAGTATCAGTAGAGAAATTGGGGGTCCATTTGAATACATTCATGAGCGCACCCTTGAAGGACCAGACTGATTTCATCCAGCATCTCTGAAAATCTTCAGGATCTTCTTGCCGGATTAGAATATGCTTGTAGTCTATGGAACCAAGCTGAAATCTACCCTTGAACCCAATCGATTTGAAAGCCTTGTTAAGGAAGTCCATTGAAGGTTTGACTCTGGGAAACTTTCCGATGAGAGCTTTGCTATAGTGTTCGCACAACTGAGCTACTTTCTCCGGCGATAAGATGCAGGCAATCTTTCCCTTGTATTCGGGAATGGGGCTAATTGACGGATTGGAAGGGAGAGTAGTAGAGAGAGGGGTTGGTTTGGCGGTGAGGGCTTGCAAAAAGCTTAAATTTGGGGTTCCGGCGACATTTGACAATTTTTTTTACCGTTGTTGCTGGTAGCGGTCACTAATAGTAGAAATGGTCGGAAATTTTAGGAAAGAAAGTAGAGAGAGGAGAGAGCATTTGTTCTAGTGAGAGAAAGTAGAGGTTGTGTGAAAGTGCTTTTGTATATATATATATATATATAATATTCCATTTTTTTGGAGTACGGAGGAATTTTATTACTGAATCTCTTGCAGAAACGGAAAAGTTATTTTTTTAGAGTTTTGTAATATTAAATTGTCAAAAAATAAAAAGAAATCTCTCTCTTCCATAACAAACTAGAAACAGACGCGGAGCCACAGTCATGCACAAAAATATTTCAAAAATATTTCTGTGATTTTTTCTTTAAATAGGATAATGTACGATTACTTAAACCTCCAGTATTTTGACTGTTGTTGGGGGAAAAATTTAATATAAGAAGGCCCCATTTTAATTTAATATAAGTCGCACAAGGCCTCTTAAAACTCAGGGCCGGCCCTGATAAGAGATGTGGTTTTTTACACCCTGAACTGAAAAAAAAAACTCATGGTAGAAAAGTGTTGAGCAAGGATGCAGCTGCAGGTCAAGAATGGAGACAAGCCCCTCATGCTAATGGTTCTGGCCTCACTAGATCCCAAAAGAATAATGTTTTGCTGGCTCAAATCAGTAATGAAGCCCTTTTTCCACAGAATCAAGACACACCAAACATGCCACAGAATCAAGACACTCCAAACCTGCAACATCTCACTAATACTTCATCATGCCAGCAGATTGTAGTGGCTCTAAACCATGATCATAGGAAAGGGGACACACAAACCAAGCCCCTATCCTCCCACATACATGAACCATACCCAATCCTATCACACCAGCATTCCTCAGCAATGCACATCCCTCTGATCTACTCACCTCGGTCAAAACACCCTCCAAACTCCCATTTTACTCCTTTGATGATATGCATATACACAAAGCCAGGCCAAAACATTTTGAGGGAGGAATGAGCAATAACATAGCCCTGGTCCCATACCTAAGATCCTTCCTAGAGAGGTTGCTACTTCTAACACATTCCAAATTTTACAGGACTATGAAGATGACAGCAGCTCAGGGAACTATGAGGAGGCTGCTAGTGGATTGTATTAAAAAGCTAGTTCTGAGCACACCCCTTCTGATAAAGAAGCAGTGAGCCAAACAAGTACTCTTAATACCCCTATTGCACACCTTCTAGTAGAACCAAAAAAGAAATCTAGAAGAGGTATGCCTGAAGGTGACAAAACTGTTGAACAATGGTTAAGGTCATAACAATAGTTTAAAAAAACTAGTCAGTGATTAGTTACAATATACATGGTAATGTACTTGTCTGGAATATTAGAGGATTTACAAATTCAGTTATCGGATTACAATCACTAATTAGGTCACATATTATAGACTTAGCATGCATAATAGAGTCAATGCATCTTAGCACAAACATAACACAATTGCAGTTTGATTTACAGTTTCAACATGCCATGCCTGCACAACATGCAAAAATCTGGTTGTTTTGGAATAGTAATTTACACATACATATTTAAAACAATCTGGCCAATTTTTACTAGTTCCTGTACAAAAATATATGTGCAATATAGTTTGGAACTGCTGTTTTGTATATGCAAATGTTACCAGAATTCTGAGGAAGACATTGTGGGAAGACTTGAAAGTTTTACCCAATGCTCCCACTGTTTTTATTGGAGACTTAAATGCAATTACAACAAGTAGTGAAAGAAAAGACTGGAATCCCCCCTTAGCCAGAAGTATCAGGGATTTCAATGGTTTCATTTCAGCCTTGGACCTAATGGAGATTAAGACAGTAGGAAACAAGTATACTTGGACCAATAACAGAACTAGATGGGTTTGTTGTTATAAAGGTTGGATAGAGGTCTCAGTAATAGAGAATGGTGTGATATTTTCCCCCACAGCTCTATCCACGTCAGAAATAGAGCCACTTCAAACCATAACCCACTCATTTTATCCATCCAAACATCAGAAATTCATGCTCCCAAACCTTTTAGATTTCAGGAAATGTGGACCACTAGAGGTGATTTTCTGGAGTTGGTTGCAACAAACTGGAATCAGGAATGTGCATACACAGGAATGAGAAGGATGATTAGCAAGCTCAAGAGGCTAAAGGTAGTGATCAAGAATCGGAACTGGAAAAGTTTGGGGATATTCACGGTAACATTGAAAATGTTGAACATGATGTTACTGACTGTGAAATCAGACACCAAGACTCAGGAGATGATCTGGATAAAATAGAGGTAAACAGAAAGATGGCCATTTTAATAAGGACTCTGAAAGAGTTGGCAATTTTTTTGGAAGCAGAAAGCAAATGCCAAGTGGCTGAGAAAAGCTAGGAGATGCCAATACAAAGTACCACAACATGGTCAGAGAGAAGAAAATGAGGGCCAAAATCACAAAAATCAGAAATAGTACTGGGGCTTGGACTATTGATCCTATTCAGATAAACAGTGAGGGTGTTAACTTTTTTCAGAAACTTCTTAATGATGGTTCTCCAGACAAATCAGGAGGATATATGCATTACTTCATGAATCTCATACCAAAGCTTATAAATGGTGATGACAACTCAAGACTATTAAGGCCAGTTGATGGTGAGGAATTGAAGGAGTCAAATTAACTAACGATATCGCAACTACGACTGGCGGTATCTAGGATTTGGCTGATATACATCAACACAAGTAACGACAAGTAATGCGAATTCGATTACGATATCGTTACAACCAACATCAAATTTATAAATATAGCGGCTTACATGTTACGACTACGCAACATGTATTGCCAAATGTAATACAGGAAAATATGGCGTTGCGATCTCGCTACTGCATAAGTTTTTTATACGACTTATGTTATGATATCGTAACGGTTAAATTGTGCAAAGGCGTAAACTTTTTCAACGCCTTGAACGTTATTCATTCAAGACACATATTCTTCCACCTTTTTTGAGCCGTTTCTACTTTTTTTAATTTTTCGACCTAACCGATAAGAGTTGCGTTATCGAAACCCTTTAGGAAGACTAAAAAACGGATTTGCTCAAACGCCTTAAATATGTGCCTTTAATGAAAGTCATTTCACTAGTGAAGGAATTTTTTCTTAAAAACCACTTAATTTAAAACGTCAAGTAAAGGACCACTTTCATTTTGTGTACATAGAGTCACGTACCCACGCAAGCCCGGTCTAAGACTGAGACATGTGAAACCTGCGTTTCAGACCCTCAAATAATGAATTAAGATATGGTCCCATTTTTTTAAAAAAAATAAGGTCTCATTTTTAAAAACATATTAGATTTTATATATTAAAAATAAATATTCTTTTAAAATCTCATTTATTGAAAATTTGGGTCAAAGTAAAGGTGTCATTTTTTGAAAAAAAAACCCATCATTTTAATTTATCTTAATTCTATTTCTTTTTTACGTATTAAAAATTCTCTTACAAACCAAATTTCACCCACAACACAAAACCGAATTTAACTGAACTCTATTTTTTAAGAACTTTTTTTAATATTCGTTTTAGTCCCCAAATACTGTGGACGGGTCCTGTACCCACGGAGGGCAATGTCATGTATTTGATAAATTTAAAATAGAAAAAAAAAATAGACATGTTTTTAATACTAGACTAGAATCATACAAATATTGAAACTCCATTGAACCTCTTTAAATTGGGTATAGCTCCACCCCAGCTATAATTTGTCATGGACAAAGATCTATCGCCTACTGAAAAAATTTAATTTCGGTACCACTACGTACGTTGGTCCAAATGAGTAACAATTAAATTGTGACCACTTAACTCGATCGTTGATCACATATATGGCTGTGGCAGCTCCCACCTTAATGAGCCTCGATTATAATTTGGTAGCAAAATCAACATCGAAAAACTTTAATTGGCATATGAATGAATTGTACGGTTGAAGTATATGTCAAAATCTGGGGTCTCTAGCTAACCGGTTACCGGCCGGTTCAATAATCTTCGGAACCTTCTCCATTAATATTTAAAAACTGTGATCAGAATGATCGGCTGCCAATGATTAGAGGGTGGAGTCGCAACAGACTACACATTCGTAATATTTATGGTAAGTATATGATAAACAATCTCTGCACTGTTCAGAAGAACTCGCTACTGTTTTCATTTTCTTGTGAAATTGTCTTGGGACATGCTATACGCAGTCCGTATTTTGCTTATTTTGCAGTCCAAAATAAAAATACGCCTTCAATATATATGATATGGTCAATAATTATATATATCAGACATATGCATCATATATACTACTTTTATTGCATACACTTGCAATTCAGTTATATATCAGAATCATTGTATATATGATTATTTTAAAAAAATACGGACTGCAAATAAGCAAAATACGGACTGCGTATAGAATTGGTGCGTCCAAATTGTGCTCACTACGTATGGAATGCAATTTCCATGCATTTAATTAAACGGACATACTGCAAATCATCTCTAAGAATTTCAATGTTGGGTTTAAGATATTGATGTTCAAAAATGTTATTATCGTTTAGAGCAAGCCCAACATCTACTCTAAGATAATTTCTATAATAGAGTATCAAATTTCAAAAACTCTATAATTATTTAGACTTCATCTAACAGTTGCTCTATTTTACTATTCAATGAATTTGTTGTCATAAATAATAATAATTATACTACTTAATTTTATTTGAGACCCCCAAGAGCACACAATTAGCGCATGTTTTTCCGGGCTTATTTCAAACTAACTGAACCGAATTGAACTGAATTAAAGTGAAATTTATGCATTGAAAAATAGAATCAAAATGTCTAAATTTACTTGAATTTGATTAAATTATATTTTACTGAATTAAATTGAATTGAATTGAAATTTATGTATTGAAAATTAGAATCAAATTTCTAAATTTACTTGAATTTGATCAAATTTTATTTTACTGAACTGAATTGAACTAGACTGAATTTAATTTATTTTCGGTATTTAATTTAATTGAATTATATTTTCCAGCAAACAGGGCCTTAATTTTATTTGCAAATTTATGTTTTCAATATTTTTATGTGTGTGAATATGTGAATGTTAAGAAAGTATAGGATAAAAAAAGGAAGGAAAAATTAAGAATCAATGATATCATTAAATTTCAGAGTATAAAAGAAGAGTAGCCCATATGCCTTTTCATTCTTCCAATTTTAGAGTATGGGATAGAGCATCTGTTGGAAACAATAATATAGTCGAAAAGGGTAAATCTAGCTAAAAACTCTATTATAGAGTAACTGTTGGGCTTGCTCTATCATAACACAATAATAGTTATATTTTGTTTTGTAGTATAGTAATTATTAGGTTATTTTTAGTTTTAGTTCTAATTTGTTTATTTTCAATATTTCTCCTAATCATATCATAATATTTTGCATTTTTTTTTGGTTATGGTATATATTACAAAATTAAATGGGTGGTTCTATATGTAGGTCCAATTTACTTCTGTAGGTCCAAATAAAATCTAAAGTGACAATAATATCCCTCTTAAAAATGCATTATAATTCACGAAAAAATAATTTATAATTTGAAGACGTGTTCAATCATTACACAGACAGATTTATGCAATCAAGATTAGGGTTTTAGAAATATATTTGTAAAAACTAATAAACGAATGAAGGGCAGTTGTGGTATTTTCTCACTTTCATTAGACCTGTAGAAGTAAATTGGACCTGCATATAGTAAACACCAATTAAATTGTACTTGTTTCATTCTGGTTATTTTTGACATATTTTCGTAATTTTTCTATGTATTTTTCTGATTTAATTAATTTTATTGGGTTGGTTTTATAATTTTGGTTCATTCAATTTTGGTACATCTTCCTTAAATATGCTCTAAAGTTCACTAGTACTATATATATCATTATACAATTTCATAAACTTTTGTCAAAAAATTACCGTTATTTTTATTAGTTCTTTCAAAATCAAATTCTTTTAAGTAGTCCGGCCCATTTGATAGTAAAGTGCTGGCGGAAGGGTTTCGCCTTCGCTGATTATGCCGGAAAAATTTGAAACTTTCAAGGTAAATGTTTCCGGATATTTTTTCCACCTTGACATTGACTTGCATAACACAAGTGATTGTCCTTTTAGTAAATAATGGCACAATCAACTTTTGTGGAAACATTTTCAAAAAAAAAAAATCTTTTGTGGATACGTTGACGGTTACAGAATCGTAAGTACAACGGTTCATTAATTATCAACGTAACGAAAAATGTAACTGCACATTTTCCTAAATTCTTTTGTTACGAATTAGCTTGTAAGTCGGAGGTACTTTG
This sequence comes from Sherardia arvensis, assembly GCA_948330725.1. Classification (NCBI taxonomy): domain Eukaryota; kingdom Viridiplantae; phylum Streptophyta; class Magnoliopsida; order Gentianales; family Rubiaceae; genus Sherardia; species Sherardia arvensis. The sequence goes on from OX415235.1 coordinate 20,300,162, forward strand.
TATTTTTAACAAGAACGAGAATGTTTACGAATTCGTCTGTTTATACGCCTATGAGTGGTTGTTTTGATATGGTCAAATCATTCAACTCATTATTTCGAAATCAGGTTGCGAACAGGGTCGTCCCTATAATATTCAGGGCCAAAAATAATAATTGTGACTCTTTATTTTTTTTTCCAGTTCAATTTTTCTTGATTTTTAATACTTCATAAAATAACTCCAATTATACTTCAGTTATAACGAAATATATATAGATAACATAAAAAATATAACCCTAGATTGTTCTCCAATTTAATTTCTTTCTCAATTCTATTTAAATTTCTATAAATTCTTTCCGATTAAACATTAAATGCATAAAGAAATATGTAGAAATATAAAAAATTTGGACTAAAGTGCAAAAACTAAACTAAACATTGGTCAAAATACCCAATTTTTAGACCCAACATTCAAATAGCTCAATTTCTAGTACCCTACATTCTAAAAACACCCAATTTCTAGACCTTGGTTAATTTCCTCCGTTAGTTCAGTTAGTTTGAGGGGTATTTTAGTAATTTATATTCTAAAAAATCATACTACCTATTTTTTCTTCTCATCTCCACAAAAAAATCACCGGGTTGATCTGGAAAAAATTGGGTTTGACCCGGACCCGGAAAGTCAAACTCGGAAATTGAAAAAAATGTGGTCCGGGGTCCAGCCCGTAATACTAAAAATCCAAGTCCGGGTCAAAACAATTCGGGCCGGGCCGAATCAATTTTCCGGGTTGGCACACCCCTACGTCGGGCGCTAGTGAGTTGCAGAGTAAAAAGAGGAATTGAGAATTTTTGTGCGGGAGATACGAATAAAAAATGGGAAGTATGAATTTTTAGAATTTAAATTACTAAAATACCCCTCAAACTAATTGAACTAATGGAGGAAATTAAACAAGGTCTAGAAATTGGGTATTTTTAGAATGTAGGGTACTAGAAATTGAGCACTTTGAATGTTGGGTCTAGAAATTGGGTATTTTGACCAATGTTTGGTCTAATTTTTGCACTTTAGTCAAAAATTTGGGGCCCCTCAAATTTCGTGGCAGGGTGCGATCACCTGTATCGCACAGGTCAAAAGACGGCACTGTTTGTGAATACGTAACAAGTCTCGGTTACCGTTGTTGCAATGAACTCATAAGCCCGCACGGCTCACTCAATAACGACGTCATATTTGTGTTGTAGAGTCCATGCATTTTTTATGGTTAAGATATTATTTGGTTATTCATCTATGTAGAACGAGTTAACTTATGAAGCCGTTAGGAGAAAGAATTTGGGGTCAGTGTTTTGTGGTCGATATAGGTTACGAAATTGTTTCTGTGGATAGTATTTCGTATGTCATTTTTTTGTTAGCCGATTAGGCTTGCGACGGCGTTAGCTAGATTACGTTGGTTTCGATATCATTTATGGTATGAATCAATTTGATCGATATGGCTTACGAATACGCTTGTACTAATTTTGGCCATCAGACATATTGTAACGAAATGGCAAGCAAGTGCATTAGATCATCGTTGAATAAAAACATAGCGAATGGAGGAAACGAAATCGCTTGTTAGTTTGTCAAATATAGATAATCTAATTCAGGTGTTTTTTTCGCCGAAAAATTAATCGATTTGTGAAATTTTGTTACTAATTAACCTGTCAATTGCAACCTACGTGAAATTTCTAAACACATAGTAGAACAAATTACTACCCATAAATATACATCAATCAATTGTTGTAGTACAAATCATGATACATTCTATATGCACATGTATTTTCATTCAAGTACCAATTTTTGAAAAATGAATAGGATGGCATCATACATCTTGTGGAGGCCTGTGTGGGACGAAATGTGTATCATTCTTGTACAAATCAAATGTCGTGCAAAAGTATTTCTCCCAACCTCTAGCTCTTTCTTGGTGTATGGCGAATGATCTTCGTCGAATATCTACGAATGCAGACCTTATTTAATATGAATCAAAGTAATAAATATAAAATTCTATACACAACCAAGTTGGTGAAAATACTTAGACTTTGTACATCAAGCTTATCCATGGTAAGGCCATTAACACACGGGTTGACAAACAACATCATGTAGTATCCACACTTTCAATTTGATATTTGGGACCAGTGCTAAAATGTCGTAGTGGTAAATATCAAATACACTTTATTCGATATTGTGCCAATATCAAATACACATCAAATCGTAAATTACTTGTCTTTTGAAATGATATTCTTGAAGAGTCCCGCAGATTCAAGACTTTGTGATTGGCTATTTTGCAGAAAGCTACTAGGTTTAAACAATGGGAGTTTAAACATTCATTCTAGAATCAGAAATCGAATCACAATCATTGTGTTATAGTACAATTCATACGTGATCAATTCGAGATGATCTGAGTAGATTAGAATCAGACAGGAATATATTGTTGAGTTGTATTCTAAATAGGATTAGTCTTATTCAGTAGTAATCATGGAAAGATAATATTTCCTACGGACGAGCTATAGAATTCTAGTATAGCATGAAGCCTATATCCAACCGTGTACAGCCAGAAGATAGACACGGCAAAGTGCTATAAAAGGAGACGCGGGCTGATTGAAGAAATCATCGAACTACACAGAGATTATTCTGCACTCAGAATATCTTACTCATCGTAGCAGTTTGAGTCGATCAACAACAAGGCTTCGTTCATTACCGGAGTCTGAAACCAAAGCATTGAAATCTCGGGAGAGGTGGTCATTGAGAGCAATGAGGGAGTTGCTGACTGGCAAGTGAGGGGTGTTCACAAATTCACTTCAAGATATCTAGATAACTTAAAATAACCTTTTTGTACTTATTGATATTATAGTGAATGATTTTCAGACTGGACGAGAACTCGCAAATGTAAGTATATTATACCGAACTACGTTAACAATTATGGTATTCTTTATATTCATGTTTAAGATTACGTGCATGTTTAAATATATTCATTACAATAAATAATATTAGAGTTAAGGAAGGGTAATCGATAGAATTTCAATTCATTTAACCCATTATATTTTAAGAAAATGGCTGCTAATTAAAATCATTTTGGAAATAAATATTACATTTAGAAAAAACTTTACAAGGACGAAAAAAACAAATGGAAGGGATAAGGAGTGAAAAATTGCCGGCATGGTAACACATGCAAATGCTTCAACAATCAGTCAACGTAGATGGAAACCCTTTTTACATGCATGATAGTGATTCATCGATGTAAATCTCCGTCGTCGACACATCTGGTCCCCACACACAAATGGCAATATCAGCTAAAAGGGCCATTAATTCTTCTTTCTCCGCAGATCGTTTTGATCAAAAGTATTTATTAGTATTTCAAGATTTGCGGCTTCGGAATGGCATATTATGTGGTGGCGGTGGGCGGTGGCGGTGGCGGGAAAAAATACAGAAACCTTTTTGGATTGTTATGATCACCAACCAGGAGACTAAAAATTATTGACGACCACTGTAGCATTGTCCATATCTGCAGCACTGTAGCATCTTTTTCTTGGTCGCCGGCCTCAGTTTTGAGTTTTCTATGCCCCGCACTCCATAATTTATCCCTAAAGTCATCATGATACCTCCAATTTCATGCTTTATCAACTCAAATCCATCATATATTCGTCTTTTGGTCTTTTCTATTGCATGTCAATGGATCCATATTAATCTGCCATTCTTATACAGAACACGAAATAAACACCAACTTTACTGATTTGAATCAGCAATACACTGATCCATTCGTGCATATAATACAATAATATTAATTAATAATGAATCAAGTCATATTATTGACATGTAAAAGCTTTGTTTGGATCGGAATCGACTCGACAAATTGACCTGTATCACTAAAAATTTGAAATATTGATGACATTTTTACTTCTAAAAATCATTTTTGAATATATAATATAATTGAGAACATTTCATATACAATATTTTCAATTAAAAGTAAAATGTCCCACTTCATTTACTGAAATCCTTTAGGTTAGGTTGATTCATACAACTTATGTGTGGATTGGAAACTTACTAAACAAAGTATATGCTAATTCTCACTTCGGAGTTGAAGGTTCTGTCAAGTTCAACTTCTTGCAAGCAGTTCCAAGCAGCAAATAACCCCAAGTAGCAAGCAGCTCCAAACAACTCGAAACAGCCCCAAGCACCTTAAACCGCCCCAAGCAGTTTCAAGCAGGTCAATCAGCTCCAAGCAGCTCAAGTATCTTACTTCATCCGACTTGAATTTTTTTGAATAGAAATAAAATGTTTTGAAATTTAGGTAATAAAGAGATTATTTTAATTATTGTTAATAATATATTGTTTATTTGAACTTGTCTAATTACATTTAAATCACATACAAATATTTAATTATAAATAATAAAATAATTTAAGCGGCCCAAGTAGCTCCAAGCAGTTCCAAGTAATTATAAGCAGTTTTAACAGTTAGCAAGCAGTTTCAAACAGCTCAACTGGACAGGGCCGAAAACGCATGGTAGTTAGGTTTGAGAAATTGATCAACAAGGGGACAAGCAAATAAATTGGAGGGGTCGTTTTCAGAAAGTTTTGTGAATTTAGGGCCCAGAAAAAAGATGGCAAGGGTATGACGAACTATAGGACAAGAAATAAACTTTCAAACAGTGATTGAGCACATTATCATTGCCTTTTTTATTGGTGAATCAGAGCTGCTGGCTCGTTTCCATCCACCGTTTTGTTTGCATTATTTGAAATTTCCCGGCAAACTTGTACTCCTATTGAGTAGTAAATCTTAATTAGGACCCATATTGATAGCCCTTCATCTTTTTATTCTTCTAAACATATTATATAATATTCATTTTGTACTTTGTACATTACACAAATGTATATATTGTTCTACCTGTATTATAATATATTGACAAACACAAATGTACATTAAGTATTAGTCACATTCTTATTCAACCATTTACAGGGTATAGAGTTTTTTCGTTGATAATCTTTATGATATTATCGATCTAATCGAATACAAGAATTCTACAACTATTATAATATAGTTCTATTTTACTAATCCGTATGTCAAGTGGCCGATTTTTTTTTTTTTTTAAGTAAATCCACCATGGGTGGGGAATTTATTGGCACCCCAAACCAAAATAAATCATTTCTGGTACATAGAGTTTTACAGCCATCAGACTTATGCAAAGCTTCCAAACTTTTAAAAGAATAACCTAGTGCAGCTATTCTGGTGATCTAATACTATGGCAAAAAATCCATTCTTAAACCACTTACTTAAGAGAGCAGATTAGTGATTGATCCAGCAAACGTCAAAGCACAACTTTGCCACCAAAAGAGAGATTTCAAGAATGGAAGTCCAAAGTATTAGTCTAGATTGCCAAAAGAATTGCTAATCTAATTTATCAAAAATCCTGTAAAAGATTCATGGCTCCATATGAGATAATCTGGCATGTATGTATATGTTCTCTAGCATCTGTGCTGGAGAATTCTTTTTTATGCTTGTTTCCAGATCCTCTTCCATGAGTGTATGATTCTCCATCTTTGTGCCAGCTTCCAGCATTCATGTATGGAAAATAAAAACAAGCAGTACCATATATCTTGAAACCAAACATCAAAAAATGAATCTAAGTTGTGGCATTCCAATTTTATCAAGCTGTATTATGGCCTGAAGGCTAGAAGGAATCATGCTTGGTGTTAAATATTGAGAGGTTTGCAGCTCACAACACATTTTTGCAATATAGTCTGCAGCAGTGTTACCTTCTCAGAATGTGTGAGTGATAGGATGCATCAGATACATATTATGTAGTTCATGGCAAATAAAGAAATATTTCCAGTCTATTTTGTTAGGGTTTTGAATCCCTGTCAATGCTATGAAGTTGTCTGTTTCAACCTGGAAGTGTGCTAAATTCATTTGGCCCCCTAATTTGTATCCCAACTCTATTGCACATAATTCAACATTAATAATTGAAGTACATGTAGTGTATTGCATGCATATTCTCACAACATCTCCATATCTGTTTCTAACTATAATACCAATCCCAGTCTGTCCATTAGATTTATAATTAGCATCAACATTAATTTTAAAACCATTATCTGGAGGAATCCATTTAATTACTTTAACTGGTTTTGGCATTTTCCTTTTCAGGAATGGAGCTAAACCAATTTCAATAATGAAATGGTTCCTGATAGGGTTCCCAGTCAATGGTGATGCAGTAAAAATATTTGAGACCTGTCTAATGATCTACTGACACAGGGCCTGAGAATTAGTATTTTGGTTATCATATAGAAGCTTATTCTTCCTAGTCCATAAATTTCATATCACCACCATAGTAGTGACCCTGATGACAGAAGTATGGACCTTGGATAAGTCAGAATATGATAAATAAAATCTAATTCTCTGTCCCATTGATCTAAACTCAGTAACGCTGATGGCAAGTAACCTATGAATAATTGTCCAGAATTCTGCACTAGCCATACATGCGCTAAAAAAATGTTCTAAGTTGTCAGAGTTACAACAGTAAGGGTATTTGGATGGGAGATTAATACCAAATTTAATGAGCGTATCATCAAATGTGAGCAAATTATTTTTAATTCTCCAGATCAAAGTGGCCGAATTCCTCACTATCGCTTTGAGTGGACGCCTTTTATAGATAGAGGGAATGGGGAATTGGAGAAGCGGCCGAACTCTTCACTATCGCTTTGAGTGGACGCCTTTTGTAGACGGAGGGAATGAAGTTTTGGAGAAAGCCCAGAAACTAATTGGGGGAGGAGGGATTTGAACCCTGAACCTCTCCTAGTCAAGACAATGTGTTTGGTCAAGTAGACTACACCACTTGATTAGTATAGATAGTTGAAAACTATTTTAAGTTCAAGTAATATTTTTAAGAAAAAAGTGTTGTTGTACCCCCAAGTATTTAAAAAAATGCTAATGTACCCCTAAGTTTTTTAAAAGTGCTACTATACCCTCAAATGTATAATTTGGGCAGAATTTTCTTTTGCCAAGTGTAAAATGACAAGAATACCCTCACTATTATTTAATGGTAAGAAAGAAAAAATTTATGACGAAAATGCCCCAACCAAATCAATGAATAATCATCCCCTACCTAATTATTCATCTAATTCTCGCTTCCATTTTTACATTCACACCCAGTTAAGAAAAGCAATCCAAATCCATACCACCAGTCACCGTTACTTTATCGGATAAAAGCGTTTGAAGTCGAGGGGACCAAAATCACCGTGCCCAAAAATTAGTGTGAGCCGGGGGACCGAAACCGCCACACCCAGTAATAATTTGCGTGACTAGATCAAGGTGGCGAGATTATGGTAATTTCATCGATATTTTCAGTTTGTTGAGTTTTTGGATAAAAATGTTAACTTTTTTCAATACTGGTCTGCTAGATTTAGTCCGTTTTTTACTTATTTGCAGTCCGTATCTTTGTTATATAATCATATATATAATAATTATGATATATAACTGATTTGCAAGTGTATGCAATAGAAGTAATATATATATATGATACATATATCTGATATACTTAATTATTGATCATATCATATATATCAAAGACGTATTTTTTTTGGACTATAAAATAAGCAAAATATGGAATGCATCTAGAATTGCCCCTTTCAATAATATTGTGCATTTATTTTGTAATTTAGTGATATTGATTTCTTGAATTATTATTTTTTCGTGCCCATGAGCATTTGGGTAAAGGGAAAAAAATCCAACAAGTGAGGGTAAATTTGTCTTTTAATTCAAAATGGTGTTGAAAATGGGTTTTAGAGGTACACTTCTTTATTCAATATAATAATAGGGGTACATTAGCACTTTTGAATTACTCGGGGGTACATTGGCACTTTCTTATAAACTTGGGGGTACATGAGCTTTTAACCCTATTTTTAATGTAACCAGAATATATAATAGTATAAAGTATCTTAAGAAGCAATTTCACCTATAGTACTAAAAACAACTTCCTCACTAATTTTAATTAATTCCATCTCAACTCAATCAGACTAAGCGAAGGAAGTTGTAACTAATCATTATCATCAAGGAATAATCACAATCATTAGATGAGTAACAGTGACAAATCTAAAACTATCAACTCCTTTTTACCCACTTTCATGTCAATTGACATGATCTCTCACTTTTAGGAGAAAACATAATTATATAGCATTACTAATCTTAGGAGATTTCCTCCTCCTCTTGTTCTTTATTTTAGCTTTTTGAAAGGGAAGAAAGTGCAGCCGAAATACAAGCAGTAGCATGTACCAAGATCTAGATTTTAGATCTGGATTTGTAATTCTATGCTGTCAAATAAGAATTTATGTAAGATTGAATTTGAAACTCTAAAGCCTATATCTAAAGTGTTGCCACACGGCCTAAACTTAATCAGTTAATCGGTTAATTGATTAATTTAATATCAGTTGTTACATTTAGTAGTTTAAATGGTTTGGTAGCATGTTTTAAAAAAATTCATAACGGTTTGATCGATTAACTATTATATATATTTTATGTATCAATTAATTAAAATATTACGGTCTTACAATCATTTCTAACCAAAAAGAAAAGACAGATAGAGTATTCACTATTTACTATTTAATAAGTAACAGAAAGTAGCGGGCAGGGTACTGAAACTAAATAAATGTGGTCTGGTATGTTTGTTCATTGCGTTTCTGTAGTAATTTATTGGCAGGATGAGTTGTTGATCTTGGGAAGCCACACTTTAAACATGAAACTTTTGTGTCGTTGAAATTTGGCAATTGAATGCTACATTTCCTTCATTAATATTATTCCACTCCTAAGAAAGGCTAGTACGTATCTTTGTATGTGGATCAATTGATGTTATACCTGAATTTTCCGAAACTATTGAATTGTACGTACATTTTGGTATGCCGACTGAATAAATATAGTATATATATAAAACTGACTAAATTGGTACTTAAAGTATTAAAGCAAGTTGGAATTGATATAGGTCACAGGGTCCTAATCGTAGATCTTAAAATTTTTTGATTCGTAGGCCTTGTGTCGTTGATTTTCCTGATGCATGGGATGCTAATGGACATGTAGCATTAATGTGATGAAAATTATTTTAGAACAAAAAGGCCTGTCTAACCATCACCATTATTTAAGTTACAGTAAGATAAGATTGTTCTCTTTCTCCAATTTGAGAAAGAAGAAACTAGTTTTTTATACAAAGAAACTATTTTAATATTTCTAGTAAAGTAATATATTTAGGTGTAACTGGAATGACTTGCTGTAAGGATAAGAGATCCATTATCTCAAGGTTTGCAATGTAATGACATATTACAAATATATTCGAATCAACTCTATTTAATATTTAATTTTATGAAAGAATTTTAAATTAATATAATTTTACTAATTGAGATATTTCAATGAATTATGAAAGAATTTCGACATGTAACATAAACAGATGTGATAGAGGACATGACGATGTTTTTGCTCAGCACGCCCATTCTGCTCAGGTGTGTAAGGACAATAAATTTGGTATTGAATGCCCTTCAAAGCGAAATGAGTGCGAAGACGAGTATTAAGAAATTCCGTACCACCATCACTCTGAAATACCTTAATGCGAGCATAAAATTTATTCTTCACAAAAGGCTCAAATTGAAGATAAACGTCAACCAATTCCTACTTGTGACGAAGAGAATACAACCATATAAAACGTGAAAAATCATCAAGAAAAGAGCGTAGTAGGAAGATCCATTTCCAGATGTAACAGGAGCAGGTGCCCATAAATCACAATGGACCAAATCAAGCACACGTGATGCACATTTCTAATTCTCAATGAAGGGCTGCCTATGGCCCTTGGCATAAACATATGAATCACACATATGGGATTTAGGGACTGAGTAAGAAACAGACGATGCTCCAGTCTTAGTCAGAGTAGAAATAACTACAAGACTAGTGTGCCACACAAATCAAACGATACTCTTGATTTTCCAGATTCAACATAAGCAGTTAAGGCAACATCACCACAATCTAGAATATATAGTCCGTCATCACATGACCACGACCAAGAATACCATCGGTAGATTTACTTTTAATAAATAAAAGAACTATCATCAAAGCAAATAATGGCATGCAAATCCCGAGTTAACTTGCTAATGGAGAGTAAATTAGTGGTAAGGTGGGGCATGATCAAGACATCCCGTAGTGATAAAGATGTAGTGATTCTATTACTGATATGTGTAATTGGTAGAGACGAACCATTTCCAACACGAACACGGTTGGTGCCAGGATAAGGAATAACATGATCAAGAGCGGAGGAAGAGGAGGTCATATGACTTGTCGCACCAGAATTAGCTACCACTACTAGAATATCAAGCCATCTAAGGCAGTTCATCCTTCATGTGTTAAGGCAGAAAACAAATGCCTTCCCTGGTAGTGACTTAAATGAGAAAAATCATCTAAGGCGGTTCCTCTTCCGCCTTAGATGTTTTTGGATTTAAGGCGTTTGTTTCCGTCTTAGATGAAGGCTTATCCGCCTTGCTCAGTACTTACGAACTCGCTAGCATTCACGTCTGGATGATATGAATTGACTCTCTGCGAGTTCGTAACTAGCCAACGCTAATACTAAACAAATGGTTGATTGTTTTGTTACGACAGAAGCTTACGGATCGCCAGATGAAATACTAACGATATCGCAACACTGGAAAGCCTAGACTGTTATGAATGTGTGCGAGTTGTGACTTTAACCTTGCGGATCGCTAACAGTAGTTACGACTCCGTAAGGTAGCCTAACTTGTCATATATTCGTCTACTGACGAGACTAGTTACGAGAAACAGAGACGATCCGCTGGGTCTAAAGTAGCGAAATCGTTACAAGGCTAAGTAAACATGTAGGGTTAAACAACACGAGCCAGGTTACGACAGCAACGTGCTATTCGCTAGTAATACCGTAGCGATATCGCAACAGAAAAATTGCATATAATAAAAATTGTAAAAATATAAAATTTGTAAAAATTAAATTATAAAAATATAATTAAAATTGTTGTTTCGAGAGAGATAACGATGTCGTAAGAAAATCGCTTACGTGCATAGTTACGAACTCGCTACTAATCTCGCTTCATTTAAACGACGTCGTTTGAGCATTGGGTGAGCGAGAAAAACAGATGACGTTACGACTAAGCTAGATATTCGCCTGGTGTTAGCGTGAACAGTTACGATCTCGACAGAGATCAGATTGGGGAGGCAGAGAAGAACAAGCGATTGGGTAGCGATGGCGCAAAAACTAAGCTCAGCAATTTAATCCTGGCGAGTGATGTAGCGACAGTACAAGATGGTCGCAACAATTTTAATGTAACTGGCGAGAGAAGTATCGATATCGCAGTGAATTTGTAAGTGTCACGAAATTATAGGATTTGAGCCATTACCACCCATTTCCACTAAAATTGGGTTTCATTTTAATTGTCTAAGCTGTCAATTGCAAGATGCATGGTATGTAAGCACAAAACATAAACATGAAACACTATCAAGCCACACTTTATAAACTAATGGAAGTAATGGAACTCAAAAGTATATGCATCCATTTGACAAAAAAAGAAACTAGCTTTTATTGGGAATGTGAGGCCTAGAGATGTACCGAGATCTAATAAGGACCAAGTGTCTAGCCAATGCATCTCTACCATCCTCCAACTCCTTCTTGGTGTATGGTGCATGATTTTCCTCGATAATCTAAGAATATGAAATGTTTTTTAATACTATTAAATGCAACGTAGATAGTAATAGGTACAATAAGTAGGTTATAAGAATGCTTACGCGATGTAATTCCAAATTATCTTGAACAAGGCCAGCTACACACTCGCTTGCGTACAACATCATATAGTAACCGCACTCCCAATTTGACAATTGCTTTCGGTGCTGAAAGTGAAGAAGTATAACAAATGATTTGAAATGAAATCATAGTGGAAATAAGTGAGCATTGGATTTGTAATGTCACCTGAATCTGTATAAGGTTGAAAGGAAGTAGTGTGTCGTCATGTGCACTATGCATAACAACCTCTAATAAATCTGCAAATTTTGTAGATGGACCAAAGTGTAGCGGGTCCATCCAATACACTCGCTTCAACGATGGTATCATAGCTACAAAAATCCAATGGCCACTACATATTTTAAGAAATGAAAATGTAAGAACCCGTCACGAAGATTAGAATGTTTACGAAGTGCAAATATCCAATTGTAACAAAGAAAACTAACCTCTCTAGATATGGGCCTATGTAAATTGTCTTAGTCTTGTCACTAAGGATCTTAGAGAGATAAGCAAGTCGTGATTGATTACTTTCATTCATTTCTTGCAAGCATATTGGGTGCAAAAACCCAATGAAAGTCTTTGCGTTTAGAGCAAGGCATTGCATGTACCTAAATAAAAAATAGATGGGATATGAACGTATAATAGTGCACAAGTACATGAAAATTCGTAACTTGCAATACGCTAGAAGAGATGAGATCAAGTAGTTTACATTTGATGTAGTATAAGGATTGTTTCAGGAAGGGTTTTATAGTGCCAGAAAAGGGCAAAGTCTTCCCATGGAACGACTAATTCGCTCGCTTCGCCGAACACTTGTTTATTGGAGTAGAAATAGTAAACAGAATCCCGACTATGGTGGCCCACCAGATCAAAAAACGTGCGAAGGAATCCCGGGAGTGATTTTATGAATCCAACTTCTCCCGCCGACATCGGCTTCTTAGCTACCGGGAAATCTAGTTGGTCTACGACGGGTGAAGGTGTGTTTCTATTAATTGGGATAGAATTAGAATTCACATCAACGACCAACCATTTGGGCCACAAAAAAAAACGGCCCAAACCTTTACCCACTGTCGTGCACTTTTGATCCGCGACCGGTACCAACGCATCCTCCACTAACACATGTAGTATAGAAACCCTAACGAAACCAATAGGGACTTTGGCTTCATGATGTAGTGCCATGTCAGGATATGAATTTCCCATTGCAACGTGGCGGGGTTGAGAATTCATCCCACTTTCAGCGTACAACTTGCAAGAAGGGGAGTTCTAATATACAAATAAGGCATGTTTAATTAGGTCGAATTTGACATATGTAGGAAGAGTATATTTATAAAATATCAATAATAATGAGTTGTGTAGAATTATTCATTTCATTGAGGTGCAAGAATTTAATGTACCTTTGGTTTGGGATCAGATGGTTGTATGTGAACTTGCTTTTTGATAGGGGCCGAAGGTGTGCATATTTTGCTTGTTGGTTTCAACAATAGGTTGGTCAAAAGTAGGTTGGTCAAAAATAGGTTGGTCAACCTCATGTTGTGGTGGGGAAGGATGTGAACCTCTAGACGAGGGTCCGTTGATTGGATCGGTGTCACAAAAATCGGATGAAAGAGGATACTTTATAAAACAACATATATTGGCCAACATTGTTTTCAATTTCTTGACCTCTTGGTCGGATTTTTTGGCTTGGTTCAATGCTATTTGGAGTTTGGATGGTTTAGGGTCTTTACTACTACGTTTGATACCAAACGCCTCTATTTGAGTAACATAACCACCAATTCCCTTAGCTCTTCCCGGATGCTCGGCCTTCCCAAATGCCCTATGTAGCACATCGTGTTTACCGACTGGGATGAACAAGCCTTCTTCAACTTCACGCTCGACCTCGTTCTAAAAAGGTAGTATTGTAAAATAAAATTTATTATCGTCATCAATTGTTGTGTTTTGATTGTTTGATTGTAGTACTAAAATGGAACATGGTATGGCATAGTAGGTAAAGCGTACCACTCGATTAGCCACCCTTTTTGCCTCATCACTTGAGAAAGTCCCGTCTTTTTTAATTCTACCAAAGACGAATAATTGCTGTCTACTATATGTTGTAGGGTCTTCGGCAATGACTAGCTTGTTCGCCTCTTCCGCGTCCATGCCCCCATCCATAAGCTCTTTTACCTCGGTTTCCCTTTTTTTTAGAGGTCTTCCTCCCCACACCCAAGTACCCCGCCCTACCCCCGGTGTAAGGCATAACATTATCAACAGTGGCTTTGCGCTTCTTATCCCCCAAACCCTTTTAAAAGGTCTATGTTATTTTAGGAATAAAGCACTAATGGAAACAAAAATATTTGGCTAATTGGCATGAAACTATTATTGCAAGATCTAGTAAGTAAACTAACCTTTGCGTCATTTTCTAACCATCGCTTCTTGAATGCCTCCCAAGTAAGGGGTACAATGTGATTGTAACGCGTACTTGGATCTTGCCCGAACCTCGTGCCCTTTGGTTTGATATAATCCTTAGCAAGGGTATATTTGTGTTCTCGATGAGCCTTTGATGCGATTTGAAGAGCCTTCTTCTTCACTTGATCATAAGATGTTGCCTCGATAATAAAGGGGCGCTACAAATGTGATCAAAACTTAGTCACATTCACAATTTTCAATTGTAATTAAAAATAACAAGTGCCACACTAACCTTGCATTCCTTCCATATATCCTTCTTTATGTCGATGCTTAGTAGCCTCCAATCCTTTGTGTCTAATAGTGTGCGTATCCTACTCGTCTTAGCATACCAACTCGACCATCGCGCGGCATCATCGTCGGGCCAAATAGCAACACCAATGTCATTAAACTTGACATGTGTTAGTATTTTGTTATCGATCCTAATCTCTAATTCTCGACAGTGTGTGAGGAGTTGAGCTTCTTTCGATGCGCGACTCAATTCTCGTTGTCTTTTAACCTCACTTGAACCGCCAACAACATTCCCCCCCCCCCCCTCACTTGAGTCGGAATTACCGGAAATTGTTGGGCTATCCATTAAGCTTTCCCTTGCATAGTGTAATTAGTTAATGCCTAATACAACGCTAATAAGTCAAATTTGTACTTCTAAGAAATACCTTATGAAATATAATCCTAAAATTTAGGGCTAAACTTGCAAGTGACAACATTAAAATAAAATCTTGATTTTCGTTCGGGACATGCTTCTAACATGATATTTAGTAATAATATGATTAACGGAGGCACTATGTACAAGAAAATCAAATTTTTAGCAAATAAGAATGAAAAAAATCGTACCTTTGGTACATGACAAAGTTGTGTCGGGAGAATTGATTATGTTGGTTGGGGATGGTCTACCTTGTTTGTCCCTCTCCTACCCACAACAAAGGATGTTACCAAATTGAAGAAGCACAACTAAAGATTGACATTAATTGCAAGAATATAGAGAAAAAATGTGGTTGGGAATTCATTGCAAAACTTACCAATATTTTGCATTCAATTAGTGGCTAGTTCCACTTTGTTTTGACACAATTGATGTTTTGAACATGTATGGGATGGGATATGGAGATTTGATGTGAAGAAAGGTGAGGAGATTTGAGAAGATGTGTAAAAGTTTGATTTTTGGAGATGAAACCCGTAAGATGTGATGGAAAAGATGCCAAAAGTGTTGTGTTTTTCTGTTCTTTAACGTGTTCATTTTATTGTAGCTTACCTTGTTGCGAAATCGGAACTCTCTCGTTACAGCTTACTAGGGTTGTTACGATTTCGTGACATGCTCATGTGATAACTTTTTTATGGTGTACTTTATCTTTCTAGCGACATCGTAACTGAATCGCCAGAGCTATATAACATAATCTGACTTTTTTTACAACGC
Source organism: Sherardia arvensis (assembly GCA_948330725.1). Classification (NCBI taxonomy): domain Eukaryota; kingdom Viridiplantae; phylum Streptophyta; class Magnoliopsida; order Gentianales; family Rubiaceae; genus Sherardia; species Sherardia arvensis. Next base: position 20,315,771 of record OX415235.1, read on the forward strand.
ACTCATACATGCTTGGATCACGATATAAACAATATGATGTTATGGAATAAAACTCAAATTCTTCTTTTGTAAAAATTATTTTATTTGTTCCGTCATAAGCTGATGTATAACAGTATAGGGATTGATTGACTTAATGTGCACTTACACTATATAAAGCGTTTCAGAATCTAAATCTGTAATTGTAAGACATTAAGAAACTCTACAAATTAAGTGTATGCTTGTAAACGATGTACGGCGATTACCTTTAAAGACAACAGCAGAGTTGTTGTTGACACATGAACTACATATATGCGCAGTTCACTTGCTTTTGATTAGAGAAACTTGGTTTACTGTAACTCATGTCTATGATTACAAGTACAATTCATGAAGTAAACAAAGTATCATGCACACATACACTCACCAATTGTGATCACACATCATACTAACGATTATCGCTTCATAACATTGCATGTTGATGTACTAAGATGTGCTCTGATAGACATAATATTATGATCGATATCTTCCAAATTTAGTATTATACTGTCTATATAAAAAATGAAAATATTTTAGAATATGATTGTCCTTAACAAAATTGAAACTGAATTATCTTGGTTTTACATGGAGTTATGTTATATTGCTTATGTACATTTCCATGCTGATGTATAAAGACGTACTCTACTTGAGGTAATCTCATGACCGATATTTTCCAAAAAATGGTATTATACTCTCTCTTTTAAAAATGTATATATTTCAGACTTTTAAAGTGCTTCAAAAAAATAAAATTAATATTTTTTTAGTTATCTTCAAACTAGCTTGTTTACTTGCAAAATCGCTACTTTACAAGTTAACATAGTTAAACCCTAAACCCACAGACCCACAAACCCATGAAACCCCAAAATTCTTGTTGCGATATCGCTAGTCAATAAGTATATAAAAAAAAGGGTTTTTGGCTACTAGCGATTTCGCTATAGGTTTAATTAAATTTGATAAAATTATGAATAGAGCTTGTAGCGACATCGCTAAAGACACGCTTGACTGGCGGGCATATTAAAGATCTCGTAACTGAAACTGTAGGTATGAGAGACTTACTTACGATGTCGCTAGTAGGTTTAGGTAGCTACTCACGTGCGAGGTAGCGATTTCGCTACACAACTGAGTATATAAAAAAAATTAGGGATCGGGTCTAAAATTAATTAGCCCCAAATTGAAACCGAGAGAAACCAGACGACACATACAAATCCGGCCTAAATCCCAGCAATGTAGCCGACGTTATGCCGCCAAAAACCAGGGGTTCTGGCAGTGGAAGAGGCCGGTCGGGTTCTAGTAGTGGTAGGGGACGGGGAGCAGCCGGAAACAAGCGCCGCCGGACTGAGTACGAGAATGAGGAGGTTCACCCGCCGGCGGCACAAGAAGTTCCTGTTCAGCCACCCACCGGAGATGCCGGAGCTGATGTTGATGGCGCTGCCAAAGATGCCACTGCCACTGAAGAGGCAGATACTCCAGAATTCTTCAATGACGCCGCCAGAGCTAGGTATGCTCGCTGTTCTTCTCGGAAAATAGTTAATAACAATGTGTTTGACAGTTGTGTTGTGCCAACTTTGCAAATCGATTATGTGCTAGACCACATTAGGGAACAACATCTAGACTATTTAATACAACTCCCCGAGCCCATTTACCTAGAGGAGCTCTTACAGTTTTATGCAAACCTAGGGTTAGAGGAGGGTTCGGATGATATCACTACTATTATGAGAGGGGTGAAGTTTAAAGTAGATAATTTTATGATAAACATGTGCTCAAATGTCCCTACAAGAGTCGTGACGATCTCAGGTCTACCAAGAAAGATGGGCCGTACGAGGTTCATTATGAACAACGCTTTCCAGCTGTTAGCCCCAAACAGCCGTTGAATGCGGGTGAGATGGGCATGAAGTTGTTTGGGAGAAAATCAAATAGGCCTGGTACAACTAGGAGATACCCGATCCACAGGCTAACCGAGGAGCAGCGATTAGTGTTTGAACTAATCTGCGGGAATGTGTTGCCATCCCTTGGTCATGCCTGCAAGCCAACAGTTTGCAGCCTCATGGTGTTCTACCACATCATGGAGAAGATTCCAATCAACCCTAGCTACACTATTCTGACACAGATGATGAAGATGGCGAGGCACAAGACCGCGGCGCTTCCATACGGCGGTTTGATTACAGTCTTGATCAGGAAAGCAGGAATTTTCCCAAGAGGCCGTCCGATGCCGCTTGGCAAGTACGACAAGGACTGGCTAAAACACAAGAGATTGGAGATGAAGGCTGAAGGTAAGTACGGGAAAAAGAAAGAAGCTGAAGAGGCTGCTAGAAGGGCACGTGGTGGTGTATCAGGTATGATAATGCTCACATCTTTACATATTTTTTTGTTTTTGTATAAGGGAGTAGATAGTGCTCACTGGTATTATAATGCTCACATCGCAAGTTTTGTATGTATTGTAGATGCTGTATTTGATGCCCGTGGTCGGCTAGTAGTGTCTCTGGTCAATTGGTGAATGAGATTGAAATGGCCGAGAAGAGGTCCAATGCAAACAACGAGTATCTCAACAAGTTGGTGGCAAGTGGGTTGATAGACCGTGAGTTGAGCGATGACGAGGAGGTACCGGATTTTCTAACTACATTCCCAAGAACACCGAATCTGCCAGGCCAAGTGTACAACAGCCGAAAGAGAGCGCCAAGGACCCGTTGCCTGCAAAGGGGGAATCTGAAATTGGTACTGACGAAGAGGAAGACGATAGTGATGGAGAAGCCGATGTGGATAGTGACGGGTCTGATGGGGAAGATGATGTGGAAAAGTATGAGATGAAGAGGAAGGAGAGATTGATTGGTGAACCCGAGTTCGCCGAGGAATCAAGTGAAGTCCATGCTGAGAAGACATGCCAACAAACACAAGATGATACGACTCCAATTGGCCAAGACAAGGAAGAAAATGACCAAGGCAAGCCACAAGATGACCAGGAGAAGGGTGTTGAAGATGCTCCAGTGGAGAAGCTAGATGGCGTAGAAGATAATTCGACCGATGATTTGCACGCCGTTTTAGTTACAAAAATTGGGGATTTTTTTGAATTGATACGCTGTCGTTTTGTACTCTAACGAGTGAGTTGCGTTATCGTAAGCTGTATTGTTATACCCCAAGCTAGGAAGTTACGAGCTAGCTACTGTCTGTTATATAAATAAAAAAATTGGGGATCTTCAAAAATCAAAACGCGAGAAAATCAATTGAATCCAACCCAAACACAAAAACCGTCACGCTCAAATCTCCCAACAACAATGGCTAGGACTAAGCAGCTTGCACACAATCCGTTTGTACCTGCTCAGCAACCACCGGCACAGGCGGGTCCATCTCAGGCACCGGCAACCGCGACTCAGGCTGCTGGTTCAAGCTCTACCAAATTTGACAAGGCCAAATTCGTAAGTTTTGATGCTTCTGAAGCCTATTTTAATTTCATGGAGCTTAGTGACTTGCTAGAATGTTATGTGGTAGATTTCAATCAAATTAAAGACTTAGGGTTAGAAAAAGTGATGGAAATCTTTCAAAGCCACGACATGGGTGAGCTATTAGGTTTGAATTACGCGGCACATAAAGATGAAACGTGCCAGTTTTATGCTAATTTCCACCAACTTATCGAGGAAGAAAAGGAAACGGGTAGGTGGTTTACTAGGGTAAATAAGAAGGACTTTGAGATCGGGGAGGAAATGTTTAACAAGGTATTAAATGTGTCTTATGCTGTAGAGGAAGATTTCGGTGATCCTCCTACCCCTGGTTTTTATTGTAGGGAACAATGGCCCGACAAATGCCATTCTTGACCTGGAGCAAGTGGCAGAATTTACGGAGAAGTATTTTGGTAGGCAAAAGGACAATTTAGGGAAGCCTAGGGATTATAAGATTGATAAGCTTAGTTGTGAGGATAGGATAATATATGAGATGGATGCTAGGTCTGTGGTTCCAAAGGGAGGATGGATCACCGAGATGAACTACACAACGGTAAGCATGTTTTATTGCGTAGTGGAGGGGATAAGGTTGAACCCGGGGCATGTGATATTCGAGCACATGCGACGCAGTGTTTTCGAAAATGGTAGAACAGTGAAGAAGCTACCATATGGTAATTTCATTACCAGATTTTGACCAACGAGCACCCTAAGATGAAACTGTCTCCTAATGCGGTAGAGTGTTGCTTCTACACAATGTCCTACTTTGAGAGGAAAGGGAAATGTGAGTTGGTTGACGGCAAGTGGGAGAAAACAGGGGTGGGTTCCAAAAAACCACTTGAATTTGATCCAGAAGAAGTAAGAGAAACTGTTGAAGGTACGCCTCACTACATTTCTTGTTCATTGGTTTATCACATGTTATTTAGTACATAATTCTTCAATTTGATTTGCTTCTATGAACAGCTGTACCCTCGGTGGCGTACTACAAGGGGCTAGAAGATACTGTCGACCTTATGAGGCAGCGTGTGGCCAAAATAAATCAAAATTGCTGGATAACAGAGAAGGTGATACGTGGAATTGAGAGGGCGCATTCCAAGAAAAAGACAAAGGTCGATCCACAAGCTCCAATACAGACCCCACCTCCTAGCAAGGATGATTAGATTAGCATTCTATGTTGGCTAGTACTTGTACTAAATTCTCGAATTTAGGGTTTTTTATAAATTTTTGTGTCTCCGACAAATTAGTATCGAATAATTTTTGCTGTTATACATGTTGAATAACATTTCTATTTTAATATATGTACTTATATTAGTAATAATATTGTGCTTTGTTTAATATTAATAATCTTAACAAATGAGTTAAATTTAAATTCATCCGAAGTGACGACTTACTTGCGATGTCTCAACAGTCAAGTTAGCAAATAAAATCAATAAAAAAGGGACCTAGCGATATCGTAACCAATCAGAATGGAGAGACAGAAACTAATCTGCGATTTGAAGCTGGTTGTAGCGAGTTCATAACAAACACGCTCCAGTTACGAGTTCGCTACTGAGCAATTTTAGTTACATTGGTATTGAGCGACGGGTGTTACGATTTCGCTAATGCTAAAGCAGGGTTCTTTTTTGTTTGAATTACGTGAATTACATGAATTATTATCCTAAATTCAATCACAAATGAACTTTAATTATAATTACCATGAATTGAAACAAACATTTGATAGAAACACAATATTCAAAACCAATGATAATCAAATATGCTACTTGTGTTTTTTACTCTTTTTGGTCTTCTTCTTCTTTGGTTGCCGCCCCTTCCTCTTTGTAGTTTTCCCTGCAGGATTAATCCACATGCCTTCTTCATGATCCAAAGAGGATCAATTGGAGTTGCACACCGACGCACAAACAATGTCATCATCTTCCTCTAGAGTTTCGTACACAGAGGGCGGAATGGTGTCTTTAGAAACAGTGCAGTCATCATCGAACAAGCTGTCACCATAGATGAATGTTTTCTTTCCATCAACAACGATCTCCCAAAGAGGATCAATTGGATCTTCCACATAGAATACCTGATGAGCTTGAGTTGCCATGATGAATTGATCTTCTGTAGACCCAAGAATTCCCCTATTGACTAGAGTCATGCCTAAATCCTCTAAGCGCACCCCTTCAGCTTGATCTACCCATTCACATTTAAACAGTGCGATTCGGACATGAACAAAGTCCATTTCCCATATATCAGTAATGGTACCAAAAAAACCATTATCGCCCTCTCCAGGTACTGATACGCCACTATTTTGGGTTGCAGATCTATCATCACTCCACTTAGTACCAAACGTGTATCCATTGATGTCGTACCCGCTAAACGACGTGACTGTGCCGAGGGGTCTCTTTGCAACCCATTTTACAACATCAGGGTGTTCACCGCCATTCTGCACATGTATTTTGAGCCAACTAGTAAAGTCGCTGCAATGAGTTTCAAGAATCCTAGGTTCCAACCAGCTCGGGTGTGTTGACCTAAGCTCATTAAGGTGAACATCAACATAAGGAATCACTTCATGATGGTTGCGCAGAATGTAGAGATGGGCTATAGAGATATCATTGGAAGAAGGGCTAACTTTAGACTTATGTCGTAGTCCGACACCATCCAATCTACCATCGTGTCTAGAGACCGGCAATCCTATAGTAGGTACATCCTGTAAATAGTTGGTACAAAATTCTATTACCTCTTCCGCGACATATCGCTGCACTATACTTGCATCTGGTCGGTAACGATTCTTAACAAAATGCTTGAAAATGCTCATGTACCGCTCGAATGGATACATCCATCTCAAGTATACTGGTCCGCAAAGCTTCACCTCCCGCACCAAAAACTATCAAATGAATCATTATGTCAAAAAATGGAAGGGGGAAAATACATCTCTAGCCTGCACAATACTTCAATTACCATATCCTGCAATTCATCCAACTTACGCCGACTCACTTTCTTGCGACATATCTGTTTAAAAAAATAACAGAGCCTTGCAACTGCGTCTCCAACGTGAGAAGGCAAGCAACCTCTCAGAGAAATTACGTTCAAATCCTGCATCAGATTGTTGCAATCGTGCGACTTCATTCCCACCAATTTCAGCTCAGCAGTAGATACACAACTACTAATATTAAACCATATTTAGAAGGCACCTTCACTGATTTCAAAGTCTTACAAAAACTCTCCTTCTCCTCAGATGACAAGGAATAACAAGCAGGTGGTAAGTATGTCGTGCCTACTTCTTCTTGCACGGGAGCAAGTGACATCCTTATGCCAAGATTAACTAGATCCTTTCTAGTTTTCAATCCATCCTTACTCTTCCCTGGTGTATTCAAGAGCGCCCCAACCAAAGCTTCACATACATTCTTCTCTATATGCATGATATCTAGACAGTGGCGCACATCCAAGTGCTCCCAATAACCAAGTTTGAAAAATATCAAACATTTCTTCCAAATCGTAGTTTGTGTGCTTTTCTTTTTTCCCTTTCCCAACACGTTATCCATGCCCGATACTTTTGCAAATATTTCAGAATCTGATAATGGGACGGGGGCAACGCCATGCTCTTCCTGACCGTTAAACCACTTCTTAGCACTCCTCCATGGATGACTTCTAGGAAGAAATCGTCTATGACCTAGATACACAGGCTTACCACCGTGCTTTAATTGACAATGGCTATTATTGCTCACATACTGGACATGCAAAATGACCTTTCACAGAATACCCTCCAAGGTTACCCAACGAAGGGAAATCATTGATGCTCCACATCAACATGGCTTTAAGCTTGAATTCCGCGTCCCCTCGACTTCCGTCAGGAATATGAATCCCATGCTTAAATAAGGATTCCAACTCCTCAACAAGAGGCGCTAGATATACATCAGTGTCACTACCAGGCTGCTTAGGCCCCGAGATCATAGTGTTCAAAAGCACATACTTTCGTTTCATCATCAACCATGAAGGTAGAATATAAATAACAATCATCACTGGCCATGAACTGTGGGTGCTGGACATGTTCCTAAAAGGGTTCATTCCGTCAGTAGATAGTCCTAAGCGCACGTGTCTAGGTTCGTCAGCAAATTCTGGGTACATAGCATCCATCTTCTTCCACTGATCACTATCAGAAGCGTGAGATATAATATCATCATCTTCCTCTCGAACCCTATCGGCATGCCATGTTAACAATTTTGCATCAACTGGATTGGCATACAAACGCGTCAATCTCGGTTTCAAGGGCATGTACCACATCACCTTAGTAGAACCTTGCTTTGTCGATGTTGTCACTGTTTCTCCACATACCTCGACCTTTCCCTCCTTCTTTTTCCATCTAGACTCACCGCATACCTTGCAATCATCCCTCAAAGAATCAACACTCCCCCTATACAACATACAATCATTCGGGCAAGCGTGAATCTTAGTAAACTCCATGCCCATAGGACACAATATCTTGCGCGCAGCATATACCCTGTCAGGACATAAGTTGTCCTGAGGAAGTAACTCCTTAACCAACTCTAGCAATTCTGTCATTCCTTTATCTGAAATACCATGCCTTGCCTTTAGGTTCATTAACAAAAATTTTGCGCCCAGTCTAGAATGCCTAGCCCCAACATATAAGCTTGTCTGTTTATCGTCATACATTGCCTCCAACATACTTTTCTTCCCAACAAACTCCATTACAACATCAACGCACATGTCTGAAAGCTGTTCATTATACTGCAGGATTTCCTCGGCGCTACCCTCCTCCATCTCAACCTGGTCACTTCCATAATGGCCTTCCCCATGCCAAACCCATTCTGTGTAGGATTTGTCAAAACCTTTACAAATTAAATGTTCACGCACTACAACAATATCTTCAAATATGGCGTTATTTCTACACTTGTTGCATGGACATCTAACCCCTCCTATGCTATTCTGCCTAGAATTTCGCAACCCAACATCTAAGAAATTTTCGACCAAATCTAAATACTCCTTCGACAATCGAGCATTCTCGTTCATTATTCTTTCGCGGTCCATAATTCACAAATCCTTCAAAAAGCTACTCAACTGCGTAGAACCTTCAACAATTATACTAACCCACTGACTTCCTGTCATAAACTACACACTGAAATAACACAAAGAACAAAATCAACCAAACGACAAAGAAATTATTACATAAAACAACCAAAATCAAGACAAAAACCAACAAATTACGAGGGTATTACGTACCTAATCCAAGAAGGCAACAGTCATACCTCCAACCAATATGAATTAAGCATCCATTTGTGAATCCGAAAATACCCACCTCAAAAGTACTTGATAGAATCTGTTTTTTTTAGTTTGAAAGGCCAATCCTTAAAAAACTGCGACTGCAAGCGGATGCCTTCAGATATCGCCACTATTCCGTTGACTCTTCAGTGTAACTTGCGAGTTCGCTACAACTCAAGCACACAAACTTGCACTGTAGTTCTAAACTGGCGTGTCAAGTCACGATAACGCTACCTTCTCGGTCATCCACTTCCGACCCAGTTGCGACAGGCAAACATTTACAAGCCTACCTAAATTATGAGTCACATAAGTAACGATATCGCAATAAAAAAAGTATTGAATCATTTTACTGGCGACTCTTCGTTCCGACATCGCTACAGCATCGTTTGTCTTTCTGTATTGGTGGCAATGTCGTGACGACCTATTACCTTTAAGGCAGAAGATCTTTTTTCGCCTTAATGTCATATTTATTTACGACACAACCCACTTCCGCCTTTAATCTGTGATTTACGTCTTAAATATATATATATTTTATCCTTGCTAGCGAGGCTTGCGAACTCGCAAGTATGTAGCAAGGCGGAAAATAACGCGCCCCCATCAAACGCCTTAAATATGTGTCTTGCACCCACCCCATTGTAGTAGTGTACCCAACGTTGATTTGACGAACAATAACGATTTAATTTGTCAGCAATCCAACTACTGGAGCAATCCCCCTTAGATAAAAGCGCCAGACGAACCATAATGGTAGATGGGACCTAAAATTTGACATATCAAAGGAAGTCCAAAAATGAAGACATCAACATCCAAGCGCGCAATGCACGGCAGAGGGAAAACAAACAAGCGGGCGCGTGACGACACACACGAAGAGAAGGAGGTTGCGCACTACTCGGGCACCAGAATAAGACGCGTGGCTGGAGACAGAGCATGCAGTACACGCGAGATGAAGGAGAGTGAATCTGAAAATAGAAGTTGCAGAGACTCCAAAACGCAAAACATACCAGCAGAGAAACAACAGATAGCGAGCGAAGAGCCGTTAGAGATGTTGAAGGCAGAAGAGCACGGAGGCGACGGTGGCTGATGAGCACGGCAGCGCCGATCGAGAGCCGGAAAGAGAAATTGATGGTGAATTAGCGTGATACAGAAACTCCGTAACAGTGACGACGGTGGCAAAGCCGGAACAGTGGCAAGTATAAATAATAATAATAATACTTGAAAAAGAACAGGATGAAAAGATATACTTTTTAGGATCGACTGCAATTTGATACCATGATAGAGGTTATAGAGGGAAAAGCTCAATGATATGTAGACTCGAGTCGATTTCAGTTTTATTCGCCTCTTTCCACATTGGTCCATCTGGCGAACCTACGGCCTCTTTGTAGGGTTTTGGTTCAGTTTGAAGCATACACGTTATATAGTTAGAACCAAACGACTTCTTAATCCTCACACATTTACTACGCCTTAGTTCATCCACATGTTATTCTTTATCCATGAGTTCGTTACGCATTTCTACACTCGTAAGTCCTTTTGGATGATTTTGCCCTTTCTTTGGCAGGAACACATCTTCAAAGAAAGTAGCATTTCTTGACTCCATGATCGTGTTCTTGTGGATATTTTGGTGTTTAGATTAATGTACTTGGAAGCGATAAACATAACTCTCATGGGCATATCCAATAAAGATATAATCAATCGTCTTAGATCCTATCTTTAGCTTCTTAGGGGTCTGATTATTACCTTGTCAGGCACCCCCCCCCCCATTCATAGCTCATAAGGAGTTTTATCCTCTTTCTTCCTTTGTATCTTATTTAAAAGATAGTTAGTTGGCTATCTGAATATCCTCGTCCCTCCAGACACGCATATTTTTGGTAACCTTGAATTTATTAGCATTCGTTCGTTGTCTCTTTAAGAGTACGACTCTTACGTTCAGCCACACTATTTGATTGAGGTGAGTAAGGGGCGGTTGTTTCATGAATAATGTCTTGTTGAGCATAATATTCTGCAATCATCCATATTCACCTCCATGGTAGTTCCTAATCACCTTGATCTTTGCATCAAATTGATTTCAACTTCCGCCTTGTAGAGAATAAATTTCTATTGCCTCATATTTGCTTTTCAACAAGTATACACAACAATATTTCGTGCAATCATCCACGAAGGAGATGAAATACTTGTTATTTCCTCGAATTTGTACAAGGTTTAGATCTCATATATCGTTATGGCTCAAACCATCGGTTTGGTGTTTCTGCTTATTTGTTTGAATGACACACTATTCATTTCCGCTTCAACACATGTTTGATAGTTTAAGGTCAATTTTAATGTTGGGTATGTTTTTCGAGTTAATTAATCTTAAAATTAAATAATAATTAACATGTCCTAGTCTACAATGTCATAAATTGGAAAACTCAATCAAATAAGTGGAAGTGGAAGATTCTTTTATCATTTTTGGGGATTACAACCGTAGTAATATCAAACATGCCATCAAGCTCATACTCCTTTCCCACAAACATAACCCAATTTGTCAAGACTACCTTATTAGCCTCGAAGACTAGCTTGACACCATGCTTGATCAGAGCAGAACTGGAAACTAGGTTCATGCAAACATCAGTAACATAGAGCATGCTCTTTAGGGTAAACTCATATCCTGAAGTCATCTTGGGGATCACACTGCCCCGTCCTTTCACCATCGAAATTATGGAGTTTCCCGTATAGATGGGCTCACCATTTCCCCTTCCAGGAACTTGGAAAAATCTTCCTTGGCACTACAGATATGCTTGGTGGCACCGGTATTGATCCACCATGCAATGGGGTTTGAATCAGCCAGATTAATCTCAGAAATCACCACACACATGTTGATTTTTCATTTGCACTGTAGATAAGTTAATTAACCATGTTGCCTTCGTTCTTCTTTGCCTTCTTCCGGCCCTCGAAAGATTATGTGCGCTGATGTCGCAGTAGAAACACTTGCCAATGACTTTTGTTCTGTTTAGAGACTCCACCTTTAGGTGCCAATTTGGAACCCTTCTTGGAGTTTCCGTCTATTCGTCTTTGGGCCGCCGCCAGCCTCAACCAGGTTTGCTCTAACCTGTCCAGATTCGTTGCTCTTCTTGGGAACTCTACGGTTTGATTCTTCCACGTGGAGCTTATGGATAATATCCACTATATGACTATAATTTTCTTCTTATTCTTTAGATGATTCGTAAAGTCTTTCTATGAAGGAGTCAGTTCTCGATAATGAAAAATACCTGCAAAGTTTCATCCAGATTAAGTTATTCAGCTAGCATTTCATTGATGATCATTTTTCATTCTTGGGCATAATCGACCACTAATCTAAAGTTAACGAATGTGTAATCGACAATTTTCCAACCTCACAATTTTCAGAGCCAAGCTCGTCTCGTTTGATTGAGCTCTTTTTCAAGAACTTCTCAGAGCACCTTTGCAGGCTTCTTGTTGTGATAGATACCCTCCATATTTCCACTCTGCAAGCACCATACTCGATGCCTCCTTGGTGGCATCGTCAGCCTCTGGATCACCCTCTGCTGTTGGATCCTCAATCATAAATCGGTGTGCATTCATCGTAGTCAAGATAAAGGAAATTTCGGTTTTCCGCATGAAGAAGTTCATGCCATTCTAAAACTTTGTTGGCCTCTCCAAATGAGATACATGCAGAGTTGGCACCACAAGTTGGACAACGGAATTGCTGCTACTAGACACCGTTCCGAACACAGTGAAACTTTATACGAGTGTACTTTTGTAATTCGTACAACTTGGAAAAATACCATACACAAAGTAGTAACTAGAGGGAGTTTTAAAATTAGATATGAATAATTATGAATCTATAGTATTGAACAGATAAGCACGAAACTAGAGCACAAATAACTGAAAAGTTGGCTTTCCTGTAATTCTGTGAAATTACCAAATTTATCATGGAACCTAACCTAATTTGTAGTAGACTAATTTATGGGATGCGTGTTTAAATTGAGAATTTTTGCAAAATTATTTTGACTAATTCATGTAGTATCCGTGTCTAATGGTTTTTTTTTCCTTCTGACCCGGATTTCTGAATTGCTTTAGATCTGATCAGTCTTATGTTATTTAGAATAGTGCCAATTGAGTTCCTCTATTTATCTGTATTTAGAGGGTAGATTTAATTAGTGGCGAAACTATACGCCATTAGTTGGGAATACATGGTAGATAATTTGTGACAGCTGTTTTGATTATAAATTATCTGAATCGGGTTTCTTTGGTGCTTAATGTTGTTGAGATATTAAATCTAGGTCTAGGCTATTCCAGCTAGATTGTATCTTAATTAGAGAAATAGTCAGTTTATCTATTCTTGCCGGCTATCGACAAAGTAAGAAGAAATTGGACTGGGTGTGCTATTCTCGAAGGTCTATAACTGATTGGTTTGTACAACTTAATAAATTACTGAGCCAGTGATCGAATGAATTGTTAATGTGGATTTACCTGTTACCGGATTGCATTGTGTGAGTGTCTTCGCGTTAATTGCATTTTTATGTTAGTTGTTATTTGCATTCATAGTGTAGTTTAATTTAGTTTAGTAGTTCATTAAACAAAATAATTCAAACTCAAGGGTGGTTTCTAACCAAAATTGCATCTTTAGAAATAAGAACTTGACTACACTATTCCTCGTGGGATCGACCCTGCTTTCTCTCTACTTGAATTTAAACATAATTGTTTGCAGGTTTATTTGGTAGAAAAATGACCTATCAAATCTCCAAGAGGCATACATACATCAAGGATCACACCACAGCTACTTCACTCAGCTCTGACCTATGTACAATTGATCAACCTTCCTGTGGATTTCCTCACTACCAATCTAGGTGTCGACTTGTGTTTTGCATTGCAATTCGTTAATAGACTTCTGGATTTAGGTGTTAGGTTATCCCTCAGTAAACAAGAATGTAACATGAAAACAAATTCAATGTTCGTTTGGAGGCATTATCATGCTTTATGAGCCTCTTGGCTCTATCGTTTTAGCCATCAGCCATGTTTTAGGTTTGATGTATCACTTTCTCCTTTGATGTATGGCGGACACCGGCACTTCGACGACGAACCTTGCTCACGAACTGACCTGCAAAACAAAGTCTCGAGTGTCCCGAGGGTAGACACTATGACGCTCAAGTTAGTATGAGGCGTAAGGCGTATTGTATGTAGTATGAGATAGAAAAGGTGTACCAGACCTTTGTTGTATTTATATGGCTACAATCCGTAGGTCATCAAGATATGCATTTATGGTATGAATACAACTCTTATGGGAAAGTTTACAATGGGACATTAGCCTAAAAATTGAAGGAAGTTCACATCATTATTGTAATGCACGTGAGTCACAAAAAATCAACTTCCAACATAAAGCAAATATACTTCACTTCTATCCAATTTAAATCAGTTGTATAGTCAAAACAAATAAACATCAGAAGAATCAATTAAGCACCTGATGACTTGGACTTGAGATTTTATAATCAAAGTGTCTGACTCAATAAACCCATCTAACACCTTTGATAACACATTTTTTGTTTAAATCAGTGACTATATATTTACATGTAATACAGATTGATGGTGGTTGAGGCTTTTTATTGGTTACCTGGCCATGAATAGAGCGTCGTGATAGGCTCTACTGATCATCTTCTTGTATGACAAATTTAACTCCCGACTTACTGATTCCGCTGCCTTGATGATTGAGTCATCGGAAGCTGCGGGCGGGTCCTTATATAATTAATCTATACTTTAAACGTCGATCAATGTTATTCGCGTCAATATTGTTTTCACTGTAATCAATTTCGCTTAATTCTTAACTACTTATTTTATTCAGCATGAAGGAAACAATAATTGAGATTGTTAATCAAGTGACAAATGATGATGAAATTATTCAAATGAATCGTACGGTACAAAACTAATTATCCATATAAAACACCTTTTATTTTGAGTTTCGTCATTGGAGGCTGGTAAAAACAAAAACCCTAACTATATGTGCACTATTTTTGAAAAGAATCCCTAGACGGGTCAAACACGGGATATGCTTTGGGCCGTCCTATGTGGATTCTATGTCAATTTTTTTCTCGTGCTTGTTGACGTAGCCTCAATCAATAACATCAAAACGATCGTCGACGGTGCGTCGGCCTTCGGGCCGAGCACCCGTCATCCGCGAGGGATGTTACCTGGTTGATCCTGCCAGTAGTCATATGCTTGTCTCAAAGATTAAGCCATGCATGTATAAGTATTTTTGATGTGTCTACCGTTTGAATCAAGGTGTTTACCCTTGAACGACACATGTCAACGTGACTGTGGTATATTGCTCATGTTGAAGATCCATGATTAAAGGTTGATTGGCCTTGGATGTAGATTTGTTGTTAAGCAGTTCATGACTTTCACATCAGCTAAATGATATTCATGAGGGCAGAGCACTTTCGATTTCCCCCCCACAACATATATAGGGGCGACCCAAGAATAGTAGCTCGAAATGCCAGATCAGTCGGCACAGACGCTTACATGCCGAGAAATGTTATTGGTGCATAACATTTCATAGTCGGTTAAACTCGACCCTTGTTGGATCATTTTCGGGTCGGGTCGGGTCACGGGCCGGGTCGGCTTACCATGACCAATGACAAACTATCTTCTGAAACTAGAGTAAAATTACTTGAAACCATAAATTCTTCCCTTATATAGAGGCAACTTAGATAGTGAAATGATTGACATTGACAAGATACAGTACGTCATTATAGTCAAAGTTGAAATCTCTTAACTTGATAATGATGAGATTATAATTGGATATGAATTAGAATTTTAAATTTCAACATACAATACGTGTAGATCAAGGTTGTCAAGGTTTGAGTGAATTTCGAATGACTGTAATGAGAAGCCTAAGAAGAAATCTTCCGTTAGAAAAAATGAGAGTCTGGGAGTCTGATGAGAGCTATTGCTTCTTCAATAATGAGATATAAGCTCAGTCTGGATTTCTTATGCTTGGTAATTGCAAGTTATCTCCCATGATAGCTTGGAAGAGATCTCGTGAGATGTCCATGTTACTCATGATAGTCCTCTGAGCAGGCAAGCTTATTTCTTTTGCCATTTATGCCAAATGACGCGCCACTTTATTCTGCTCTCTCTATATATATGGTTGAAGGACACCTGCTTCCCGTCTGTCATATTCCAAATATGCCAAATGAGCCTCTCCACCTTCCATGTGACATGTGAAGGTAAATTATATGGTACACTAGTATTCCAATGTATGGTACAGTACATATTTTTATTTCAATAGTAAATATTATGCTAATATATGTGATGCATACATTAGTAATATTCGTTAATATATACATGTATTACATTTACATGCATCTAGTTCAGTATTTTACTCAACGTCCTAGAAATAGAAGAGATAAAGAAATGTAGTAAGGCTGGTCGTGTGCCGCCTGGTTCAAAGGTTGAATTTTCAGAAGAGGCGATTGACGAGTAGAAGCATGTTGTCAGAATTGCTGATGAGAAAGTTGCACTTGCTTTGAATGCTTATGATCTGGTATAGATTCCGTCTTATATTCTTCTTCTATTCATCAACTTATAAGCATATACACAAATCTCGTTTAATTAACCATGTCATCTCTTTCATATTTCATAACTGTCTTGTTAGGATTGCTGGTGATCTTCCCAAATCCCTCTTCAGCTGATACTCAGGCTGCCGGAGTTGTTTTGATCAGGATAATTCCAAACACTCACACATCAACACACACTCACACACTATCATTAAAGAAAGTAACCCACAATTCCCCACTTCATACTACTACTGCTGGCTGGGCCTTACAGTCAACCTCTAAAGCCCATCTCGAACCTTATTGCTATTGGATAATGATTGCATTACCATGTATAGAAAAAGTATATTTTGGTCATGGTTGTATTACCATGTTTAAGAGGATGTATATTCCTTGTAGAACATTCATAATATACGCATTCCTTGTAAGGATTAGGATTGATGGACCCGTGGATCCATCCTCCGCGCATCTCGAGCCCACGACCCTTCTCGGGCCCTGGTCCGAGAATGAATGAGGCCTGAATATGAACCATGGACTTATCAGTAGCCCCAAGGTAGATCTTCAGAACTTAGATTACTCCATCTCGAAGGTTGAAGGAGAGGCTTGCTTCTCGAGGGAAAATCAATAACTCGAGGGAGGATGACTCGGGGTGTTAAGCTCGGGGCGTCCTTCAAGGACTATCCTTTCGGGCTTAACCTTCTACATATCTAGCTTCAAGTTCTTTCATATTCCATCTAAATGTACGGACAACTGAGATTAGCTTCCTTTGAAATCTAGATGGTAGATACACGTGGCGTGTGTTTATTGGTAAATAGAGACGGTCTGCACCCCCGTCTCTCCGATTGCTTGCATCGGAACCATAATCGAGATAATTACTCATCATAAATGTTTTCTGGGTTTGGGTTAAATCTCCCAAATCATTCCTCTTGTGTTCCTTATTCAAAGATTCTTCTTTCCAAGTTTAGAAAGCGTATTAGTGCTTTATCAAATCTCTGAAGCCCTAATTTCTGCTTTCACAATCATGAATAAGTGCTACTCTTTCTCCGTTGTTTTATTGTGTCTGCTTTTTCACTTTCCTCTGTGTGTGTATTTCCCTCCATACTCTCTGTGATCATGAGTGATAGTAGCGAAACGATTTCCGTCCCCCATCATGATGAGGGAGAGTATGCATGTACTTAGGTCGAGGAGAATAACTCCCGTGTCCGTTATAGAGCCGAGGTAGCGAGAGGGAAAAAGCCTGTAGTTTTAAAGAAGAAAGCCTCATAGAAGAGAAGAGATTAATGACCATGGCTAGGATGGCTCAGATGGAGGGGAATAGCCCCATGGTAATGCATGCGGCCATAAGTAGACCATCCCTGAATGGTGAAGGTAGTAGCAAGAGGTCGATGAAAGAGGATAAAGCTCGTGCTGATGCTGCTATCTTCGTTGAAAATTGTCCATTTTTGATTCCCCCTGATGCTGATCTCATGTATTTCGGGGAGGTTAAGTCTGCGTCAGAGTTAGTAACTCCAACCCGAGGGGTCATATATGGGAGATTTTTGCAGCATGGGATAGCATTTCCTTTTCCCCCACTGCTGAGTAGGTTTCTTCAGTGGTATAAGGTGCATCCAGGGCAACTGCATGTTGATGTTATAATAATCATAATGGCACTGATAACCTGGTGTGCTCGTAAGGGTTATAAGCCCAGGCTTGCTCTGTTGCGGACCCTATATAAGGTGTCTATTGTTAAACAACTTGTAACTTTATCTGTCCGAGATACTTTCATGGGTCGAGCCTTTGTTCTTCCTCGGCAAAGTGGGGATCGGGGCAAAGTGAAGCTAACCTTTGACCGAACCAAATATGAGGTACCCCATTGGAATGATGATCTCCAAAATGAAGCTTGGGAAGATGTTATGACCTCTGACAAGTTGATGGATATAGCTGAGGAGTTAGTGACAGAGAAGATCAAACTTAGGAATGGCAAGTTTGTGTCAGGAGATCCCCAGATGGGTTGGCAGTGGCCGGTTGAGACGTATCGGTGGTTATATCAAATGCCTAGCTGAACTCTTCAAAATGGTAGCTACTTGAGGCTATCTTATTTCGACCAGCCAGATGGTGTAGATATTGAGTGGTATGAAATCATTCTATCCATGGAGCAGGATCCCATTGGTTCAGCTAGGGCGCTTCGTTCCTCTAGAGCAATCGAAGAGAGGACAGCTCGAGAAGAGATGCCCGAGAGAGATGTGGATAGGGAAATTACTCGATTGATACCCGATGCTCGTCGTCGGTTTAAAAGATTAGTCCAAGGACCTAGGAATACTCAAGTAGAAGCTGAGGGTCGTCATGAGACAGAGTGTCTATTCGTACATGTTGCTCGAGATCCATCAGATGAAGGGGAGGATAAGAGTTCATCCCTAGTAAGGTGTCCGAGAAGGGAGATATCTTGGACTTCTGTATCTTCGCTCACAAAGTCTAGTAGGACTGAGAATGAAGAATCTGTAACTTCTGTAGTAGTCTCTGATACACTGTCTGAGGGTATTTCTTCTATGTTGTGTATGACATTTTCGTTCATATTATATCATATTTCCTGATGCTAACTCCATTCCTTGTATGTGTAGTGGGTGTTTCCAAGACCGAGAAGGCTTTGGATAAGCTGGCTTAGATGGTCGAGTCGAGGAAGCAAAAAGATCTCAACGGCAAGAAAAAGGATGCTGAAGCCTCAAGGAATTCCACAAGTGCTTCCACCAAGTCTCCCAAAAGGGCTAGGCTTGAGCTCGAACCGTTGGGGGGGGTTCGAGAAGTATGTGATGCCTCCTTCTCCATAAGCTAGGACTGAGATTACTCCAGAATATCCTGAAGTAAACCAAGTATGGTTAACTTAGATCATAACTTGATAACATATGTCATTATCTAATTGTCTTGCTCTTTTCCACAGTCTCTGAATCATATGAAGCACTTGTATGGTTCTGTTAAAACATTGTACTGTCGTTGCCAAGAGCGAGAGTCTGAGTTGGAGCTATTGAAGGAGCAGATGGCCAGAAAAACTAGCGAGCCTTCTGAAGTGGTGAAGCACCTCCAAGATGGGATGGCCCAAGAGAAGGCGAAAAGAGAGGCCTTTGAAGCGGAAGTTATGCTCTTGAAGAAGGAGAAAAGATTGACGGATAACTCCTTTCAAGAACTGAAGAATAAAATGGCTTTAGTGGAGGCAGAAAAGAGCCGATATACTGATCCCGGTTGCCAGAGGTAGCTGGTTCGGTTGAGAATGGACTTCTGCTTGAACTGTACTGAAATGGAGGCCCATCGCCAAGAGTATGGCGAATTCTATCTAAGCTTCCGAAAATGTGGGTCTATCTTCAAGAAGTTCTTAGTGAGGAAAGTCAGGAATGGTTGGCTCCTACTTATACTTGACCAGAGGTGGCGGGAAATCTGGAAAAGTTCCGGGCGAAGTTTCGCCGGATTAGGGGGTTCGAACTATCTTATTAACTAGTCTGGAATCTTTGGAGAAGGCTTTGACTCTAGAAGAGTTTCAGAAGAGGCTGTGCAGTCTTTATCCTGAGCTGTCATTCCTGGTGGAGAAGTCGGCTGCAGAGGCTTCAACTAAGGATGGTGGAAACCCCAATGGACAGCCAAAAATTGTAATTCTTTAGAGCGTTCACTCTTATTCAGGATTTTCCTCCTTCTGCCATATTTTGCCGTTCATGTATCCTGAATATCATATATTATTATGAAATTAATCAGTCTTTCATCTTCCTTTATCTCCAGTGTTGCATTGCAGCCTGTGCTGAATTGCAAGTTAAGTATGAGAGGTTGTTCTTCAGGAGAGCAAGAAGCTAAAGGAAGATTTAGACGATTCCAAAGGCGTTTGCAGCCTTGTACGAGAAGAGTGTGATAGTTTTCATCGTGGGCTCGAGATATCTCTGGAGTGGAGAGCTGAGCTGAATAAGCAGCTGAGTGATCTACAGACAAGGTATAAAGGTCTAGAAGATGAACACAACAAAGTCTTGGCCGCCAATAAGGACAATGACCGTGAATGGAGAAAAGTCATGAGTGACTTGATGAAGATTAAGGGTGAGGGTCATGAGAAGGATCTTCGTATCTCTACCCTTCGGAATGAAAACATCGACGTGAATCATAAGATTGTCACTGCCATAGATGATTTGAGGATATGCCAGGCCGAGTTGAATGCTTGCAGGTTCCAAATGAAGGAACTAGAAGCTCAAAGTGTGTTTGTCACGCCTTCGGTACCTTCAAGGAGAGAGATAGGTGGGCCTTCTTAA
Source organism: Sherardia arvensis (assembly GCA_948330725.1). Taxonomy (NCBI): domain Eukaryota; kingdom Viridiplantae; phylum Streptophyta; class Magnoliopsida; order Gentianales; family Rubiaceae; genus Sherardia; species Sherardia arvensis. The sequence continues at coordinate 20,336,261 of OX415235.1, forward strand.
ACCACGAATTCAGGTCCATTAGTGAGGCCTTGTGTCTGAGGTGGTACATCTTGAGGGATGGTGATCCCTCCAGAAGGGACTTCGTTTAGAAGAGGACGAGGGGAACCACCTACCCCTGGGGCTCATAGCTTATCTGGCTCTCCTTCTGGACCTGAAGTTAATGAGGGTGGCAGAAGAAAGTAACTGGGGCCGTGGCCTTCATAGTAGTCGAGGTCATGTCTGTACTTCTTCTCGTGGTCGGGGATGTATCCCTGTTTTCAAAGACCTTCACGAGGTTTAAGAAGTTTTATAGTGTAATAACACTTTTTTGATTGTGCCTTTATAAAGGTCTTTTATATTTCAACCTTGGTGAGATTGATTGTTAGGCTTATTAATAGCCCAAATGAATATTGGCATGTAGTTTAGTAGGTATACCATATAGGGAGTCGAGTTCCAAACTTTGTGAGTTTGTGTGACTCATATCATGTTAGTCTTTGACTATATACTTGTTATAAGTATATTATTTTATTTTGGCCTAAGGTGATTGTGGTTCGGACACATAGTCCAAACAGCACATAGTCCAAACAGCATCAATCACACGCTTATAAGCGTATAAATCTTAGGCAGCAGTCTTACTTATGCTTTGTAAGTCATAGTATCTCTTTGTATTAGAGGGTGTTGACTGCTTCAAAATAAAATAGAAGATATATATTGTAAAGAAATTGTATTCCTCGAACTTGGGAGTTCGGCAAAATTATAAAAGACAACAACGAGTTTGGGAGCTCGGGTATGAAAAATAAAAAGATAGAAAGAAAAAGAAGCTTGGCCTGTAGGCCTTATTGAAGTAGTTTCTCCTTATTTGGAGAAGATCTACTTTATTTTGGCTCCGAGGTACCTGCGTAGGAAGGGCGCAATGATGACAGGATCCAGGTGCTCTCCTTCACGAGTTTGCAAGAGGTAGAATCCTCCGGATTGTGCGGTGGGGACTTTGTATGGTCCTTTAGTCCTTGGCTCCAGCGCTCCTTCTAGCTTGTTAGTGCACCACGGGCCAACTTGCATTACCATTTCTCCCACTTGGAAGGCTTGATGGCGTCTTTTATGCCATTGTGCAGTCATCTCGTCGTAGGCCTCTTCCTCGAAGTGAAACACTAGGGGTTGTTCAAGATCTGGATCGGGCACCGAATCTCCTGGAACAGTGTTGATGGATGAGACGTTGCTCACTTTTCTGGCGTCACGGATGGCCGTGATCATGCAAGAACGTGCCACTCCTTGATCTCCTTTGATGGAAGCTACTCCTTGTGGTGTTGAGAATTTTAGCATCAGATGGTAAAGAGACCATACAGCCTTAGCTTGGCACATCTAAGGAGGATAATGTTGAAGGGTGTAACGGTGTCGACCACTACAAATGTGCAGTAAAGGGTTAGAATTTTCATTCCTTCAGCTACTGTGACTGGGAGTGTGATTTCTCCAAGGGGTATGAATGAATTCCCGGTGAACCCCGAGATTGGGCATGTAGGCTTGAGGTCGTCCTTGGTAAATCCTAGCTTTTGGAAACAGTCTTGAAACATCACTTATACTCCACTCCCGTCATCGACAAATACTCTCATCACCAGGGAATCCTGTATTGTTGCAGAGATAATAAGTGGGTCAGAATGGGGCATCTGGTTTGGCACGACATCCGCGACCGAGAAGGTGATGGTTTCCTCGGGGTGGAGCCTCTTGTTGACTGGCTCGGTGTGGGGTATGGCCCACACACTATCCTTCAGTTTGGTAAGGGAAATCCCTTCTACCGTGTAGCCGTCGATGTCGTTGACAGCTCGGTTAGCTCCATTTGGCGGCGGTGGTGGAGGATCTTGAGGATTGTTGCCCCCACCTCCTTGGTTGTTATTGTTGTTGTTGTTGTTGTTGTTCCGGGATCCATTCTTCTTCTTCTGCCGGGGATTTCCCCTATACCTCTTCTGGGTGCCCTGGCTATCACCGGCTATTGAAGGTGCAATCTGTTGCACAATTCCTTGTCGAATCAACTTCTCGATCTCGTTCTTAAGCTGATACCACTCCTCAGTGTCATGCCCCCGATCTTGGTGATACTGGCAGAATTTCGGGGATCTTTGACGCTCGGCTGAATCGTTCATGGCGGTTGGGTCCTTTAAAAGGTGCCAATAAATGGACAAGATCTCAGCCCGAGATCTAGCCAGAGGAGTGTAGGACTCAAAGGTTGGTTTGGGAGTGCCTTCAGTCTTCTCGACCTTCAGTATCTTCATCTTGTGCTCCTTTCCTTTATTGTCGAGGTCTCGAGGTCTTTTGCCCGTTACCGCATCCGCTTTGCTGGCGTATTTTCCCATGATGGCCTGGAGGTGTTGAATGGTGGTAGGATTCTTGGTTTCCAACTTCATCCTCAGAGTGTCATCATCTACAATCATGCGATACATGTTTATTAAGAGGATCTCATCTCGATCATAGCACTCCGTGGCTAGATCCATGTATCTGTGATAGTGTTCTATCATAGTCTCTTCTTCATGGCGAGCCACGTATCCCAGATCTCCAAGAGATTTAGTGAATTTCTTCTTCTGGAACAAAGCGAGAACAAGAAATTCCACGAAATCCCAGTAGTTGAATAAGCTTTCTGGTTTCGTCTGAGTAAACCATGTTTGGGCTTTCCCTCGGAGGTAACTATGGACGATCTTGCATATTTCCAGCTCTTGTAAGTTTCTGGTTTCCAAGGTCTTGAAGAAGACCGAGGGGAATTCCCTAGGGTCGCTGGTGCCATCATATATAGGCAGATGCTCTGGAACCTTCTTGCTTCAGTCGAAAGAGAGATTAACGATATGTCGGGAGAAGGGAGAGTGAGCTGAATGTCCTCGGGGTCCGAGAATACGCTTAATTTCCTGATCGACCTCGTATTTCCCCCGAGTAGGATAGGCTCCGTCATGGGTGAAATGCCGATCTGCACTGGTTTGCCATTCGCTCTGGGTTCGCTATCTCTTCTCACTCATGAGTTCTTCCTGGATGTTGTTGATGCGCATCCTTCTCACCTCTTCCCTGCTCAGCCCTAAGCCTTCATTATGGTGACTGGCTAGATCAGGAGGCGGTGGTAGGTTCCTCTGAGTGTTGTAGGGAGGTAGATTCCGGGACAAGTCATCCAAGAATCTTTGCTGTTGATTGTGATCAGAAGGTGGAGTTGTTCGAGCTCCTGGGATAGATACAGAAATTTCCAGAAATTTCCCTATCAGAAGGTGGCTCGGGGCTTCATGCGTCCGGGCACGAAGTGGTTGACTTGAGTTTATTAAGGATGCAACGAAGTCATTATACTGAGAATGTAAGTCCCTCATCAGTGTTCGGACATCGTCAGGAATTGTTCTCAGAGGGGTGTCCGAGACAAGGTTGACATAGGGCGGCTCAGAGCCAGGCGGGTTATGTCGTATGGTTTTGATTAAGGTTTCCCTGAGACGTCTTTGTCTCTCCTCCTCCTCCTGTCTTTCCGCAACTATTTGTTGATCCCTTTGCGCTTGTTCTTCTATGCAAAAGATCGAGTCAGATCCGCTATACCCCAAACCATTCTCTTAGTCGAGGCCATCTGAATTGTTGACGCGCTCGCTGTAGTTCATGTCAGTATGGATTGAGATCCTCTGACCTGAGTTCGGCACTTCAGGTCCGGCAGGGTTCGATCCAGAATGGGGTAATCTGGATGCAGCGGGATTTGGACCGGAGGAGTTCGGAACGCTGGAGTTTCCGGCCCCCACGGTAGAGCTTAGTGGTGGTGTGGAGCGTGCTCGAGATCCTCTGGTATGGCCACGTCCGCGTCCTCGGGGAGGCTGCTCTGCTTCTGGATTCTCCTCCGGATTTCGCCCTTGCATACGGGCGCTTCGCCTAGGTTGCTCGGCGTCAGACCTGGCGTGAAAAACATGTTGAACAGGTGCACAAGATCAGATCAGATACAAAGTTCAGCGACGTCGTCAATAGATGTGGGGTCCCACCGGGCGTGCCAATTTGATGTATGGCGGACACCAACACTTCGACGACGAACATTGCTCACGAACTGATCTGCAAAACAAAGTCTCGGGTGTCCCGAGGGTAGACACTCCGATGCTCAAGTTAGTATGATGCGTAAGGCGTATTATATGTAGTATGAGATAGATAAGGTGTACCAAACCTTGTGTGTATTTATATGGCTACAATCCGTAGATCACCAAGATATTATTTATGGTATGACTACAACTCTTATGGGAATAGTAGTAGTATTACCATGTATAGAGGAAGTGTATTTCGGTTATGGTTGTATTACCATGTTTTTGAGGATGTATATTCCTTGTAGAACATTCATAATATACACATTCCTTATACGGATTAGGATTGATGGACCTCTGGATCCACCTTCCGCGTATCTCGAGCCCACGACCCTTCTTGGGCCCTTGTCCGAGCATGAATGAGGTCCGAATACGAACCATGGACTTATCACTCGTCAAAGTGGGGAATGGGACAAGGTGAAACTAACCTTTGACTGGACCAAGTATGAGGTACCCCATTGGGATAAGAGTCTCCAGAATGAAGTATGGGATGATGTTGACACCTCTCACAGATTGATGGATATAGCTGAGGAGTTGGTGAGGGAGAAGATCAAACTTAGAGATGGTAAGTTTGTGTCAGGAGATCCCCATATGGGTTGGCAGTGGCCTGTCGAGGCTTATCGGTGGTTATACCAAATGCCTGGCCGAACTCTTCAAAATGGCAGCTATTTGAGGTTGTCTTATTTCGACCAGCCAGAGGGTGTAGAAATTTAGTGGTATGAAATCGTTCTATCCTTAGAGCAGGATCCCATTGGTTCAGCTTGGGCGCTTCGGGCCTCTAGGGCAATAGAAGAGAGGACAGCTCGAGATGAGATTTCCGAGAACCGAGCTCCTTTAGATAGGGAAATTTCTGGATTGATGCTGGATGCCCGACGTCGATTCAAAATATTGGTCCAAAGACCTAAGAATACTCAATCGGAAGCTAAGGTCCTTGATGAGATAGAGTGTCTATTCGTACCTTTCGCCCGAGATCCATCAGATGAAGAAGAGGATAAGGGTTTAGCCTTAGTCAGGTGTCCGAGAAAAGAGGCGTCTCAGACTTCTGGTTCACCGCAAACCATGTTCGGTAGGGTCGAGAATGGAGAGTCCTTAACTTCTGTAGTAGTCTCTGATAACTTGCATGAGGGTATTTCTTCTTTGTTATGTATAACATTCTCGTCCATACTATATCAAATTTTTTTGGTGCTAACTCCATTCCTTTTGTATGCAGTATGTGCTTCCAAGACCGAGAAGGTGGCAAATAAGTTGGCTCAAATAATCGATACTAGGAATCTGAAGGATCATGAAGGTAAGAAGAGGGGTTTAGAGGCCTCAGGAAATTCCGCGGATGCCTCCAATAAGTCTCCAAAGAAGGCTAGGCTTAAGCTCGAACCATTAGGGGAGTTCGAGAAGTATGTGATGCCTTCTCCTTCAGAAGTTAGAACCGAGATGGCTCCGGAATGTCCTGAGATAAGCCAGGTAAGATTAACCCGGCTTCTGATGGGATTGAAGATGTACTCATCTGTCGTATTTTCTTTCACAGTCTCTGAATCATATGAAACATATGTATGGTTCTATCAAGACACTGTATGGTCGCTGCCAAGAACAGGCGGCTGAGTTGGAGCTGTTGAAGATGGAGATGGCCAAGAAATCTAGTGAGCCTTCTGAAGTGGTGAAGCATCTCCAAGACGAGATGGCCCAGGAGAAGGCTAGAAGAAAGGCACTGGAAGAGGAAATCAGGTCCTTAAAGAAGGAGAAGAGACTGACAAATAGTTTCTTCCAAGAGCTGAAAAGGAAGATGGCCCTGGTAGAGGCGGAGAAGGACCGATATGCCGATCCTGATTGCCAGAGGTGGCTGGTTTGGTTGATAATAGATTTCTGCCTGAATTGTCCCGAGATGGAGGCCCATCGCCAAGAGTATGACGAATTCTATCATAAGTCTGAGCTTCCAGGCATGTGGGTCTATCTTCAGGAGGTTCTTAGGGAGGATAGCCAGGAATGGTTGGCTTCTGCTTACAATTGGCCGGAGGTGGCAGGAGATTTGGAGAAGTTTGGGGCGAAGTTCCGTCAGATTGGGGGTTCGAGACTAGTTTATTAGCTAGTCTAGAATCCTTGGAGAAGGCTTTGACTCTAGAGGAGTTTCCGGAGAAGCTTTGTGGTATGTACCCTGAGTTGTCTTTCTTGGTGGAGAAGCCAGTTGGAGGAGCTTTAACTAGGAGCCAGGAAGTTCAAGATGAGGAGCCAAAGATTTTAATCCCTTAGAGCCTTTACTCCTTATTTAGGAATTTCTTCCTGTTTCCTAACTTTTGGGAATCATGTAGTCTGTATAATATATAACTTTCATGATTTTGACATTTTTATATCTTCCTTTATGTCCAGTGTTCCGTAGCTGCCTGTGCTGATTGCAGGTCAAGTATGAGGCTGTTCTTCAGAAAAATAAGAAGCTGAAGGAAAAGTTGGATGATTCCAAGGGCTTTTGTAGCCTAGTCCGAGAAGAGTGTGACAGTCTTCGTGGCCAGCAAGTGATAAGTCCACAGCTGAGGGCTGAGTTAAATAATCAGCTGAAAGAGCTTCAGCAGAAACACAGGACTCTCAAGGATAATTATGGCAAAGCTTTGACCGCCAATAAGGAGTATGGTCAAGAGCTGAGGAAGGCCAGGAAGGAGTTGATCGAACTCAAGAACGAGTGTCATAAGAAAGACTCTCGTATATCCTTTCTTCAGCACGAAAATATTGATGTAAATCATAAGATCGTTGCTCTTATTGATGATTCAAGGATACGTGGGGTCGAGATGAATGCCTGCAAGATCCAAATAAAGGAGCTGGATTCCCAAGGTGTGTTTGTCACGCCTCTAGTATCTTCAAGGAGAGAAGTAGGTGGATCTTCTTCAGGCCCGAAGTCGGGGCGAGGGATGGGGCCCCCTGCCCGTGGTGGTATGTCTCGAGGGATGATTAATCCCTCAATGGGATCTTCACATGGAAGGGAAAGAGGAGCGTCACTTATGTTGGAATTATGTCCTTTAATCAATGTGCACTTTCCTAATATAGTTGGAGGTTACGTTAGTTACAGAGATAATTAATTCAGTCAATTAAGTTATTAGAATGTTTAGCTGGAAACCGCTTCTATCAGCTAGTAGCAGCTTATTATGACTGAACCTGTAGGGTCACACACAAGGCATGAAATTGGAAAAACTAATTATCAATTAGACTTAGAGTCTAATTGTAATTATATGAGAATAAGTCATGGAATCCAATCGGGTTAGGATTATCTAATCCAGTAGAATTGAGATTATCTAATCCAACAGAATTGGGATTACATGGACTAATTCAGGTTGGAAACTTATTCAGTTTAACCGGTATAAATAGAATGGTACTGGGTTAAACAGAAGATATAATTTATTCTATTAGTTCATGTGTTGAACAAGCAGAACAAATAAACCCTGAAATTCTCATAAAATAACCTCATCGTAAATTGGAAGAAGGAGGGCGGTTGCCGGTCCTGCTTGCTGATCTGTTCTAAGCTAACAACGGTGTAGGCGTTCTGATCGTGCTGTGTGGATACTTATAGAGGAATCACTCTTGAGGTTCTTGTCTCCGGAGTGGATTGCATCTGAAGGAAGAACACGATTGAAGAAACCGCACATATTTATTCTGTTCTACAAGGTAATTCTAAACACTCACTCAGATTCATATTAATGACATGCATGCGATTTTTGGTTTGGTAATTGATATTCCGCTAAATTAGATTTAATCATTTCCATCAGTGGTATCATGAGCTACTTGCATGTATTAATTTGATCTATGATTATGTGAATAAGATTTGCATGATAGGGGTGTTTATGTTATGTTCGTAATTTTAAATCAAATAAATTATTGGATGATTTGATTTGATTTATTCCACTCAAAAGTTTTTCAATTTTATCATTTTTATTATTTACTCTTCATCACCGGAGTTACTATCGCACTACTGATGGTCGGTAGCGGCATGTAGAGGTGCTGGGCACTGGTACAGTAACGATGAATAGTTGTGGACATATTTAGGGTTTAAGAAACTCTAATTTGTTGGTCCAATTTTAGGCATTGGGCTAGGCCCATCCCTGATTTTGATTTTAATAGTCTGGTTGGACCAGACTTGCCCAACATACTTCAGATCTGGCCGGACTGAACAGGGCCGGGCCGAACAAAACCAGCCCGACTAACAATATAATAATTTTTTTAATTTTTTTTAATTAATTCTGAAATTGAGTGGGAGTAATTTTGATTTTGGAAGTGCAAAATTAAAATTTATGAACATGAATTTTAATTGAGGTGATAACTATGAAGTTTAATTGAGTTTCCTAACATTAGAAATTCATTTTTTCTTTGGATGCTGGTGATGAAGAGGTTATCAACAGTTGATAGGCTTCAGTCCAAGGGGATGTTGAAGGATCAAAGCAGTCTGAAATTCATCAACTTAATTAAATGTTAAATGAATTTTTATAAATTAAGGCATTGGATGTGCTTAAATATATTTGATGATATTTTTTAATTAAGACATTGGATGTGCTTAATTATAAATGATTATATTTTTTTAATTAAGGCATTGGATGTGCTTAATTATAAAAAAAATTAGAATGTGCACACAATAATTTTTAATTAAGGCATTGGATGCGCTTAATTATCGAAATTATAAATTTGTGAAAATTAGTTAAGGTTAATAATTTTAGAAATTAGTTAACTTAATTATCTTGGGCATATTTTATTATGTAATTTCATCCCACGTTATTTGATATTTCAATTACCAAATAAGTTTCTTTAATAATTTGGAATTATTAAAATGTGACATAGAGAAATAATTAAGTTTCATAATTTTGGAAATTGATGAACTTAATGATTCTATGTTGAGAATTATTTAGGTAGTAATATCAAAATATGTTAATTTAATAATTTGGAATTAATAAGGAGCAACATCAAGTTTAATAATTGATTTTATATATTGCATGATTGATTGTATGATTTTTTCTGCAAATATTTGGGAATGCATAGATTCAACATATATTTATGTGTATTTATTTGTCACATTTTTTACGTGATTTATATGTTGAATGCATGTGATTGGTTTATGTGCGTGGAATGATTATGCGATTGTTCACTAGTAATCAAACCAACATTATGAACCAAGTCCCAAAAGAATAATGAGTTATAGTTTGTCTTTCCGAAACAAGTAACACCCATTAATCTTTCGATCATTAGTGACAGATTTCGCCAAAGTGATGGTGTTTTAATCTTGGGACAAATGCGGGTAGGCCTATGATGAGCCCTGAATATACTCTTCTTTTTATGACATTTGAGATCTAATTTGGGTAGAATTTGGTGCAAAGTAAGGAGCTTTAAAGCTAAACTTGTGAAAGTTACATTTTGAAGAACAAGCGATGCACTAATATTTTGAAGCTTGATTTTGGACATGTTTGCAAAGGAATTAGAGCACATGGATCATACCATTGGATTCCTCTCATCAAGAGTTTCGAAATGGACTACTAGAAGATGCAAATCGGATCAACGGTTAAAGTGCGCGACCTTTCACAAAAGTGCGCGGAGTGCTGCGCGGCCCGTGCACTGCATTCTATAAATACCCCTTATCTCCCCCAAGAGAGAAAAACGGCCACAACCATGTAGAGCTCCATTTTCTTCATCTTTCTTTCCCTTTTCTTCCATTCCTTTCCATTAGATTAGTAGTTTGATTCCATGTATTGTAGTATAGCTTAGTTTGATCCTTGGGAGCATTTGAATTCATTCCCTTGAAACTTTGAGGGCCTTGTATGCTTAAACTTGAGATTTGGATTATCGTTTGATGAACTTGAATTCCTGTGCATGAATGTTGTTCAATCTTGCTTAATTTGTTATGGGCTTAGTGTTTTATATCAATTGCATGCTCCATAGTAATTAATTAGGTTAGCTTGGTTAGAGTAATTTAGTGTGATGATGATGGTAACTTAGCATAATGGTAGTGTAATATCTAGTCGTTAGATTAATGACTATGGAAGGGGTTGAGTGATGACAAGTTCTTCCCCTTGTTGTGTGATTGTAGTTAAGAAATGCCATGATAAATATGAGTTGTTAGAAGTGGAAATCTTATGAACTTGCATGATTAATCAATTATGTGTTTAGGTAAGGATTGAATGTTATCATTGGTCCCCCTAATATGTGATTGTATACTTGAGTTGAAGATTCCATTTTAACGTATGATTGTTATCAACGAATAGCTAGATTTGTGGGTAGAACGTTATCGTTCACTCCAATATCATTATGTAGCAAAGTAGGAGTGGAGACATATATGCTATCTTCGTCTTGGTTCTTGCTAGTTATCAAATGTCTTATTTGTATACTCTCGCTATTGCGGGTGTGTGAGTAAGTTTGTCTCTCTCTAATCCTAATACCATTGTTGAGTTATCTATGATGTTATCATCTAGGTGAATCAACAATGAGAGCTTTTGTGTGGTATTATCATCCTCTCTAGCTACATTCGAGAGAATATGATGCTTTCATCCTTGACAAATGGTCTAAACTTCCTTGTAATTGCATTTGCTCGGTGATAAGTCGATAGTTGGAAATTGAAGTCATTTGCCTCCCAAGGCCTCATAATCCTAGTATCATCCCCTTAACTTAGCTAATGATAGTTTAATTTGCTTTCATAGTGTAATCCAAACCAATCTCAAAACCCCCCCTTGTTTACATTGCTTTCTATATAATATATAAGTATACTTATTTTCTACTTTAAAACACTCTTACAAGTCCCTTCTCCTTGTGGTTCGACCCCTACTTCCCACTATCTACTCTCTACTAGTTAGAAGTCTTAGGTGATTTATAAATAGTATTTTGATCTCGCGGAGTCCCATTTACCGACGTGGGAAATCGCTTGTCAGCCTACACTAAGGGGTCTACGTGTTAGTTTTGGTTTGATCATCATTATCGGCAGAGGAGTCCTCGAATGTTGAGACAAAAGGAGATAGTGTTACATGGGATGTATACTCTATCAACCAAGAGTAGTATTGGATACTATTAGCAATGGGATTGCTTACCGAAAAATCAAAGCATTTTTTTTAAAGCAAACCACCATTGGTGGGGGGAATTTATTGGCACCCCAAACCAAATTAGGCAAAGCCCAAGTTTGTTTCAAAATAGGGAATACCCTAGGAAGCATCTAAGCTTCTCAAAAAATTCCTAGCTCTATATTAGGATCTGTAGATCAAAATCTAAAAGGGGAGCAACTTAGTGATCGAGTAAACAAATACCCAAGCACAATTTAACCACCCTTGGATTTTAAATCTAAGATTTTCAAGCTAGAGTATTTACATGATGGCCCAAAAAAACCAAGAGTTGGTTAAAAAAATTGCCATATTATGGCTAACAGAACTGTGAGTACTTTGAAAAGGGGCACATTTCTTCTGGCCTGAGCAGTTAAATGGTTCCTGTCCTGAGCAGTTGGTGTAGAGGCCTGAGCAATATGTGGTGAAGAGCACATGATTTTGAGTAGCTGCTTGAAAGGGTTGCCTTGATCTGTTTTTAAATTGTTCATCCCTTCCTTCCAGAGTGTTGCTGTGATTGCACTTCCTGCATTTCAAAATAAAGAAACAGCAGTATCCTATTCAACCATACAATCCTCCTCTTAAACATCCCCGACTTTCCTTTACCTTCCATGTGAGGGTGAGGGATTTTAATTTTTTGTTATTTGAATAACATTAGGGTCGTGACGACGACCTTAAAAATACGTAGTTTCTCTTGAGGCACCCATTGTACCATTGGGATGAACCTCCTATGTCGTGTCGACGACGTTAAATAAACCGATTCCGATCGTAGCTCCACGATTTTCTTTTTCTCTTTCTCCTCTTTTATGTGCTTTAAAAAAAACGATGCTTATTTTAGTTTATTTGATTTTTCGTTTGTTAATAAGATTTTACACTTTGGTAGTGTTTTGATGCAGGAAATTTGGACGCATAAAGGCATGGAATATTTATCAAAAAAAAAAATAATAATAATTACCGCGCGGGCTTTTGTTAATCAGAAAAAAAGTGCGCCTGCCACCGCGCAGGCCGCGCGATGTTCAATGGAGGGGTATTTCACCCTATATTTGCACAACCCTTTGTTGACTGTCCTACCTAGTGCACAGACCGTGCACTTTGGTCTGACTTTCTTCTTTTTTTTGTTGACTTGACTTTGACAAAAAAAAAAAACAAAAAATCAAAACAAAACCCCTAATCTCCTGCAACCTAATCTTCCTGCGGCCACACACTATCTTCCTCCTCCCACCTCCTCCCAGCCACCATCGATTCCTCACCTTCACCACCAAATATCCGCCACAGTCACCATCTCTCCGCCACTGCTCACTGACCAACGGCGAGCCACCCACTCACCTCCATCCTCGCCGGTCACCTCACCACACCGGCGCCACTACTTTCGATCGACACCATCATCACCCTCTCACCTTTTCCGGCCACCTCCGCCGCCGGCCACCAGACGCCATCCCCACCCCACCCTACCAACCACCTCCGCCTCATCCCTGATCAAATCCCAGCTGCAACCGACTCCTCCGCCATCACTCCATCTCTGCACACCGGCCGTCACCATCTCTTCACCATTCCATCACCGCCGAACCCCTCCACCATCTCGCCGAACCACCACCACCACCGAGCTCTGCCTGACCGCGGATCATCACCAGTACCATCATCTTCTACCCCCGTCTTCGCTGCGGATCAACACACCATCAGCCCGCCGGTGATTTACCTTCCCATCACCGTGAAACCACCTCCACCGGTGAATCTCCACCGCGTCTGCTCCGGTCAGTCACCACCGGGCTCAATCTCCTCTGCGTCCCCGCAGTCCGAGTCCCTCCTACTGTTCTTTCCGAGTGTCCTGCGCCACCATACCACCGTCACTATCTCCGCCAGTATCGTCGTCTACGATTCATTGTTCCGGTATCTCATTCTACAACTCCTTATACTTTCTGTGATGGTTTGCTGCTGCTATTCTGTGAAGCTGTGTACTGAATTTTTACATGCTAAACATGGGCTTGCCGCCACTAGTACTGAATTTTTACATGCTAAACATGGCCTTGCTGCCTGTAGTTTTTACTCACTGTGCTCAAATTGATCTTTTGGTAGATGTTGTATTGGTGTCCTGTTCACATAGAGTGGGTACTGTTTTAGTAGTGGTTGAGTTTGTGAACACTCCCTCTCCTTGATATTGTATTGTTGTATAACATTGAGGACAATGTTTAGTATAAGTGTGGGGGTGGATTTAGTATCCATGTTTTGCTTCGCTCTATTGTAAAAAGTGTAATTCTTCTGAAGAATTTGTTGTGAAAAGAAAAAGAGTGAAAAGCCCGGATAGGTCAAAACATTAAAAAGGCCTAGGCAAAAGTGAGAGGCTTGAGCGGAAAAATGAGAGACTAGGTATAACCTAGGAAAAAGGAGAGTGTGCGTAAAAGAGAGCCTAGGTATAACCTAGGCAAAAGGAGAGTGTGTGGAAAAATGAGAGGCTAGGTTATAACCTGGGCAAAAGGAGAGTTAAAAAAAAAAAAAAACAAGAGGGGCTATGTGAAAACCGAAAGGCGCATAGGTTAAAGGAGAGGTAAACTTGCTCTTGTTTCGGTGGTCTCATTTTGATGAACTTTTTGTGATGAATTTTGAGGTCTCTTTTTGGTAAGGTTGTGCCAAGGAAATTATTGTGCATTGTACTTGTAATTTTGGCACACTCTTTACTTTATGATGGTATTAGGGGTTGGGTAGAACTTTCATTAGGATTAGAGTATGAGACATGATTCTTGTGTTTTCATCTTAAGGAAAGTTTGTATTTTGTAAAGATCTCAAATGTCTTGTTGTGAAATTGATAGGAGTATGCACTTAGATTTTAATCGTTCTTTCTCGAGGACGAGAAAGGTTTAAGTGTGGGGGTATTTGATGAGCCCTGAATATACTCTTCTTTTTATGACATTTGAGATCTAATTTGGGTAGCATTTGGTGCAAAGTAAGGAGCTTTAAAGCTAAACTTGTGAAAGTTACATTTTGAAGAACAAGTGATGCACTAATATTTTGAAGCTTGATTTTGGAAATTTTTGCAAAGGAATTAGAGCACATGGATCATACCATTGGATTCTTCTCATCAAGAGCTTCGAAATGGACTACTAGAAGATGCAAATCAGATCAACGGTTAAAGTGCGTGACCCTTCACAAAAGTGCGCGGAGTGCTGCGCGGCCCGTGCAGTACATTCTATAAATACCCCTTATCTCCCCCAAGAGAGAAAAACGGCCACAACCATGTAGAGCTCCATTTTCTTCATCTTTCTTTCCCTTTTCTTCCATTCCTTTTCATTAGATTAGTAGTTTGATTCCATGTATTGTAGTATAGCTTAGTTTGATCCTTGGGAGCATTTGAATTCATTCCCTTGAAACTTTGAGGGCCTTGTATGCTTAAACTTGAGATTTGGATTATAGTTTGATGAACTTGAATTCCTGTGCATGAATGTTGTTCAATCTTGCTTAATTTGTTATGGGCTTAGTGTTTTATATCAATTGCATTCTCCATAGTCATTAATTAGGTTAGCTTGGTTAGAGTAATTTAGTGGGATGATGATGGTAACTTAGCATAATGGTAGTGTAATCTCTAGTTGTTAGATTAATGACTATGGAAGGGGTTGAGTGATGACAAGTTCTTCCCCTTGTTGTGTGATTGTAGTTAAGGAATGCCATGATAAATATGAGTTGTTAGAAGTGGAAATCTTATGAACTTGCATGATTAATCAATTATGTGTTTAGGTAAGGATTGAATGTTATCATTGGTCCCCCTAATATGTGATTGTATACTTGAGTTGAAGATTCCATTTTAACGTATGATTGTTATCAACGAATAGCTAGATTTGTGGGTAGAACGTCATCGTTTACTCCAATATCATTAAGTAGCAAAGTAGGAGTCGAGACATATATGCTATCTTCGTCTTGGTTCTTGCTAGTTATCAAATGTCTTATTTGTATATTCTCTCTATTGCGGGTGTGTGAGTAAGTTTGTCTCTCTCTAATCCTAATACCATTGTTGAGTTATCTATGATGTTATCATCTAGGTGAATCAACAATGAGAGCTTTTGAGTGGTGTTATCATCCTCTCTAGCTACATTCGAGAGAATATGATGCTTTCATCCTTGACAAATGGTCTAAACTTCCTTGTAATTGCATTTGCTCGGTGATAAGTCGATAGTTGGAAATTGAAGTCATTTGCCTCCCAAGGCCTCATAATCATAGTATCATCCCCTTAACTTAGCTAATGATAGTTTAATTTGCTTTTATAGTGTAATCCAAACCAATCTCAAAACCTCCAAACCAATTTGCTTGTTTACATTGCTTTCTATATAATATATAAGTATGCTTATTTTCTACTTTAAAACACTCTTACAAGTCCCTTCTCCTTGTGGTTCGACCCCTACTTCCCACTATCTACTCTCTAGTAGTTAGAAGTCGTAGGTGATTTATAAATAGTATTTTAATCTCGCGGAGTCCCATTTAACGACGTGGGAAATCGCTTTTCAGCCTACACTAAGGGGTCTACGTGTTAGTTTTTGTTTGATCATCATTATCGGCAGAGGTTTCCTCGGATGTTGAGACAAAAGGAGATAGTGTTACATGGGATGTATACTCTATCAACCAAGAGTAGTATTGGATATTATTAGCAATGGGATTGCTTACCGAAAAATCAAAGCATTTTTTTTTAAAGCAAACCACCATTGGTGGGGGGAATTTATTGGCACCCCAAACCAAATTAGGCAAAGCCCAAGTTTGTTTCAAAATAGGGAATACCCTAGGAAGCATCTAAGCTTCTCAAAAAATTCCTAGCTCTATATTAGGATCTGTAGATCAAAATCTAAAAGGGGAGCAACTTAGTGATCGAGTAAACAAATACCCAAGCACAATTTAACCACCCTTGGATTTTAAATCTAAGATTTTCAAGTAAGAATATTTACATGATGGCCCAAAAAAACCAAGAGTTGGTTAAAAAAATGGCCATATTATGGCTAACAGAACTGTGAGTACTTTGAAAAGGGGCACATTTCTTCTGGCCTGAGCAGTTAAATGGTTCCTGTCCTGTGCAGTTGGTGTAGAGGCCTGAGCAGTATGTGGTGAAGAGCACATGATTTTGAGTAGCTGCTTGAAAGGGTTGCCTTGATCTGCTTTTAAATTGTTCATCCCTTCCTTCCAGAGTGTTGCTGTGATTGCACTTCCTGCATTTCAAAATAAAGAAACAGCAGTATCCTATTCTCATTGAGAAATCCTAACTGATGCCACTCCAAATCTATCCATAGTCAATAGACCTCTTAGTTCAGGTGGGGCATTTTGCATGTTAAAATTGCTAGAACTATTTGTGGATAAACTCAACTTTGCCAGAAAATCAGCAGGCATATTTGCTTCTCTATAAGTGTGAAAAGTTTTATGTTGCAGATAGAAATCATTAATTTCAGTACTGAGGGAGAAACATTCCCAGGGACCTGCAACATGGCTTATGATAGCATTCAAAGCTTGCAGACAGTCAGTTTCAACCACATAGTCTTGTAATTGAAATTCCATACCTGTCAAGTATTTATGCTTAATGGCATGAAGTTCAGCTTGGACTGATGATGTGCATGTGATAGATATCATTCTCATACCTATGGCACTGCCTGTGTTATTTTTGATGATAATTCCAATACCCCATGTCCTTGCTTGTAAGCTGCATCAACACTGATCTTATATCAGATTCTGGAGGGTACCACTTAATGATTTTAACAAATTTAGATCTTTTCCTTTTAATAAAAGGGACCAAACCTGCTAAAATCAGAAAGTGATTCCTCTCCTGGTTTCCAGTCACAGGATGAGCTGTAAAAATCTGAGCAACCATTTTGACTATACTACCACAGATTGTTTGATCATCTAAGTTTTTCTCATCATACAAAAATTTGTTTCTCCTTATCCATAGAAACAAGAAAAGCACACAGACTGTGGTTCTGATAACTGTGGAATGGATTTTTGAACTTTTATAAGAGAGGTAATAATTTAACCTGTGGTTGATGCAATGGAAAATCGGTGTCTGAATGGCAAGCAATGAGTCAACATAATTCCATATCATCTGATTTCCTAGGCATTTGTTGAAAAAATGCTCCTTAGAATCACAGTTAGAGCAGAATGGGCATTTTGATGTTAGGTTAAAACCATATTTTGTCAAAATGTCATCAAAAGGCAATAGTCTGTTTTTGATTCTACACACGAGTATGGAATTTTTTTTGGGGATATTGCAGGACCATACCTTGCTCATTATAGGGTTTTGTGGCATGTGTTGCCTCAAATGTTGATAGGCTGATTTAATTTTAAAATTCCCATCTGCTCCAGGTTTCCACACCAGCCTATCATCATGGTTGTACTCCTTTTGTGCTCCCTGTAAGAGAAGAAAAATATTGGTAGCCATGTGAGGCTCCACAGTGTTAAGATAGAGCATTTTATCATAAAAAAATTCCTTCATTGTTAAATCTGGAAAAGGCAGTTGTATATGCTCGGGCCAGTGATAAAACAAAGCTCCCTTGACAGTCCAATTTTCATCCCAAAATGAGCACTCTCCCTTTCCATATAAGATTCTGGATTATTCATTTGCAAAAGGTGTAATCAAACACACTCTTTTCCAGGCTTGTGAATTTTTGTAGGTTTCTGGCAGTGACCACATAATTTTTGACCATATGGTTATATTTTTCTGTAGCTTCCACCATAGCTTACAGGAAAATTCCTTAGCAGTGGATCTCAGACATCTGAGCCCCAAACCATTTTCGTTAGTTGGTAGGGTCAATCCAGTCCATCTCCTCCAGCTTTTTCTCTGGCCATATTCAGACTGCCCCCAGAAAAACTGTGATGCTATCTTCTCCATCCTTTTTTTTGACCCCTTGAGGGGGATTCAGAACTGCTAGTATGTGTGTGGGGATAGCAAGCAGAATTGAGTTGATCAAAGTTAACCTGCCAGCATTTGTAAGCCATTGATTCTTCCAGTTCTTCAATGCACCTTCCATTCTTTCTATAACAACCTGGTAGTATACAACCTTATTTTACCCATTAAACATAGGAGCTCCCAGATAAGTAAATGGTAAGGTTCCTATCCTCATTCCTATGCTTCTTCTGATCAATCTGAGCCTTGTTCGGGTAAGCTTTGGATGGGTATATATTTCAGACTTGGAGAAGTTGATCTTTTGGCCTGAGACTGCTTCATAAGCTTCTAAGAAAGCCTTCAGCCTAGCAAGTATTTTCTTTTTTGCCCTTAGAAATATGACAATATCATCAGCATACATCAGGTGAGAGACGGGTTGCACTCCTCTGGGCATTATAAAATTTTCAAGGTACTGAATGGCAAAAAGGTGTTTGATCCCTCTAGAAAAGGCTTCTGTAGAAATATTGTAGAGAAAAGGTGATATTATGCCCCCCTGCTTTATCCCTCTATTGGAGCTAAAAAAATCACTGCTAACTCCATTAATCAGAACTGAGAAAAAAGCTTAAGAAATATTCTGGAGGATCAGCTTGACATATCTCCCATGGAATCCAAATCTGAGCATTACAGAATTCAAAAATCCCCAAGAAACCCTGTCAAAAGCCTTCTGCATGTCAAGCTTGATAATTATATTGAGATACCTAGGGTTTTTACTGAGCATATTTTTCATTTCCATCATCTGAAGAACATTATTTGTGATATCCCTGCCTGCCATAAATCCAGATTGCTCTTCAGATATAATCTTACCCATAAATGGCTTTAGCCTCTCCATAAGAATCTTTGAGTAGATCTTATTTAAGAAGTTGGAGAGGCTTATGGGCCTAAATTATGCAAAGGTAGAGGGATTCATATTTTTAGGTATTAAAGCCATAAGTGCTTGAAATGGCTTTTGGTAAATCTCTGCCCTCCATGAATTCCAGCACTGATTCTAACAGATCCCATTTGATAACCTCCTATCTGCTTGTGAAAAAAATTCCTCAAAAACCATCTGGACCTGGAGCAGCATCTTTGCTTAGGTCAAAAACAGCATTCTTCACTTCCTACAATTCCACCATACTCAGTAATTTCAGATTGTCCTCTTCAGTTATAACTGTTGGGATGACCTCCATGAAATGTTCAAGATACTGGCCACTCCTGTGTGGATGATTGTCATTCACAAGCTCTTGGAAAAACCTTACTCCCTCCTCCTTGATTAGTAAAGGGTCTGTGAGCTAGGTGTCATTCTCAGCCTTGATTTTGGATATCCTAGTTCTTGATCTTTGCTCATTTGACAGAATTATGGAAGAACTGAGTGTTAGCATCTCCCTCCTTCAACCATTTCAGGTTTGATTTTTGCTTCCAGAAACTGATTGATTCCTTTTGTGCCCTAATCAATAAAGCTCTCTCCCTGTTTTGGTTAATGAGGTCCAGTTCTGAGTTTGTTGTCTGGTACATTTCCTCCAATTGTGTAACCTTCTCTTCTGCCTCCAATAGATTCTTGTGTACATTTCCAAAGGATTCTGTATTCCACTGTCTGAGCCTAATCTTCAGCCTCTTCATTTTATATACCATTTTTTGCATTCCCTTGAACTGAGTGGGTTGGTCCCAACTATCTGCTATGATCTGCTGCAATACATTCTTGTGTACTTTTCCAAAGGATTCTGTATTCCACTGTCTTAGCCTAATCTTCAGCCTCTTCATTTTATATACAATTTTTTACATTCCCTTGAACTGAGTGGATTGGTCCCAACTATCTGCTATGATCTGCTGCAATTCTGGCCTGTGTACCAACATTTGCTGAAACCTAAATGGCCTAGGCACCTGTTCTGTAGCATCCTGTATAGAGATGAGTAGGGGGTTATGGTCTGATGTGGTTCTGTTCAAAACATGCACTGATGTGTGAGGGAATTTATTAATCCAATCCTGGTTGCAGATGGCTCTGTCTAGTTTCTGTAATAACCTGTCCTCCTTGACCCTATTATTAGTCCAGGTGAACTGGTTTCCAACAGTAGGGATATCCAACAGTCTAAGGTCATCTATCATGCCCCTAAAATCCATCATACTGCCAAAAGGGGGTCTGCGTCTCCCCTTATGTTCACTCACTGTAGCAACTGTATTGAAGTCCCCTGCATATAATGTTGGAACTGGCTGCAAACCAGTTAAATCTTCCCATAGTTGTCTCCTTGGAACCCTAGTGACCTGAGCATATACAAACACTGTATCCCAACTTTCCTGTGAAACATTTCCTGTGATCTGGACTTGAATGTATTGATCAGATTGAGACGGGGTATGAATTGAGAATTTATTATTATACAATATCCATATTTTTGCATCAGTGGCTGCTATTGAATTTTGGAATCCAATTTCAAACAGCAGTTGCTGAATTTGGTTATTATCATGCATAGGTTCTATAATACATAATATAGAGATATGGTGAACTATTATAAGTGTTCTTAATCTATCTAGTGAGGTTCCATAGCCTCTAATATTCCATACTAATATATTGCCTAATATTTTGTGTGTGATCATTAAGAAGTGTATTTAATTTTAGGCTTGGGCCTAAGGCTTCTAGCTATTCAGTCACCAGATTCAGGCTGTGTATTTCTTTTGTTAGTCTGAGATTTAGGCAACTTACCTGTGTCCATTTGATTGCTTAAATTAAGACAAGCCAAAACATGCTTAAATTCTTGTGATTTTAGGATCTTGGAATCATTTTATTCATGGGACAAAATTTATGAATAAAATGTTGAATAACTTTGATTGCTTGTGTGCTTTTCTTTATGTTATTCTGTTTAGACGGTTTTTATTGCATTTATTTATGTTGTAATAATCATGTTTTACAAGTTGACAACAAACAACAACTCTTCTAATCTGTGTTCAATCCTTTGGATGGATGAATTGAATGACAGTAACTTGGCAAAGGAACTTAAATTTGTTCCATTGCAAGTAAAGAAGAAGTATGTCGTTATATTCAAATCATTGATGTCAAGAGTCTTATGATGAATAGTGTTGAGTTCAAAATTTCTAGGGAAGTTTTGAACTCGTATACTTACCACGTCAATATGGAGCTCTGAAATGAAATCCAGGAGCAGTCCATGATTGAGAGGTTTGAGCCATCTGAGACTATTCTTAAAAGTTATCTCATATTTTAAAAAATAATTGGATTGTTTTGAAAAATTATGGAGATTATTGGTTTGCTCATGGTTGAGAGCCAGATATTGACATCATTTCTATACATTCATATATGGGTTTGAACCATTTTAGTGGAAATGAATACAATTTGATTGAACTTCATGAGATGCTTAAACATGTTTAGTCAAAATTGAGACTGTGAACGAGGTTCTATTAGTGTAGTGAAAAAAAATGGATTTGAATATGACATGGAAGATTGAGGAAGTGATATAGGGTAAGGACAATCAATGTGCCTATGCGCTTATATTCTAACACTTCTACTGCAATGGTGTATGTCATTTAGAAATGATATTCATATTGCAGTTATCTACATTATAGACTATCTATACTTTAACTCAATACTTATTGGTATTGGATACCATATGGGTCTCTTAGAATAAAGAGACACCAGAGTATGAGTTAGATAATGAGATGTCAAACTACACAAGCGTAATGAAACAATAGTTGCTGCATCGACTGTAGGAGTTTATCTATACCTTAAGATATTGCACTAGATCATATAATGGTTATTTTGATCTTAGTGGCACAACAACACAATCATCATTTCTATGTTGGACATGGAAATGTTTCAATTATGTTGCAAGGTTGCAAAATTGGACAAAGGTCTTTATTTGCTAGCTATGGATAAACAAGTTTATGATGTAAATATCAAACGGGTTAAACAAATGATTCAAGTCTGGCAATACCTCTGTCAATTAGGCCACAATGACATTAAGCATATATGGTTACTCCAGATGGAGGGAACTGTGAAATCATTTGACTTGGAGTCAATTAACACTTTCAAGTTATTCTGTTGGGAATTGACAATAACCCTTCATAGTGATGGGTGATGCAGTAAATGAACGTTCTATTTACAAAAGTGGTTTGTAGATGGGTCTGTGAAATCACTCCATTTGCAAATGCTCAGACTAGAATTTTATATGGGAAAGGAGGGAGTTCTTTCTGGGATGGAAACTGGTTAGGAAATGGAGCACTCTTCTATCAGTGGCCTGAGCATATACAAATTCCATTCCCTCATATTACTGTGCATGAATTTTTCACTAACAAACAGGCTTATATCAACCAATTGGAGCCTCATCTGGCTACCAGTACCATATTGTTATTGCAGGAAGTAGAAGAGCATTTTACTCATGAGGATAGGCTTATATGTAAGCCAGGGATGGATGGCAACTTTACAATAAAGTCAGCATATCACCAGTTAAGAGATAAACATGCACAACATCCACTGATGAAAAAGGTATGGTCAAAATGTATACCCAAAAAAATGTCAATTTTAATATGGAGAATCGAAAATAGACTTTTACCTTTTGATGACATTTTGGAAAATTTTGGATTTCACTTTGCTACAAAATGTCTGTTTTGCGGTAGTCTTGATTCCATGGAGCATTTTTTTAATCCGTGTCCTGCTACATTAGATATATGGAATTCTATGCATGCAATACTTGCTTTAACAGCCCCCACTTTCCATACAACTAGACACAGATTGAATTTCTACTTTAACCATAATGGATTTTCAAAAATTCACTCAACTGTAATAAGAACAGTTGTATCAGTAGCATTATGGTTCCTGTGGAAAAAAAGAAACTCACAACTGTATGAGGAAAAAGCACTGGGAAACCAATTTTTATGTGAGTCTGTGGTAAAAATGACAAACAATATTTTTTCAGCCTAGCCACTTACTGGCAACATAGAGAGAAATAACGTTTTGATGACAGTAGGTTTGGTTCCTTTTATTAGAAGAAAAAGGCCAAAACTTATTAAGATCATCAAGTGGTTTCCCCCTGATTATGGATATAAAATAAATGTAGATGCTGCTTATAGCAATAATCAGGCTGGAATAGGGCTACTAGTAAGGGACAGCACATGCAAAGTTATTTTAATGAGGTACACCCTAATTACATGCTGAAATTATAGCTATCACCAAAGGGTACCAGTTAGCTATAGAAAAGCAATTGCATGCATATACTATGGAAACTGATTATTTGCAGGCAATTAAAGGCATCAGATCACCAGACAAAATTAATTGGGAGATATACTCCCACTGCACTCAAATTCAAAGGTGGCACAATGAGCATCAAACAACACACATTCACAGGGAAGGAAACATGCCAGCTGATTTCTTGGCAAAGCTTGGACTTAACTCACAGATCACCCAGGAAATCACATGGTCTGATGCACCAACAGAAATGAAAAGATTACTTGCAATGGACAGACTAGGTATACCCTCCATCCAAACTCAAGAAAATAATTTGCAATCATGAGAAAGATAATGCTGTCTTCTTCTCTTATGACAGGTACACCCAGGGTGATCAAGGAATAAGGCAACACTCAAAGCAGACTTTTGTGGACATCCAGAAGACACAACCTCAGACTTAGGAGGAGTACACTACTGTACAACTTTTGAAATATCTAGATAACAATTTTTGGCAATCTAGACTGGCAATATGGATAACCATTCTTTCTTTCAAATTTTGGGTGGCAAAATTGTGCTTTGGCCTTAGCTGGCTCAATCACTAATCTGCTCCTCATATTTTTGAATCGAGAATGACACTTTTTTCTTCCATATTGTTAGTATCTTGGAATAGCCACACTAGGTGATTCTTTTTGACAAAGCCTCTAAGGCTTAGAAGAGCACCTGCTCTATTTTTGTAAAAACTTATGGCCAATATGGTCTTTTGCTGGTTTGGGGTGCCAATTAATTCCCCCCACCAATGGTGGCTTAACCTTAAAAAAAAAGGGTTCAACTCAAAGAGGTAAATATGTCACTTCATTAGTTTCATCATGATTTGAGTAAATATGGATGTTTACTTCATGAGAGGAGATTTTGAATCCTTAATAAATTTTTAGGAGTTCAAAAATGAAGTTTAGAATCAATTTGGAAAGAAAATTGAAACACTCAATTGGATTGAGGTTGTGAATATTTGAGCCAGAAATTTGTTGACTTTCTTATTGGAAATGAGTTTCCATGATGGTTCAAGCCAATCTTTCATGGATATATTTCTTATTAATAGTGTTCACACTAAATTTGGCCTTGTCAGAAGTTTAAGAAAAGACCATACATCATATGGATAGGATTAGTTCCTTAAATGTCTTTTCTTATTAGATTTGAGGTTGTGAAGCAAATGTGGGATGTTTCCAGGGAGCTTTGCATCAAATCTGATAATTGTCTCTTTATGGAAATATTGAGATAGGGGTTTTTCTTCTATATTCTGAGAACTATATATTGTTGCTCGAGAATGTGTTTTGTTGGAGAAGTGTAGTCTTTCCAAAATGACAAGTGGGAGAAATTTAGACCTCGATACATTCGAGGTGAGCAACAATCAAAACTATAAACATTGATCCCTTCTTATGTGGTAAAGATGAATATGGAAAAGTCTTGGAGATGATTGAAGTTGCTCAAGCCCCATGTAAGCCAATAAGGCATAAATTTCAAGCAAAGGCGCAATTTTGTCCTTGCAGCTGAAAGCTATGAAATCATACTTTTAGAAAGTGATGAACCCATACAGGACTCACAGTTATAGCTTTGACGAGCCCTAACTCCGCAAAGTGGTTTAAGACCATGAAATTCGGAATAGATTCTATGTATAAAAATCAAGTTTGGAATTTGATTGAGTTACAAAGAAAGGCTAGGTTAGTAGTTAAAGAGTGTAAACAAATCCATGTGATGGATTGTGTTGAGACCTTTACTCTAATTGGAATCCTTGAGTCTATTCTAAATCCTGGAAAAAGCAGCTCATTGTGATTATGATATTTAGTATATAAATTTCAAAATTCACCTTCCTTAATTGGATTATGGAAAAAGATGTTTATGTGACATATTCTGAGAGCTTTTATACTGCTGGGAATGAATATGAGTTTCAGTATCTATTTATGAATATTGAGGCAAGTATTAAGGAGTTAGAAAATATATTTCGATGAATCAATTTAGAGATTGGCGCTCAAAGAAATGTAATCTTGTGCATACAAAGAGGTTAGTGGGAGCAATATTGAATTCCTAATTCCTAATGTCGATGAAATTTTGTTTATTAGAAATCACAATCCAACTAGAGTTGATGGAAACTTGGTTTGGAAAGTATTTTGCAATAAAGGACTTAGGAGGAAATGTACAGTGTATCTTGGGCATCAATATCTAAGGTAGATTGAAATTGATGATTGACATATGTAAAGACTTACTGGGTAATGTGCATGATTTATTCAATATGAAAGATTGTAAAAGATTTTCAACCAAAGATTCATGGCATTACTCTTAGCAAGATTCAGTGTCTATGAAGACATGATGAGCGAAAGAGAATGAATATGAATGCTACTGCATCGACAAAAGAGTCTATCATGTCTGCTATGATATGTACCTAAAATGATATTTCATATGCTTAGAGTATAACAAATATCAAATACAATAGACTGGGAAAGGGCACAATGGTTTGCGTCCAACAAAATTTCAAATTGGCTGAAAAGGACTATGGATAGATTCCTATGTCTATAGTGAAAATGAGTTGGTTGTGAAAAGTGTTGTTGATTATGCATTTAAACTGAGTACATTGATGCTTTAGAAGCAGCAAGATAAAGTGTTTGAATTTGGAATTCATCACTAGATTTGGTATGATGGTTCCCGACTTTGTCAACTCGATGACTCTATTGTGGAAATGGTAGAGTCACTGCTTAGATAAAATAAGTCAATAGGACATCAAAGTCAAACTTTGTACTTGGTAAATTTCTCATTCTTCAAATGTGTATTGAGAATGGTGAAATTATTTTATGAAATGCAAGAATGGCTTGTTAATCCAAAAACTAAACCTCTTCCACAGATATTGGTTATGGCTCATATATTTGTGATCGGAATCAAGCACTTTGGACAGTGGCTGTGATTTCTATGATGTTCTAGTTATTACAATTCTGTAGTTTAGACATTGAAGAATGAACCGTTTGAAATATTATGAGATTATTATTTCTTATTCATTTAACTTGGTTTAGTGTTAAATGAAAGTCCAAAACAATTTACGATTCCAAATAGGTTATCAAGATAAGTTCTTGGATAATGAAATCCTATTTAGTGAATTGGAATGTAAAATTGTTTGAGTCTCTAGTCCAGGTCATTGAGAGTGTACACTAATGACTAAAGAAGACTAGTTTGCATGGTGATTCATAGTGCTGATTCTTGGGCTCAAGGACATGAGATGTCTAAATCAATTGCATGGATACAAGTTGGGAACATGTATTGGACAGACCCACCATGAGAATACTTTAAGATATATGGAATGTTATAAGTATCTCTTATTGACTATGGGAACATATTCCTCAGACCTGAATAATTCATTGTTTGCTTACTTGTGGATTGGACATTTTGATTTCTGTCAAACGCCTTGCCGTAAAAGGGGGTTATAAAGACAGGTATTGGATTGCCATGAATCAAGTAGAGAAAACTTGAATGTACAAGATTGTTATTGTCCTCTCATTAACATGAGATTGTAGTCTTATAGGCCTCTCGGAGAGTTGAGACTGTAAAACGCATGGCCATGCTCAGATGGATTAGAGATTAATCATCTGTCTTTAACAGTTCACTCAGTAATTCGAGAAATGCATTTGAACTTGATAAGGATAACATGTTATCTTACCTTATGTTCGAATGAAGACATTAAGTGACAAAGGAATATGAGTGCACACTTGCCTAAAAGGACAAGTGGGAGATTGTTGGGACATTAAGTGGGACATGTTATCCTTTAATCAATGTGCACTTTCCTAATATAGTTGGAGGTTACGTTAATTACGGAGATAATTAATTCAGTCAATTAAGTGATTAGAATGTTAAGCTGGAAACCGCTTCTATCAGCTAGTAGCAGCTTATTATGACTGAACCTGTAGGGTCACACACAAGGCATGAAATTGGAAAAACTAATTATCAATTAGACTTAGAGTCTAATTGTAATTATATGAGAATAAGTCATGGAATCCAATCGGGTTAGGATTATCTAATCCAGTAGGATTGAGATTATCTAATCCAACAGGATTGGGATTACATGGACTAATTCAGGTTGGAAACTAATTCAGTTTAACCGGTATAAATAGAATGGTATTGGGTTAAACAGAAGATATAATTTATTCTATTAGTTCATGTGTTGAACAAGCAGAACAAATAAACCCTGAAATTCTCATAAAACAACCTCATCGTAAATCGGAAGAAGGAAGGCAGTTGCCGGTCCTGTTTGCTGATCTGTTCTAAGCTAAGAACGGTGTAGGCATTCTGATCGTGCTGTGTGGATACTTATAGAGGAATCACACTTGAGGTTCTTGTCTACGGAGTGGATTGCATCTGAAGGAAGTACACGATTGAAGAAAGTCCTTTGCTCCGCAAAGATTTATTTTGTTCTACAAGGTAATTCTAAACACTCACTCAGATTCATATTGATGACATGCATGCGATTTTTGGTTTGGTAATTGATATTCCGCTAAATTAGATTTAATCAATTCCATAAACATACTCCTGAAATTCATGGTACAATTGGCTCCCCTTCTCGACCTGTGCCTGTAGGAGGTTAGGGGAATCCCCTACATCTTCCCAATTAATAAGGATAGCAGAAGAGAGTAACTGGGGCCGAGGCCTTCAAGGAAACCAAGGTCGTGCCTCTACTTCCACTCGCGGTCGAGGTCATACCCCTGTTTATAAAGATCTCCACGAGGTGTAAGAAGCTTTATAGTGTAATAACACTTTTGATTTTGCCTTCATAAAGGTCTTTATATTTTAACCCCTGGGGAGATTGATTAGCAGGATTATTAATAGCCCAAATAAGTATTGGTATATACCTTAATAGGTGTACCATAAGAAGAGTCGAGTTCCAAACTTTGTGAGTTTGTGTGACTCATATCATGTGGGTCTTTGACCATATACTTTATGTAAGTATTATTTTATTTTAGCCTAAGGTTACTCGGACACGTAGTTCAAACAGCTCATATTAGATAAGCATCAATCACACGCTTATAAGCGTATAAATCTTAGGCAGCAGTCTTTACGTGTGCTTTGTAAGGCATAATGTCTCTTTGTATTAGAGAGATATTGACTGCTTTAAAATAAAATAGAAGATATATATATTGAAAAAAATTTGTATTCCTCGAACTAGGGAGTTCGGCAAAATTATAAAAGACAACCCCAAGTTTAGGAGCTCGGGTATGAAAAATAAAAGATGAAAAGAAAAAGAAGCTTTGCCCGTAGGCCTTATTGATGTAGTTTCTTCTTATTTGGAGAAGGTCTACTTGATTTTAGCTCTGAGGTACCTGCGTAGGAAGGGCGCCATAATGAGAGGATCCAAGTGCTCTCCTCCACGAGTTTGCAGGAGATAAAATCCACCGGATTGGGCTGTGGATACTTTGTATGGTCCTTTTGTCCTTGATTCCAGCGTTCCCTCTAGCTTGTTAGTGCACCACTGGCCTACTGGCATTACCAGTTCTCCTACTTGAAAGGTTTGATGGCGTCTCTTGTGCCAAAGTGCAGTCATCTCGTCATAGGCCTCTTCCTCGAAGTGGAAGACTATAGGTTGTTCGAGGACTTGATCGGGTACCAGATCTCCAGGGACAATGTTGATGGCCGAGATGTTGCTCACTTTTCTGGCGTCACGGATGGCTGTGATCATGCAAGAACGCGCCACTCCTTGGTCTCCTTTGATAGAAGCTACCCCTTGTGGTGTTGGGAACTTTAACATCAGGTGGTATGGAGACCATACGGCCTTAGCCTGGAACATCCAAAGTCTGCCAAGGATAATATTGAAGGGTGTGATGGTGTCGACCACCACAAATGTGCAGTAAAGGGTGAGGCTTTTCGCTCCTTCTGCTATTGTGACTGGGAGTGTGATCTCTCCGAGAGGTATGACTGGATTTCCGGTGAACCCCGAGATTGGGCCCGTAGGCTTAAGGTCATCTTTGGTAAATCCTACCTTCTGGAAGCAGTCTTGAAACATCACTTCCACTCCACTCCCGTCGTCCACAAAGAATCTCTTTACCAGGAAATCCTGTATTGTTGCTGAAATGATAAGAGGGTCATAGTGGGGCATTTGGTTTGGCACAGCATCCGCGTCCGAGAAGGTGATAGTTTCCTCGGGACGAAGCCTCTTGTTGATTGGCTCGGTGTGGGGTATGGCCCGCACACTATCCTTTAGCTTGGTAAGGGAAATTGCTTCTCCTGTGTAACCGTTGATACCGTTGATGACTCAGTTGGCTCCATTTGGCGGCGGCGAAGGAGGATCTTGAGGATTGTTGCCCCCACCCCCTTGGTTGTTATTGTTGTTGTTGTTGTTGTTGTTCCGGGAGCCATTCTTCTTATTCTGCCGGGGATTTCCCCCATACCTCTTCTGGGTGCCCTAGCTATCACCGGCTATTGAAGGTGCAATCTGTTGCACAATTCCTTGTCGAATCAACTTCTCGATCTCGTTCTTAAGCTGATACCACTCTTCTGTGTCATGCCCCCGATCTCGGTGATATTGGCCGAATTTTTGGGATCTTTGACGCTCGGCTGAATCCTTCATGGTGGGTGGGTCCTTTATAAAGTGCATGTGAATGGACAAGATCTCAGTCCGAGATCTAGCTAGAGGAGTGTATGACTCGAAGGTTGGTTTGGGAGTGCCTTCAGTCTTCTTGACCTTCGGTACCTTCATCTTGGGCTCCTTTCCCTTACTGTCGAGGTCTCGAGGTCTTTTGCCTGTTACCGCGTCCGCTTTGCTGGGATATTTCTCCATGATGGTTTGGAGATGTTGAATAGTTGTAGGATTCCTTGTTGCCAACTTCATCCTCGGAGTGTCATCATCAACACTCATTCGATACATGTTTATCAAGAGGATCTCATCTCGATCATAGCACTCCGTGGCTAGATCCCTATATCTGTGATAGTGTTCTATCACAGCCCCTCCTTCATGGCGAGCCACATATCCTAGATCTCCCAGGGATTTAGTGAATTTCTTCTTCTGGAAGAAAGCGAGGAGGAGAAATTCGGCGAAATCCCAGTAGTTGAATAAGCTTTCTGGTTTTGTCTGAGTAAACCATTTTGGGCTTTTCCTCGGAGGTAACTGGGAACAATCTTGCATATCTCCAGCTCGTGGAAGTTCCTTGTTTCCAGGGTTTTGAAGAAGACCGAGAGAAACTCTCTTGGGACGCTTGTACCATCATATGTGGGCAAGTGTTCCGAGACCTTCTTGTTGCAATCGAAGGGGAGATTGACCATATGTCGGGAGAAGGGGGAGCGGGCAGACTGTCCCCGGGGTCAGAGGATACGCTTGATTTCCTGATCGACCTCGTATTTTCCCCGAGTAGGATATGCTCTATCCTGGGTAAAAGGCCGATCAGCACTGGTTTACCACTCGCTCTGGGTTCAATCCCTCTTCTCGTGCCTGAGTTCTTCCTGGATGCTGTTGATGCGCATCCTTCGCACCTCTTCTTTGCTCAGCCCTAGGCCTTCATTGTGGAGATTTGCTGGATAAGGAGGTGGTGGCAGGTTCCTCTGAGTACTTTAGGGGGGTAGATTCCGGGATAAGTAATCCAAGAATCTTTGTTGTTGGTTGTGATCAGAGGGTGGTGCTGTTCGAGCTCTTGGGATAGATACTTGACTTGGGGCTTCATGCGTCTGGGCATGAAGTTGTTGACTTGAGTTTATCAAAGATGCAACGAAGTCAGGGTACTGGGAATGTAAGTCCCTTATCAGTGCTCGGAAGTCGTCAGGAATTCCTCTCGGTGGGGTGTCAGAGACAAGATTGACATAAGGTGGCTCAGAGCCCAGCGGGTTATGCCGTAAGGGTGGTTCAAAGACTCCTTGAGACGTCTCTTCTCTCTTGCTCCTGCTATCTTTCTGCGAGGATTTGTAGATCTCTTTGCGCTCTTTCCTCCACCGAGAAGATTGAGTCGGGTCCGCTATTCCCTAACCTATTCTCTCAGTCGAGGCCTTCTGAATTGTTGACGCGCTCGATGTGGTTCATATCAGTTTGGATCGATATACTCGGACTTGAGTTCGGTACTTCAGATCCAACATGGTTCGATCCAGAAGGTGGTGCTTTGGATACAGCAGGATTTGGACCGAAGGAGTTCGGAACGCTGGAGTTTCCGGCCCCTACGGTAGAGCTTGGTGGTGGTTCCGAGGTAGATCGCGCTCGAGATCTTCTGGGTCGACCGCGTCCGCGTCCTCGGGGAGGCTGCTCTACTTCTGGATTTTCCTCCGGATTATGCCCTTGCATACCGGCGCTTCGCCTAGGTTGCTCTGCTTCAGACATGGCGTGAAAAACTGGTTGAACGGGTGCACAAGATCAGATCAGAGGTAAAGTTCGGCTACGTCGTCAATAGATGTGGAGTCCCACCGGGCGTGCCAATTGATGTATGGCGGACACCAGCACTTCGACGACGAACCTTGCTGACGAACTGACCTTCAAAGCAAAGCCTCGCGTGTCCTGAGGGTAGACACTCCGACGTTCAAGTTAGTATGAGGCGTAAGGCGTATTGTGTGTAGTATGAGATAGAAAAGGTGTACCAAACCTTGTGCGTATTTATATTGCTAAAGATCACCAAGATATATATTTATGGTAGGAATAAAACTCTTATGGGAATAGTAGTTGTATTACCATGTATAGAGGAAGTGTATTTTGGTCATGGTTGTATTACCATGTTTAGAAGGATGTATATTCCTTGTAGAACATTCATAATATACGCATTCCTTGTAAGGATTAGGATTGATGGACCCGTGGATCCATCCTCCGTGTATCTCGAGCCCACGACCCTTCTCGGGCCCTGGTCCGAGTATGAATGAGGCCCGAATACGAACCATGGACTTATCATCCTTTTTAAGGCTTTTTCATGGTTTAGGGAGCCAATAAATTTCCCTCCACTTTCATAGTGGTTTTCACTTTAAAAAAAATACTTGAACATTAAGAAGGCTCTAGTATATATAATGGCATTTTCCCTCTTCTTTTCCAATGTGGGAAACACATCTCACAAAGGAAAAATCATCCGTTTAGACCGGGTCAAATGACCAATTTCGAGTATCGATATCTCATTTACCGTTGGTCCGAATTGAGTGTTTAAATAGTTCATTTTTTAGTATTCATGGAAGAGAATCTAAATATACTCCTCACTCGGCCCAAATATACTCCCTCAACTTTACTCATTTCCAACAATATTTTCATGAGAGTTTCATATGCGTCTTTAGCTGGAAAAATTTCTAACTGCTTCTTTGCTTTGTATTCTTCACCATTATAAGTTACACCACCCACTTCAAGTCTTCAATAAAGACGCAAAATTTGGCATTTGAGATTGATCGTATTTTTTTACAAACCTCATCTTATGACCATTTCCTCCTCTTTCCTATCATTTCTAGCCATCTTTTGGTCCTTGTTTCCTCGGGTTATGATTCAGCACCTTTCTCACGATTCCAGCCTAATTCGTCGGATTTAGCCAATTTTCAACGACCAAAGTTGATTGCTGCCTCAGATTTGCACTTTCAAAGGTGGAGATGCTATGGGTGGCCAACTTAACCGCCCAACAGAAGTCTAAGGGGCCAATTCAGCACACACGTCGCGATCCGCGAGGGTGATCGTGGGTCGCAAAGATTCAAATTATCGTTAGCCGCAAGGCCCAGTTATTTTTGGCGTTTCAACAAACCTTTCTCTGAATTTTCTGTATTATATATTCCTTAAACCCTATGAGGAGGCATGGAAATCATGGTAGACGGGATTGAAGAGACTTGAAACTTTTGTTCTTAACTTCTTCCTTTTTGTTCCTTAGATTTTATAACTTAGATTCCATGCATGTCTTTTATCATGTAATTTGGAATTATGTTTAGTAGATAAACTCAAGCCTTCTTGGGCTAGATTGCCCGTAACTTTAGGGACTATGGCTTGAAAACTTTGATCTGTGCAATTTGAACTCCTTGCTTACGTGTACTTTGTTCATCCTTGTGTTCTTGAACATAGATTAGAGGATTCATTTGTGTGAAGAATGATCTTCCCTCTATTTGAATTGAATGCTAGAGATTTACTTGCACAAACCCGAAGATCTTATGGAAGGCTCCTCCGAGCACGTATGGGTTATGTGATTAGGGAGATAATAGTTTGTATGCTTGAGCCCTACGTGTAAAAACCGATGAATCCTATATGGTTAGAATTTCCAAGCTAATGAGTTTCCACCGTCTTCCTTGTGGGTTCGACCCCTCTACTTATTGCTTATTACGTTAGTATAACGTAATAAGCAAGAGTACAAGCGAGATATAAATTGTATTTGATAAGACTTCGCTCCCGTGATTAAGGGCGCGTGGGAGCGGGCCTTCAGATATTGACCATGCAACTGATACCATAATATGGAACTTGACGACCATATTTTTGGGCCAGTTCTTGCAATAGTGTCTTAAATGAACCATCTCTGCAACAATTTTCCAAAAGGTCATTAAAAAGTGATATTTGCAACCATCCCATATTTTTTTAGGCAGAGTAACATTTTCAATTTCAATAATCGGCAAAGACTCTAAAGCAATGTTGCAGCTGCATGCTCAGCTTCCTTCAGGGTGGGGTAGTATCCGGAACACTGGTACTCATTCCCTTCCATCAATAGTCACACTAGCTTTAAACCAGGGAGAATGCGGGTGACAATCAAACACATAATTATATTGTTATTCTTTTGCACAATGGTAGGTGGTTCTTGTGCGAGTGTAACAACTAGGTAAAATGCAATTACATTATAATAGGTGATTAGAAAGTAGAAACACATCAACCATCCCTTAGGAAGCCTTTAAAAATATGTAGTCAAATTCTCTAATCTTGTATTCAAAATATTTGAAAGATGTCAAAATTCATTTTAGCTTGAAATGTCATAAGACATGTTTTCTTTTCTTTTGAACTGTATTGATTATTCATGTACAAACTTTAGAGTCGCATTCATGATAAAATATGCTCTGTATCGTGCATTATTAAAACCATGGAATCAGAATGACCTAAGCGACTGCCAACATGCGACTATAATTTTAGAAGAAAAAAAACTAGATGTGCACAACCAAAAAACTAGGTGATGTTGAGCCATGATTTCCAACTTCATGCCCAGCTATTCATTTCTTTGAATCTAATTGTAAAAAATCCATTGTAAAAATGGATTGGAATTTTCGCTTATGATTCGAGAACTACAGATTGTAAAAATTTTATGGGAGGATTGTAATGATTACTAACCAAACCTAAAATTCTGATTATTGCTTTCAACGCAATATCAACCCAAATTCTGAATAAAACTTACTGACTCTTTTCTCATAGGAGATTTTAACACCGTAAGATTTCTTGAAGAATACAGAAGACCTTCTCATCCTAGTATTAGAAGTATGGCGGCATTTAATCATTTCATTTCTGTCAATGCACTCTCTAAAAGTGACACAGTTGGTAACCTACCCACATGGTCTAACAACTGGCTAAGAAATCCCACAAACATAGATAGAGATTTAGCTACATTGAACTGGATGACTAAATTTCCTTCTTCTTCTATTCATATTCTGAACATAGATACCTTTGATCATGCCCCTATGTTTCTTACTATTGGTAGTACAATCCCCTCTACACCTAGATCATTTAGATTCATAAATGCAAGGTTCAATAGAAGAGAGTTCATGAATATTATATTTAAAGATAGGAATTGAATCTTCCTAGGAACAAGCCAGGCATGCTTTGTTTCTTTCTGAAATTGAATAGATTGAAGCTAGCTATTAAGGCCTAGAAGAAGCTTGTCTTTGCCAACATTGATAATAATATTATCGGTGATGCTGAAGCTCTACGGGAAATTGTCTTTGATAATGATAAATCTATCAATGATATCCCTAAACTCAAAGAACTAAAAGCATTGCAACTAAGGGCCCTCAAAGAGCAACAAAAATTTTAGAAACAAAAGTTCAAAATTAAGTGGCTAAAAGAGGGTGATGATAATACTAAATTCTTTCACCACACTGTGAAGGAAAAAGAGCCTGTCTTAGTACACTAAGAATAAAGACTCAAATAGAATTTGGTTGGATAATATACCAGACATTGAAACAGAAGCAGTTCACTACTATTCTGATTTATTGACTGAACCTACTAATCTTTTGAATGATGATAATTATGCCCACTTCTTCAACCAGTTTCCAAATGAATTTTTGACTGATCAAACAGCTACTTATGGTGTTTGGTGAGAAACATATCATCTAGTTGTTTGAAAACGCATGGAATAAACCGTGTTATCAATTCAACTTAACAATTAACATTATAATTTTCATCTTTATGCTATAATCTCAACTTTCATGTGCACGAATCCTTTCAAATATTTTTCTAATGAATGAACGCAATATTTTTATTCCTTACTATCCTTTGAACTCATTAGGAATTGCTCAACTATTTAAAATGGGATTTTTCTCTTCCATTTTCCAATGTGGGAATCCCACATTATTTTTTCTATTCCAAGTTCCAAACAACCAAATTTGAACGTCAATATCTCATTCATTGTTGGTCCGATTTGAGTCATTCAAAAACCAATCTTGTAGTACTCCTGAAGTAGAATCTAAGGATACCAAATACTTGACCCGAATCCATTCGGACCATACTCAAATATTAGCCCAAAGTTGATGACAAAAACCCAGGATCTAGTATCATGGAGGCTTATCCGGAAAATGACATATATTGGGCTTGGAGGAGACTGAAAGGAAGCAGAAGTTAGGACCGGCCGAAAAAGAAAAAAGATATGTATATATGTGAATAGGGGAAGAGAAAGATAAAGGAAGCAAACCTTGTACATCCCATGACACTTGCCACCGACTCTTCTGGAATACAAGGGCCATGTACACCTTTTTAGGGAACATATAGATAGCAATTCCCCGGAGACTGGGAAGCCAGAGCTTGATGAGCCGACTTCATAGCGTCGTGCATAAAGGTGTCACGAGCTTCGGGGCGGAAGTTGGGTTCCACAAGGGGACATGGTAAACAGTTGAGTTCACCCAGACGTAACCATTCCTCATCGATTCCTTGATGGGATCCTTCTTTTTTATGATGGAATACAAGACAACTTCTTGGGCTTGGACGGTGAAGATTCCGGGGGTCTTCGCTCCATTTAATTCCAGCACGAAGTAGAATGAGTGCCAGAGTTCAAAGGTAGGAGATACGCACCACCTCTTGCAATTTACAAGAAGCCTATCATCACAACCACCACGTTAGCAGTTCCCCGGAGACGGGCAGCCAGAGCTTGATGAGCCGACCTCACAACATCGTGCATGAAGGTGTCACGAGCTTCTAGGGGGAAGTTGGGTTCCACAAGGGAACATGGTAGACAGTTGAGTTTACCCAGACGTAATTATTTCTCATCGATTCTTTAATAGAATCCTTATTTTCGAGGATGAAGTCCGAGACACCTGCTTGGGCTTGGAAGGTGAAGATTCTGGGGGTCTTCGCTCTATTTAATTCCAACACGAAGTAGAAAGAGTGCCACAGTTCAAGGGTAAGGGATACGCACCACCTTTTGCAGTTTATCAAGAAGCCTATCATCACAACCACCACATTAGCATGAAGTGTGGCGGGGGAACGTTGGCGGTGCTTAAGGAAATCAGCGTATATTTGGGGGAAAGAAAGACTGAGCCCCCACATGAAGTGGATCTGAGGAATGCACTGGATGGTTTTTTGGATTCACCCTTCTTCAGCTCGGCCAATTGAGCATCAACAGGGACCGGCACCCCCTAATGTCTCACCACCTTCTTAGTTCGGTCATCGGCGAAGAGAGAGACGGCCTGACCTTCTCCGCCTCCCTCACTGGACGGTTCATTGACCTCCTGAGCCAGACGTTGGTGTGGGGACATTATAAGTTTTTTGAATTGGAGGCAAGGGGGAAGGGGCTCTTGACCTGGGATTGGGAGGTGCTCCCCAAGGAATAGCTTGGCGACCAGCGTCGAGGATGGCTCGGTGGTGGCCATGGAGTTCGGATAAAAAAGTGCTGAAGAGTTTAGAGAAGGAAGTACTTTAATGAAGCAAATGCAAATTGAGAGCAAGAGTAATAGTAATGAAAGTGACATTGGAGCAGGTATTTATTGGCGATGAAAATCTCTCTAGAATCATTATGATGGTTACTAAGCAGTAATAATGGTACTCGTGAAAATCGAGAAAGAGGAACTCACATGATTGCCACCACACGCGTTTTAGATAGAGGATAAGAAAAGTCACGCCTCCTCTGCGAGCCCTCTGGAGAAGCTTTCAAATGAGAACATGACTTCTGGGGGCTAGTGGTGATATAAAACCATAAGACCCCGTATCCATAATGAAGTCATCTATTAAGGAGGGATTCGAAAGATGGACCACTCAAAGAAGGAAACAACCAAGTGACGAGTTATAAGGAAGATGTACCAGGTTCAAGTGATTAGTTGCATAATTAGTACCCCAATGGCGATGTTCAAAGTAAGTAATAACAACCTATTCTACTAGTCAATTTCCTTTTCTCTCAAATGCCTATCTTTCATCATCACGCAGTAAGTTCTACCCTCGAGTACCCCAAGGTCCTGTTTTGAAGGATCAGATAGGTAGGAGCGGAAAGGGATCCACTCTTCGGGCCACCAGAGGGGCATCTTCAGGAGACAAGATGGTACTTTCTCAAAATGAATTCCACACGTACAAGACTCTGTAAGGCGGAAGTATTAGCTTTGGAATCAGCCATCACAACCACCACGTAAGGTTGGTTTTGTGTTTCACATGTGAGAAACATTGTTAAAGGTGATGCGTAACCTTCATTTACTGTCGGGTGATCATCTCCAAGATCCAACAATAGTGTGATGACGATACAATAGTTCAATTAATTTTAGATTTCTAGGGATGCATCGTTATAACTCAATTTTTGGCGAATTTCGTGAAGACGAGCCCCCTCTATTTAATGTATGAGTGTCTACTCTTAATCGATTCTTGACGTATTTAAAAGATATGCTAGTAATCAGTGAAATTATTTTTTTCATTATTAATATATAAATATAAAGAAAGT
Source organism: Sherardia arvensis (assembly GCA_948330725.1). Taxonomy (NCBI): domain Eukaryota; kingdom Viridiplantae; phylum Streptophyta; class Magnoliopsida; order Gentianales; family Rubiaceae; genus Sherardia; species Sherardia arvensis. The sequence goes on from OX415235.1 coordinate 20,374,450, forward strand.
CCTTTTTAAGGACTGAAATTAGAAAGTTCAGAATTGATAATTTTATATAAGAAGTGCTACATATTATACGGTTAAAGAAATATTTCTTACTTTAAAAATATTGAAAATAAAATCAAAAGACTCGAATTCGAAAAAAACGAGATAATAACTTCTAAGTAATTTTAGAGTTATGAAAAAATATTCACCGCAGGAAGTCTGATTAAAAGTTACGGATTATTATCAGTGCATCAACGATGGCTCAAAACTCCGCGAGGTAACGATTTTTCTTCTTCTTTGATACGAATGAAAACGATTGCGGCTCTTTAATTAGTTGTTGTTTTGATTGATTATGCGGTAATCGATTTTTGATTTTGATTATGGAGTTTCGTCAAGTTTTGCTCCTCTTTTTGTTTTTCTTTTTTTAAAAAAATTCTTGTTACCTTTTATGAGTTGGTTTGATTTTGTTTGAATCAAAGTTGTGTTCTTTATGAGTTGGTTTGATATAAAAGGTGTGCTTGACTGTAATTGTTTCAGCGTATACCTTAAAAATTGGGGATAGGACGAAGAGGGTGATCGTTTGAATTGAGGGTGATCGTATCTCTGTTGTCAAATGATTTCTCATCTCCAGGTTATTCTTTATCTATAATATATCTCTGCTGTTTATATACATGGGAATTTGATGAATTATCAACCTATGAACAAAAGTTAATTGTATTAGTTGAGATAATAATTTTGAAGGAGTTGCTTATAGAACTGTAGATTTAGCTTATCCTATCACAATCGAAAATATTTACTGCAATCCCTTGTCTTTGTTAAGACTGCACGCAATCCCTCCTTAACTCCGCATTCCTGATGCTCCTCACAACACAAACTAGTTTTTGCTTCTTTAACTGCAGTAACCTAATTTCCTTGGCTATTTCTTGAGAGAAATTTTGATCGATCATCTCTACTCCCTGATTTTGATCAATCTTTTGATAGCGACATGTGCCCCGTCAAATTGTAATCACATCCTTTTATAGAAATCTGACTTCAATCTGCGAATTAATGTTTTAAAATATCCATGCCTTCATTTCGCCGAAAAGGGTTGGAGTTGCATAAAATGCTCAGAGTTTTATGAAATCTTTCATGATGATTCTACATGAAATCTGATCACAGCCTTTTACGGAAAATTAGTCCTTTTATAAAAACAAATTAAGTTTATAGTTTTTTTTTGTTCAGAGATTATAAAGTTTTTTTTAATACTGTTAACTAATTGATGTTAGCTTTCACACACATAAGCTGAGAAGAGGAGAAAGAAGAACAATGATGTTGTGCAGAAAACTGGATACTGCTTTTCTATTCATATCATCCTTTATATACACAAACTCTGAAAGAAAAAAGAAATACGAAATAATCTACCTCTACGGAAGAAGGAAACTAAATAATCTAATTTCTACGTAAGAAGGAAACGTAATAATCTAATTCCTACGGAAAAAGGAAAGGAGAATATCTACTTCCTACGGATGCTAATTAGCATCTTTATTTCTAGAAATAGCTGCAGAAAATAAACAAACAAGGAAAAGAAAGATGACTAGAATATCTCACAAATCACCCCCATAATCTTGTCATCACTTTATCTCTGCAACTCCGATTCTGCCCCTAAGTTCTTGAAAACGAACTCGTCCGAGAGGCTTTGTCAGGATATCAGCGAGCTGAGCTTCTGTGTTGATGTAGTCGATGTCAATATCGCCCTGCTCCAGATAATCTCTAATGAAATGGTAACGTATATCAATGTGTTTACTTCGATCGTGAAACACAGGATTTCGGCTAAGATCGATTGCTGATTTGTTGTCCACCAATAACGTTGGTGCTTGTGGCTGTTCACCTTGCATTTCACCAAGCAATCTACTAAGCCAAACACCTTGGCAAGCAGCAGTGGCAGCTGCAATATACTCTGACTCGCACGAAGAGAGTGCCACCACCCGTTGTTTCTGTGATTGCCAACTCACCGGAGATTGACCTAGGAAGAAAACTAGCCCCGTCGTGCTCTTCCTATCGTTGACGTCTCCGCCCAAATCAACATCACTATAACCTGCCAAGAGTAAAGGTCCAGCACTTTTTCCATATGAAACTCCAAACTCTAGAGTTCCCGCCACATAGCGTAGAATATGCTTCACTGCTGCCATATGCTCAACTCTTGGCTGCTCCATGAATCGGCTAACATAACCAACTGCAAAAGTAATGTCTGGCCGAGTATGAACTAAGTACCTGAGGCTTCCCACCAAGCTGCGGTAGTCCGTGGCGTCCACCGGTCTCCCGTCTCCCGTCTTGCTTAGTTTGAGTCGTGCGTACATTGGTGCCGCACATGGATTGCACTCTTCCAGTCCGACCTTTTGTAAAAGTTTCTTTGCGTAAGATGATTGGCAAAGAATGACCAAACCCTTCCGTTGTTGCACTTGGATGCCGAGGTAGTAACTCATTTCGCCGAGGTCGCTCATCTCAAATAGATTCGTCATCTCCTTTTTGAACTTCGTCAGTTCTTCGATTGAAGTTCCGACGATGATCAAATCATCAACATAAACTCCAACTAGCAGTTGCTCCTTCCTGTTGCTCCGGCGATATACCGCGTGCTCGACTTCACATCGTACAAACTCCAAGTCGCGAAGACTCTTGTCAACTTTGGCATTCCAAGCCCTCGGAGCTTGACGTAGTCCGTAGAGAGCCTTCTTAAGCCGAAGAACCTTGCCTTCGTTGCCTTGAATTTCGAAACCCGGCGGTTGCTTGACATAAACCTCCTCAATCAGATCACCGTTGAGGAACGCGGTCTTGACGTCCATGTGGTGGATTGGCCACCCGTGGTGTGCAGCGAGCGCGATCAGAACTCGCACCGTCTCCATTCGCGCAACTGGAGCGAACACTTCCTCGTAGTCCATCCCCTGCTGCTGCACGTAGCCCTTTGCCACAAACCGCGCCTTTCGTTTCACCATCTCCCCGTTCGCGTCCTTCTTGAGCTTGAAGACCCACTTAAGTCCGATGGCGCGGTGTCCCGGTGGTAGATCGGTGAGGCGCCAAGTCTGGTTTGCCTCGATGCTTGCAAGTTCCTCTGTCATCGCCGTTCGCCATCCTTCGTCCTTCTCGGCTTCAGCTAGGCTCGTTGGTTCGTCGACTGTGAGAAGACAAAGCTCCTCATCCTCAGCTTCAATCTTCTCGGTGGCGTTGAGAAGGTCCTTGCTCCGGTCCTCCAGTTTCTTCAGCCCTGGCTGCGTGGCCTTGACGTGGGCGACACACCCAAACACCCGGAGATGGCTCACGCTCGGCCGGCGCCCGTGCCATGCTTTGTAGGGTGTCTTGCCGCTGACGCTCTTCGTGATTCCCCGGTTCAGAAGGTAGACCGCCGTTGTCACTGCTTCTCCCCAAAATCTCGTCGGCATGCCTTTGGCCTTCAAGAGGCAACGTGCCATGCTAACCACCGTTTGATTTCGTCATTCGACCACGCCGTTTTGCTGGGGCGAGTATGGCGCCGTTGTTTGTCGATGCACACCGTGGTCGGCAAAGTACTTGCTGAGTTCTTGAGACGTGAACTCACCTCCACGATCGGTCCGCAGCGTCTTCAACTTGCACCCGCTTTGTCGTTCGGCTGCTGCCACGGTCCTTTTGATGGATTACGCCGCTTGATCCTTCGAGGACAACAAGACTATCCACATATATCTACTAAGATCATCTACCATTAGTAGAAAGTATCGTTTACCTCCAGGAGTTTGTGGCTCGATGGGTCCACACAGATCGGCGTGCATGAGCCCAAGGCGTTCGGTCGCTCGGTTCTTGGCTTGGCTTGGGAACGAGCTGCGTTTCTGCTTCCCGGCCAGGCAGGCGTCACACAAGCGCTCAACGTCATCGAGCTGCGGGAGTCCGTCCACCATCTTGTTCCTGGCCATGCGTCGAAGGGCCTCGAAGTTCATATGGCCGTATCTCGCGTGCCATCGCCACCCATCCTCGCACCCATGCACCGCAAGGCACACTGGTCGTGCCAAACTCAGATGAAGGAGGTAAAGGCGCCCTTGGCCTCTTGGCACCCGTGCGAGCAAGTGTCCGCCTTGATCCCGTAACGTGAGCCACCCGTGCTGGATCCTCGTGTCGTAGCCGTCCTCATCCAGCTGGCCGAGTGAGATGATGCCGCTGTGGAGCCGTGGTATGTAATACACATCGTCCAACTTTAGGTGCTCACCGTTCCGGCACGTAAAAAGGATCGTACCAGTGCCTTCTATTTCCACGGAGGTGTCGTCTCCCAGTTTGACCGAGCCTCGTACATCTGTGTCTAGCTCGGACAAGAACTCCCGTCTTCCGCACATGTGGGCACTCGCACTGGAGTCAAGGAACCATGCCGTGTCACTCTGCCCGGGCTCCTTCGTTGACCGTGCTTTAGATCGCGTCTCGTTGAGCAGGACGTGCTCCTTGGTGGCTGAGTTCCCGATCGTGAGTGAGTGAAGCCTTGCTACGAGGAGCGTCTGTTCGTCCACTTCAGCTTGCACGAGGTTGGCACGTCCCTTTCGTTCGCGCCGTGGCTCGGGGCAGTCCTTGGAGATGTGGCTAGCGTATTTGTTACAATTGTAACACTTCAAATTCGTCAAGTCTCTGTCACCGCTCACCGTCCGTTGGCTGCCGTCTCCCTTGTGGCTCGGTTTCTTCACTTTCTGAAAACCATTGCCTTTGCCTTTGTTCCCGGAGCTAGAGCTCCGTCCTCGTGCGATCCACTCTTGCTCCGTGAACAAAACTTGGCCGTTGGATTTGTTCGTGGTGTTGATGGAGCACCGATCTGCTGCTGACCTAAGCCTGCCGATGAGTTCCTCCACTGTCATGCCGTTCAGATCGAGCAACGTTTCGATCGAGCAAGTGATCTGGGACCATTTTGATCTCTTCTAGAGATTCACCTAAAGAATGAAGGTTATTGACGATACCTGTAATCCGCATGCCGAAGGCGTCGAGCGACTCCCCGTCCTTGAAGGCGATTTGCTCGAACTCTTTGCGTAGATGTTGTGCCGTGGCCTCACGCACTCGATCCACGCCGACTCGCATCATCCGGATTGCCTCCCAAACTTTGTGTGCCGATGTTTTGACAGCTAGCGCCGGTACCATCTTCGGTGGCACCGCCCGAATCAAAGCCGAGAGGGCCACCATGTCTTCCCGTTCGGACGGATCTCCAACGCCGGAAGTGGCCTCCCATAAACCTTGTGCTCGTAGGTTTGTCTTCATCACGAGGGCCCATTCGATGTAGTTCGTTGCCGTCAACGTGGGGTACACAAGGTTGGCGCCAAGGTTGGTACGTTCTTGGATGACACGTTCGTGGATGTCAACTTCAGCGCCGTTGCCGCGTCGTGGCCTACTGCGTCCTCGTCCTCTCCGTGGTTCCGTTCGTGCCGGTGATCTCGATGCGTCCGCCATAGAGCTCTGATACCACTTGTTAGCTTTCATACAGATAAGCTGAGAAGAGGAGAAAGAAGAACAATGATGTTGTGCAGAAAACTGGATACTGCTTTTCTATTCATATCATCCTTTATATACACAAACTCTGAAAGAAAAAGGAATACGAAATAATCTACTTCTACGGAAGAAGGAAACTAAATAATCTAATTTCTACGTAAGAAGGAAACGTAATAATCTAAATCCTACGGAAAAAGGAAAGGAAAATATCTACTTCCTACGGATGCTAATTAGCATCTTTATTTCTAGAAATAGCTGCAGAAAAGAAACAAACAAGGAAAAGAAAGATGACTAGAATATCTCACAATTGATTGATGGTCCCTTTGGATTAGGATCCTGACATTTTCTGGCTTTAACCATGGTCCGCTTTTGCGTTCCATTCAAACTATAACAATTATTTCAAGGAGTTGGTGAATAGAATAGGCAACTTCCAGTATAAAAAGAGAGCTTGCTGAACAGCTATAACAAAAAATCACCAGGGTGTGTTTGGTTTAGAAAGTTTTTGAGAGTTTGGATTTTGTTTTGGGATTTTGAGAGTTTGGGTTTTTGTTTGGGATTTTGAGAGTTTGGTTTTGCAAAATCCTTGTTTGGTTGAGTTAGATTTTGTGAGTATGAAACAAAATATTTGATTGGTTTTTAGAAGTTTGCAAGTCTGGATTTTGGAAAACTTGGTGAACCAAACAAGATTTTACAAAACTTGACTTGGATAGTCCAAGTTTTGCAAAATTTGCCCAACCAAACACACCCCCAATGTTCTTATTGGCTTCTGCTAACTAGATTGTGCTATTGCTGCCAAAATGAAATTATGAGTACCAGACTTAACTATGAAAACAGAAATCATAATATACTGATTAAAACTTTTAGGCTGCTTCTTTCCTTCCATCTGATATGCAAGGTATAGAAGTAGGCTGCTTCTTTCCTTCCATCTGATATTCCTACCAAAGTTTAGCTATAGAAGTAGAATATAGCTAGGAGACTAATTGCAACTGTGATTAGCTGGACGAGGAGATCAGCATTACCGTGATTGAAGGATTGAGAAGATCAACACGGCTACACAGCATCGAGCTATAAATAAAGAAGAAAGCTGTGACATAAAGTATCCATCTTGAGTGAAATTATTATGCACTACAGAATAGCTTTACAGTTTTGGAGCGGCGTTGAGTCGAATAATTCAACTGGCCTTTGCCATCGCAAGAGTCTGAAATCGGATAGGCTTAATACCTCGGGAGAGGTGGTCAAGATAGCAGCGAGGAGTTGCTGACAAGCTGTGAGGGGAGCTCACCAATCCACACGGAAAGATAAGTCATAGATAGTTAATAGTTTGTGAACTTTGTAACTGATCTTGATTATTTAGTGGATAAATTTCAGACTGGGCAAGACCCCGCAGATGTAGGTGTTTTAGCACTGAACTGCATAACCACATCGTGTGTTCTTACTTTTAGTGTTTAAATTGTATTGCATGTTTAAACATACTTGCTGAAGTAGAAGTATTAGTTAAGAACACTAATAATCTGATCGATAGTAATTTTAATTGGTATCAGAGCTTGTTCACTGAGTTGTGCCTTTAACAAGGTCAGTGAAGATCCGGATATCGATCATGTCAAACCAGGAGAAAGATGGTTCGTTTCACACACGCGCACCAATGTTGGATAAGAACAACTATGGATACTGGAAAGCAAGGATGAGGCACTTTATTGATGCACTTGATGAAAAGGCATGGCACTGGGTTGAGAATGAATGGAAACCAGCCAGAAACCCACCTACAGCAGGAGAAACTGAAGGTGTTCTGAAAACCAAAGAGGAGCTGACTACTCAAGAAAGAAAAGACAAACGACTTAACAGCAGAACACTCAATTGTATCAACTCTGTTGTTGATCAAGAAGATTTTTACTTGATCTCAACTTGCTGTACTGCAAAGGACGCATGGGACAAATTGAAAGCCAGTTATGAAGGGGATGCCAAAATGAAACGACAAAAAATGCATACTGTGAAGTCAACATTTGAAACAATGATTATGCATGATAACGAAACCATTGCTGACTACAATACAAAGATCAGAGATCTGGTCAACACAGCCTATCATTTAGGGAAGCCGTTTGATGAAAATGATGTCGTGCAGAAGATATTAAGGTCGCTACCAGCGAGGTTCTAAGGAAAGACTGATGCAATGGAGGAGCTAATTGATACTTCTGAGAGGACTATAGATGAGGTCATGGGAGCACTATCAGCATATGAGATGAAAGAGATGGCTACAGTAAGGCAAAAATATGTGGCCTTCATTACAACTGCAAAAAAAAACGGCTGAACTAAACTCTGTGTCTAAGCACAATTCTGTGTCTAAACACACTACCAGAAGCAACTATGAAGATATAGACGAAGATGAGATTGCTCAAATATCAAGAAGTTTTGCAAAGGTACTGAGGAAATCTGCAGTTCGAAGAAATGATGGAAGAGAACAAAATTCCAGTATAAGCAAAAGAGCAAACAATGATCAACCAGAATCCAAGTATGTGTTTAAACATGCTGGTAAAATTCAATGTCAAGAATTTGAAGGATACGGGAACATTCAAGCACAATGCCCGAGTGTATCATCCAGCAAAAAGGAGAAAGCCTACAATGCCACCTGGAGTGATGGAGATGAGTCTGAAGATGAGCATGTTAGCAATCATGTGGCATTTGGAGCAGTTATTATACAAAGTGAGGAAGAAATTGAAGAAGAGACCTATTTTGCATTTGGTGATACTGTAGTCTCTGACAGTGAGACTTTAAACATGGATTCAGATGATATTCATGAATCATACGACAAACTTCACAAACTCTGGGTCAAGGTGACTGAGCAGAACAAAATCTTGAAGAAAGACAATCACAGCTTGAATGAAGAAGTTGAGCAACTGCAAATTACTCTTGAAGTTATGAGAGAAGAATTGAAGATAGCCCTCGCTCGAGCAGAGGTAGCTGAAGGAACTATCTCCAAGCTAAACAAAGGAACTGCAGCATTGAATGACATTCTTGGCATGGGAAAAGTTGTTGGAGACAGACATGGGCTAGATATCGTGGAACACCAGTGGTAAACCAAATCAAGCAGACAGAAAAGAAGGTGGTTCGAAATCAATTCAATCATGGTCAAGCCAGAAAAGAGCAACCTGTCAAAGCCTCAAGCAACCTCATGAAAACTCCAAAGTTTGGACTAGGATATAGACCTAACTACCATCAGCAGAGAAACATACCTCAACCACGACGGGAGGCAACGTGCAATTATTGTCAACGACCAGGGCATTACAAAAGATGCTGCTTCCGTCTTCTGAGAGATTTGATGCAAGGACCAACAAATGGAGCATGTTACAACATGATGCAACCAGAAAGGGTTCAATATTCAAAAAGGGTATGGGTTCCTAAAAACAACTGTTGCTATGCTGTTCATACCCGTTATAGTTCATATGCCAGAGATTCGTGGTATTTTGATAGTGGTTGCTCTAGACACATGACAGGTACTCCTGAATTGTTGAGCAATGTTGTTCCTTGGACTGGAACAGTCAGATTTGGAGATGGGAAGAAATGTAGAATAACTGGAAAGGGGGAGTTACAAGTCAAGAACTTTCCAGTATTTTAAGACGTACTCCTTGTGGATGGACTAAAGGCGAATATTCTCAGTATAAGTCATCTCTGTGACAACAATTTAACAGTTTTATTTGATGATAAAGTGTGTACAGTCAGAAAGGATGAAAGAGGTGTCCTTATTGGCACTAGATCTTCAGATAACTGCTACATTCTGGATTACTCTGTAAGCTGTCTCAAAGTAAGCGTGGATGACAACCTTCTGTGGCATAAGAAACTTGGACATGCAAATCTGAAAACGCTGTCTAAAGTTACAAGGCTTGAAGCAATCAGAGGAGTACCACTTCTATCATATACAAAGGTGTTAACCTGTCCACCATGTCATGAAGGTAAACAAGTCAGGTCACCACACTCTAAACTTCATGAGATTACTACTTCTTATGGACTTGAACGGCTTCACATGGACTTAATGGGACCAATCAGTCCAACTAATGTGCCGGGCAAGAAATATATTTTTGTATGTGTAGATGATTTCTCCAGGTATACTTGGGTGGAGTTCTTGAAAGAAAAATCAGATGCAGTGAGCATTATTATTAAGCTCATCACTCAAGTCAACACAGAAAGATCGCATGATGGCATGAAAGTAGTTCGAGTAAGGAGTGACCATGGAAGGGAATTTGCCAATTCTACAATGATGGACTTCTGTGCAAGCCTTGGAATCAAGCATTAGTTCTCTGCCCCAATCACACCACAACAGAATGGTATTGTTGAACGCAAAAACAGGACCCTCATCAGCATGTCCAGAGCCATGATGGCAGAATATGATACTCCCAAGAAGTGGTGGGCTGAAGCTGTGCATACTGCATGTTATACAATCAACCGAGTTTATCTCCGTCCATTCACTCAGAAAACTGCCTATGAACTTTGGAACGGAAGGAAGCCAAACGTTGCATACTTTCATGTGTTTGGAAGTGCATGTTACATTCTCAGAGATCGTGAACCACTTGGTAAGTTTGATAAACGAGCTGATATGTTGGTATTTTCCTTGGTTATTCTCCAAATAGCAGGGCTTACAGTGTATTCAACAACCGTACAAATGTGTGATGAAGTCCAACAATGTGGTAGTTAAAGATCTGAAGGATATCAGCAGTGGCATACAGCTTGATGATGAACCTGACCTACAAATCAGTACAGATATTAGTCCATCTCTGCCGGATGTTACAACATCATCTGATGTTACAACAGTTCATGATATTACAACAGTCTCTGATGTTACAACATCTGATACACCGACATCAGCACCTACCAATGATAATCCCCCAGCTAGTACCTACAATCTTCGGCCTAAAGAGAGGAAAGACTATGCTAAGATGAATGCTGGACTGCATGTTCTGCAATGCTTTCTTTCATCAATTGAGCCCAAAAATCACAAGGAAGCGTTGAATGATGAGTACTGGATTTCAGCCATGCAAGAGGAACTGGAGCAGTTCACTAGAAGCGACGTATGGTATCTTGTTCCACGACCTCAAGGAGTCAATGTTATAGGTACTAAGTGGATTTACAAGAACAAGTCTGATGGAGATGGTAACATCACCAGAAACAAGGCCAGACTTGTAGCTCAAGGGTACAATCAAGTTGAAGGTGTTGATTTTGATGCAACTTTTGCTCCTTTTGCAATCTTAGAGTCTGTTCGTTTCTTACTTGCTATGTCATGTATGATGAAGTTTACTCTATATCAGATGGATGTCAAGAGCGCATTTTTGAATGGCATCATAAATGAAGAATTCTATGTTGAGCAACATAAAGGTTTTGAAGATCCCGATCTGCCTGATCACGTTAGACTCAAAAAGGCGTTATATGGTCTTAAGTAAGCACCCCGGGCTTGGTATGAGCGTCTTACCCAATTTCTTCTACAGAAAGGCTATCGACGAGGGGGAGTAGACTGAACGCTGTTTGTGTTTAAATATGATAAACATCTTCTACTTGCCCAAATCTATGTAGATGACATTGTCTTTGGGTGAACATCTCAAAAGTTGGTCGATAACTTTATAGAGATGATGAAAAGTGAGTTTGAAATGAGTATGGTAAGTGAACTGTCTTATTTTCTAGGACACTAAGTCAAATAGCACAAGGAAGGGATCTTTATAAATCAAACCAAGTACACTTTAAACTTGGTTAAGAGATTTGGAATGGATGATTCTAAGAGTGTGCAAACTCCAATGGCCTCAACAGAGAAGCTGACTTATGACAAATATGGTGTGAAGGTGGAGATTAAGCTCTATAGAAGTATGATTGGGTGCCTACTATATCTTACTGCAAGCAGAGCAGATATCTGTCTAAGTGTTGGGCTATGTGCAAGATTTCAATCTGATCCTAAGGAGTGTCATCTCTCTTCTGTTAAGAGAATTATCAGATATGTTCATGGAACTGCTGATTATGGTATCTGGTATTCTAGAGGAAGTCAGGCTGAAATTATTGGGTACAGTGACTCTGATTGGGCTGGGAATTCTGAAGATAGGAAGAGTACTACTAGTGGTTGTGTCTATGTAGGAGGAAATCATGTGTCATGGTACAGCAAGAAGTAGAATTCCATCTCACTGTCTACTACTGAATCTAAGTACTTAGCAGCTGGAAGTTGTAGTCAACAACTACTATGGATGAAGCAGATGCTGAGGGACTATGGATACAAGCAGGAAGTTCTACTTATCAAATGTGACAACAAAGGAGCTATTGATCTCTCTCATGATCCAGTTGATCACAAAAAGACCAAGCACATAGACATCAAGCACCACTTCATTAGAGACTTGGTGCTGTTGAATTTGTTCCTAGTGCTAAACAGTTTGAATTTGTTCCTAGTGCTGAACAGTTTGCACGTATCTTCACCAAACCACTGGATTCTGCAACCTTTGAGACACTGAGACAACACTTAGGTGTTTGTCGAATTTGAAGTATTTCTGACCATCTCTTACTGTTGTAAATTAGTTTATTGCTTTATGCCATTTATTTTTGAAAAAGAAAAATACAAAAAGAAGTTAGTGTGAAGGATGTTTAAACACTGAGGATCAGTGTGTTTAAACATTGAAGAGTTAGACAGAAAAGGAAGAAAAGAGCTATTGGGCCGAAGTTAGTCAACTGTCTATTGGGCTGAATTTAGTTTGGGCTGAAAAGCAAAGTCTTGGACTCATATTTATTTTATGAGAGGTAATCATAAAATTGTTGAAGATTGAAAGGGCTGATATATAAATATGGAATAAATTTGTATTTTGGGCTCGGATTTGAATTTTGGAAAAGCCAAAAATTTTAATAGGGAAAATATTCTCTTTTATTCTGCAAAAATTACTCTCTGACGTTCCCAATTCCAGCGAGCAATCCCGTGATTCACTTCGACGCAGCTTTCTGATCTCCGATCAAAGCTTCTCGGCCAGTGTCTTCGAGTTTCTCTGCACTCCCATTACAGGCGTACGATGAGACTGAATCTTCACCATCCTTTCTTCTTGAGTTATGGAGTCATTTCATGCACAAGGTAAACCCTTGATTCTTGATCAAGATTGTTTTTTTATAGTGCATATGGGATCTAGGAAGTTGTAGAGGAACATGTGAGGACATTTGGTGAATGGTTAGAAGAGCATGTACAATCAGGTGAACATGAAGAGAATGTGAAGTGGCTATCAAGTAGGCCGAATCCAACAGTTGTTTCCTTTACAGGATACGATGTTCACGGCCACACTTTTGGAACAAAGGCACAAGATGACAAGGGAATTTCTCAGAATAGTGGAATTTCAGTAATTTCAAATCAAATTTTCCTTCAAAATGACGAAGGAGGGAGTGCCTGTTACAAGGACAGCAGACACTATGGGACCATTACCGAAATCTGGGAGTTAAATTACGTTGGTACACAAGTTGTTGTTTTTAAGTGTGACTGGGTTCATCCAGATGCGGTGTCTAAAGACGATTCAGTTTGCATCACCCTCGTGAACAGGAAACGACGTGCGTTCAAAGGAGATGCATTCATACTTGCAACGCAAGGCGATCAGGTTTTTTATGTCCCGGATCTAGCTAATCGCGGGTTGGAGGTAGTTTTGAAGGGAAAGAAAACGTATGTCGGTGACGCAGAAGAAGAAGTAGAAAATGCTGACTTAACTGATATACCTTTAGAAGATGTTTGTGAGGGATTTAGCCTGCGCGAGACTAGAAAGAACTTGAAGATATATCAAAGCCGGTTGGATCACGACGAGGGTGTTTGGATAAATGATAAAGGAAATGCGCGTAAAGGATGAAAGGTGAAGGTTAAACGGAAGAAAAATGTTGTAAAATAATGATTTTGAACTTTGTTAAGTTTAATTTGATTCTGAATTTAAGTTGCACAAGTAATCTCAAATTTGGTGTTAATACTACTTGGTAGTTTGATTGTGGATTTTTGCAGTGTTTTATGAGTTTGTAAAATTGTAGTTACGTTTCCGAACTCGAAACCATAATCGCCCGAAGGTTTACGACTTCTGAATACATGTAACTGAAGTACTTTGCCAGACAGTAGGTTCCCCTATATGTCACCCGTTTTAGAAACTGAAATTACTAAAACACCAGGTATTTTAGAATTCGAAAAGTAGCTTACTACATAGTTTTTGAATACTTTAGTTAAACGGTCAATTGAACAGAGGGATACCCTATATGGAACCCGAACAATGAAATGTGCAAAATTTTGTAGATTAATAAGTTTAGAACTCGAAAATAAAGATGTAATATTTTTAGAATTCGAAAACATAGTTTTTGTATAGTTTAGTTAAACGGTCAATTGAACAGAGGGATACCCTATATGGAACCCGAACAATGAAATGTGCAAAATTTTGTATATTAACAAGTTTAGAACTCGAAAATAAAGATGTAATATGTTTAGAATTCGAAAACATGTATTTGTATTACAACTTACGACGTCGAAACAAGGTGTGAATATGATAAAAAAAAATACAAATGGAAGAGTTTGACATTGTTGGCTATTAAATGACTTAACATTAAGAAAAGATTCAGAATTACAGTTTCGGCACACTTTTGCCAATTATCGCAAGAGTTTCAAAAGATTGCGATGTAGCCCTAGCGACATTACAACTAGTTTACAATTGGCCAAAAACAAAAGCATGCAAAACTGTATACTATTACTAACTGCCCACAGTACTTGAATTAACCAAGCCGGCAACCTCAGGGGAAGTCGAGATCAAACCCGTGACTTGACAACGACCTTTCCATGGCGGACATCTTCTTCTTTGCATGGAAGACCTTCTTCCTCGTTGCCATTATACGACTAGTCTTGTCCTTAGCATTGGCATACATCCGCTCAGCCATTGAGTACAGTTCAGCATCGGTCATCACTGCGACGAGACATTAAACACAAAATAGTTAGTAATAAACTCATCAAGCCTATTCAATCACATGAAAACTAGGCTTCAGAAAATGTTTCTTACCTGCGTTACCTTTTGCACGGTTGTTCTTCACCGGGATGACCTTTGTGATCCAAGCACCATCCACCAAGTCATAGCCTCGGTTCTGGAAGTACTGAAGCCCGTAGATCCTGCAGGGAACGGGAGGGCTCTGAAACTTAAAGTCCGGCTTCATCTTCAGGAGGAGCTTGGTTATCAAGCCGCCGTAAGGGATATTCCAATACTGTTTGGTCACTCCCATCTGATTCAACATGTGCTTCATTATTGTATGGCCGGGGTTGATTTTTCGCCCGAGAACAACATAGTAGAACAAGATAGTGTGGTGCTTGTTGGCTCGCTCACATTCTTCGGAGAAGGAACTAGAATCCTATGAACGAAGTCATACAAAACTCGATGTGCCGGCGTCATGCATTTCAGGTTGTACACATGTGCGGCCACTTTATCACCGACAGGTCTTCCAAAGTAGGCAGAAGCACATGCACATCTATCTACACCACCAGGCAGGCTAAATCCCGGGCCCAACCATCCATTTGCATTGTACACATTCAAAGGAGCATTTCCGCTGCTATTCTCTATATCCTCAGCCGTCTTATAAGCGCAGCCTACCAACTCATTCAGAATCCACCAGCTAACCTGGAATTCTTGCCCATTAACCATAGTTTTATACAAAGACTCATGAACCTCAGTTAGATTTGCATAAAACTGACAGCTTTCATGCAAGTAAGCTGGCGCATCATTCACCATTAGCTCCCCTACCTGCTGGATGTTCATCAGACCAGCTAACTCTCCAAACCCTAGCTCTTCTACCTTACTAGGATCAACAGCATATGGATCCAACAACTTGCCCTCTAGGTAATACTTAACATACCTATCATGACAATCCTTATCAAAAAAAAGTTTGGGATCATACCCTTCTCTGCCTCTGCGAACCAAGAGCTTCCTTTTGAACGGATTCTTCGGCCGTGCCTTCGCCGCCGTGGTGTCGCTGGGTGCCATCTTGCCGACATCGAAGATCTGTGAGTATGGGGCTTAGGGTTTTGTGATTTGGGGATTTGGGGCTTAGGGTTTTACGAATTGGGACTTTTGTGAATTGGGGTTTCTGTTTTGGGCGTTTTTTCATCATATATACTGTATTACTTTCAACTGCAACTTGTGTAGTCTAGGTACTTTACTCTTTCGAAAATTCCTTGAAAAAACTATAAGATATTTTCGACATCGAAAACATACACCTCTGAATTGACAGACAGATTTTAGAAGTAAGTTTTTTACGTCTTTTTCGAGTTCTGAAACTATGTATACAATAACTAATTTGTTCGAACTCGAAAAAAACCAGAATTGTTTGAGTAATAAAAATGTAATGAAGAGTAAGAAGGCTAGTTTTCGAAAGCGAAAAGTTGGTCCACATGGGTTGAGGGTTTAGCTCATGGGTTACAATGATGAAATACCTTTAGGTTTAGAAAACTTGGTGATTACAGTATATTTTCGAATTCGAAATATACAACCAGACTATATCAATGAAGATTTGTTAAAATAAAAATAAAGATAATTTAATTTCTTTTTTTTACAACTTGCCTGTCAACGAGGATATGTTCGCCTAATAAAAATTTATACAAACCAACCATCCATACATGAACGTTATGCAATAAATATTAGTGAACGGGTGTGCACATTATGTGATTCATATAGATTACCTGAGTATGACAATACAACAACAAGTATAAACGGTTCGATATAGACGAATGCTTGCTGTTAACTAAGCAACGGTTTCAACAAGAGCGATATATAAGAATGGTTGCAGTTACTATCACATAGACATCCGAACATTATACATTATCATTATGCAGGGAACATTAGCTGACACGTCAAAGGGTGCTAATTGACCCCGTACCTCAACTCGTGAGTAGTTCGAGATTGTCTCAGTCAAACCTCGGTCACAACTCGACTCGATTTAGCCTGACTCGAGATCGACTCGACTCGAAAGGTTAACAAGTCGAGTTCTAGGAAAACCTAACTACTCCACTCGAAAAACTCGATAAGTGTAATTAGTTATAGTTTTATAATATTATAAGGTTATACTATATTAGTTCAATTATCTAATCTAGTTAGTTTTCATTTAATACTCAACATTGAACAAACTAAATATTTACATTGGTATTTACAATAATAATTTCATTACGTATATGTAAAGACAAATATTTAATTAGAAATTTGCATAGTATAGACTCTATCAAAATAGGTCACTTAATTAGGCATTTTACTTGTTGTATATTTTTCATGGTGGTATAAAATATATTAATGTCAAAAATACAAAATCTTTATTTTATCATTTCTAATTAAGTGATACAAAAAGATACTTTGTATTAATGGTTTGGATGAAGGTTACTGAATAATTTAAAATACGCTATTAATTTGTAGATAAAATAGTTTAATTTGTATTTGAATAGGGAAAACACAATTCGAGTTCAAACTCGCAATTCGAGTCGATAATCGATATATAATAACGAGTTCGAGTTAAACATGATATCATTAACACTCCCGAGTTGCCGAGTTGAGTCAAACATGCATGGTTAATATAGTTTTCTAGTCGAGTCGAGTTACGCAGTACTCGCGATCGATTCGATAGATTAGAACCCCTAAGGGTGTCACACGTGTAACTGTAACTATAGTACTAACGCAGGTATGGTAAGTGACTTACTGTATTAGAGATTGATAAAATCTACACATTGATAAAATGTAAAACAAATGTAAAAATTGCACAGATATAAAGATTGATATAATTTGTTTCGAATTCATTGAGTAGGGCTTAGGGCTTAGGGTTTTTCATCTTCTGGGTTTAGGGCTTAGTGTTAAGGGGTTTAGTGAGTGGCTTTTTAAATCTGAGGAGGAATAATTTACGATTTCGAAATCAGTGTTAAATAGAAGGCTTAGAGCCAAAATTTACAAACCATTATTTCCGACATCTAAAACATATTACAATCAACAAGTTTTCGAAACCGAAACTTGTACCCTAGATGTTATGATAAGGAAATTTAGAGCCAACCACAACTACACATGCATTTGAATGTTTACTCACACACATCTTGAATGAAAAATACCTGAAAATATTAATACTAAAACAACAGAATAATGTTGATTGTGACAAATAAAATCAATCCAAAGTTTTAACAAATGTAATAATTCATGATTTGTCGGACAAGCTCCCTTCCAGGTTGGTTTCAACACTTTGTAGAGGTACTTCTTGCCCAGTGCCAGAAAGCATGTCGTGCCCATCACCTGCAACAGTCTCGGACTCCCTCTCCTCCTCCTCATTTCTTGTCAAGCCACCATCTTCTTCTGCCGATTTCTCGGTGTTCTGTTGGCTGACCGGGGGTTCCTCATCATCGCTCGACGCCGGGAGAGTACCAAAATCAGGCTCGGGACCAGGTGACAGCACTATGTCAAGCTTGAATTCCTCGATGATTTTGTCCTGCATACGAACAACCTCGTCAAGCTCCTCCTCTTGCTTCTCTAGCTGCTCATCAAAGCAGTCCCACATCCTCATCAACTTCCCCATCATTTTCTTTAGCTTCAACCCTAGAAACATGTCAATGTTAGGCATCATGTTAAAACTAGCGTAAAACAAATTCACAATAATTGAGATAGCGATACTCACGTTCTGGAAGTGGAGGAGCAGGACCATCTTCGGCGTCCCTCTTCCTCTTTGCAGCTCGCGCAGCCACGCCACTAACAACAGCCCTTTTCCTGTACTTGTTCGTTTCCAGATCAAGCTCCAAGTGGCAACGCTGGATCCACTTATCGTCGTACACTCGATTCATGATCGGTGCATCAACTGGGACGAAGCCTTGAGTCTTCATCAGCCTAGTAATCAACGAACCATATGGAAATTGCTTGGTGCTGTGCTTTGCCGTCTTCTTCATGTACTCGGCAACTGCATGGCCTGGGTTGATTAGCAAGCCGCGAACGATGTAATAGAAAATCATGCACATCGCTATTGTTGGCTCGCAAGCATGTCCACCTGTCGGCAACACATTTCCACATATCCACTCAAACACGATCCGGTGCTCACTAGACAGATGCTCGATGTCGTATGCCACCGCTTTCCCAGCTCCATCACCCTTAGGTGGTTCTGCATGGAAAAATTCCAAACCAAGCTCTACAGGATCTATGGGTTGCTTGTCTGAGGGATCGGACCACTTGTGATCATAGTAGTTATCATAAACTACACCGCTAGACTCCCCGACCAAGGCTGGATAGCTATTCCAAGGTACTCCTAAAGCTGCATTTATGCTATACTTTGTCACCGGTATAATAATCCCAGCTACCTTACTATATTCACGCTCATTCGGGTTACGCCCTAAATTCGCATAAAACTGCCTCACAGCATCGGGGTACACAGGAGCATCTAGGGTAATTAACTTATCCAAATGCGAAGGTTTGAAATAATCGAGAACATAGGCAAGAGATTTACCGATCTTGGTGCGAAGCTTCAAAACCTTGGTCCCTGTCAAAGGCCTTCTGATCTGCTTGATGTACCGCTCCTCTGCCTCCGGGCTAAAGAAATAGCTACACTCCTCCTCATCGCCTTTCTTGCTATGCTTTTTCTTCCTCATTTTTGCGGCATTCAGAGTAGCCCCCATCACCTCATCATCATCAGGGACCCTCAACGGTGCCTTTCCCTTCTTCTTCCGCTCTTCAGCCACCATCTTAGCTGACTTTCCAGTCTTCCCCACCTCTTCCTCATTTCCACTTTCCTCTTCTCACTGCTGAGAATCAGCCTCCCCGTCAGTATCCTCCTCAGACTCATCAATTTTTTCCGTGCTCTCATCCTCATCATCTTCCTCACTTCTATCATCACAATCACTTCTATCATCAGAATCACTAGACTCCTCAGATTCAGACTCAACAGCTGGTTGCTTACCCTTCCCCTTACCTGCAATCTCCTTTGTTTTCATATGCCTCTTCAACAGGCTAGCACCGACGTCTTCCTCACTCTCCTCGTTGGATTCTACAGTGGTTGGCCATGCGGGTGTGTCGATGATGACAAGCTTGGAGCTTTTCCGGCTAGTTGGGTGGTGCTGAACAGGTAGCTTCTGTCGACTCGTCGGCGGCGGCGGCGGCGGTGCCGTTTCTTCCCGTCTGTCACTAGCACGCCTCCCTGCGACCTGTTTCATGCGAGCCATGGGCAGATCGGTCTGCTTTTATGATGGGTTAGGGTTTCAGTAGACAGAGATTTGGGGATTTTTTGCAAGAGAGAATGTAGAACAAGTTGGGTCGACCCGATTTTTATTTATACTAGAACTTGTTTACGAACTCGCAAACATCAGGTAAATAATTTTCTCTCACTTTTCGAATTCGAATCCAACAAAAACAACCAATTTGCGAATTCGACAACAAGACATACATAATTTTTACACTCTCTAGCATGTCAACAGTGCAATACCCGATCATACACTCTATTGAGAAAACTTTTGATTTTACCTATTTTCGAATTCTAAAAGATTAAATGGAGAATTTTAACACACTAACATTTCAACAGAGCAATACCCGATCATCCACCCTATTTAGAACATATTTGATTTTACCCTAGTTTTGATTTCGCAACTGGTATATACATTTTGTTTTCGTAATCTTAAACATGTTTTATCTTGTGTATGTCCAACCAGTGAGATCCCCGACCTAGCACCCGAACGAGAACTTAATAACTTTGAAGCAACATTATATTTTTGAATTCGAAAGTAGAATTATAACTTTGGTGCGAACTCGAAGCTTTGGTTGGAGAAAATTTCTTCATTAAATTTCAATAAATATATAACTTAAATATATAATTTATTAAAAACATATTGCCTTTGGATTTCGGTTTCGAAAACCAGTGCATATGATTCAATTACAACCAGTGCAATCCCCGTGTTATAGCCCTAATTAGATATAATTTTGTGCATCAAATGTATGTTGTTTTCGAGTTCTAGAGCTCATGCCAGAAATGGTTTTCTATTTAGAAACAAGCACTACACAGTTTGTGTAATTGCACAGTTTTTTATTCATCGAAAACGTGGTAGGGGATATATTGAATTACTTTAATAAAAAGTATTGTTAAGGAAAGGTTTAGAAATCGAAAACCTAGCATGAAATGTCAAATACAGTAAGTTTTCGAGTTCGAAAACCTAAGGATATTTGAATTTTCCACCGTGTATATAAAAGTCTCCAAGCGGGAATGAGAAGGTTATTTCCCTCACATTTCTATATCTCATCAAACCTACTTTATTCCACACATACTACATCTCATATCTACTTCTCCTACACCAATCTTTCATCCCAAACCCACACCCTCACCATCTCACATATTCAGATTTGGAACTATTGTGTGAGTGAGATTTAATGTATCTTATTTTGTTCAACACTATATGTGGGTTAGATATGAACAAATTTCATAGATTTGAGTAATGTCGTGTGTATGTAGATCTCATTGTGCTTCCCATATCATACTAGCTCGTGCCATGGAATTTATATGAATCTTGTGTTCAAATGCAAGTAGGTTCAAGTTTTTGCACTACTTTTTATGTTTTGCTAGCTTAGTTGGTTATGGGTAATTTTTTTTATAAATATCAAACTCTATCAAATGCATATGTTCGAGTTTCTATATTGCTAGAAACCATAAACCTTACATGTTAGTTTTCAATTAAATATGAAACAATTTCATTAAAACCCTAGCATGAATGACGTGAAATTTTCTAGTAAAACCCTAGGTTTCAATTAATGTTGTGCATTTATGTTAGGTTAGTGTGCCCTAGATACATGTATACTACTTCTAATCTTTCAAACTAGTTCGTATTGTTATCATGTAAACCAAATGCACTAGTCTAATATGTAGTGACTTTTGTTTAAGGTGTCGAATGGCTCCCCTAAAGAAGAAGGTTCAAAAAAAATCGGCGAAGAGGGCTAGGGCACAAGCGGCTCGAGAATTGGAGGAAGCACTAGATGGATCTACGTTGCGACCAAGGATTTATTGCCACGAGATAATGAGAAGGATGAAGAAAGGTGTTCCAACACCGATGCAATTCAATGAACTTGGCGAGCCAATCTCACGAGAGAGGAGCAAATGGGCAAATTGGGTGGGAAAGTCGGCGAGAACACGTATAGATATTAAGTACAACGACTGGCGTCTAGTACCTAAGCCTATGAAGGAAAGGCTTGTCGATGAATGCATGGTAAGCTGCAAATTATTTTAAGAAAGTCCATGTATTATATATGTTCATAAATAACAACTAACACCATAACCTTAATGCTTATGTATGCTGCAGCGTCCATTTATAATCGATGCACCTAACATTGAACTTCTCCAAGAGAAGACCATGAAAAGGTTGGGGAAGATTGCAAGAGATTATCGTGCGATGATTGCTCGAGACTATGTGTTTGGAGAGAAGAAGCACTTGAACCCTAGACTCATATACACAACAATTCCGGAGCAAAGTTGGGAGTTCTTCAAGAAGTATGCCCAAGGATATTATGACGATGTAAGTACTTGAATAAAAAAATTTTCCCTTACAAGTTGATATTTGTTTATCTACAAATTGACATGGAACTAACATGTGCAACATTTATGTTGACATTACAAATCAGGGGTTGCATGCCGCTAATAGTGAGAATGCTAAATGCAACACATTGCCACACCGAATGAGCCGGGGTGGGATGCAATTAGCGGTGGAGCGATTTGTGATTGAAGATAGAGAGCGAAGAATAAAAGAGAAGGTTGTGGCCGGGATGCCCGAGGCGGAGGCGAGGGATACAATCCAACCGATGTGTGTTGACGAGATTAAGAACTTCGAGTTATATCTCAAAGCTAGGGAAAAGAAGGGTGGTGGATACGGTGATAAGCCGGAGATGACCACTTTTTTGAGAGATCTAGTAAGTTTAGTTGCATTAGTTTGGAGTTGTTATTTTATCTACACCGTTTCTATAGTTACAACTAATATTTTGTTTTGCCCATTACTTTCCTAGGAGTCAAACAAGGATAAGGCCGATAAAGGGGTCTTTGAACCATCAAAGGAGGGGTTTGACATCTTGAGTGAGTGTTTGGGTCGTGCTGAGCATCCCGGTAGAATTAGGACTTGCGGCTCTTACGTCACAAAGCAAGATCTCGTTAACAAGAGTGAGAAATCGAAGCCGTCTAGCGATAGCTTGATTCAAAAGTTGTACGAGGAGATAAAGGAGCTCAAAGAAAGCCAAGGGAAGCGAGACATTGCCCTTCACATGCTTGCTAAAAGCAGTGGCACTAAACTCCCCAAGGACCTCGAACACATCACCACACGTTGGGAACCGACCGAGCCCGATTCACTTCTTCGTGAACAATCTCATCATGATCCTTTACCCGCTTCTCCAATAGAAGATGAACATGAGAATGTGCTCGACGATGTTCCTTTTCAACCCTACATCGACCCAAGTGTCCATGAAGGAAACCGTGAATCAATGGTTAGTAAACTATCCTTAATCTAATTATGTTTAAGTACTTTCTTTGAATCACTACAACATATAAGTGCATAATTAGATATTTATGAAGTAGTATTAAATGTTTTGATGTTATATTCAAGGGATCTTATGCATGCTTGCTCTACGTTGACCTTGGAAATTCGAAACCCCCTTTTTAGTGGCAAATGGCATTTTTGAGGAGTCTATTAGAAAACATCACCATAAGGACGTGCCTGAGGGCTTGAGTCTTGTTTCAATTGTAGACATCTTCTTTGAAAATGCTTTGTTGCCTATTCCCGAACCATCAAACCGGTTGCTAAAGGGAACAAAGGGAATGCTTTTGATGTGGCCTAGGAGGCTGATTAGGGTAGAGGGCTTAGGGGAGGATGAGCCGACCAATCTATGTCCACCATCACTAGTCAAGGGTAAACGCATCTTTGCTATTGATTCAACTAAGAAACCAATAGAGGCCAATGTGGAGGACATGCCCCCTTCCCTTAGACTATTGTTTGAGCAGATATCCGACCACAACCAACTTGGGACGTACGACTTCCCTTCTCCTACACCCATATTCGGAGTTGGCAAACTTATTACGCTGTGTTGGGTGGACTTTGAAGACTTGTGGAGGTTTGACATGATAACGGAGACTCTTATGTCTCTATTTCAATGGTACGTTTTCTAGTTCAAAATGTTTGTTTGTCGGTCGCTTTATTTTATAATTTATCAAACCCCAAATGTCAATTAACAATCCTTGCTCATTTTGTTGAATGAAGCTTCTTACACAACATTGCACAAAGTCGCGGTCGGCCTTGGATTGGTTTTCTATGCCCCGAGCATAATCAAGAGGTTGTCCATTCTCGCGAAGAACGACTAGGCTACTTGAAAGTTGGTCTAAGTGATCCTACTAAATTACTCTTCTTGTTGCCCCTACTCCACAAGTAAGTGAAACCTAAATGGTCTACATTTTGCTTTCAATACAAGGCTCCCTAGTTTATTAAATTATGTTGTTAATGTGTTGAATTAGGGGACATTGGCGTTTGGTTGTCATTAACAAGACAACTAAACAAGTGTATTGGATTGATTCTCTCCACCATGCACCCATCCCTTCTTTTGTTCAGATAGCAAAGCAAGCGTTGGAGTTTGTCAATCCCAAGGGTCAATCGGCTTTCGGGGTTCATGAAATCAAGGTTTCCTTACGCTACTAATTTATTTCATTGATTTAATATGCACATGCCTACCAATGCTAAGTACAAGTGATTTTTTTTCCCTAGTACAAGAAGCAAAATAGTTGTTGGGAATGTGGTTATTTCACCATGGCGACGGCACTTCAAGTTGTCTCTTCTGCTAAGTTGAACAATAACTTTGAATCGGTGAGTACTTACTATATTATTCCTAACTTGTATTATTATACTTGTTTGCCCGATCATGTTTGTTAAACTTAATTTTTATGCTGCATTTCTTGACTAGCTTTTTAAGAAGGACTCGACTCCTTACACACTTGATGACATGAAGACCGTTATCAACAACTTTGCGTCGTACGTGCTAAATGTTCGGGGTTCAAGACTTTCAAAATAGCATTAGTAAGAACATGGCGTGTGACGTACATTGTGTGGTGGTTTGTTTGTAATGTTGAATATTTTTCCCTTCCCATGGTCATGATGCGCTACAAATATTCGATCTTTTGCTACAATAACGGTCATTTTTTGATCATTAGATGCTATGGTGCATTATGTATTTTGGATATCGCCAATGGTTGGCTTGCTTAAATATTTATTACGTAATTTTTGGGTTTTGCATCATCCAATTCTGAAATTACGCGGTTCCGGCATCGTTATTTTAGTCACCCTAAAAGAAAAACAAATTTATTCACCACCATTTCGATTTCGCAATAATCTGCTTCCCTAGGTTTTCGATTTCGCAAACAATATACACTCCAGAGAACCAATCCAGTGGCATCCCCTATTTTTAGCCCGATAAAACCGACCACATACATTAAAATAACCAGTTTTTCGAATTCGAACATAAATGAAATAGTCAACTACCTTCAGAACTCGAAAATGTATAATTCATTACTCTATTACACTACCGGAAACATAACAATAAAAACCCTAAAATAAGTTCTTCCGAACTCGAAAATTGACGGGGTTCTCAATTTGAATTTCGAAATCGAAATAAATAAAACCCACACACCCTACTAGCAGCCCCGTTATGAAACTTTTGCAACCTAACTTCAACCTATTTTAGACACCGAAAATATTATCATGTCGCATTATTTTCGATATCTAGAGAATGAATCAAAAGTGCTCATCATAGACAAATACTACGACCTCGTAAATATGTAGCAAATGATGGTCAACTTCAGTTGGGCATATTCAATAGTTTTCGAAATCTAATCCTCCACAAACACTTAACTTGCTACTCGTAAACACTATACTATGTATTCAAACTTTGCGACTTGTAAATTTGATGACATGTTCTTTTTCGAAATCGTGAGTGTGTATGTTTTCTACTCGAAAGTTTCTACTTCAGCTTGGGGACCATAACGCCATGTTTTAAGTTTTCGTTTCGTAAACCCCTGCATTTTTGGTTTTCGAGTTCGAAAAGTATGCACGGTGGGTCCTTCCGCCGTGCAAAACTGAACCGCCGATGGACGGCGGTTCCAGTAACGGCGGGTACAACCGCCGTGTATACCTCGGATTACCGCCGTTGGGGCCATCAACCTCCAGTAGTGAATGGAAGAACTGCATTTTGCAGTTTTTGATCTCTGCCCAGAAAGTTCATATGGTGCAGATGGATTCTCTGGCTCTTTCTATACCCATTGTTGGGATACTGTCAAGGATGATCTCTTGCTTGCAGCAAATGCAATCATGTCAGGAGAGAGGCTACCTAGAGCAATTACAAGCACATGGCTTACCCTGATACCAAAAAAGCCAAATCCAAGCCAATTCTCAGAGTTCAGACCTATAAGTCTATCCAACTTTGTCAATAAGATTTTTTCTAAGATCATTATGGAGAGATTAAAGCCATATATGACAAGGATCACATCTCTGGAGCAGGCAACATTCTTAAAGGGCAGGGACATTGCACACAACATCATCCAGATGCAAGAGATTATAAGATTGGTGCAGAAAAATCCAACTTATGATAATTTGATAGTAAAACTTGACATGGAAAAGGCATTTGACAGGGTGTCCTGGGGCTTCCTAAACTCAGTTATGCTTTCTTTTGGATTCCATGGTAAGTTGGTCATAATCATTTTACAGAACATCAAGGAAGCTTGGTTTTCTGTCCTCATAAATGGTGTGCCTGCTGGTTGTTTTAGATCCAGTAGAGGGATAAAACAGGGAGACCCCCTATCTCCTTTTTTGTACAATATAATGACTGAAGCTTTTTCTAATGGACTACACAAGCTAATCTCAATCAGATATTTAGAGCCATTTAGGATGCCAAGAGGAGTGCAGACTGTTATACACTTAATGTATGCAGATGATACTGCTATCTTCACCACTGCAAGCAGAAGAAACTTAAAAAGGTTAAAAACCTTCCTCAAAGCATATGAGTTGAGTTCAGGTCCAAAGGTCAATTACTCAAAGTCTGAATTTTATGCTCACAAGGAGGCATCTGTACAGAAAAGGAGAAGGATTGTGGTAAGAACTCAGATGAAACAAGGGGATCTGCCTTTCAAATATTTGGGAGTGCCCATCTTTACAGGCAGAAACAAAATGGCCTATTATCAGTCTCTAATGGACAGAATGGAACAAGCCATCAAGAACTGGAAGAACAGATGGCTCAGTAATGCTGGGAAGCTGGTGGTACTGAACTCAGTACTCATATCCATCCCAGTTCACACCTTCTCTGTACTATGCCCACCCAAATAATTCATCAAAAGAATGGATGTTATTGCAGCCAAGTTTTTATGGGGAGAGTCAGCATATGGCCAGAGGAAAATATGGAGAAGCTGGACAAGATTAGCTTTGCCCTATTCAGAAAATGAAGTGGGGGTTAGGAGTATCAGAACAATAATACAAGCCTTTTCAACCAAACTTTGGTGGAAATTACAGCTAAACTAGACAGTTTGGACAGCCTATATGTGGTCTCTTCAAAAATCTTACAGATCATCTTATACCTGGTTAAGGATCTGTCAAGAAACACTCCATGCAAATAGCAAATCTATGGTATTGATAGGCTCGGGCTCATCTTCATTTTGGAATGCAGATTGGATGGGGACAGGAGCTTTATGCTACACATGGCCAGACAGCATACCAATCCCCTTTGAGCACATAACAGTTCATCATTTTTGTGCAAACAAAGGAATTTACTTACCCATTTTGGAGCCTGATCTGGCTACCAGTTCCTTTCATTTTTTGCAGGAATTTAAAATCAATTATGACCATGAAGATATGCTGGTTTGGAAACCAAATCAAAGAGGATTCTTCACAGTCAGCATATGAGTCCTTAAGGCCAAGGGAGGATGACAAATATCTCATAAAAAAGGTATGGTCAAAATATATACCATCTCAGTTTTCCATGTTTATCTGGAGAGTTGTAAATAGATTACTTCCCTTTCATGATGTCTTGCTGACCTTTGGGATTAATTTACCATCCAAATGTGTCTTTTGCCAAAACTCTTACTCAATTGATCATTACTTTAATACATGCTATAATACAGTCAGAGTCTATACTTTTATCCAAAGCATGCTAAGGATAGCAGTCCCACACTTCAATGATGCTACACACAGGTTTAGATATTATTTTAACCTCACCGGTGAATCCAAAATGCACACAACTTTCATCCATACCACCATGGCAGTAACTATCTGGAGATTGTGGTGTAGAAAGAATGAATTCATTCATGAGAACAGCACCTCCAGGACTGCAGTTGTGGTGGAAAAGATCATAAAACATGTGCATCATATTTTTACAGCCATCCCTCTAAGTGGTGACATAAGAAAGCACAGGAGTTTATCATCAACTGGATTAGTGCCTTTCATAAGAAAAAAGAGATCAAAACCACCCAGAAGCATAAAATGGGATCCACCAGATAGGGGTGTCAAGATAAATGTAGATGCATCTGTCTCAGGGAATTCAGTTGGACTGGGATTAGTGGTTAGGGACACTGGGGGGTAGAGTCCTACTCATGCAGATTGAGAAAGCATCTGCTCTCTCTCCTCTGGCTGCAGAACTGCCTGCTATATAACTTGGCATCGAAATAGGAAAACAGATTAACACCCCTTTCTGCATTGAGTCTGACAGTCTGCTTGCAATAAATGGTATACGAAATCCTTCCAACCTAGACTGGCATTGCTATTCACTGGGAATTTCTATAAAACAGTCAGCTTTAGGTATACCAATGAACCATGTTTTGAGAGAGGGTAATACCGTGGCAGATTTTTTAGCAAAGTTTTGTTTAAAAAATGCTATGCCAGTGATTATCTCTTTACAGGAAGCTCCACCTTATCTGAGAGGATTAATTTCACTTGATAAGAATGGAACTCCAAATATTAGGACTGCTTAGCCATTTTCTACCATGGTTTATTGCTGGTTTCTTCTCTTCACAGACACCAAGACCCACTGGAAAGGAGTTCCAGTGGGAAATCAACACACCAGGATAGCAACAAAAGGCAGCTCAGCACAGTTGCAACACTCCTGGAGTTTCTGCAAAAAATCTGAATCTAGGGTGTCTTGGTAACTATTTCTTCCTCAGTGAAACAACTCTTGGCAACCAGTGTCTTGTGTATTTGTTTACTCATCCACTAACAGACTCGGAGTTATGTATTTCATTGCTTGGGAGTAATAGAGCCCATATACAACCTAAATCAAATACATCTTGTAACAAAACCATTTTTTCCCAATTCATTCAAGTACAAACAGATACAACTTTGTATGCACTATGCCTTCATAGGCTTTTTTAAGGTCTGGGATGCCTATAAAACTCCCCCACCTTTCTAAGGTGTTTTTTTTAAAAAAAAAAAAGAATACCTGTAGTTTTCGATTTCTGAATTGTACCCGATGTAAATAGTTTTCTAGTAGGGTAATTATGAATGAGGGCAAAATTTGGCAATTTCATAATCGAATAATGCTAAACCCAAAATAAACAAAACTAATTGACCCATGTATAATCAAGCTTCCCAATGGAGATCTCCAAAATACACAATGCACCATAGTATCTAATGAATCGATCAAAAAATGACCAATATTGTAGCAAATGAGCGAATATTTCTAGGGCATCATGCCCATGGGAAGCAAAAAAATATTCAACATTATAAACAAACAATTACACAATGTTTGTCATACGTCATGTTCTTACTAATGCGCTTTTGAAAGTCTTGAACCACAAACATTTAGCACGTACGACGCAAAGTTGTGGATAACGGTCTTCATGTCATCAAGTGTGTAAGGAGTTGAGTCCTTCTTGAAAAGCTAGTCAAAACAAGAATGTATATAATTTTGAGTTTAACAAGCATTGTCGGGAAAATAAGTGTATTAATAAAAGATACTTAAAACATAGTAAGTACTCACCGATTCAAAGTTGTTATTCAACTTAGCAGTAGAGACAACTTGAAGTGCCCTCGCCATTACGAAATAACCACATTCCCAACAACTATTTTGCTTCTTGTACTAGTAAAAAAATAGAGCACTAGTAATTAGCATTGGTAGCTAGGGACATGTGCATTCT
Source organism: Sherardia arvensis (assembly GCA_948330725.1). NCBI lineage: Eukaryota > Viridiplantae > Streptophyta > Magnoliopsida > Gentianales > Rubiaceae > Sherardia > Sherardia arvensis. The sequence continues at coordinate 20,404,012 of OX415235.1, forward strand.
AAATCAAATTTACATAAATTAGTAGTGTAAGCCAAACTTGATTTCATGAACCCCGAAAGCCGATTGACCCTTGGGATTCATAAACACCAACGCTTGCTTTGCTATCTCAACAAAAGAAGGGATTGGTGCATGGTGTAGAGAATCAATCCAATACACTTGTTTAGTTGTCTTGTTTATGACAACCAAACGCCCATGTCCCCTAATTCAACATATTTGAAAAGAATTTAGTAATCTATGGAGGCTTGTATTGAATGGAAAATAAAACCAACATAGGTATCACTTACTTGTGGAGTAGGGGCAACAAGAAGAGTACTTTTGTAGGGTCACTTAGACCTACTTTCAAGTAGCCTAGTCGTTCTTCGTGAGAATGTACAACCTCTTGATTATGCTCGGGGCATAGAAAACCAATCCAAGGCCGACCACGACTTTGTGCAACACTATGCAAGAAGCTTCATTCAAGAAAAGTACCAAGGATTGTTAACTAACATGTGCGGTTTGATAACTTATAAAATAAAGCAAGTTGGAGACATTAATTCTTCACAAGAAAACGTACCATTAAAATAGCAAAATAAGAGTCTCCGTTAGCATGTCAAACCTCCACATGTCTTCAAAGTCCACCCAACATAGCGTAATTAGTTTGCCAACTCCAAATATGGGTTTAGGAGAAGGGAAGTCATACGTCCCTCGTTGGTTGTGGTCGAATATCTTCTCAAACAATAGTCTAAGCGAAAGAGGGCATGTCATCCACATTGGCCTCTATTGGTTTTGTAGTTGAATCAAGAGTAAAGATGCGTTTACCCTTGAATAGTTGTGGAGGACATAGATTGGTTGGCTCATCCTCCTCTAAGCCCTCTACCCTAATCAACCTCCTAGGCCACTGCAAAAGCATTCCCTTTGTTCCGTTTAGCAATTCGATCGTTCGGGAATAGGCAACAATGCATTTTCAAAGAAGATGTCTACAATTGAAACAACACTTAAGCCCTCCGGCACGTCCTTATGGTGATGTTTTATAATTGACTCCTCAAAAATGCCATTTGCTTCTAAAAATGAGGGTTTCAAATTTCCAAGGTCAACGTAGAGCAAGAATGCATAAGATCCGTTCATAATGAAATGAAAAAATTTAATACTACATAATGAAAATATTATTTTGCAAGTATATGTTGTAGGGAGTAAAAGAAAGTACTTAAACATACTTAGATCAAGGATAGTATACTAACCATCGATTCACGATTTTCGTGAGTCATACTTGGGTCCATCTAGGGTTGAAAAGGATGATCGTCCTCCTATTCACCTTCTTTTGGAGATTTGGGCAACGGGTCTTCAAGACATGGTTCACGAAAAAGTGATTCGGGCTCGGTCGGTTCTCATCGTGTAGTGATATCTTCGAGGTCCTTGGAGAGTATCGTGCAATTGCGTTCAGCAATGATATGAAGAGCAATGTATCTCTTCGCTTGGCTAGCTTTGAACTCCTTCATCTCCTCATACAACTTATTAATCAAGCTACCGTTAGACGGCTTTGATTTCACACTCTTGATAAGGAGATCTTGCTTTGAGACATAAGAGCCACAAGTTCTAATTCGACCCGGATGCTCACCACGACCCAAGGTCTCATTTAGTATGTCATACCCCTCCTTGGATGGTTCAAAGACCCCCTTATCGGCCGTATCTTTGTTTGACTCCTAGCAAAAGTAATGACAGAATAAAATTATTAGTTGTAACTATAGAAATGGTGGAGTTAAAAGAACAACTCCCCAAACCAATGCAACCAAACTTACAAGATCTCTCAAAAAAGTGGTCATCTCCGGCTTATCACCGTATCCATCATCCTTCTTTTCCCGAGCCTTGAGATATAGCTCAAAGTTTTTAATGTCATCCACAGACATCACTTTGGTCGAATTCCTCGCCTCCGCCTCAGGCATCCCCTCCGCAAACTTATCTTGGATTCTTCGCTCTCTATCTTCAAGCACAAATCTCTCCACCGCTAATGTCATCCCACCTCGGCTCATTTGATGTGGCAATGTGTTGGCTTTGGCATTTTGACTATTAGATGTATGCAACTCCTAAGTATAAATAGTCAATAAAAATAATTAGAATTAGGATCACAATTGCATATCCTTTCGATGTCGAAAACATGATAGGGTCATTTTCACATGGTTCGAGTTCGAGTCAAGAGTAGAGTTAAAATGCATTCAATATTCGAGTTCGGAAAGCCGGCCTTATATATGACTACAAGTAAACCAAGAACATAAACCCCAAAAACCCAATCGTCCAAAAATTCCCAAATCAGAAAAACCCTAAGCCCCAAATGAACAACTCGCAAAACCCTAAGCCCCAAAATTAATCAACCTTCAACTTCGGCAAGATGGCACCGAGCAAGTCCACGACAGCGAGGTCACGGCCAAAACATCCGTTCAAAAGGCAGCTGATGGTTCGCAGAGGCAGAGAAGGGTATGATTCAAAACTGTTTTATAATGCAGAATGCCATGATAGATATGTTAAGTATTACCTAGAGGGCGAGATGTTGGATCCATATGCTGTTGATCCTAGTAAGGTAGATGAGCTAGGGTTTGGGGAGTTAGTTGGTTTGATGAACATCCAGCAGGTTGGGGAGCTGATGGTGAATGATGCGCCAGCTTACTTGCATGAAAGCTGTCAATTTTATGCAAATCTTACTGAGATTGATGGGTAGTTGTATAAAACGATGGTTAATGGCCAAGAATTCCAGGTTAGCTGGTGGATTTTGAATGAGTTGGTAGGCTGCTCTTATAAGAATGCTGAAGATATAGAGAATAGCAGCGGTGATGCTCCTCTGAATGTGTACAATGCAAATGGATGGTTGGGCCCTGGACTTACACTACCTGGTGGTGTGGATAGACAAGCATGTGCGTCTGCCTACTTTGGAAGACATGTCGGTGATAAAGAGACTGCACACGTGTACAACCTGAAACACATGACGCCTGCACATCGCGTGTTGTATGATTTCGTTCATAGGATTCTTGTCCCTTCTGCGAAGAATGTGAGCGAACCAACAAGCACCACTGCTATCCTGTTCTACTATGTCGTACTCGGGCATAAAATCAACCCAGGCCATACCATAATGAAGCACATGGTGAATCAGATGGGAATCAACAAACAGTATTGGAATATCCCTTACGGCGGGTTGATAACAAAGCTTCTTCTTAAGAGTAAGCCAGGTTTTGCGTTTCAAAGCACTCCAGTTCCTGCCAGGATGTACGGGCTGAAGTATTCCAGAATCGTGGATATGATTTCGTTGATGGGGTTTGGAGTGCCAAAGTAACCCAGGTCAAGAGCAAGCGCGCAAAAGGGAACGCTGGTAAGAATAATCATTATGTTTTGTATTATTTTCTGAATGAATAGGCCTGTCTGAGTTTAACCCTAACAATAGTGTGTTGAATGTGTTGTCGCAGTGATGACCGATGCGGAACTGTACTCAATGGCTGAGCGGATGTATGGCAATGATAAGGACAAGACCAGACGTATAATGGGAACAATGAAGAAGGTCTTTCAGGCAAAGAAGAAGTTGTCCGCCATGGAAAGGTCGCTGTCAAGTCGTGGATTCGATCTCGACTTCCCTTGAGGTGTCTGATTACCGATTGCAAGGAATGTTAGCAATTAGTGCTAGTATACAGCTTTGTATGCTTTTGTTTTTGGCCAATTGTAAACTAGTCGTAATGTCGCTAGGGCTAGATCGCATCTTTTGAAACTCTTGCGATAATTGGCAAAAGTGTGCCGAAATTGTACTTTTTAATTAAGCATGAATGTTAAATCCTTTACATCCTTGCATCTCAATCTCTTCAATTTTAGGTTGCACCAAAAAATGAAAGGCCATTTTACTAGTTATTTGCCATCCAAGTTCTTGTCAGGCAACATGACTTATTTTTTTTGCATATTAACTATGAATTTCGAACTCGCAAATGCTTGAAAATACTACACTTTCGATGTCGCAATGGGTAGCCCTTATATGTTTTTTTAAACTCATTTTTCATGTGGCATATAGGGTATTCTTCTGTTCAGAATTTGTTGCAAAGGTTCAATAACTAGCACACTTTCGAAATCGAAAAATTTAGTTGTAAACAAGTTTTAGATTTTTAAAATTAGTGGTACCAAAGTGACCGTTTTTCTAAAATTTAAAAATTGCAGTTTGATTTATTTCGACTTCGAAATAAGGAAGCATGTGACTTTACAAATCAAGCATGTGACTTTTCTTGTAGAAAGGCTCCTTTAATACTAATGCCTATAATTTCGGTTTCGAAACTATAACAAAATTCAACAATACATCCACGTCAGTTGTGTTTTCGAACTCGAAAGTTGTGTTTATTACTTTTTGAATCCTTAAACAACACACATTTAACATGAAAGATGGTACTAGCAAGTGTCAATCATTTTACTAATCTTAAACTTGACCTTCTTGAGTTTTCGAATTCTAAACCTGTGTTTGGTACCTTTGTTTCTAATCTTAAAAGTTGACCTACACCTACACACCTCAAATTCATCAACACTCTACTACACTCATCTTCATTACGAAATCGAACATTGTGTCAAACGGCGTATTCAACATTTACGCTGTCTGAAATTTCTTACAACTTACCCGAGCCATTTTCGAATTCGAAAAGTTTGGTTGCCAGCGTTTTGCTCCCACCGCCGTGCACCGACGATGTCTCTGGCGACAATTCCAGTCATGACTAGCAACTAAGGGTGATTGTAATTCGTCACATTTTTCGAGTATGGTGAATAAAGTACCGCCAGCAAATGATATCAGCCCAGTGGGCCGTAGCCATCAAAAGTAGCAGCAGTTGCCACAACACCACTTTCTAGCCCCGAAGCTGATCCAGATGAAGCAGAGCGGGCTGCCGGCGAAGCCGACCAAGATTTACCGTGGAGTAAGGTAGCGCCAGTGGGAAAATGGGTCGCCGAGATCCGTCTATCCAAAAACTGCACCGGATTGCAGCTTGGAACATTCGACACTACGGAATAGGCGGCGCATCCTACAACAAGGCGGCCGTACATGATGAGAGACAACTATGCACGCCTGAACTTCTTGCACCTCCGCCACAACGGCACCTCAACCTAACACTTTAATAAATAAGTTATAAAAACTTTACTTCATCCTTAACCAGCAAATAGACGTATCTAATATAATTGTCTATAAAGTTTTAGGAAATTGTGTATAGTGATTTTATAAACGTGTAGGAAATTTATTTTTTTTATGTTAAACCACCATATGTGGGGGAAATTCATTGGCACCCCAAACCAAAAAACCATTTCTGGCAAGAGTTTATACACATAAGTCTGAGTTCAATTAAGAGCTTCAGACAGTCAAAAAGAATAACCTATGCTGGCTACTCTTAGGTACTAATACTGTGGAGATAGAGGACCTCTCTTGAACCAGAGAAATTAGGGAGTAGTTTAGTGATTGAGCCAGCAAAGGTCAAAGCACACTTTAGCCACCCAAAACCTGATTGAAGGAATGCATGTATGTTTCTGGCAAAGACCACATATGTTGTGCCCATATTGTCTTGTTTTGTTGAAGCTTCCACAAGATTTTGCATGAGAATGCCTTGACTGTTGCTCTGATCTTCCTAAATCCCAGACCATCCTCCTCTGTTGGCAGTGCCAGTTTATTCCATCTTCTCCAACTTTTCCTTTGCCCCTTTTCAGTTTGACCCCAGAAAATTTTTGATGCAATTCCTTCCATCTTCTTGATGACTTGCTGTGGTGGGTTCAGAACTGCTACTATGTGTGTTAGAATGGCTAACAGAACTGAGTTTATGAGTGTGAGTATACCTGCATTTGTCAACCATTTATTTTTCCAATTTAGTAACCACTTTCTCCATTCTTTCCAGTAATCCTTGGTAGTAAATGACCTTATTCCTACCATGAAATATAGGGACTCCCAGGTAGGTGAAGGGGATCTTACCTATTTTCATTCCCAGTGTCCTCCTGATCATTCTTAGCTTATTTACAGTTGCCTTTGGATGAGCAAAAATTTCTGATTTCTCAAAGTTCACCTTTTGACATGAAACCCCTTCATATGCTTCCAGGAACACTTTGAATCTTCTCAAATTCCTTTTTTTGGCTGAGATGAACACTACAGTGTCATCAACATACGTTAAATGGGACAAAGGCTGAACCCCTCTGGGCATGATAAAATTTTCCAGATAATGTATGCTGAATAAATTCTGAATTCCCCTTGAGAAGCCTTCTGAAATTATATTATAGAGGAATGGGGAGATTGGATATCCCCGTTTGATCCCTCTATTTGAGTTGAAGAAACCACTGCTTATCCCATTTATTAGTACTAAAAACCATGCCTGTGCTATATTCTGCACAATTAATTTCACAAATTTTCCATGAAATCCAAAGTGAAGCATAACTGAGTTGAGAAATCCCCATGAGACTCTGTCAAAAGCTTTTTGCATATCAAGCTTGACCACTATGTTCTGGTATCTTGGATTTTTCCTGAGCAAATTCATCATTTCCATCATCTGTAGCACATTGTCTGATATATCTCTCCCTCCCATGAAACCAGAGTGCTGCAGTGATACCACTTTGCTCATTAGTTGTTTTAGCCTTTCCATAAGGATTTTAGAGTATATCTTGTTCAGGAAATTTGATAGGCTGATGGGTCTGTAGTCAGCATAAGTTGAGGGGTTTGGTTTCTTTGGAATGAGAGCCAACCATGTGCTAGAAATGGCTTTTGGCAGCAACTTCCCTGTCATGAATTATGTGACTGAATTCAACAGGTCCTGGCTAATAATTTCCCAACAGCTTGTATAAAAGTGCCCTGAAAATCCATCTGCTCCTGGTGATGCTTCCTTGCTAAGATCAAAAACAGCCCTCTTCAGTTCTTCCATGCCCACCTCTGCGAGTAGTGTTTCATTGTCCTCTGTTGTTATTACTATTGGGATCACCTCCATAAAATGATCCATGTATTGACCATCCTCTTCTATTGGCTCTCCATTCAGCAATTCCTTGAAAAACCTAATTCCTTCCTCTTTTATCTCCTCCGGATCTGTTATCCAATCTCCCCTTAAATTCTTAATTTTAGCAAATCTAGCCCTGGCTTTCTTTTCTTTGACAGTATGTTGGAAGTAACTGGTTTTAGCATCACCTTCTTACAGCCATCTGACATTAGCCTTTTGCTTCCAGTAGGTGGTTGTTTCTTTTTGAGCCCTTAGTAATAGTGCCTTTTCCTTGTTCAAATTAATGAGATCTGCTTCAGAGTTGCTATTCTGATACACCTCCTCCAAAATTGAAACCCTGCTTTCTGCATTCAACAAGTTCTGATGTACATTACCAAATGACTCTTTGTTCCACTGTTTCAAATTGATCTTTGCCCATTTAAGTTTGAAGACCATATTGTTCATGCCTGTGTACTCTGTTGGTTGGCTCCAATTATCCTTTATAATTTCAAAAAAAGCAGGCCCGTGGAGCCACATTTCCTGGAATCTAAATGGTCTTGGCACCATCTCAGTTGAGTCCTGAACTGAGATCAGTAGAGGATTGTGGTCTGAAGTGGCTCTATTTAGGACTTGGATTGATGTGTGGGGGTACTGAGTTATCCATTCAGGTGAGCATATACCTCTATCCAATGTCTGTAAAAGTCTTTCCTCCTCCATGTGAATAAGTTTCCAACTGTAGGGATCTCCACTAATCTGAGCTGCTCCATCCATTCTCTGAAATACTTCATGCTACCAAATGGTGGTGAGTGTTGACCTCTATGCTCCTGAACTGATGCTACTGTCTTGAAGTCTCCAGCATATAAGGTTGGCACTGGAAGTAGTCTACCAAGATCCATCCATAATTGTCTCCTTGGTGTCCTAGTGACCTGGGCATATACAAAAACACTAGTCCATTTTTCCAGTGATGCTGTTTCATAGATTGAGACCTGTATGAACTGATCTGTCTGTGCAAGAACATCAATACTAAAGTTATCTTTGTAAAAAAGCCATATTTTAGCTTCTGAAGCTGCAATACAATTTTGAAATCCTATTTCAAATTGTAATTTTTTTATTTAGCTACTGTCATGCATGGGTTCTATAATACAAAGAATAGAAACATGGTGTACAGTAAGTAAGGTTTTCAGCCTATCAAGAGAGGTGCCATAACCTCTAATGTTCCATACCAATAAATTAGCTACTAATTTGTGACTAATCATTAGGATGAGTATTTAATTTTTGATTTAGGTCTTAAGTTCCTACTGATAGAGTCAGAAGAACTTCCCTTTTTGGTTACCTTATTTTTTTGTGGCTCAGTCATTTCCATGAGGCCTGCTTGATGTTCATTTTCTGTTGTCCTCTCCTCCTCTTTTCTCAGATTCTGGTGATTGAATTGCTGTTCTTCTTCCATCTCTTTTATGCTGATACCAATTAAAGTTTGAGATTGGTCAGCATCAACAGGCTCATCCTTCTCTTCATCCATCTGCAAAATAGAGAAAGAGTTGCTAGTTTGGACCTTGTGGAAAGGTACAATGGGTAGCTGCTTGTCAGTGAAAGTTGAATGAAAATCAGAGTTTTTTGTTTTCTCTCATGCTTCCTGTGAATAATATCTAAATCATCAAGAGAGAAGGATATAGAATATGGCTTTTGCTGAACTGAGAACTGGGAGGGATGGAAAGTTGTTTGGTTTTGAGGTGGCTTATATGAACCATATGTTGCTGCTGATGTGATTCTGCACCTCTGTTGAGAGGAACCTTTACCCATTATTGCTGAGCAACATCATGATCCTTTTCTTGTCTTGTGAGACCTGAAGGTGATGGCCTGTGTTGTTGGGGCCTGGCTTGCTGTGGCTGTGGCATTTTCTTATTCTTCTGTGGTCATTTTCGCAGCTCAGGTTATTGTGCTCTGCAATTGTTGTCCCTGTGTCCTAACTTCTTACAATGCAAGCAGTAAATAGGAACATTCTCATAAACAATTTCACAATCTCTAAAGTTTTGAGGGTGTCCTATTTGGATAGAGGGAAGCAGTTCTTTTGTGACATCCAATTCCACACATAATTTCAAAGCAGATGGTCTAGATATGAGATTGGTGGCAGAATCATGCTTTATAAACTTACCAATCTGGTTACCTAGATCAGTTATCATTGAAGTATTCCAATAGTAAAGAGGTGTGTCCCTTACTGTTACCCAGACAGGGACAACCGGAGATTCATGTTCCGGGGAGAATTCTGGCGACCACTTTAGCACTTTCATGGTTGAACCTGCCACAGTCCAAGATTGCCTGAGCCAAAATTTTTGATAATCCTCCTTATTCTGGAAACGAACCAAGACATGTTTATAATCGAGGGAGCCTAATTGAAATGTGTTGCTGAATCCCATGGCTTGAACTGTTGTTTGGATCATCGGCATCGGCGGCTTGGCTCGCTAAAACTTGCCGATTAGGGCGTTTTGGTAGTGTCCGGCCAAAGTTGGGATATCTGCGGTGGGGTACATGCAAGATGGTTTCCCATTGAAATTGGTAATTGGGCGTATTTCGAGGTTAGATGGAAGAGTGGAAGAAAGGGGTGGAGGCCGATATGTAAGGGCTTGAGCAAAGGATTTTCCGGCGTCTGGTTTGCCGGAATTTGGTGGTGGTTCCCCCATAGGGGAGCCGTTGAAAGAGACGTTATCAGTGTTTTTTGTCGATAACGGTTATAAAACGGGCATTTATTGGTGTTGATGGGTGGCGCGTGGAGCTCAGCTCTAGAGAGCGGTCAGAGCATTTCTAGAGAGAGAAGTTGCGACCCTAAACGTGTAGGAAATTTTAAAATGATGTAGTAATAGACAATGGGAGACCATATTTAAGTATGTGATATCAAAATTAAATTGACCAAAATTAAAAAATTAACCAAATAAATTGAAAATTAGAGAAGATCAGAAAAAAATTACGAAAATAGATCCAAAATAACAAGAGTGAAACGTGTAGAACCAAAAAAAAATCGTAAGATACCATAATAAAAAATAACAAAGAAAAACAATTATAGAATGATTGGGAAATTGGTTTTCCAATAAATACAATTAAAACTAAATTATATAAATAACTCACTAATTAAATATATTACAAAAATATTATTTTCATTATGGTGTGATGAGTAAGATTAAGAGAAGCAAAACCAAATTTGATAGATGCAGTCTAACATTACTTACACAGGCTGTATTTGTTGCTAAATTGCCTACTGCTTTATTTTCTATATAAATGCCACCTATATAGGTGGGGGAGTTTATAGTCACCCTAAGCTAAAATTATAACTATTAAAATAAAGGAGCATACAAAAGCTCAGTTTGTTTACAGTTTCCTTCACAGCCTTAAGTACTAGGCTATCAAAAAATCTACCTCTAGATGACAGAAAAAGTGTCATCCTCACTCCCCCAATTATAAACTTGTAATCTAGTTGAAGAAGTTTTTTAGCCAATGTTAATAAACGAAAAGCAATTCAGCCGCCACAACAGTTGCAAGTAATCAAGGGAGTGGAAAGTGAACAAAAAAACCTAGATTATATCTAACTGACTACAGCCAACAAGCTGGGAGTTTTAGTGCACACTCTCACCCGAATGAGTGGACCTAATTGAAGGAACATGTACAGCATCAAGAATTATGAGACCTTTCACAATAGGAGGTAGGGTATACCAGGAGTAGATCTTATCTTCCATATTTGAGAGTGCAATTTTGGCCAGTGAGTCAGCAAGAGTCAGCGGGCTGGTTTCCTTCCCTGAGAGTGTGTGATGAGTGAGTTTCCAAGAAAACTGTGTACTGAATCCAGCAGGTGTATCAGTCTCCATTGTCTAGCTTCTGGAATTAGAACCATTTGTATGGACTGTAGACAGTCAAATTCAAAGCAAGAGAAAGAGATGTTCATAGACCGTGCAGTTTTGATACCCATTTATATTGCTATGATCTCAGCCTGAAGAGGAGAAATGGAGGAGGTATAGCAAGTTCTGGAGGATCTGTATCGAGGACTATAGGAAGAAGTGGTGGTCGGTCTGTAAATTTACAATGGCGGTGGTGTAGTGGTATGATGGTGGGTGGTGGTGATTAATTAGGGTTTATCGGTTAGGGGTGGTAGTGATAGGGTTTACCGGTAAGGGTGGTGATCGGTGATAAGTCCATGGTTCGTATTATAGGGCCTCATTCGGTCTCGGACCAGGGCCCGAGAAGGGTCGTGGGCTCGAGTTACGCGGAGGATGGATCCATGGGTCCATCGGTCCAAATCCTTATAAGGAATGCGTATATTCTGAATATTCTACAAGGAATACACCTCCTCTAAACATGGTAATACAACCATTACCGAAATACACATCTCCTATACATGGTAATACAACTATTATCTCCATAAGAGTTGTATTCATACCATAATTACATATCTCACCAATCTACGGATGGTAGCTCTATAAATACTAAAGGTTTGGTAAACCTCTCTATCTATGATCTTACATAAAATACGCCTTAAGGACTTATTAACTTGAGCATCGGAGTGTCTACCCACGGGACACCCGGGGCTTTGTCTTGCAGATCAATTCGTGAGCTGGGTTCGTGATCAAGTGCGGGTTTCAGACATCCATCAATTTGGCACGTCCGGTGGGACCCGCGTGTCGATCTTGATCTAAACGACCTTCAAACTCATGACTGATCCGGCTGAGAACCTTCGTGGGAGCACACGAATCCGTTTTTCGGCCCCAACTGGAGTAAGAAGCACCAACACCAACCCCTCCACGACCACGACGAGACAAGCGTCGCCGCCAACCAGGGAGCCGGAAGGAGCATCAAAGGCATACATCGATTGCCAGAAGAAGCCTCTCCCTGGGAGTGGGAGAACAAAAGATCTCGCTTGGATAGAACTATTGCCTTTTCGTCAGAAGATACAGTTCCCAACCAATTCCCCACCTCAGATCCGTTGGTGATTACAGTCACCATAAATTACAACACGATTAAAAGGGTCCTGGTAGATGGGGGAATTGAGGTGGAGATTATGTTTCTCAGCTGTTATGAGCAGTTGGGACTAAACAAAAGCCGTCTCGCACCCACAAGCATAATCTCGGGTTTTGTAGGAGATCCCATCAAGCCTTTGGGAGAAACCATCTTACCAGTGCGGGTAGAAGACGGCCCTCTGAGCATAACCCTCCGTTGTGCCTTTGTAGTAATTGACTCCATGGCGCCATACAACATCATACTCAGTCGGCCATGGGTGTGTCAAGCCAAAGCCATTTGGTCCCCTTACCACTTGGCCATGAAATTTCTCACAAATCAAGGGGTAGCCATAGTGTGAGGTGACCAACAGTTAACTCGAGTTTGCACCATTCAAGCTATCAAAGAACCTGAAAAGGAAGATCCTGAGGTATAGGACTACTCCATAACTGCAGCAGGAGATGCTTTAAGAGTTTGGAGCAGTCACCTCTTTCTCTGTGAAAGCAACACGGCCATCTTATTACGCTGCATTGTCACAAAAAATGATTTATTAAAGGATCAGAAAAACTGAGGGGTTTTTTCTTGACTTTTACCAGGTGTTACTCTCTGATGCTTTAAAAGTTTGGACTCGGTAAAAACTTCTGAATTCCAGCAGGTAAACTTCTGCTGCCATTTTCCCTAACCGGTAAAAACTGTATGTAGATTCCAACTTCAGATGAGCAAAGATTGGTGTATACTACTTTCATATTTGATTGTCATATTTAATTGTTTGGATATTCATAACTTTATAGTGCCAACTGGGGTGCAACCTGTTTCCATTTGATGTATGCAGATGATACTGTAATATTTATTAATGGGAAGAAGCAGAAACTCAGAAGATTCAAGGAAGTCTTGCAGGCATACGAAACTGATTCTGGTCAAAAATAAACTTGAGATTGTTTTTCACCCTAAAACTGGAACTGATACAGTGAGAGGGATGAGGAGAATACTAGGAATGAAGCTTAGTACAATGCCTTTTACCTACATAGGAGTTCCAATCTTCACAGGTAGGAACCTTAGTTCAGTACTACCAGCCTATACTTGAGAGGATGGAAAAGCCAACATAGTACTGGAAGAATCAATGGCTATCTAGTGCATGCAGGATGGTGTTGATCAACCATGTATTAATTTCCATACCAACACACATTTTCACTTTGCTCAAATCACCAAAAATTGTGATATAAAAGATGGAGAGGATAGTTGCAGGGTTTTTTTGGGGAAAATCAGAGTTTGGTCAGAAGAGCTAGAATAGGTGGTCACAACTCACACTGCCAAGAGCTGAAATGGTATAGGCTTTAGGGACATTAGGGCAGTCATTGGGGCATTCTCCTGCAAGCTATGGTTGAAGTTTCAGAAAAATGAGATTATTTGGACCAAGTTTTTGTGGTCATTGCCACAATCCTACAAGAAGTCACGCACTTGGACCAAAATCTGTGACATTACAGAACATGCCAATTCTCAGTCACAAATCTTGCTTGGCTCAAGTGGAAGCCCCTTCTAAGATGCAAACTGGCTAGGCATTAGAGCTTTGTAATATATGTGGCCTGAAAATTTGGAAATTCCATTTCCTGACATTTCTATTGCTGAATTCTTTTAGCAGGAAAAATTTTTACATGCAACAACTGGAGCCGCATTTGGCTCCCTACATCATCTTAGTTTTTCAGGCTACAGGAATCAATCAGGCTCATACAAACAGATTAATATCCAAGCCAGCTAAGGATGAGAATTTTTCTATAAAATCTGCGTACAACAGCTTGAGAGGGACTGATGTTACAAATGATCTCCTGATTCAGTTATGGAGCAGACCTATACCTAAAAAGATATCAATTTTTGTTTAGAGAATGAAGAATAGACTACTACCATTTGTTGATATATTAGTTAGGTGTGTGAACTATAGTAACCATGATACACTAGAGCACTACTTTAATGTGTGCCCAGCTAGTTAACTGTGAAATTTGGACTATCATGCATGACATATTGATAATACATCCCCCGCCTTTTCAGACTCTCAGCTCAAGGATAAACTTCTATCTGTCATATAGAGGTTTCTCAAAGGTCCACACTACAATAATCAGAATCACTATGATGCTGGTTTTCTGGAATTTGTGGATTAGGAGAAACAAACTCATTTTTGATAATATTAATTTTTCATGTGCAAAACTTTTAAAACAGGCTTCTCTGATTTTAGGAGCTCATCCACTGTCTAGGAACAGTGAGAGGAACCACTTTCTTATTTCATCCGGTTTGGTACTTTTTTTGAGGAAAAAAAGAGCTAGATTAGTTAAGATCATCAAGTGGCATCCTCCTGATATAGGCTATAAAGTTAATGATGATGCTATTTGCAAAGATGTAAATTGTGAGATTAGTATCATTGTTAGAGATAACGGTGGGAATCCACTCATACTAAAAATGGAATATATGCTTAGTGAGTCCCCACTTCATGCAGAGATTTCCATTGGACAAGGTTTCCTGACAGATACTCAAATGAATCTCAAATATTATGTGATTGAGTCAGACTGTCTTCAAGCTGTAAATGATATACACAGGCCTAATATTATCTTATGGAAGCACTTCACTATATGTACTGAGCTACATGCACTTTATATTAGGCACGATGGTGTTCACTATATGTACCGAGTTGCATGCACTTCATATTAGGCACAATGTCTTATGGAAGCACTTCTCCGGTAAGCACACATGAATCATGGAAGAACCATGGATCTCAACTCACTGCAACATAATATGCAAGTCTATGAAGAACTATTAGCTTGAGAGGGACTGGCACACCACCATACCACTGCAATGAGTATGATTTCAGCGATTCGAGTACTAGAAGAACTATCAGTAACTTGTCTAGCGATATCTCGTACTCAACATGGATAGATCGGAGCTCAATCGCTTCAACATCATCCAGCGGGGATTCGGGTTTAGTGGCGGAGGTGGTATGCCAGTGGGCGGGGATTGGGGTTTAGCAGCGGCCAGTGGTGGTCGGCTGGCCGAGGAAGGCGGCGGGTATTAGGTGTGGTCAAGAGAGAAGTGACCTGAGGTTTATATGGAGAAAAAAAAAATTCTAGATCGGTGAAGGTGAAAGTAAAGGTGAAGGAGAAGAGTTTTATATAAAAGAGAAAAAAATACAATAATAAATAATTAATAATTAATAATTATTGAGAAAATTAGAAAAAAGAAAATTTAATTATGACCTTTTATTTTAATTAACCATCATAGGTGGGGGGAATTTATTTGGCACCCCAAACCAAAAAATAGGACAAGCCTATAGTTTTGTTACAATAAAGGGTCTAGCTCTTAGAAGCATCTAAACTTCACAAAAAATTGGTAATGCCTAATTACTGACTATATGTGATTACAGAAACTCTTATGATCAAAACCTAATAAGAGGAGCAACTTAGTGAACGAGTAAACAAATATTGAAGCACAAATTAGCCACCCTTTGGTTTGACAACATAGAGTAATTTCACAAGCCAGCATATTTAAATGTAGCCCAAAAAACCATATACATGGTTCGAAAAATGGCTAAACACTGATGAGTGGTACTGTGATGGAGCTGATGTGTTGAAGAAAATTGTCTTCTGGCCTGAGCAGAAAAACTGTGAAGAGACATCTTGCCTGAGCTGAACTGGCCTTGGCTGAGACACCTGATCTTCTCATCTGGATAGACATGAAAAAAAAAAGTGAGACTGTTCATAAAATTGTGAGAGGTTGTGTAGAGGTTCTAGTTGTTGCTACCCATATTCTGTCAAGATTGATGAGACCCCTCATTTCAGCTTGGAACTGGTTTATATCAAGAGTTCCACTCCTGTTTTGAGTTGACAGTATTTAGCAAAGTAATCAGCTGCCCTATTATCCTCTATGTAAATATGGTGAATTTGAAAACTGGTTGGCAGTGAGTCATGAATCTGTATACAAAGTGAATAGTGTCTCCACTCACATTTTTGGGGATTGTTAGATCCTGAGACTGCTAGACTACAGTCAGACTCTAGTATCACATTTTTGAGATGGAGGTCCTAGGCAGCAATTATTCCTTGCTTAGTTGCTAGGAGTTCAACTTGCAAAGTTGAGCAAGATGGGGTGTATGTCATGTTTAGAAGGATAACTGAACCTCTACAGTCTATAATGACAACACCAATGTCACAACTACCATTTTTAAAAGAAGCATTAACGTTCACTTTAAATCCAGTGTCAGGGGGATGCCATTTTATGATTTTAACTAATCTAAGCCTCTTAGACCTAAGAAAAGGTATAAGTTTAGCACTGATCAAAAACTGGTTCCTCTCCCTGTTTCCTGTTAATGGTCTAGCAGTAAAGAAAAGAGAGGTTTGCTTGATGATCATGCCATATATGACTGTTGTAGAGAATTTCGGCTCATTATAAAGAAGTGTATTTCTTCTGATCCATAGTTTCCAAAAAGTGATCATCATAGAAATTTTGATCACCTCATTATGGATCTTAGAAAAATCTTTGTATGATAAGTAGAAATTCAATCTATTGGTAATACTGCTGAAATATGGGACCTGCATAATTAGAGTTCTGTGCATAGCATCCTAAATCTGTAAGCTACTCGAACATTCATTAAAATAGTGATTTAGTGTATCACAGCTACACCAAAAAAGACATTTGGAAGAAAGAGTGAAACCTATTTTTGTGAGAATGTCATCGAAGGTAAAAGTTCATTTTTCATTTTCCACAGAAAAATAAATATTTTAATTATTACCATTAGATTAGATTAGAGGAAAGGTTGGAATTTTGAGTAAAAGAATAGGTATAAAAATAAATAAATTAATGGAAAACACACCCATATATACACTGTTTTTTTTCTTGTGGCACACTAATATTCATCATTTTTTTGTTGCAAGTTTGACCAAACAACTAGAAGTACAATATGAGTAGTAATATCACCATGTGATATACTTTTGGAAGGTTTTAATCATTTATTTTTTAAATATCAAAATTTTAGGTTTAATTCATCTTTTTACTAGGCATATATTAAAAAGCAGAAAGTGATGGCATAAAAATAAACTTTAAATAAAACGCCGCCCTCGGAATATTAACAATAATACATAAAACGACAATGCATATTGTGTTTAGTTAAAGACACCGCCCGTCGTCATTATCAGAATGAATTTGGAATTAATCATTATTCCATATATACTAAACTCATCACCGCCTTATATATATATATATATATATATATATATATATATATATATATGTTAAGTAATCAAAGCCTTATATATATATATTGATGTATGCCGGACACCAACACTTCTAAGACGAACCAGGCTCTCGAACTGATCTGTAAAACAAAGCCCCGGGTGTCCCGAGGGTAGACACTCTGACGCTCAAGTCAGTATATTTGCTTAAGGCGTAATGTATAAAGTATTAGATAGAGAGGTCTACCAAACCTTTGGGTATTTATATGGCTACAATTCGTAGATCACCAAGATATGTATTTATGGTAGTAATACAACTCTTATGGGAATAGTAGTTGTATTACCATGTATAGAAGAAGTATATTTCGGTCATGGTTGTATTACCATGTTAGGAAGATGTATATTCCTTGTAAAACATTCACAATACACGCATTCCTTATAAGGATTAGGATTGATGGACTTGTGGATCCACCCTCCGCGTATCTAGAGCCCACGACCCTTCTCGGGCCCTGGTCCGAGTATGAATGAGGCCCAAATACGAACCATGGACTTATCAGTAGCCCCAAAGTTGATCTTCAGAATATAGAATGCTCCGTCTCGAAGGTTGAAGGAGAGGCTTGCTTCTCGAGGGAAAGCCAATAACTCGAGAGAGTATAATTCGGGGTGTTAAGCTCGGGGTGTCCTTCTTGGACTGTCCTCTCGGGCTTACCCTTCTGAATATCTAGCTTAAAGTTTCTTCGTATTCCATCAAATATATGGACGGTTGAGATTAGCTTCCTTTGAAATCCAGATGGTAAATACATGTGGCGTGCATCCATTGGAAAGTAGAGGTGGTCTGTCCCCCGTCTCTCCAATTGCTTGGATCGGAACCAGAATTGAGATAATTAATCACCATAAATGTTGTCTGGGTTTGGGTTAAATCTCCCAAATCATTCTTCTTGTCTTCCTTATTCAAAATTCCTTCTTTCCAAGTTCAGAAGTCGCGTCGACATTTCATCACTCTCTGGAGCCCCAAATTTCTGCTTCAATTTCTGCTTCCTTGATTTATCAGTAAGTGCTATCTTCTTTCCTCCTTTGACTTCATTGTGCGTGCTCTTTCCCTTTCCTTTCTGTGTAAATATTTCTTCCCATACTCTCTGTAATCATGAGTAGCAGTAGTGAAACAATTTCCATCCCCCGTCATGATGAGGGAGAGTATGTACACGCTCAGGCCGAGGAGACTACCTCCCGTGACCGCCGTAGAGTAGAGGTAGCTAGTGGGAAAGAGCCTGTAGTGTTGAGGAAGAAATCCTCTACGATAGAGAAGAGATTAATTTCTATGGAAAGGAGGGCCCAGGTAGAGGGGAATAACCCCATGGTGATGCATGCCTCCGGAGCTAGACTATCCGGAAATGGTGAAGGTAGTAGCAAGATGTCATCAGAAGAGAAAAAAGCGTGTGCTGATGCTGCTGTCTTCATCGAAAGTTGTCCCTTTACGATTCCTTCTGATGCTGATCTCATGTATCATGGGGAAGACAAGTCTGCGTCATAGTTGGTGACACCAACCCGAGGGGTTATATACGGGAAATTTGTGCAAAATGGACTAGCATTTCCTTTTCCCCCACTGCTAAGTGATTTTCTTCAATGGTATAATCTGCATCCAGGGCAGATGCATGCCAATGTGATAATAATCATTATGGCCTTGATAACTTGGTGTGCTCGTATGGGTCATAATCCTAGCCTTGCATAGTTACGGACCTTGTATAAGGTGTCTGTTGTGAAACAGTCTGTGGTGTTGACTGTGCGAGATACTTCAATGGGTCGAGCCTTTGTGCTTCCTCAGCAATGTGGAGATTGGGACAAAGTGAAACTGACCTTTGACCGGACCAGGTATGAAGTACCCCATTGGAATAAGAAACTGAGCAATGAAGCGTGGGATAATGTTCACCCAACTCGCCAATTTCTAAATGTAGCGGGGAAGTTGGTGAGGGAGAAGATCAAGCTTAGAGAAGGTAAGTTTGTGCCAGGAAACCGGGAGATGGGTTGGCAATGGCCTATTGAAACATATAGCTGGTTGTATCAAATGCCTGGCAGAACTCTTCAAAATGGCAGTTATTTGAAGTTGTCTCACTTTGATCAGCCGAAGGGAGTAGATATTGAATGGTATGAAACTGTTCTGTCCTTGGAGCAGGATCCCCTTAGTTCAGCTAGGGCTCTTCGGGCCTCTAGAGCAATAAAAGAGAGAGATGCCCGAGATGAAGGTCCTTTGGATAAAGAAATTTCTGGATTGATGCCCGATGCTAGGCGTCGTACTAGAAGATTGGTTCGAGGAACAAAAGAGATACCTTTAAAGGTGAAAAGTCATGATGTAGCAAAGTGTATATTCATACCCGTTTCCCGAGATCCATCAGATGAGGAGGAGGATGAAAGTTTAACCCTAGTCCGATGTCCGAGAAAAGAGATGTCTCGGTCTTTTGATTCTTCGAAAGCCTTTTGTGGTAGGACCAAGGACGAATAGTTTTTAGCTTCTGTCTGATACGTTTAATATTCTCGCATGTAGAATTTTATTTTGTCTGATGCTAACTTCATTTCTTTTGTACGCAGTGGGTGCTTCCATGGACAAAAGAGCAGCGAATTTGTTGGCTCAACTGGTACAGTTGAGAGGACTGCCGAGCAATGGTGATGAAAAGAGGGATTTTGAAACCTCAGAAGGTTCTGCCGACAAGTCTCCAAAGAAGCCAAGGCTCGAACTTGGACCACTAGAAGAGTTTGAGAAATATGTGTCACCTCCTCCCCCCGAGGCCCTAATCGAGATAGTTCCAGGATGACCTGAAATTAGTCAGGTATGATCAACTTAGCTCTTAACAGAACTTGAGGTGTAGTTATCTAACTGTCTTTATTTTCTTTCACAGTCTCTGAACCAAGTGAAGCATATGTACGATTCCATCCGGATACTGTATAGCCACTGTCAAGGACAGGCATCTGAGCTGGAACTGGTGAAGGAAGAGATGTCCAGGAGATCCAAGGAGCCTTCTGCTGTGGTAAAACGCCTCCAGGATGAGGTGGCACAAGAAAGGGCCAAGAGAGAGGCCTTGGAGGAGGAGAACCGGGATTTAAAGAAGGAGAAGAGGTTGACTGATGGTTCCTTCCTAGAGCTGAAGAGGAGGATGGCCTTGGTGGAAGCGGAGAGAGACCGATATACTGATCCTACTTGTCAGAGGCGGCTATTTCGGCTGATAATAGATTTCTGCCTTAACTGTCCAGAGATGGAGGCCCATCGCCAAAAGTATGGCGAATTCTACCATAATTCCGAGCTTTTGGAGATGTGGGCTCCTCTTCAGGGAGTTCTCAGCGAGGAGATTCAGGGATGGTTGGCTCCTGCTTATACTTGGCCGGAAGTACCAGAGGATCTGAAGAAGTTCCGAGCAAAGTTTAGCCATATTGGGGGGTTTGAGACTAATCTATTGACTAGTTTGGAATCCTTGAAGAAGGCATTAACTCTTGAAGAATTTCAGGAGAAGTTATGCAGCCTGTATCCTGAGTTGGCATACTTGGTGGAGAAGTTGGATATGGAAGTTTTAACTGAGAACACTGAGACTCAAGATGGGGGACCCAAGATTGTAATTCCTTAGAACCTTCTCTCCTTATTTAGGAATTTCTCCTTTTACTCAGTCTTTTGATATCCATGTACTCCGATTAATATATTTCTGTCATGAAATTGATAATTCCATGTCGTCCTTTATGTCTAGGGTTGCGTAGCTGCTTGTGCTGAATTGCAGGTCCAGTATGAAGCTGTTCTTCAAAAGACCAAGAAGCTGGAGGAAGATTTGGCTGATTCCAAGGGCTATTTTAGCCTCGTGCGAGAAGAATGTGATAGTCTTCGTGGTGGGCTAAAGATAGCTCTAGATCAAAGAGCTAAGCTGAACCAGCAATTGAGTGATCTTCAGGCGAGATATAAGGACCTAGAAGATGAGTACAGCAGAGCCTTGGCCGCCAATAAGGACTACGACCGAGAATGGAGGAAAGTCAAGAGTGACTTAATGAATATCAAGGGTGAGAGTCACGAGAAGGATCTTCGTATCTCTACCCTTTAGAATGAAAACATCACTGTGAATCAAAAGATTGCCGCTGTCATTGATGATTTGAGGATGTGTCAGGCCGAGCTGAATGCTTGCAGGTTCCAAATAAAGGAACTAGAAGCTCAAGGTGTGTTTGTTACACCTTCAGTATCTTCAAGGAGGGAGATAAATGGGCCTTCTTCAGTCCCGAATTCAGGACCATTGATAAGGTCTCGTGTCCGAGGTGGTACATCTCGGGGGACGGTAAATCCTCCAGAAGGGATTTCCTGTGGGAGAGGGAGAGAAGCGCCACCTACTCCTGGAGCTCTAGGATCTCCTGCTCGGCCTGCAATCATAAGAGTAGAGGGGGGTCTCCTACGCCTTCTCAATTAATGAGGACGTTAGAGGAAAGTAATTGGGGCAACGGCCTCCAAAGTGGTCGAGGTCGTGCCTCTACTTCTTCTCGCGGTCGGGGACGTACCCCTATATTTAAAGATCTTCACGAGGTGTAAGAAGTTTTTACTGTAATAACACTTTTTAATTTTTCCTTTATAAAGGTATTCATATTGCAATCCTTGAGAAGATTGACTCTCAGGCTTATGAATATCCTGAATAAATAATGATGTATACCTTAATAGGTGTATCACAAGGAGAGTCGAGTTCCAAACTTTGTGAGTTTGTGTGACTCATATTGTGTTGGTGTTAACCATATACCTTTCGTAAGTATACTATTTTATTTTGGCCTAAGGTGATTGTGGTTCGGACACATAGTGCAAATAGCTCATATTAGATAAGCATCAATCACAAGCTTATAAGTGTATAAATCTTAGACAGCAGTCTTTACTTATACTTTGTAAGGCATAGTGTCTCTTTGTATTAGAAAGTGTTGACTGCTTTCAAAATAAAATAAAAGATATATATTGAAGAGAGATTATATTCTTCGAACTTGAGAATTCGGTAAAATTATAAAAGACAACCCCGAGTTTGGAAGCTCGAGTATGAAAAAATAAAAGATGAAAAGAAAAGAAGCTTGACCCGTAGGCCTTATTGAAGTAGTTTCTCCTTATTTTGAGAAGGTCTACTTGGTTTTAGCTCCGAGGTACCTGCGTAGGAAGGGCGCCATGATGACAGGGTCCAAGTGCTCTCCTTCGCGTGTTTGCAAGAGGTAGAATCCACCGGATTGTGCTGCGTAGACTTTATATGGTCCTTTCGTCTGATAAGTCCATGGTTCGTATTCTGGCCTCATTCATATTCGGACCAGGGCCCGAGAAGGGTCATGGGCTCGAGATACGCAGAGGGTGGATCCACGGGTCCATCAATCCTAATCCTTATAAGGAATGCGTATATTATGAATGTTCTACAAGGAATGTACATCTTCTCAAAGATGGTAATTCAGCTATCCTAGACATGGTAACACAACCATGTCCGAAATACACTTCTATTATACATGGTAATACAACCTCTATTCCCATAAGAGTTGTATTCATACCATAAATATATATCTTGGTGATCTACGGATTGTAGCCATATAAATACCCTAAGAGATTTGGTAGACCTCTCATCTAATCTCATACTTTATACTTTACGCCTTAAGCAAATATACTGGCTTGAGCGTTAGAGTGTCTATCCCCGGGACACTCGGGGTCTTTGTCTTGCAGATCAGTTCGAGAGCCTGGTTCGTCGTCGAAGTGTTGGTGTCCGGAAAACATCACTAGTGGAGAAAGAGCCTACCATGACTGTGGAACACAACGGTTCTCAAAAGCTACCGTTAATAATGAGGTTCCAAATTTGGAACATAGCTTCAAGATCGGAAGCCGTAGCTTTCGGATCAAACCCGGAGATCGCAAGCCGTAACTTCCGGATCGGAACTCGCCAGACTTGATCCAATCGCTGTTGGCCGACCGTCGCGATCCAGCTCCACTTCTGAGGATCAGCTCCAATCCCTCGTCGTCTGCTCGCCGGGCCTCCATCTTCCGCGCCGATCTAGACCGTTGTGGCGTCGTCGATGAGGCTAGGTCGCCTGTTGGTGGATTCGACCGGCGGCGGGAACCACGGTTGGGGCAAGTTTCGTAAACCCGGGTCAGGCGCTGTTCTCCAGCCTAAGGCGTCGGCGACGGGAATCAAATTAGCGGTAGAGATCGAGCAGTGGCGACGCACTCGTACCGGCCACTGCTATAGTATCTGAAGCGGGTATCTTAGATCTGTAATTTTTCAAAGGAATTAAGGTGGTTTCGGGTATTGGGGTAGGCATGGGTGGTATAGAATGTTAGGCTAGGTGGAGGGGTGGGAGGGGTGACCTGACCGACGATGATGGCGCCGGCGGCTATCCTGCCTAGATTGGATATGGACTTGATGTACTGTAGCGGGAGAGAAAGGGGAGGGGGGGATTGTGTAAAAACTCCATATAATCTCTCAAACTTCTGTCTAATTATATTTTATTTAGCGTTGTTCAACAATGGATTTGCAGGCGAAGTTGCGCTGCCAAGGTTTATTTATTCTTTTGGAATATTTTGATCAATCTGTAAATCAACTTGTTTTTCATCTTTAAGCGGTTAGATATTTATGAATGATGATTAGTATTCTTCTTATTTGTTCAATCTTATCATTAATCGTCATCATTTGATCAATTAATTAAAACACACATTTAATTAATATTGTTTTTGTTGACTTGTAGGGAGAAAGACTGAAGCAAGCAGTTGTGGGAAGCCAAAAGAGAAAGTTGATCACTTCACTGCAAAATGTTATTAATATGTAAATTAACGCATAGATCTATCATTATAAACATGTTTGAGACTAATTGTTG
This sequence comes from Sherardia arvensis, assembly GCA_948330725.1. Lineage (NCBI taxonomy): Eukaryota > Viridiplantae > Streptophyta > Magnoliopsida > Gentianales > Rubiaceae > Sherardia > Sherardia arvensis. The sequence continues at coordinate 20,427,959 of OX415235.1, forward strand.
GTTTTTATTTTGAAGTCTATGTGTGACAGAGCGGTTCTGATGGATTCTTGGGGAAGTGCTTAGTGGATTTTTTTTGAGGGTAGCATGCTTTAATGAAGGCTCACGAACTTGAGGCCAAAGTACAGTGATGTGTGTTTTTCAGATTGATGATGATAGCCATCTTACCACCATCTCTAACTTCGTCATGAAGGTCAAGATCAAGAAGTAGTGGTGGTCCCTTATAATTGATTAGGATCATTCGCATATCTTAGTGGTGTCATTTTAATGTTTACTGTAAAGAATCTTGTGGAAATAGTAGTTGCTCATATCCAGTAAAATTTGAAAGGATTGTTTTCCCAAGAAACCGTCCTTTGAAGCCTCTCTTTCAGAGAGATCTAGGAGCACTTGCAGCCATAAAATCACATATTTTGATTTTTACTCCACTTTATTGTAAATCCTATATATTGCAGTTTTTAACTCACAAGGATACAACCCTCCACGTCATCAATTCTCCTATACATCATAATCTCTAATCCTATAATATATCATTTAATATGCTACGTTATTTTTGTTTTGATAATGAATTTTAGCAAAAAAAATTTTTAGAGCTTTAAAATGATTGCCATTAAATATAATTATGACACGCCTCATTAATTTATATTAAAAATTAAAGAAAATAAATCACACTATGTAATATTTTATTATTATTTTAGTTATTTATGAATATTAACACAAAAAATCAATGAAGTTGGATAATTATTTATTTTTACGATAATAAAATCATTAAAAGTATTGGTGTGTGGATTAATATATTATCACCTAGTAAAACTACAATTTAACTACAAGACTTTGTATACTATTATTATATATACACAAGATTTGTTCAAGTAATAAAATAATAATGTGAAAGGTTCTTTAGTATGGATAAATATTTTTTAATTAAATAATTTAATAAATACTAAAATATTGATTCAATAACTTTTAACTAATTAAATACTTCTGGGCCACCTTATTGCTGGCTAGTCCAAGTGGCCACCATTTATTGGCTTGCTTCATCAGATCTTGAGCTACATTTTTGGAGACGTGTGGATGTTGCTTTCCCTTCTTTCACGGAAAATCAAAGCTAAAGTTTTCTGTTGTGATGGAATTAAAATGATTTGAAGTGATAAATCCACACCGCTTCAAGTGCTTTAATGCAGTGACCCTGTGGTGCGTGCCTCCGGTATTGCAAATTGCAATTTGCAAATTAAGCCAATCCAATTGCAAATTTAATCGTGATAGTCTAAAGAGCAGACTCACTCCAACATGCACTTGAAAAAAGTATTGTTAAGAAGGAAGTAAATGTCAATCGAGATGATGCAACTTTGTTTGATTCGTGATTCATAGGTATCATATTCGGTTAATGGTGTGGTGAATGTTGCATTTTGATCATAATAATGGTGCATCTAAATTGGAATTTGGTTCTTTTTATGTTGCTATTTTTATATGCTATAATGACTCCAGTTTCGAGAAAAAAGCATATGATTTTTGAAGTTCATGCTTTGAATACATGTGTAAATTTCCTCAACAAATAGATATTGAATTTTCTCTAGCTGAATCTAGAGATTATATTTTGATACAATCACAAAGAATGACTCACAAGTTTTGGAGTTGGTGGCTCTTAAAAACTAGATAAAATAATTAATCAAATATGTATATTAAGCAAGAAAGGTTGCTGGACGAAGTTTTTCAAAATAAAAAAACAAGGTTCTGTTAATCGAAGGAATCAGGTTTGTTTGTTTTGTTTTCAAAAATGAATCATTTTATAGTATGATGATATCTTTCAATTTTTTTGGAATGTAATATATGAATAAAATAGATGTATGTTTTATACCTTTGAGATTTATCATTTATTTTGGTAAGAGAGTTCATAATACACTCTTTGACATATATGTGAAATTATACATACTATGAAACTAAATTAATCTAAACATGTTAATTTTATTATTTTATTTCTATGATTAATATTTTCTTGAATAATTATTTAGAGAAACATTGTTCTGGTATATTAATTAAATATTTTCATGGCATCTACTGAATATTAGTCACAAAAGAAATGATCAATTATATTATGATGCAGATATCGCTTAAATTTTGAATTTTATGTTTACTTAATTTTTCTATAACTTCATCATCAATACCTAGGCTTATAGTTGGTTGGAGTTTCTTTCTAAGATTTATTTTAGCACAAATTTGTACCACATTTGGCCTAGTCTAAGCATCAGTCACATCATTCATTTAAATAGGCCATGTTTGGTACTGCTGTGCTTCTAAAGAAAACTAGTTTCTGCTTATTTTTTTAATAAGCAGCTGTCAGGCAAAGCACTTTTTAGTGTTTGGTAAATTAGCTTATTAGTGTAAAAAAGCAGATAAAAGTGTTTGGTAAAATAAAAAATAAAAGTGCTTTTGACTTTTACAAATAATTTAAGAGATAAATTTCACCTATCCCCCAATCCACCAAACCTCCAACATGAACAACAATGGCAGAAATCCCATAGAGGACCGAAAAATCCTCTCAAATAAGCTGGCCATTATCCCCGCCTCATTCCTCCTCCGTCCCATTCTCCCACCCACTTTCTCCCCGCCTCCATCCTTCCAAACCCCACCCACTTTCTCCCTTGCCTCCATCCTCCCATACCCCCACCCACTTTCTCCCACCCCGCCGGCGAAGATTTCCTCTATTTTCAACCTTTCCAATGTCAAAATTTCCTCCCAAGTCACCTCTCTCTCCTCCTCACCCTCGCCTCCTCCACATCTCCATCGAAACCCTGGCTGCTGGTCTAATTCTAGGGACTCGAGACGGTGTTCGGGCAGCGGATGAAATTGTTTAGGATTTGACAGAGAAGAATGTCTCCTAGATCAGAAATATACCGAATGGGTTAAACAATGAAAATATGAAAGGAGAGGTGCACAAATGCTTTTAATAGAAGGAGAAGCTAGTCCGAGCAGCTTCCACTTTCTAGCTTAAAACAACTTATACTTTTACTAGAAGTGGATTTTATTTTCCTTACCAAACTGAAAATAACACTTCGCTTATAAGCAAAGCAGCAAAAAAGCCGCCCCAAACAGGACCATAGAAGTCCCAATTTGGTCCCCTATAGATTGGATCATTACAGTGTTATAAAAGAAGAAAGGTATTTTATATAAGTCCATGGTTCGTATTCGGGCCTCATTCATACTCGGACCAGGGCCCGAGAAGGGTCGTAGGCTCGAGATACGCGGAGGGTGGATTCACAGGTCCATCAATCCTATTCTTTATAAGGAACGCGTATATTATGAATGTTCTACAAGGAATATACATCCCTTCAAAGATGGTAATACAGCCATCCTAAACATGGTAACACAACCATGTCCGAAATATACTTTTTCTATACATGGCAATACAACTATTATTCCCATAAGAGTTGTATTCATACCATAAATACATATCTTGGTGATCTACGGATTGTAGCCATATAAATACCCTAAATGTTTGGTAGACCTCTCCATCTAATCTCATACTACATACTTTACGCCTTCAGCAAATATACTGACTTGAGTGTCGGAGTGTCTACCCCTGGGACACCTAGGGCCTTTGTTTTACAGATCAGTTCGAGAGCGTGGTTCGTCGTTGAAGTGTTTGTGTCCGGCATACATCAATTTGGCACGCCCAGTGGGACATCTCACACTCATTGACGACGTCGTCGAACCTTGTCTCTGATCTGGTCTAGCGCACCTGAAGAAGCAACTTCCCCAACAACATGTCTGACGCCGAGCAACCCAGACGAAGCGCCCGAGTACTAGGGAAAAATCCGGAGGAGAATCCAGAACCAGAGCAACCCCCCAAGGACGAGGACGAGGACGCGGTCGACCCGGAGGATCTCGTACGCGCTACACTTCCGATGATTTTTCCGGCAACTTTTCCGGCAACGGGCATGTCGGATCCGATCATCTTTCCGTTCAGTAAAAAATCGGACACTCAACCGGAAATGATTGACGAGTATTCAGAAAATCTCACCACTTTATTATAATTAAATATGGTAAAAATTAAGAATAAGTATGGTAATAATATACTAATTAAAAGTAGAAGGTAAATGTATGTATTTTTGTATAAATACAGGGCGTTAGTAAGAAAAATACAGGGCGTGATTTAGCAATTCACCTGAGGATTTCATAGTCATGGCTTTAATGAACTGCTACAGCTGCTAAACCCGCACATCCGTCTTTTATACCTGCATCAATCACACGCTTATAAGCGTATAGGCAGCAGTCATTACTTATACTTTGTAAGGCATAGTGTCTCTTTGTATTAGAAAGTGCTGACTGCTTTCAAAATAAAATAAAAGATATATATTGAAGAGAGATAATATTCTTAGAACTTGAGAATTCGGTAAAATTATAAAAGACAACCCCGAGTTTGGAAGCTCGGGTATGAAAAAATAAAAGATGAAAAGAAAAGAAGCTTGACCCGTAGGCCTTATTGAAGTAGTTTCTCCTTATTTGGAGAAGATCTACTTGGTTTTAGCTCCGAGGTACCTACGTAGGAAGGGCGCCATGATGACAGGGTCCAAGTGCTCTCCTTCGCGTGTTTGCAAGAGGTAGAATCCACCGGATTGTGCTGCGTAGACTTTATATGGTCCTTTCATCTGATAAGTCCATGGTTCGAATTCTGGCCTCATTCATATTCGGACCAGGGCCCGAGAAGGGTCATGGGCTCGAGATACGCGGAGGGTGGATCCACAGGTCCATCAATCCTAATCCTTATAAGGAATGCGTATATTATGAATGTTCTACAAGGAATATACATCTTCTCAAAGATGGTAATACAGCTATCCTAAACATGGTAATACAACCATGTCCGAAATACACTTGTATTATACATGGTAATACAACTACTATTCCCATAAGAGTTGTATTCATACCATAAATACATATCTTGGTGATCTACGGATTGTAGCAATATAAATACCCTAAAGGTTTTGTAGACCTCTCCATCTAATCTCATACTTTATACTTTACGCCTTAAGCAAATATACTGACTTGAGCGTCGGAGTGTCTATCCCCGGGACACCTGGGGCCTTTGTCTTGCAGATCAGTTCATGAGAAGGGTTCGTGATCAAGCGCGGGTCGTAGACATCAATCAATTTGGCACGCCCAGTGGGACCCGCAGGCTAATCTTGATCTATACGACTTTCTAACTCATGACTGATCCGGCTGAAAACTTTCGTGGAAGTACACGAATCCATTTCACGGCCCCGACAGGAGTAAGAAGCATCAACAACGACGAGACAAGCCACACCAGCAACCAGGGAACAGGAAGAAGTGTCAATGGTGTGCATCGATCGGCGCAAGAAGCCTCTCCCTGGGAGGGGGAAAACAAAAGATCTCGCTTAGACGAAACTATTACTTTTTCGTCCGAAGATGCGGTTCCTAATCAAATTCCTCACTCAGATCCCCTAGTGATTACGATCAACATAAATCATAACATGATCAGAAGAGTCCTGGTGTACCTACTAGAAATACAAGCTTTAATAACATCAAAAATTGTTGTTAAACATAGATATTGTGACATTTATGATATCATGACATTTCACATATTGTGTGGTGAGTATTGATGTAGCTATAGGTCCAATGACACAAATAAATGTAGTGATAGATAATTTTTGGATTTAACAATAAAATATTTTAGAAACATCATGTAGTGTAGTAATACCTTTTACTACCAACACTAAAGTGTGTCTCTATATTATCCTATTATGACATATTTTTATGTATTATTTTGTTTGACTAATTACATTAGAAATTGTCGTGTTAGCCTAGATATACCCCACATAAAAGTGTATTAATAGATGTTTATAGCGACGGATAAAAATGTCATTTGAAGAGGCTATTATTACATTATTTTTGTGTGCTATCCACATCATTGCTACACGCTAAAATGTGACATTAGTAGGCTATCACCACGCATTTGGTAAATTTATAAATATTTTATTTATTGCCATATTTGGAATTTTAATAAACAATAATAATAATAATAATAATAAAATGCACAATAAAAAATCTTATAAATGTTGGAAATATTCTGAAATCTTATAATTCATGGAAAACAAATGACAGAATACTCTTGAAAAACTAGTCCTATAGTAATATAACTATGTAAAACTAGGAATTGAAAATGTGAATGCACCGCCTTAGCGTGAAATCCCAAAGATTAACCAACATTGCTAGCCACTTTGAGAAGGCACCACCTGCAATGAAAAATATGATATTTGTTAACATATAATAATGAATAAAAAGGAAATCCGAACAATACATTGTGATTAAGGCACAATATTTACCAGTGTGTTTGGCCAAGCTATCATCCCACCAATAGTGTCTTCCATGGTTAGAAAAAAATCATCAGCACGAAGTAAGCGCTCTTCGGGTTCAAATACTGTTGTGACATTGATTTCCAACCATCCACGTCCAAGAATTTGTCCTCCAACCTCTGTATTCTCATCATTGCTATGAACAAATCCTTTAGCAACTAGTTTACTTGGATCCACCACGCTTTTAAGATCAACGCATGTTCCAACCTAGACAACCAAATATAAACCATATTATATTTCCTTTTCATGACATTTATATTCACACTATGGTTCAAAGCAATATATATAAACTTTTGTCATGTCTAAGACAATTGATAAATAAGAGTAATTCATTTGTACCTGAATGTCTTGAGGTGATACTGGTTGAATAAGATGGTTGGTCGTAGAAGTTGTGTGTTGTCCATAAACCCATCCTTCAACAGTTCTACATCTTTCTGAAGGTGATTAATTGTTGCTTTTTGTTCCAAAATAAGACGCTTCGATGAACTTTTGGTAGTTGAGTTTCCCCACACAGCAGATGGCGTGTTGCCAGTTCCTACCATTCGAACATATCCTGGTGGGTCTGGACCAAACACTTGAGCAAAAATATCATCCGGACCAATAGTATCTACAAATCCTTCAGGTTGTGCCTCTCTTTTTTCTTTTATAATATTTAACCAATCATGTAAAGTGTGGAATTTATTATTATTTTAGAATACTAAGGAAAAATATCATAGAATGGACAAAAAATGGAGAATTTTCACAATACAGAATATAAGCGCGCGCACACACACCAATATATATCACTCCATACATGCTACAAGTCAAAATCTCAGAAGGTTAATCAAATCAAGAAAAACGAAAAAGAAAAAGCACAATTCTTGGCCTACTTAGTCTAGTAAAGTAAATACTCATGCACTACTGACTCACTACAAAGAGAGGGCTCATGCCCAACATATAAAACCTTCAATATGTACATATACTGATTCCTTGAAAAATTGTTTGTAATGTGCTTAGAGATGAAATGGATAAAAATATTTGAATATGTGATCATGAAAGTGTTAAACATGGCATATAAGTGGACCTATAATTAGAATTTAACACTTACCAACATCTTCTTGATATGATCTGGAATGTATTCTTTGTTTAACCAAAAAGCCTCAAATTTTTCAGCTCGACTTGGTTTGCGATCCAATTTATGTACCTAAAATAAGAGCACACACAACACATTATTATGATTGTTAATCATTAAAACTTATTAATTAGATGAACCATACCAAATCATAATCAATCTCTGCAAAGGATTTTTTCCCAGTGTGATGATTCATTTTCTTTTTCGATCTAGCCACTGGGAACTATATGGAATTTTACATCTTATTAATGAGGCCATCCCTTCTTATCAATTTAGGCACATTTTTAGAGAGGCTAATCAGCCTGCTGATCTGCTATCTAAAAAATGTAACAATGATGGTGTTTCTCAGTATTTCAATTGGTCTTCCTTGCCTTCTGAGGTCAAGAGTCTCATTTTGCTTGATCAGGAATAGATTCCAGCTATCAGGATCTCTGGGATCTTTAACTGATACTGCTAATCTATTTGCCTTTCTCCTGCAGAAATTGCTGACCACTACAGATCAAGATGGAGCAGTTAAGCTAGGGCCTTCTGTTTCTTTAGGCTTTCTCAAAGCAGACTTGAACTTTTTTCTACTTTCTAACCACCAAGTCTGCAACTACTGATGTTAGATTACTTTTGGTGTCTACTGATTTCATACCTAGGTCGCCTTGTGTTTTGTTATACAATTCACTAATAGATTTGGGGATGGAATTAGGGAGACATAATTTAAGTAGTTAGCAATTTTGAGAGGCATTATTTATGCTTCTAGGGGCTTTTGTCCCTTGTGCCTAGGCACCATGTAAATCTATCACATTGTTGATCTTTTGGTTCGGGAAGCCTATATATTTTCCCCCATCTCATGATGGATTTTAATTTAAAAAAAATTCGATCTAGCCACCTTGTTCTTCAAACACCTAGCCTGTACAAAGGAAATTGAAAAGAGATATATGTGTGACAGCGTGCACCATTAATAAAAGATGAAATAACACCTTATCATAAATTAAATATTACCTTGGTTTCCTCTTTGTTCCAGTGACGGATAAGATTCAAAAACTGAACTTTTGAAACTCTTGGATCATCAACTTTGCATTCCAAAGTGTCAGGTACCCAATGCTTTTTAAGTGATTTTTTGTAATTCCTCCACTTACGAGAAATCGAAGACAGAATTGAGGAGTCATCGGTAAGATCAGTATCATATTTAGTCTACAAAACAATCACATCACCAGATACGAATATTAGATTCCCTTAAATAGAATGCAAACACATGAACATTTTATAAGAGCAACTCATATAACTTTATTTACCTTGACAAGATTAAGCATGTCAACCTTCTTTTCCTTTGGCATTTTAGGCCAAGTTTCCACATCAATGGGACAATAAGCACTATTTCTAGCTATTGAGCCAAGAAATTCACTGTAACTGGATGTTTGTGGTCCAACGGGCTTTCCACTTTCATCATACATCATAGTAATAAAAGGTAAATGATTATCTCTACCCTAAACGTCTAACTTGTATGTGTATCCCCTCTTTCTTGTTGCTGCAAATAAGAGTAACAAGTCAATATGAAAAAAAGGTAGTTAAAGAAAGATGATAAACTATACCTGTAGATGTCTTTTTCTTAGTTGGCGTCTTTTTATTGTTGCTTTGACTTGACTGACCAGTACCGAGCTCTGCACCATTGAAATTACCACCTCCATCATTCCCACTCTCACTTGATTGCCTAGTGATATTTTCATTCAAATCTGCCTCTTCTAGATTAACAATTGTTTCGTCGCTGCTATGATTTGATTGGACAATGATGTTTTGATGTAAATCTACATCTTCTGAACTAACGGATACATTGGAATTACGGCCACCGTTGAGCAGTATAAACTTAATAGCATCAACTGGAAAGTATACAAAACAATTAGTTAAATATGACAACCAAAATGTACAAAACAATATACATAAACATCAAAGTGTATTACCTAAGGTGATGTCTTCACTCAGGTTGGCAGCTTGCATTTCTTTAAGTATTGCACTTACATTCCCACGAGAAATATCTTCAATCAAAGTAGTAGTACCTTTGAATGGAAGATAATTAGAGTTAGTAAGTATCAGCAGGTCCTTGGAAAACAAAATAATTGGCAGATTACATATTCAAAACAACACCAGTTACATGAAATAAAATGGAAAAAGTCTTCTAAATATAACAGCCCTTACGAAACGTTATCTAAATATTCCATATAGAAAAACAAGTTCGTAATAAAGGATATATAAGTTTTAAACATGATCATCAATGTACTTGCCTGTGCCTGGCTTGTCTACTTGGTGTTTTCCTATGATAACTTCATTCAGCTCCCCGTGACTTTGTTGTTCATCATCAACTTGATCGCCTGAACGAAGACCATATCTCTTTTTTTGAGACCTGTAAATTTTTATAATAATAGTAATTAAAATTTGTATTTAAGTCAATAACTATAAAGAATCTGAGTATTATCAAGATCATCTGTATACCATGGTTGTTTTGTATGAGCTCATCCTTATCTTTAGTGTTGTTATTGATCTGGATGCGTTTACGAGTTCGTGGAGCGGACATACCTACACATATTATAATGTGAAATTTGTGAGTATGTATTAATTCTAACTACATACATATAACTTCAGAACTAGAATCGTGAATATGATGCAGTCAAGCAAATGAGAAAAAAAAAGTGTTGGTATAATATCCACAGCTAACCACCAAAGTAAAAAAATCAACAATCTCCCACAAATATAAGAATAAAATCTACATGAAATTAATATATTCTGATTCGCTCGGGTTGATTATCATCACTTAATTACACGAACCTAGACGAAACTTAAACCCTACACGGTCTAATCGAAAACACAGAATACCAATTTATACATGTATACAGAATCCACATGGATAAAACTTATGTTAACAATGTCTAACCCAACTCAAAACCTAGACAAAACTTAAACCCTACACGGTGTAATCGAAAACACAAAGTTCCAATTTATACATGTATACAGAATCTGCATCGATGATAAAATATATGTTAACAATGTTCAACCCAACTCATAAATTGTTTTTTCTCACCTGTGTAAGACCCACCTGTGTACGAATTTCATTGCAGTTGTATCAAACTTTCTCTCTCTAATTCACAAATGCTCTCCCTTCTCTCTACTTTTAGTTTATCCCTTTTCCCGACAGCAACTGTTTCTGCCCGTTAACCACCCCCCCCCCCCAACTTAGTTTTCTTTAAGCGCTCAAAGCAAAACCCATCCCTCTTGCCTCTGCTCTACCTTCCAATCCGTCAATTTCCCCGGTGCCGGAATACCGAGGAAAGATTGCTTGCATCATCTCCCCGGAGGAGGTCGCCGTCTTGTCTGAACACTACAGCAACGCCTTGATCGGAAAATTTCCCAGGCTTAAACCCTCGATGGAGTTTCTGAATGAATTCTTCAAATCTGTCGGCTTCAAAGGCAGGTATCAGCTTGGCTCTATTGATTATAGGCATGTGTTGATAAGGTTTGAGGATCCTGAGGATCTACAGAGATGTTGGATGAAGAATGTGTGGTCTTTCAAGGGATCTCTTATGAAGGTCTTTAAATGGACCCCTGGTTTCACCCCTGACACAGAAACCTCAATTATGCCTATCTGGATCACCCTACATAACATACCTATCTTCTGGTACAATACAGCCATGCTAGAGGCTATAGGAAACAGGATAGGTAGATTCATTAAGATGGATGCGACCACAGCTAGTCTTACTAGACCTTCAGCAGTAAAGTTGTGCGTTGAGATTAATATGCTTGCAAAGCTCCATAATACAGTCACTTTGACTGTTAATATGGATGGTGAGGTTGCTGATTTTGAAATAGAGTATGAGCAGCTCCCTCTATATTGTAGGCACTGTAAGAAATTGGGCCATGAATTGAATGAGTGTAGAATCCTCAACCCTTAGTTAAGACCAATGCAAAGAAGAAACATCCTTAGGCCAAACTCCCCAAAAAAAACCCAATGACACTAAACAGAAGCAGGTTGCTGGACCCTCTAGTTATTGGAAAGGACAGAACACTCAGAATCTAGTGTATGTTCAGAAGAAACAAATGGACTTGAACAAAGGGAAAGAAGTTGTCCACACTCCAGTTCCTGATCCCACACCACCATCACTTGTACCTCTGTCTCTACCATCACCTCCCCATACACTCCCCACCCCTTCTGCAACCACTCACCAACTCACAAATTGCCTTACCACTCCAATGATCTATGACTCTCCAATTGTAGTATTGTCTGACACTGAACAGACTCCAAACCTCTCACATAAGTCTCTACAGATTTCCCAACATACCAGTGGTGCCAAACCATTGGATTTTGATGAGAGTACAGCAGAAGAGCCTACAGATACAGCAGCAGTGATTTCTCCTTCTGCTCAGTCAATCCCCTCCATTACCCCCCAGGGCTCTGATATCCATACTAACATCCCTTCTGAGCCAAGCTCCTCCTCTAATCCTCAAAACCCTGTCATTTCAGCTGAGGAACCTTGGTGCACTCCTAGAAAATCAAAAAATTATGCGAAGGACGACATGAACCTACACTCAGCCAAGCTATCCATTCCTGATACCAACAAAGTCAGTTTCTATTCTCAGCCTAGACAAGGTAACAACAGATTTCTCCCTTTGATTATGGAGGATGACCTGTGTACTGATGATACCTCTGAGGAGTTGACAACTGCTGGAAAAAATGTGGAACCATCCCAACCTCTAAATTCTCCTCCACAGGTAACCCCTCTATCTTATGTTGATGCTGTGACATCTACTACTATTACCTCTCTTGTTGATTCTGAGTTGAACAAAGTCCCAACCTTTTTTGCTCAGGTTAATAAGATAGTGACTAAAACTTCCACAAATAGCATTAAGTCTCGTAAATGATTAGTACAACATTAGGTTTAAATGTACTGGTCTAGAATGTCAGAGGCATGGAAACTTCTATGCTTAGACTAACTAGACTAATTTTTAATCATAAAATTGATGTACTATGCCTAATTGAACCACAACATGATAATTTAGAATGTGATTCTTACAAAAACAAATTGCACTTTCAAAATTGCATGCATTCAAGTCTGTGTAATATATGGCTTATGTGGAACTGTAAAGCTGATATTTCTTTAATTTTAGACCATAATCAATTCATTCAAGTACAGCTCTCAATACATACACTGGAATCATCTACTGAGATTTTCTTTGTGTATGGATTAAGAACTAGGAAAGAAAGAGTAGAACTGTGGTCTGATCTTAAGGCTATATCATCTCCTGAAGCAATGTTTATAGGTGATTTTAATGCCATGGCTTCCATTTCAGAATATAAAGGACATGCTAAAACTAGCCTAAAGAGTATTAGGGAATTTAGTGCTTTCATTGATAACATGTCTCTATTTCCTGTACATACAGTAGGTAATTTTTACACCTGGTCTAATGGTAGAATTAAGGAACAAGGAAGGAGGCTAACTGTTGAGAGATTGGATAGGGGATTGTGCACTCATGATTGGAGTTTAAAATTTCCACAGTCCTCTATCCAAGTGCTCAACAAGGACACCTCAGATCATTGTCCTTTATCACTTAGAATAGGTAGCAATATTCCCTCAGTGCCAAAGCCCTTCAGGTTCATAAATACCTGGTTCAAGAGAGAAAGTTTCATGGAGGTCATCAATCTTCATTGGAATGATCATTCAGAGGGTAATGGAATGTATAAATTCTTTCTCAAGCTTAAAAGCCTTAAGTCTGTCCTTAAAAAATGGAATAAGGAGATTTTTGGTAATATAGATGAGAATGTAATAAAAGCTGAGGAAAAGTTAAGAATCCAGGAAATTAGTTTTGAGTTGAATAGCACAACTGATGAACTAATTAAACTCAAACAGGCAAAGGCTCTTCTAAAAAAATCTTTAAAAGAGCAAAATAATTTATGGAAACATAATGCAAAAATAAAATGGCTTAAAGAGGGTGATGAGAATACCAAATATTTTCATAACACTGTTATGGAGAAAAGAGGTAGACTTAGAATCACTAAAACTAAGAGTTCACGGGGACAGTGGTTGAATGGTAATGAGGAAATTGAGTCTGAAGCTGTAGCTTTTTACCAAGATCTTCTAACTGACTCACCACACCCTGACCAGAATCTCTTTTCTACACACTTTCTGTCTCAGATACCTTCACTGATCTCAGATACCTACACACTTTTTGTCTTAAGTATAACATTGATTGCTATTCGAAACAGTATACTTTATAATGTATATGATTGGTCAACTTATAAGTTGTTTGGATCCAATATTCAAATACCAATCGTTTTAAATAAAATAGATAGGATCGAGATAAAGTACTTCAAAAAAGTGCTTGATTGAGGTCTATAGACCAAAAGGGCAAACGTGCTCGATAATCAATCATCTCAACATAAAGAGGAGAAACCTCAAAAACAAAAGATGAAGCTCATATCAAAGGTGTTATTACATCAGAATATGATACTTCTAAACAAGACCCTCAAAAGGGCACACATAGAGGAAAAACCTCGAACATAAACAGTTCATATCAAAGGTGTTATTACATCAGAATATAATACTTCTAAACAAGACCCTCAAAAGGGCACATAGGAGGCTAAACCTCGAACCTAAACAGGACATATCAAAGGTGTTAGTACATCTGAATATGGTACTTTTAAATATACCCAATAGGGTTTCCTAGGACTTCACCAGAAGTGATACTTATGAGATGGGCTATTGTCAACTTTTCTGCATGCTGTGACATTAAAGGCCTTGTCAAAGGATACCCAGGGAAGAAGCCGAACAATATTAAGCCCGCGGAGTGTTCATCATGGATAACTGCGTGAACTTAACAACCAAGGCTTAAGCTTATTTCCAGTAAATCATGAGACCGAGGCTGACGAGAAGATGCCAACAAGTAAGGTAGCAAACCTGCTGGGATTACTCAACCTTACCAGTGGAAGGATTAAGCACCTCTTCAAGAGAAGGTAATTCAAGATACTTGGCTCTAATAAGCCTCGATAAATCTCCCGATGTTACTATCTTCTCAGAGGGATCCAACGCATCCAAAATCTCGGCCCCAGGGATCCAGCGTTTAGCAGTCAGGGCGGAGAGCTTATCAGTAGCATCTGGGTGAGAAAAGATTTCCTTCATCATCTTCACCTCCTCCTCGGATTGACATAATTGCAGGACGCCACCCAAGATCTCATGTAGTTCGGAGGAATGGAATAAATCCCTATACTCCCCCCTATGGCTCTGAAACTCGGGGATACAAGCAACGAAGGCACTCCAAAGCCTTAGGAGTCGTTTGGGCTCCTCTGGGTCCTTCTCCGCAGCTTGATTTTTTGCCAGCTCCTCGGCAATATCCTGATAAGTCTCCGGCTCCTTTTCCTGGAATTTCCTTGCCGACATCAGGTCCTCTTTCTCGGCCTCCGGCTATTTTATCCTGGCCTCCAGTTGAGTCACCTCCGACGGAGCTTGAACAGAAGGAGTAGGTGCGGTAGACTCGGTTGTCAAAGTCAAAAGGGCAACTTCCACCTCCTCTTTCTTCGCCCTGAAGGCCTGGCACTTGGCATGTAACTCCATTACAGAATCAGACAAGTACCGGATCACATCGTTAGCTCGACCTCCCACCGTGGACAGATTCGCCATCAACTGTAAAAGTAGAAGACATATGAAAACTCGATAGCTGAGAAACTCATATAGTATAAGGGGAGAGATAAATACCTCAGCGACGAAGGGATACTTCTTAGAAGACCTCTGAGAAGCCTGACCATCCTCTTCCTCTGGGCAGTTCAGATAGTACTTCAGTTTCTTCAGGTAAGTATCTTCAGACACTACCAGCTCAAGGTCAGATTCATCATCATCTGAGGACTCCCTAGCCTCCACTTCCATCTCTTCTACCTCCTCATCTATGACCTGGAGATTGGCCTTCCCCTTCTTGATCTTTTTCTTTGGAGGAGAGGCTGTATACATAAGGAAGAGCGTAAATACGCTAGGTAAAAGAAATATATCAAACAACTGCAATGATTTGAAACAGAAATTACCCAAAGAAGATTGACTGGAAGAAGATTCACCCTGACCTCAGGGTGATTTCCTAGAAGCCCGTTTCTTGCCCTTTTTTATCAGGGAGGGTCCAGTCTCGATCCTTTTTTAGGAAACTAGACGTGAACTTGGATCGTGGAATGTCTAGCAGATAAGAATAGGTGATAGCAGGCCACTGCCACACCGAGCCATGAGCACCCCGCACAAATCCTCCCTCCTGGAAGACAATCTTCTCCTTCAAGAGCTTCTCAACGATGTCCTTTACATGAACAGGCATCTCAAAGACATCAAGAGGCACAGCGTCTTCCGGCTTCGGATTTCAATCAGGAACCTCATATTTTGTTCGATCAAAGGTTAGCCGAATGTCCTACCACTTGCCGCTATTATCGGGAAAAGTGAAGACCTTGCCCTTTCGAGGAGTAAGAGTAATGTGATCGCGATCCTTGAAGCAAAACAGCTTGAACAAGCTCCTAAACAGATCCAGGCTTGGCTCATAGTCTTGCCGGGAGCACCAGGAGATGAAAGCCACCATTGTCACCACCACATTGGAATGAATCTGACAAGGGTGAACCCGATAATGCTGAAGGAACTGTGAAAACACAGGGGGAAAGGGAAAACTCAAGCCCTGTTGCAAGAACCTGCCATATACAACCCCTCGAGTGGGGCTCACAAGATCCTTGACCGGAGTTGTCTTGTCCTCGAGCCTCAAACCAGCCTCGATGGGGTACGACAACCTGCATGACTTCAAAAATTGCAGAGTATTTTCGTCAACCACCTTGGTGATATCATTCACACCCTCGGCGGTCGGAACCTGTTTATCAACTTGGGGATCCGCAGTGGGCTCTATCTCTGACCCGGAGGCATCGTCATCTGCCACTACAGCGGTGTCGCCATAGTAACCTCCATCAATTCCCCAGACTCAACCTCCAGGAATAAAGTGCGCAAGTCACGAACCAAGGGAACATTCTCTCCATTGCCAGAGGGAATGCTAGAGTTTGCTGACGAGATGGCAATACAGAGAATGGGAGGAAAAAGGTTATGAGAAGAAGACGATGAAGAAAGACAAGAGTTTGGTTGAGAATTTTTGCAGAGATGAAAACGCAAAATACTTGGATGAGGATTGATGATAAACACAAGGAAAATTACTTGGTTATATAATCAGTAATTAGCATTCATTTAAGTGGAGTGATTACCTCGACTCGTGAAACGATACAGGCAATTGGAAGGTTGGTCCTCCTCACCGCCAGAAGATACAATGAATCAAGACCACGTGTCAGTCTCCTCAGAATTCAAGAAGGCAGATTTAGATCCAACCGTCCACGTGTCCTGATGGAATACGAAAGAACTTGAAGCTAGATATTCAGAAAGGTAAGCACGAGAAGAGAATCCCCGAAGGACATCCCAAGCTTAATACCCCGAGTTAGTCTCCCTCGAGTTATTGGTCTTCCCTCGAGAAGCAAGCCTTTCCTTCAACCTTCGAGATGGAGTACTCTATATTCTGAAGATCTACCTTGGGGCTACTGATAAGTCCATGGTTCGTATTCGGGCCTCATTCATATTCGGACCAGGGTCCGAGAAGGGTCATGGGCTCGAGATACGCGGAGGGTGGATCCACAGATCCATCAATCCTAATCCTTATAAGGAATGCGTATATTATGAATGTTCTACAAGGAATATACATCTTCTCAAAGATGGTAATACAGCTATCCTAAACATGGTAATACAACCATGTCCGAAATACACTTCTATTATACATGGTAATACAACTACTATTCCCATAAGAGTTGTATTCATACCATAAATACATAACTTGGTAATCTACGAATTGTAGCCATATAAATACCCTAAAGGTTTGGTGGACCTCTCCATCTAATCTCATACTTTATACTTTAAGCCTTAAGCAAATATACTGACTTGAGCGTCGGAGTGTCTATCCCCGGGACACCTAGGGCCTTTGTCTTGCAGATCAGTTCGCGAGAAGGGTTCGTCATCAAGCGCGGGTCGTAGACATCCATCATCGTCCTTGTCTCTAGCGCTTCTCCTAACTTTTTAGTGCACCACGGGCCAACTGGAATTACCAGTTCTCCCACTTGGAAGGTTTGGTGGCGTCGTTCGTGCCATAGTGCAGTCATCTTATTGTAGGCCTCTTCCTCGAAGTGAAACACCATAGGTTGTTCGAGATCGGGATCGGGGACCAGATCTCCTAGGATGGTGTTGACGGCCGAGATGTTACTCACTTTTCTGGCGTCACGGATAGCCGTGATCATGCAAGAACGCGCCACTCCTTGATCTCCTTTGATTGAAACTACTCATTGCGGTGTCAGAAATTTCAGCATCAGATGGTAGGGAGACCATACGGCCTTAGCTTGGCACATCCAAGGCCTGCCAAGGATAATGTTAAAGGGTGTGACAGTGTCTACAATCACGAATGTGCAGTAGAGGGTTAGGCTCTTTGTCCCGTCTACTACTGTGACTGGGAGTGTGATCTCCCCGAGAGGTATTACTGGATTTCCTGTGAACCCCGAGATCGGACATGTAGGTTTGAGGTCATCTTTGGTAAATCCTAGTTTCTGGAAGCAATCTTGGAACATTACTTCTACCCCGCTCCCGTCGTCTATGAAGACTCTTTTTATCAGGGAATCTTGTATGGTTGCTGAAATGATGAGAGGATCAGTGTGAGGCATCTGATTTGGTACGGCATCCGCGTCCGAGAAAGTAATGGTTTCCTCGGGGCGAAGCCTCTTGTTTATTGGCTCGGTATGTGGTATGGCCCGCACACTATCCTTCAGCTTAGTCAAGGAAATTGCTTCTCCAGTATAGCCATTGATGTTGTTGATAACTCGATTGGCTCCATTTGGCGGTGTGGGAGGAGGATCTTGAGGATTGTTGCCTCCGCCGCCATGGTTGTTATTGTTATTTTTATTGTTGCGGGAGCTATCCTTCTTCTTCTGCCAGGGTTTTCCCCCATATCTCTTCTGGGTACCCTGATTATCGCCGGCTATCGAAGGTGCAATTTTTTGCACGATTCCTTGACGAATCAGCTTCTCGATCTCGTTCTTGAGCTGATAATACTCCTCAGTGTCATGCCCCCGATCTCGGTGATATTGACAAAACTTTGGGGACCTATGGCGCTCGGCTGATTCCTTCATGGCGGGTGGGTCCCTCAAAAGGTGCCTGTGAATGGATAAAATCTCAGCCCGTGATCTAGCCAGAGGAGTGTATGACTCGAAGGTAGGTTTGGAGGCGCTTTCAGTCTTCTCGATCTTCGGTACCTTCATCCTGGATTCCTTTTTGTCCAGATGGGAGTCTGGGGGTCTCTTACCTGTGACGGTGTTCGCTTTGCTGGCATATTTCCCCATGATGGCCTGGAGATGCTGAATGGTTGTTGGATTCTTTGTTGCCAGCTTCATTCTCAGAGTGTCATCATCTACACTCATTCGATACATATTGATCAAGAGGCGTTAATCTCGATCATAGCACTCGGTAGCTAGATCCATGTATCTGTGATAATGCTCTATCACAGTCTCTTCTTCAAGGCGGGCCACATATCCCAAATCTCTGAGGGACTTGGTAAACTCGGAAAAGCGTGGAAAAAGCGTGGAGAAGGAACTCGGCGAAATCCCAGTAATCGAATAAACTTTCTGGTTTTGTCTGAGTAAACCATGTTTGTGCTTTCCCTTGGAGGTAACTGGGGACGATCTTGTATATTTCCAACTCGTGGAAATTTCTGGTTTCCAGAGTTTTGAAGAAGACCGAGAGAAACTCTCTAGGATCACAGGTGCTATCGTATGTGGGAAAGTGCTCTGGGACCTTGTTGTGGCCATCAAAGGGGAGGTTCACAATATGCCGCGAGAAGGGAGAGCGAGCAGACTGTCCTTTGGGTCCGGGGATACGTGTGATTTCTTGATCGACCTCGTATTTACCTCGAGTAGGGTAGGCTCCATCTTGGGTGAAAGGCCGATCGGCACTATTTTGCCATTCA
Source organism: Sherardia arvensis (assembly GCA_948330725.1). Taxonomy (NCBI): domain Eukaryota; kingdom Viridiplantae; phylum Streptophyta; class Magnoliopsida; order Gentianales; family Rubiaceae; genus Sherardia; species Sherardia arvensis. Next base: position 20,447,459 of record OX415235.1, read on the forward strand.
TTCCGTGCTCGTTCCCTTTTTTGCGCCTAAGCTCTTCTTCAATGTTATTGATGCGCATTCTCTGCACTTCCTCCCTGCTTAATCCTGCGCCTTCATTCTGATAATTAGCTGGATTGGGGGGGCAGTGGCAGGCTTCTCTGGCCGTTGTAAGGAGGTAGATTTCGAGATAGATCATCCAAAAATATTTGCTGCTGGTTATAACCAGAAGGTGGTGTTGTTCGATCTCCTGGAATAGATACTCGATTTGGGGCCTCGTGTGTCTGGGCACGAAGTGATTGACTTGTGTTTCTCAGAGATGCAACGAAGTCGGGATATTGGGAATGTAAGTCCCTCATCAGTGCTCGGACATCGTCAGGGATCGTTCTCTGAGGGGTGTCCGGGACGAGGTTGGCATAGGGCGGCTCAGAGCTTGGCGGGTTATGCCGTATGGTTTGATTTAAGGTTTCCCTGAGACGTCTTTGTCTTTCCTCCTCCTGGCGTCTCTCTACAAGAATTTGTTGATCCCTTTGTGCTTGTTCTTCCATGGAAAAGATCGAATCAGATCCGCTGTACCCAAAACCATTCTCTCGGTCAAGGCCGTCTGGGTTGTTGATGCGTTCACTGTAGTTCATGTCAGTCTGGATCAAGATTCTCTGACCTGAGTTTGGTACTTCAGATCCGACAGGATTCGATCCAGAAGGTGGCACTCCGGATGCAGCAGGATTTAGGCCGGAGGAGGGTGCTCCGGATACGACGGAGTTTGGACCGAAGGAGTTTGGAACGCTGGAGTTTCCTGCCCCCATGGTAGAGCTTGGCGGTGGTTCAGAGGTGGAGCACGTACGAGATCCTCCGGGTCGACCGCGTCCTCGTCCTCGTCCTCGTCCTTGGGGGGGTTGCTCTGCTTCTGGATTCTCCTCCGGATTTTGCCCTAGTACACGGGCGCTTCGTCTGGGCTGCTCAGCGTTAGACATGTTGTTGGAGGATTTGTTCTTAAGGTGCGCTAGACCAGATCAGAGACAAGGTTCGGAGACATCGTCAATGGGTGTGGTCTCCCACCGGGCGTGCCAAATTGATGTATGTCGGACACCAACACTTCGAAGACGAACCAGGCTCTCGAACTGATCTGCAAAACAAAGCCCCGGGTGGCCCGAGGGTAGACACTCCGACGCTCAAGTCAGTATATTTGCTTAAGGCGTAATGTATGAAGTATTAGATAGAGAGGTCTACCAAACCTTTGGGTATTTATATGGCTACAATCCGTAGATCACCAAGATATGTATTTATGGTAGTAATACAACTCTTATGGGAATAGTAGTTGTATTACCATGTATAGAAGAACTATATTTCGGTCATGGTTGTATTACCATGTTTAGGAAGATGTATATTCCTTGTAGAACATTCATAATATACGCATTACTTATAAGGATTAGGACTAATGAACCTGTGGATCCACCCTCCGCGTATCTCGAGCCCACGACCCTTCTCGAGCCCTGGTCCGAGTATGAATGAGGCCCGAATACGAACCATGGACTTATCATATATATATATACATATATATATATATATATTAACTCATCACCACCTTATATATATATATATATGATATATATATATATATATATGAACTCATAAGCATCCCTTAAATTATAAAACAAATTGAAATAAAATCACCGATGTAATTACGTAAACTATCTAACGTATTATACCTTAGTTTAATTTGGTTGAATGAATTTACTAAATCAAACCAAATCAAATATATTAATCTATCAAATCCGCTAAACTTACCATGTAAATGTATAGTTTAATTTCGGTTAAATTAATTTACCAATTCAAAAATCAAACACAATCAAATCAAATCAAACTAAATATATTAATCAGTTTAATATATATTAGGATCATCCTGATATAGGCAATATCAGACACCAATTAAATCGCGACACATCACCTTTAACTAATTTATAATTGGGCCACGTATTCAATCATTATCCAGACGGGTTTATGCTTTCTATGTTAGGGTTTTAGAAATTTACTAAAAATATTTTAACCAATTAAGACATTACAATTGTACACGTGTCATCATCTTATTGGTGTCTGATAAGGGCTATATCAGGATCATCCGGATGAATGTTATTCTCTATATTAATTTACCAAATCAAATCATTCCTTATATGTTAATGGGCTGAAATTATATGGTAAATTCATAATCTCACCTTATATTGGGTTTAGTTGTTCTAAAAATAGAGGGCTTTGATGTCGGAGACCATGCTGAGGATTATGGTCGCGTATGCAGTCGAAGACGTCGTCAGTGAAGATATATAGCATGATTCAAGATGTACATATCCATATTGATTCATGCATGACATATCCATACTAAGGATTATGATCGGGTATGCAGTCGAAGACGTCGTCGATGAAGATATATAGCGTGGTTCATGTTGTCTATGTCCATATTGACTCATGCATGACATATCTATACTTTCTTCGTCCAGGGTTATAATTTAAGGTTGTCGACGACTAGGGTGGTGTTTAGTTTGAGTTAGTTGCCTGGATCGGATTTGAAATTGAGAGATATTAACAGAGATCAAGAATTCTCACTATTTCTTAGATTCATGGACTTAATTTAATTCGGTGGGATCCTTCATTCACATATTTTCCGACACGGTAGTTACTTTTCGAGGTTGAGTGCAAGCAACCTTGTATCTTCTTTCTATTTCAAGAGTTTCATTTTCATAAACAACATCCTATATAAACTAGGGAATTTGAGTGATTTTGCCACTTCCGGTTTCACCGACAAGGATTAGGGTTTGGTTTTATTTGAAAATGTGCAAAAGACTCATCCTTCTGCCAGTGACGTGTTTTTTTTTTGCCTCTAAGTATCTCGTAATACCTATTGAGTACAGCCAAGGTTATTAATTTAATAAATTAAACATTCGATGATAACTCACCATTTATATTTTACTAATAAAGTGAATAAAAAGGATATTAGTGGTATTTCGAATGTAATTTTATTGCAAGATTTTATTTTCCTTTAATGTTATAAAAACTTTCTTTTATAATAAATCACCGCAAAACCACAACACTTTTGATGGTTTAATTATTATGATTACATAAGACATTGTGAATTGATCAACAGAATTAATTTGTAATTACGTAATCGAACCGACAATATTATTACGTAAAATTAATAAAATTATAATATTAACAAGTTCAATCAAACTTACAATATTATAACGTAAACTTAATAAAATTCTAATATTTACCAATTCAATCGAACCGTTTTGATTCTTGAACCAGTTTTAATTATTGGTGTGGTTGGGTTAGTTTTTATTTTGATTTGAAAAATGAGAGCCTTTTATTATGTAATTAACACAAATTAATTTAACCAAAAAATGAAAAATCAAAATTTAATATATAATCCAAATGCAATTAAAAATTGAACCAAAATTAAACAACTACTCCCTGATGGGGTGTTCATAATCGGGTACCCGCACTACCGGGTACCCGCACTTTCGGGTAGTAAAATATGTGACCCGTACCCAGACCCGAAAATGCGGGTACCCAAAAAATTCGGGCCGGGTACCGGGTACCCTTTAAACCTTTTACTAAATTATTATATTTATATTGTGTACATATTTAAGCATAAATAAAATCTAAAAATTCAATCACTACATTAAATTAAGTCATAAACATTTTATAACTACAAGAAATAACGTCTTTTTGGATAAGGATGCTTAAATGATACAAATATAAACCAAAATTATTCATTACATCTCTTTCATATGTAATATGTACATGAAAAAAGTGTGTTATGAAAAATATGTAAAGTACTAACTAAAAGAATATACATTAACATTTTTTTACGTGTACTCAACATAACAAACATATTTGTTATCATCTTATTATTATTAATAATAATATCTAATCGGGTATTTCGGGTACCCGGAAATTCAATTTTTATGACCCGGACCCGAACCCTATTATAAACATAATTATCGGGTCGGGTAACCGGCCCGCTTATACTTATAATTACCCGAACATTAGCATTCGGGTATTTCGGGTATCGGGCCGAGTAGTTCGGGTCGGGTAATTTTGAACACCCCTATCCCTGATCATTAATTTCTCAAGTGCTACCCTCAAAAAATTGTTAACAAATATTAGCAGATTTATTATTAAGGTAAGCAATTAGCAGAATTGACAAACTTAGTATTCTAATTATATTAATGGTAACAAAGGCTTTTATAATTAGGTGTATTCTAATAACCAAATTAATTAGGTATATATAAGAATATTTACTGGTCACAATAATATTATACTACAATTGACACAAAGTTTGACAAGCTATGAGCTAATTCATAAATTTTGTATCCCAGGTCAATTGTCGGCTCATAGCATTTTATTGTTTAGAATGACTCTTAATGAAATTAGGGTATTCAGTTTTCCTTAATGAATTCTTTATTTTTACGGAGATTAATTTTTGATATTTACAAAAAAATTTGTGTTGCATTTATAGAATTAAATATTCATATTTATTATGGAACTCTTTAGAATCAACAAATTATACCGAATATTCATATTTTTTGAATTAATTATAGAATATATCATATTTTCGTGTGTATGTAAATATTTATCGCGACATTTAACCAGTAGATTGCCGCTTGATCTGTAATATCATTGCAAAGATTTTCATAATTGTTCTCTAATTAAAATAAAAAGAACCAAAACCCTAAAGTGGAATGAACATAATCTAAAATTCAGTAAAAATTCTAATCATAACATGCGGAATCCAAAATTCAGTAAAAACCCTTGATAGAAATGAGCGGAATCTAAATTCAGTAAAAACCCTAAACTGGAATAAGCGAAATTTAAGATTTGGTAAAAACCCTAAAGCGGAATCTAATAAATGTTACGTACATGGATGGTTAAAAGACCTAATAAAATGGAGTTCATAATTTTAGAAAAAGTATCTAGATCGAGACCTGTTGTTAAACAAAAGTGAAATTAATATTAAATAGATCAGTTCAGTTTAGTTCAGTTTAATTTAATAATTCAGTTCAATTCAATTCAAATCAACTTAATTCAATTCAGTAAAACATAATTTGATGAAATTTAGACTTACTAACTGTATTAGTCAATACATTAATTAATTTTTACTTTATTTTAATTCAATACAGTTAAGTTCAGCTAGAAATAAGCTCACACAATCTGATAGCTATTGAATTAAATATTTATATTTATGGAAATCTTAAGTAAAATGGGGAAATCCAATATAGAACCCCACAATTTCACAATATTGGAATCATCCATTAAATTATACACCAGAAAGGGGAGATGTAAGTTTATGAAAATAATCGAATGATAATTGGGAGTTCCTTTATGTTTTTTATTTAATTTGATTTAGAAAATTGATTTGCCTTTTTGTTTTGAAGGATCCAGATAGGCCAAGCAAGGCAATGATCACAATCTATTTAGAAATATGCAACCAGGTTCCAAGTTTGCAGTTTCTGGTTTCTACGCCACACTCAATTTAGATTAGTTTAGTCCTATATTACTTTTTTTTATTAATATTCAAAACCACCTAAGTGGAGTGAAATTTATTAGGCTCACCACACCATAAAAAGCCTATGTAGGCAAATATCTTACAAATCAATGATTGAGATATAAGACACTATGAGAGATCCTTATCCGCACCCATGTCCAAATTCACAAGCATGTTAGGTCACGCCAAAGCGATACCCAGTTCTGCCGATGAATTGACTCAATACTTGCAAGCATATTAGGGTTTGCTATGCAATACCCAACTCTGCCGACAAGCACAGGGTTTGAGAGAAAGGATCCCCTTCCTTATATTTTTCCCATGTCTATTTTCACAGGCAATTTAGGGCACGCCGAAGTGATTTCCAATTTAACCGATGAAAAGACTCATAACTCGCAAGCACATTAGGGTTCGTAAAGCGATACCCAACTCTGCCGACGAGTACGGGGAAAATTAATGAATGTGTACTCTATTGTAAAATGAATACAAAGAGAATGATAGTCTAGGTTACATTCCAGACATCATTAAACTAATATACATCAGATTCACTTAATGTCTAACTCCTTGCTTCAGCTCCTGTCCAGCTTCAGATCCAAAAATTTGTGTGTGATCCTGTGTCATCCTAGCTTCAACTCCTGTCATCCTTGCTGCCTCCTATCCTGCATTTCAAAACAAGGGAGCAGTAAGAAGTTCACAACACAACTATCTTGCTATAATGTAGGGTACTCCCCTACTTTCCATATCTATTAGTCCTCTGATGTGATTAGAGAGAGTAGTGTGAGTGTAGATAAGTACAGAATCTAATGAACTAGCTATTTTAGATAGAGCATACAACATTAGTTTCTCTAGGTATAAAACAGACTTGCAGATTACCTAGTATAGACCATATATTCCTGATTATCTGGTTCAGCTTCCAATAAGACTTTTGCTTGCTCTGCACCATGTTACATAGGACCTGAGAATCTGTTTCAACCTACACATGTTGGAGCTCCCAAAAATATACAGTCTCAAGGCCCGCAGCAAGTGCTAAGGCTTCAGCATGTAGAGGACTTTCAGTATATAAAGGCATTGCCTTTGCATAGATAACAGTCCCTATGTGATCTCTTATCACATAGCCAGCTCCGAACTTTCCCATTTCTTAGTAGGGAGCAATCAGTCTTGAGTTTAACATAGCCAGGTTCTGGCAATTTCCAGCTAGCAACCCTTGATATTCTCACAGAAGAACCATGATTTATGCCGGACACCAACACTTCGACAACAAACCAGGCTCTCAAACTGATCTGCAAGACAAAGGCCCCGGGTGTCCCGGGGATAGACACTCTGACGCGCAAGTCAGTATATTTGCTTAAGGCGTAAAGTATAAATTATGAGATTAGATGAGAGGTCTACCAAACCTCTTAGGGTATTTATATGGCTACAATCCGTAGATCACCAAGATATGTATTTATGGTATGAATACAACTCTTATGGGAATAGAGGTTGTATTACCATGTATAATAGAAGTGTATTTCGGACATGGTTGTGTTACCATATTTAGGATAGCTGAATTACCATCTTTGAGAAGATGTATATTCCTTGTAGAACATTCATAATATACGCATTCCTTATAAGGATTAGGATTGATGGACCCGTGGACCCATCCTCCGCATATCTCTAGCCCATGACCCTTCTTGGGCCCTGGTCCGAGTATGAACGAGGTCCGAATACGAACCATGGACTTATCAGTAACCCCAAGGTATATCTTCAGAATAGAGTGCTCTATCTCGAAGGTTGAAGGAGAGGCTTGCTTCTCGAGGGAAAACCAATAACTCGAGGGAGAATAACTCGGGGTATTAAGCTTGGGGTATCCTTCTAGGACTGTCCTTTCGGGCTTACCCTTCTAAATATCTAGCTTCAAACTCTTTTCGTATTCCATCAGATATATAGACGGATGAGATTAGCTTCTTTTGAAATCCAGATGGTAGATACACGTGGCATGTCTTCATTGGCAAGCAGAGACGGTCTGTCCACCGTCTCTCCAATTACTTGCCTTGGAAACAGAATCGAGGTAATTGCTCATCTTCAATGCTGTCTGGGTTTGGATTAAATTTCCCAAATCATTCCCATTGTCTTCTCTTATTCAAAAAAATTTTCTTTCCAAGTTCAGAAGGCGCATCAATACTACATCAATTTCTGAAGCCCCAAATTTCTGTTTCCATCATCAGTAAGTGCCATCTTCTTTCTCTACACATTTGCTTGTGTCTGTTTTTTCCTTTTATCTCTTGTTGTGTGTATTTCCCCTCATACTCTCTGTAGTCATGAGTAATGGTAATAAATCAATTTCCATCCCCCATCATGATAAGAGAGAGTATGTAGATACTCAGGCTGAGGAAAGTAGCTCCCTTGAATTCCATAGAGCTGAGGTAGCAAGTGGGAAAAAACATGTAGTTTTGAAGAAGAATGCCTCTGAGGAAGAGAAGAGGTTGAGGATAATGGCCCGGAGGGCTCAAATAGAGGGGAATAACCCCGTGGTTATGCATGCGTCCAGAGGTATAGTATCCATTGATGGTGAAGATAGTAGCAAAGAGTCGAAGAAGGACGATAAAGCACGTGCTGATGCTGCTATCTTCGCAGAAGGTTGTCCCTTTTCAATTCCTTCTGATGCTGACCTCATGTACTTTGGAGAAGACAAGTCTGCAACTGAATTAGTAACTCCGACCCAAGGGGTCATTTATGGAAGGTTTCTGCAGCATGGGTTAGCCTTCCCTTTTACCCCACTGTTGGATGATTTTCTTCAGTATTATAGGGTTCATCCAGGTCAGTTACATGCCAATGTGATAGTAATCATTATGGCCTTAATAACTTGGTGTGCTCGTAAAGGTTATCGCCCCAGTCTCTCCTTGTTGCGGACCATGTATAACGATTCTGTTGTTAAACAAAGTGTGACCTTGACCTCTCGTGACACCACTTTAGGTAAACTTTTTGTGCTTCCTGTGAATTGCGGTAAGTGGGATAAGGTAAAAACTAACCTTTGATCGAACCAAGTATGAAGTTCCTAATTGGAATGAAGATGTCCAAAATGAGATTTGGCATGAAGTAGAGTCGTCCCGTCAACTGATGGATATAGCTGAGGAGTTGGTGAATGATAAGATCAAACTTAGAGAGGGTAGGTTTGTATCTGGAGATCATCAAATGGGTTGGCAATGGCCTGTAGAAACGTATGACTGGTTGAATCAACTATCCAGCCGTACTCTTCAAAATTGCAGCTTCTTGAAGTTGTCACATTTTGATCAGCCAGAAGGTGTTGAGATGGAGCAGGATCCATGTGGTGCAGCTAAGGCATTGCAGGCCTATAGATCATTAGAAGAGAGATCTGCCCGAGATGAGATATCCGAGAAAGAGGTAAATAAGGAAATCTCGGGTCTGATGAAAGATGCTCGACGTGGGCGTCGGTTTAAAAGGTTGGTTCAAGGACACAAGAAGTCTCAATCACAGCTGACAGTGATTGGGGAGGCAGATTTCCTATTTGTTCCTGTGGCTTTAGATCCATCAGATGAGGAAGAGGATGAGGGTTCTGCCTTAGTTCGGTGTCCGAGAAAGGAAATGTCTCGGACCTCTAGTGTCCTTCCCATCACGACCGAAAATGTCGATGAGGTCATGATGATAACTTCTGTGGTAGGATCAGATGCGTTGCAAAAGGGTATTTCTTCTTGTGTTATATTCTCGTCCACAATATATCCATTGCTTCTTACGCTAACTTCATTCCTTGTAAGTGCAGTGGGTGCTTCTAGGACGAACAAGGCAGCCAATTTGTTGTCTCAGATAGTTGAATCAAGGGGGTTACTGAGTAGTAATGAGAAGAAGAGGGATCTCTAGGCTTCAGGGATTTCTGCAGACAAGTCTCCAAAGAAGCCAAGGCTCAAACTCGGACCATTGGAAGAGTTCGAGAAGTATGTGTCACCTTCTCCTTCTGAGGTTCTGGTCGAGGTGGTTCCGGGCTGTCCCGCAATTAACCAGGTATGATTCGTCATGGCTCTTGATAGGATTAACTGTGTAGTTATCTAATTCTCTTTGTCTTCTTTTACAGTCTGCGAGTCAGATGAGGCATATGTACAATTCTCTTCGGACATTGTATGACCGTTCTCAAGGACAAGAGTCCGAGCTCGCGTTGATGGAGGAGGAGATGTCCAAGAGGTCTAGGGAGCCTTCAGATATGCTAAAGCATCTCCAGAATGAGATGGCTCAGGCTAAGGACAAAATAAGAGCCTTAGAAGAGGAGAATCAAGCCTTGAAGAAGGCAAAAAGGCTGTCTGATGGTTCCTTCTTAGAATTGAAAAGGAACATGACTTTGGTGGAAGCTGAGAGAGGCCGGTATGCTGATCCTGTTAGCCAGAGGCAGCTAGTTCGGTTGATAATAGACTTCTGCCTCAACTGTCCAGAGATGGAGGCACGCCGCCAAGAGTATGGTGAATTCTACCATAAATCTGAGCTCTCGAAGATGTGGATTCCTCTGAAGGGGTTTCTCAGTGAAGAGCTTCAAGGATGTCTTGCCCCTGCCTACACTTGGCCTGAAGTACCAGAGAATTTGAAGGAATTTCGGGCGAAGTTTAGCCAGATTGTGGGGTTTGAGACCAGTCTACTGTCTAATTTGGAATCTTTGAAGAAGGCTTTAACTCTGGAGGAGTTTCAGGATAGACAGTCTGGTTTGTATCCTGAGCTGACGTTCCTGATGGAGAAGCAGGCTACTGAAACTTCACTTGAGGACCCAAAGACTTCTGATGGGCAGGGGAAGACTGTAATTCCTTAGAGCCTTGTCTTTTACTTCGAGATTTTTCTCTTTTCGCCAAATTTTGGCGCTTCCTGTATTCTGAACATGTGCTTTGTCTTTGGAATTAATTGGTCTTTACCTTCCTTTATGTCCAGTGTTGCTCTGCCGCATGTGCTGATTTGCAGGTCAAGTATGAAGCTGTCCTTCAAAAGAACGAGAAACTGGAGGAAGATCTGGATGACTCCAAAGGCTGTTTCAGCATTGTGCGGGAAGAATGTGAGAGTCTTCGAGGTGGTCTCAAAGAGGCTTTGAAGCGAAGAGCTGAGCTGAATCAGGAGTTGAGTGATCTTCGGAAGAGATATAAAGATCTAGAAGATGCTTACGACAAGGCCGTGGCCACCAATAAAGAGTATGACCAAGAATGGAGAAAAGTCAAGAGTGACTTAACGAAGGTCAAGGGTGAAAGTCATGAGAAGGATCTTCTTATTTCTAGACTCTGAGACGAGACTATCACCGTGAATCACAAGATTGCCTCCAAGATAGATGAGTTGAGAATGTGCCAGGCCGAGCTTAACGCTTGCAGGTTCCAAATAAATGAACTAGAGGCTCAAGGTGTGTTTGTCATACCTTCAGGGTCTTCAAGGAGGGAATTAGGTGGACCTTCCGGTGTCCCATATTCAGGACCTTTGATAAGGCCTCATGCCCAAAGGGGTGTATCTCGAGGGCTCCAATGTGGAAGGGGCAGAGAGGTGACACCTACTCTTAGAGCTCGTGGCTCTATTGACTCTCCTGCTCGACCTGTGGAAAATAGAATTGGGTCCCCTACTCCCTCTCAGTTGATGAGGGTGGCAGAGGAAAGCAATTGGGGCCGTGGCCTCCAGAGTGTTCGAGGACGTGCCTCTACTTCTTCTCGCGGTCGAGGTCGTACCCCTATATTTAAAGACCTTCACGAGGTGTAAGAAGTTTCGCAGTGTAATAACACTTTTTGATTTTGCCTTTATAAAGGTTTTCATATTGCAATTCTTGAGAAGATTGACTCTTTAGGCTTATGAATAGCCTTAATAAATAGTGATTTGTACCTTAATAGGAGTATCACGTGGAGAGTCGAGTTCCAAACTTTGTGAGTTTGTATGACCCCTATCATGTTGGTCTTTGACCATATACTTTTTATAAGTATATTATTTTATTTTGGCCTAAGATGATTGTAATTCAGACACGTAGTCTAAACAGCTCATATTAGATAAGCATCAATTGTACATTTATAAGTGTATGGATCTTTAGGCAGCAGTCTTTACTTATGCTTTGTGAGGCATAGTTTCTCTTTGTATTTAGAGAGTATGGACTGCTTCAAAATAAAATAGAAGATATATATATATCGAAAAGAAATTGCATTCTTCGAACTTGAGAGTTCGGTAAAATTATAAAAGACAACCTCGAGTTTGGGAGCTCGGGTATAAAAATGTAAAAAGATGAAAAGAAAAAGAGCTTGGCCCGTATGCCTTATTGAAGTAGTTTCTCCTTATATGGAGAAGGTCTACTTGGTTTTAGCTCCGAGGTACCTGCGTAGGAAGGGCGCCATAATGACAGGGTCCAAGTGCTCTCCTTTGCGTGTTTGCAAGAGGTAGAATCCACCGGATTATGCTGCAGAGATTTTGTATGGTCCTTTGGTCCTCGACTCCAGCGCTCCTCCTAGCTTGTTGGTGCACCACGGGCCAACTGGCATTACCAGTTCCCCCACTTGGAATGTTTGGTGGCGGCGTTTATGCCATAATGATGTCATCACGTTATAGGCCTCTTCTTCAAAATGGAACACCATGGGTTGTTCGAGATCAGGATCGGGTACCAGATCTCCTAAAATAGTGTTGACGACCGAGATATTGCTCACTTTTCTGGCATCACGGATGGTCGTGATCATACAAAAGCGCGTCACTCCTTGGTCTCCTTTGATTGAAGCTACTCCTTGTGGTGTTGGAAACTTCAGCATCAGGTGGTAGGGAAACCATACAGCTTTAGCTTGGCATATCCAAGGTCTGCCAAGGATAATGTTGAAGGGTGTGACCGCGTCTACTAACACAAATGTGCAGTACAAGGTTAGGCTCTTGGCTCCTTCTGCTACTGTGACGGGGAGTGTGATTTCCCCGAGAGGTATTACTGGATTTCCTGTGAACCCCGAGATCGGACCCGTAGGTATAAGGTCATCTTTAGTAAATCCTAGCTTCTGGAAGCAGTCTTGAAACATTACTTCTACCCCACTCCCATCATCTATGAAGATTCGTTTTACTAGAGTATCTTGTACGGTTGCTGAGATGATGAGAGGATCCGAGTGAGGCATCTGATTTGGCACGGCGTCCTCATCCGAGAAGGTAATGGTGTCCTCGGGGCGGAGCCTCTTGTTGATTGGCTCAGTGTGGGGTATAGCTCGCACACTATCTTTCAGCTTGGTCAAGGAAATTGCTTCTCCTGTGTAGCCATTGATGCCGTTGATGACTCGGTTGGCTCCGTTTGGCGGTGGTGGAGGAGGATATTGAGGGTTGTTGCCTCCGCTGCCCTGGTTGTTATTGTTATTATTGCGGTAGCCATCCTTCTTCTTCTGCCAGGGCTTTCCCCCATACCTTCTCTGGGTCCCCTGGTTATCACCAACTATTGAAGGTGCGATTTGTTGCACAATTCCTTGACGAATTAGCTTCTTATTGCGGTAGCACTCCTCCGTGTCATGCCCCCGATCTCGGTGATATTGGCAGTGTTTCGGGGACCTTTGATGTTCGGCTGATTCCTTCATGGCAGGCGGGTCCTTCAAAAGGTGCCTGTGAATAGATAGAATTTCGGCCCGAGATCTCGCCAGATGAGTGTATGTCTCGAAGGTAGGCTTTGGAGCGTTATCAGTCTTCTCGACCTTCGGTATTTTCGCCCTGGATTCTTTTCTGTCCATCAGGAATTCTGGGGGTCTTTTGCCCGTCACAGCATTTGATTTGCTAGAGTACTTTTCCATGACGGCCTGAAGGTGTTGAATGGTTGTTGGATTTTTGGTTGCCAATTTCATCCTTAGAATGTCATCATCCACGCTCATCCGATACATATTTATCAAGAGGCGTTCATCTCGATCATAGCATTCAGTAGCTAGATCCATGTATCTATGATAGTGTCTATCACAGTCTCTCCTTCGAGGCGGGCCACATACCCCAGATTTCCGAGGGACTTGGTGAACTTCTTCTTCTGGAAAAAGGCGTGGAGAAGAAACTCAGCGAAATCCCAGTAATCAAATAAACTTTCTGGTTTCGTCTGGGTAAACCATGTATGTGCTTTCCCTCGGAGGTAACTGGGGACGATTTTGCATATTTCCAATTCATGGAAGTTCCTGGTTTCCAAGGTCTTAAAAAAGACAGAGAGAAATTCTCTAGGATCGCTAGTGTCGTCGTATGTGGGTAGGTGCTCTGGGACCTTCTTGTGGTTATTGAATGGGAGATTCACAATATGTCGTGAGAAGGGCGAACGAGCAGCTTGTCCTCTGGGTCCGAGGATACGTGTGATTTCTCGGTCAACTTCGTATTTACCTTGGGTAGGGTAGGCTCCATCTTGTGAGTAGGGCCGATCAGCGCTATTTTTCCATTCGCTTCGAGATCGCTCCCTCTTCTCGCGTCTGAGTTCTTCTTCTATGTTGAGGATACGCATCCTTCTCACCTCTTCCCTGCTTAATCCTGTACCTTCGCCCTGATAATTGGATACATTAGGAGGTGGTGGCAAACTTCTTCGAGCATTATAAGGCGGTAGATCCTTGGATAAGTTGTTGAGGAGTCTTTGCTCTTGAGTAGGATCAGTAAGTGGTGTATTTTGGGCTCCTGAGACAGATACTATGTTGGGGGATTCATGAATCTGTGCACTGAGTTGTTGACTTGAGTTTATCAAAGATGCGAGGAAGTCAGGATATTTGGCATGCAAGTTCCTCAGTAGCATTCGGGCATCTTCAGGGATCATTCTCGGAGGGTCAAGGTTGATATAAGTCGGCCCGGAACCTGGAGGGTTATGTCCTACAGTCCGGCTCAAGGTTTCCCTAAGACGTCTTTGTCTTTCCTCCTCATGTTGTTTTTCCGTGAGGATTTGTTGATCTCTAAGTGCTTGTTCTTCTGAGATGAAGATTGAATCAGGTCCGTCATATCCAAGCTCATTCTCTGGGTCGAGACCGTCTTGATTGTTGACGTGTTCGTTTTAGTTCATGTCAGTCTGGATCGAAATTCTTGGTCCCGAGTTCGGTGCTTCAGATCCAACAGGATTCGATCCAGAAAGTGGTACTCCTGACGCAACGGGATTTGATCTAGAAGGTGGCACTCCTGACACAACAGGATTTGACTAGAAGGTGGCACTCCTGACACAACAGGATTTGGACCGGAGAGGGGTGTTCCGGATACAAAAGGATTCGCATCGAAGGAGTTTGGAACGTTGGAGTTTTCTGCCCCCACGGTAGAGCCTGGCGGTGGTTCAGAGGTGGAGCGTGTGCGAGATCCTCCGGGTCGACCGCGTCCTCGTCCTTGGGGGGGTTGTTCTGCTCCTGAATTCTCCTCCAGATTTTGCCCTAGCACACGGGCGCTTCGTCTGGGTTGCTCGGCTTCAGACATGTTGTTGGAGAAGTTGCTTCTTCGGGTGCGTTAGACCAGATCGGAAACAAGGTTCGGCGACGTCGTCAATGAGTGTGAGATGTCCCACCGGGCATGCCAAATTGATGTATGCCGGACACCAACACTTCGACGACGAACCAGGATCTCGAACTGATCTGCAAGACAAAGGCCCCGAGTGTCCCGGGGATAGACACTCCGACGCTCAAGTCAGTATATTTGTTTAAGGCGTAAAGTATAAAGTATGAGATTAGATGAGAGGTCTACCAAACCTCTTAGGGTATTTATATGGCTACAATCCGTAGATCACCAAGATATGTATTTATGGTATGAATACAACTCTTATGGGAATAGAGATTGTATTACCATGTATAATAGAAGTGTATTTCGGACATGGTTGTGTTACCATATTTAGGATAGCTGAATTACCATCTTTGAGAAGATGTATATTCCTTGTAGAACATTCATAATATACGCATTCCTTATAAGGATTAGGATTGATGGACCCGTGGACCCATCCTCCGCGTATCACGAGCCCATGACCCTTCTCGGGCCCTGGTCCGAGTATGAACGAAGTCCGAATACGAACCATGGACTTATCAAACCATTAGATGATACAAGATTCGAATACTGGTTAGGCAATTTAAATTTTGACCAAGACTTGATATGAACCGGTATAATATCCTCTATCATAGTGTGAACTTGTTTAGCAATATGATTCTTATCAGGTGCAACATTATCATACATGTATGCCACTCTTGCACACCAAATATACCAGACTACAATGACAGGGATTAACCTAGCTATGTTTTTCTGGAAAGTAGTACCTGCATTAAATCTCTAGTAATAATGTAAATTATTCCATAAGGATGTGAATTTATGGTGTATAATATCAAACTTCATGCTCACATAATTCCACATCCAATCAATAGTATCACAACTACTGAAGCAATGGTGTATATCATCTGAATGATTAAGACAGAAGCAGCCCATTGATGGTTGATGTATATTTATTTCCTCTAGAACATCAGCAATAGGAACAAGCCTGTCTGACAGTCTCCAGCAAAAGAGTACCATTTTCCTTGGCAAGTATTTAGACCATAAGAATTTAAAAGATTGAACTTCAAGTTCCTTAGGCCTTATTAAATCATAAGCAGAAACAAGGGAAAATGTACCAGTAATATTTGGTTTCCATATAATTATATCATCATACTCATCAAACAGTGTCAATTCCTTAGATATCAACGCCAAATATTCAGGAGAAAGTCCCTGTTCAAACCGGTTCACATAAAAGTCTTGCTGATAGCAAAACTCCTGTACAGTAAGATCAGAAAAAGCAGCTCAAATTCATCATTCCACATATCTATCAATGCTTTATCATTCAACCAATTAGAAGTCCAGAATGAGACATCTCCTTTTCCTATCTGAACAAAAGAATTTTCACTGGCTATTTGATCAACTTCATTAATTCTACGCCATGTTCTAGACTTTTTCAGTAATCAGGAAGACTCCACATAAATTGGGACTAGAGACTTTCTTGTTGCAGCCTCACAAACTCCTCCACTCAAGTCTCTCGAACCATGGCAGTAAAGTACTTACTGTTGAACTCCTTCTCAAAGTTAAGCCAGGTCTTTGGTGTACCTTGCCCCTCCCACTTAGATTCTACAAGTATCCACCATGCTGCTGCCGCTCCGGTAAACTGAAACTTTGCAAAGGCTACTTTACGTTCATCAGTATACCGAAGGGTGGTAAAGATATTGTTGATCTCCTCCAACCATGTTTCAGATTTTTCTGGATCAAGGTCACCATCAAACCTTGGTGGGTGAAACTTTTAGAATCGTTCCAAAGCAACATCCTCTTCATCCAGGCGACGATTTCCTCCTAGGTTGCCTTGGCTTCCTAGAGCTTGATTCTGAAAAACTTGAGTAATTCGGTCTAAAGCTATTGCAACTTGTGCCCTATAATCAGAAGCATCATCCCTTTCATGTGTTTCATTCCCTATGTGGATAGACTCCTGTTGATCCATCTATACATAACGAGAACTAACTCTTAGACAGATCGAAGTTAATCCATACTAGACAAATATTTCTTCCATAAATTACTCCATTAAATCTCATAAAATTCTAGCGCACTAAGGTTAAGGTTATCCAGATAGTTGTAAACATAATTTATATATCAAAAAGAATTATCCTAATATGTATATATTAATAGGTTAAAAGGCATTTTTAACACATAATTTCAAACATTATATTAAGCACTAGTCATGTAATCCTAGCTCTGATGTTAAAAACCAGAGAGCATCTCTTGTGGACCTAAGGCTTTGATACCACTCTGTGACGTCCTATTTAAGTTTGACTTAATCGTGACGTCAATCTGGATTTCTCTAGAACTAAACAGCGGATATAGTTGTAGTTTTCAGAGTACAAGAGATGCTTTATTACAATAGTACTAACTCAAGATATTATTAAATGACAAAAGATATCACACCTGCTCCTAGTTAAACAAAAGTACATAAGTCTTTTGTAGCGGCTATAATATTACACAGACCAAAATACTTGTTTTAGATAGGCACACACGCCATGGCTAAGCTAATAGCACTTGAGTTTCATAGAGTAGGTTCAACAAGCATTTAGATGCAAATATACAGAGGGTTTAGCAAGCGTTCCTAACCAAAATGTCTTCAACACAGATCTGCCATGCCACGGAAACATATAATGAGCTTTTACGCCCGGTGATATTCTCCGGAAAAAAAACTCAGAACACATATATGCCCATTAATTCCAACAAAACCAAGAACTTTGGTAAATTTTCTCTGAACAACTAATTCTAAAATGAGTTATCACATCTTTAATTCACAGCAATTTTTACTACCAAAGGTTTCTCCCTAACCAACAAAAATGACAATTAAATACAGTAAACCCAGATTTCTTCATTGTATATTTTAAGTTTAAAGCATTTTATGTTATCATGATGTTCTGATCAAGGAATCATGGATGTAACCCTTTAGACTTACTTAATTTAACCACACACAAAGAATCAATCACCAGAAGATATATCTTCCCCAACAAGGCCAATAACTTAAACACATAAACAAAAAATCAGTAACCTATTCGTGTATATTCGTTTAAGTCATACAGTACTTTATAATAACATGTGACAAGTATTATCGTGTTATTCACTTCATATTTTTTCCAACAAAACCAATAACTTAATAAATAAAAATTAGAAACCTATTCAGGTCGATCCACTTAAATCATACAGTACTTCATAACAGCAGATAACATAGTTCTCGTTTTATTTATCTATTTCTGTCTTATTTCGTTTCCTTTTAATGTACTCCCAGCCATGTGGACTGGTCAAATTAAATGAGTTTCCAAACACCATTTTATAACAAGAATATGCACCATAAAATTTGGACTTCAATCAAAGAAAAATATATTAGTGATTACCACATTATATTTCAGAATCACTAAGATAAACAGCACTTTATATTTCAAATTCACTAAGATAATTAGTACCTTATAAGTAAGAAACACTGAGATAATTAGCACATTATATTTCAGAAACACTGAGATATTGCACATCATATAAAAAAAACAGATCAAGCAATCAGATCACGTCAAGCAAACACATCATGTCAAGTTAGGATTCTAGAGGTGGCTTCCCGTACGTACGTAGCACTTAGGTCCCTTTTTTTAATGACATAAACCTCATATGGACTACTAGCCACAACTAACCAGCTCCATACAAGTCCAAGACACAATATACTCCCACTACACCAACCTCCTACCGTGCGAACGAGTAGTATATTGCTTGTTCCATCTCGTATGACTATTAGCTGCAACTGACTTAGCCATGCGAGGCATGGTTACAAAATACTCTCCCATGCACACAACTACATCCCACCGTGTGCAAGCGAGTGGTATTTTGCTCATGTTAGTTAAGTTCAAGTAATAATTCAACACAGACAAGATTCACAAATAGTACAACATTCCAGCAAGATAATCAGAGACACTCTTGCAATTTGACTGGTCATGACTCTTTACAATTTAACTTCAGAATATAGAACATAAACATACTCTGATTTAAAATACTGCTGTTATTATCCATTATAAAAAATATCACAACTTATATAAATTACGCATATATTAATAAATCAAATTTTAGAGTAACAGAGTCGTTATAACACATATATGCATGGCAGTTTTCGAAATACATATTTTTTTTAGAAAAGTGAGAATACTCATATCAGTCCGTGGGCCTTGTAAGGTCCCGCTCGCTGAAATCTGCACCAAGATTATATCTACTGGCTACTTAACCATTCTTCTAGAGTCTGAAATCTTAAACTAATAATACCAAACAATAATAACAAACTAGATTCCTTATAAGATGAGTTAGATTAATTATAAATCAAATTGTTTGTCACAACAACCTTCACAGGTCTTTGCTGTTATCATTTTCCCAATAATATACTTACTTATTTACAGTGGGAATTATCAACATATGCATCCTACATGATTATATAGTGCTATCAAGGAAATTCAGTAAAAACAGCCCTCCTTAATTGCTTATATTATTTCCTTTAATCATTACCTCTACAATTCAGCTCACTCAATCTTTACATGTGCTTTTCTTTCTTACAAAGATTATGATACAAACTGTTAATTGTGCCTACCGTCCTAGCTAAATTTCATGATGCAAAATTTAGTTGCAGAAAACTTAAAGAATTTTGTTTAAGAAAAAAAAAGAGCCATGTCAGTTGTTATAAATTTCTGAATCAAAAACCGTTTACTTAAACAATCATTTTCATGATCCTGGAAAAGAAAAGGAATGAATTTCAGTTCATAAACTTTGTTTTCAAAATGCTCATTTGGTATGTAACCTGTTGGAATGAACAAAAACAATAAATACTTTCTCTTAGTAATTCCATCAAACACCTTCATGATCAAAAATACCACACCCCTATATTGAGTTCTCCTGCACCACATATGTTATTGCATGGGAGATTACAGTTCATATACCCCCAAAGTAACCTACATATTCATGTTTATTGATGAGAAACTACACAATCCAAGCTTATTGCTTCAGATCATCAATTCGAGGGCTGGGATAATAATATATTGACTAACTATACCTAAGAATCTCAAAACTAGAACATACCTCTTGATTCCCTGTTTCGTTTCTTCTCGAGTTCCTAAAATATTACTCTCTGTTACAAGTTCCTGAAACCATACTCTCTGTATCGTTTCTCCCCGAATTTTCCTCTGTCCGACCCTTTTCTTTTAGGTGTTTGCTATATGCAGGTCCTGTTTGCTTTTGCAGGTCCAAAGAAAGTGAGAAAATACCATAATTACCCTTCATTCGTTTATTAATTTTTACAAATATATTTCTAAAACCCTAACCTTGAATGCATAAACCCGTCTATGTAATGATTGAACACGTGTCCAAATTATAAATTACTTTTGGTGAATTATAGTAAAAAAATTAAGAGAGACATTATTGTCATTTCTGATTTAATTTGGACCTGCAGAAGTAAAGTGGACCTTCATTTAGAACCACCCTTCTTTTACCATATTAATTTATATTATTGAATCCTATTTTCCCATATTTACTTTCCTCTTTTCTTATTATTATTTTATTTTTACAACTGACACTCACTTCACTTTCTTTAACTACACAGTGTAGGTTTTCTATGTATTTTAAAATTTTAATTTACCATCTTTCTTTTTTTTTTTTTTGCTTGAGTATATTAATTGCAAACCAATCCTAACTTAAAAAGTTATCTCGAAATTCATATTTTCATATGAATATCATCTTACTAACCACTCGATACATTTATCTAATGACTCCAACATAAAATTACTTGCAACCCCTAATGTAACTTGTACCTTTCTTCTGGTCCTCACAATACCAGAAATTGACTGTACCATATTATGAACATTCATAGATGCATGTTTACTAATATAGTATGCTGACTTATCCAGATTAATTCTTTGACCTGTAGCATTTTCATAACACATAAGGAAGTTTCTCAGTTTAGTAAGACCATTTCTAGTTGCTTTTAAAAGTACAACTGTATCATCTGCAAAAATTAGATGAGTAATATGTTTAGTTGAATGTGGCAACTGATAGTAGTCAATTTCTGAGTTTTGAAATAGTAAGCCCAAATTTTTTGAAAATACTTTTGTTAGAAGAATAAACAAAAAATGAGATAATGGATCTCCTTGTTTTATTCCCCTAGAAGGACTAAAAAAACCTTGAGGTTGTCCATTCACAAGAACTGGAAATTTAGTTGCAGAAATGTTGCCCATAATATTTCTGACAAAAAGATTATGAAATCCCATCTTTATTAAAAATTTCTCTAGAAAAATCCAAGAGACTCTATCAAAAGTTTTCATCATATCCAGTTTAAAGAAGAAAATATTAGTGCCTCTAGATTTATTGTTCAGATGGGATGTCATTTCTTGCATTAGTAGTACATTGTCAGCTAATTCTCTCCCCTGAACAAATGCTGACTGTTCAAGGGATATGAGATTAGGCATTAAGGGCTTCAGTCTCTCATTATACAGTTTTGAAAAGACCTTATTCACAAAATTAGAGAGACTAATTGGTCTAAACTCAGAAAAATAATTCATAACTGGCTTTTTGGGTATGAGTGTAATATAAGATGCAGCAATAGCTCTGGGAATAGGCATACCACTCAAAAATTCATTTACTGCACATAGCAAATCAGAAGCAATTATATCCCAGTATGAAGTAAAAAATTTCCCAGTATACCCATCAGGACCAGATGCAAACTCCCCATCCATTTCAAAGACAATCCTTTTTAGTTCAAATAAATATGTAAGTTTAGTTAAACTAATGTTCTCATCATCAGTTATAACTGTAGGGATGTTCTGCAATAAAGTATCAGTATCCAGAGAAAGCACATCTTGGTGTTCAACAGTTAAAAGTGTAGAGTAAAAATGGACTGCTTCATTTCCAATAAGTTCAAGATCAGTTAATAAATTATGTTGTGAATCCCTTATAGCAAGTATAGACTGTCTAGCATGTTTGGACTTGACTGATGCATGAAAGAATTTCGAATTAGAGTCACCTTCCTTAAGCCATTTGACTTTAGATTTTTATTTTCAGAAAGACTCTTGCCTAGCCAATGCTTAAGATAAGTTAGCCCGAGCCTTACTAAGCTCAAGTCTATTATCATGTGTATCACTGTTCTGATAATCTAGTTCTTTTTGGTCTAGAACATTTTCAGCCTCTAGAACTCTATCATGCACATTTCCAAAAGTATCCTTGTTCCACTGTTTCAACCTTAGTTTCAGCCTTCTCAATTTAATTGAAAATCTAAGCATGCCAAAAGACTCACATTCTAAATGCCAATTTTCATTAACCATTGTTTTAAACTCATCATGCAATAACCAACAATGTTGAAACCTAAATGACTTAGGAACTGACTGATGACCATTATTTTCTAAAGTTATTAGAAGTGGAGCATGATTAGATGGTAATCTAGATTTTACACAGACTCTACTATGTGGAAAAAGTGATAAAAATTCCTGATTAGCTAGACATCTATCAAGCCTCTGCCAAACATTACATCTACCTCTAACCCCATGCCATGTATACAAATTCCCTGTGAAGCTCATTATCATCAATAAAATTATTAAAGTCTAGCATGCATGTATGATTAGGTGATGACTGTCCTAGGTACTCATTTACCCCTCTGATAACATTAAAATCCCCAGAAATTAAAGTTGCTCTATCAGTTAGAGCACCTAGATCTTGTCAGAGAGACTCCTTATCCAGTCTACTATGCCTTCCATAAACAAAGGATGCTGCCCAAGAATTGGTCATAGTTATATGTTTAATATCATCAAACACAAATTGATCGTGTACATTATTTATTATCACAGATTAGTTATCATCCCAATATATCCAGATTTTATCCCTAGGATCTGAGAAAAATGGTTGAAACCTAAATTGAAAGCAATAGAACTAATCTGAGAAGATTGAAGAAAAGGTTCAATAAGAACAAATAGAGAAATTTTATGTTTCCTCTTTAAATTCTTAACCCTCCTTTGAGCTCTTTTGTTTTTAATTCCTCTAACATTCCATAAACATATGTTGTGACTAATCATGATTAACATCCAGGGAATGAACAATGTGAGCCCTAGTTTTGACTGTCTTAGGGACCTAAGTATAATCTTTCTTATTATATGCCAGTAACAGACTCAGGTTGACTAGATAATGGTACAGCTAATTGTTTATCAAATCTTTTCTTAGATTGACTCAATGGTTCAATAATGAAGTCCCCATTATTATCAGTCCTATCATTAGACCACTGTTCTCTAGGACTAGATGGTAAACTTTTAGAGATCTTACCCTGAGGACTTACAAATGCCTCATCTTTATCCTAGCTCCTTCAGATTGTCTTGAAGGGCAATATTTTCTTCTTCACCTTGATTCTGAGTCTCATTTAGTGGTCCATGGTCTGCTGTATCATTATTATTTGAAGTACCTGCACCATTACTGATTAAAAGATTAGTATCCAACACACCAGGGATTTCTCCACTGGTATGTTGCAGAAGTGAATCATTAACCATCTGAGTTTCCTCAACCTGTTTCCCTAAATCCTTATCTAGTTTCATCATCAGAATGGACATCGAAACTGTTATGTGTAACTACTGTGTTGTTCTTGGTAATTATGCCAGCAGGTATTGTTTGATGAGACTGTCCTTTTGCCTTCTGTTCCTTCTTCTTTCTCCAAACTTCACCTGCAAAAGTGCCCTTCTTTTCCAAGTGGACATTCTCAACGGATGGATTAGCAGTCTCAGTAACAAGTTGATCCTTTGCATTATTGTTTAAAGCAAAGGGTTTACTGTTTAGAGGTTTCCAAGATAAAGTCTTTTTCATAGCTGATGTATCTGTAACACATGAGGTATCAAGATGCTCTAATCTAAAGCATTTCATACAGTAGGCACACATTCATATTCAAGATATTGCCAGAATCCCTTTTGTCTATAATTTATCCAAATTCTATCTGGGAGGGGTTTAGATACATCCAGTTCAACACACACCTTAGCAACATGAGGTCTAGTTCTAAGTAGTGTAGCTTTAACAATCTTAATAGGATGACCTATCAAATTACCCAGTGAAAGCATGACATGTTCATCAAATAACTGTTGAGGGAGTCCAAACATGCTTACCCATATAGGAACAGTGGGGGATTCAGCATTGGGATTAAAATCTGGACTCCATTTGGTGATGCGTATAGAATAGAAACCAAAATTCCAAACCTTGTGTAGCCAGCATTTATAATAGTCCTCTGGTACCTGAAAATGTATGAATACATGTTTATTATCAACCAGAAAAATGCCAAATTGGGCGGTAAACCCAGCGGTCTGAAAATCTCTTCTCAGCCGATCTAGTTGGTGTCGTGCCCTAACAAAACTTCCAACCAGAGTAAACCTAAGAGGGGCCTCCAGTTTATCGCATTCTTCATCAGAGAACGCGATTCCTGGTTCCCCCAAATGGTCAGATCTGGGTTTTGGATTGAAGGGAGGTCTCTTCTCCGATCCGATCAAATAAACGATCAAATCAGAGAGAGAAGCTAGTTTGTTAACAATCTGAGCATATGAGGTGGGTGGGTATGATGTGAGAGGCGGATCGGTAACGGATGGCACCGCCATCACGGCGGCGCCGGACGGTGAGTGGGTGAAAAGGGTTTACAGAGAGGAATCGCCTAAAATCGCTATTTTCGCCCAGAGCTCTCTATAGTCCTATATTACATCATTGTGCTTATTTTTGTTTACATTATCAGTATTAATGAGACGAAAAGAGCAAAATATTAGTATGAGATTATTTGTGTTTGATTTTCTTTAACCAACACTGAAAATATATGTTGCATTTTTGTTTTGTATACTTGCAGAGGAATATGAAAAATAATACTAATAGAGCATGCAGTTAGAAGCACACTTAATTGATCATGCTTGAAGAGTTATAGGGATTTAGGATTTAGAACTGAACGTAATGTTATTCTATATTTTTTCTTCATAAAGATAAATATTAAGTAAATCGCCGCCCCGAAATGTTAATAATAACACATAGAATCGCCTGAGATTATGGTAAGTCGCTCTCACAATCTCACCTAAGGGCTACGATTAAAAAACTGCCTAAGGTTTTATATTAGACTTTGTTTGTATATTACTAGGGAAGGAACTAGCAAAATGAAAAGATAGGGCTGATTTTTATAAGTTTTTCGATCAATTATGTACAAAAGTTATACTTACAATATATGTAAACAAAAACCCACAACTTATAATATCAAATACAAATCTAAAAACACTACGATGAATGATAAAAGCAAAACACTATACGTGAATAAGGTGTGGTTGTTTTTTAGATGATTATGTGTGTGAGTCTGTGTATGTATATATGTTTTTCATACATCGTTTTTTAAAATTATTTTTCTTTCATGCATAACGATTTCCCAAATATTCAGGTGCATGCTCCACACAAAATTACTTTATTTTCATATAGCCTTATACTATTTTCTTTTATTAGAATGAGATTTCCTAGAAGAAAGAAAGAATAATTTTGAAAGTAAAAAGTACATTGTGTTCCTCCGAACTCCAAAACCAAAACATAGAGAAATCCACACTAGATACTTAGTGATTTATTTGCAAGATGTGAATATAATGGCACACTTACCTTAGTATGATGAAGACAATGTTCCAATAATACAACTACGAACAAACAAAAACACAGACTGCAGATACTCAAATACAAGAATACACTAGAGTCGACTTTGATGTAAACATGAAGTCAAACACAGGGAATTGAAGGCAACACTTTACCTTAATTATTGTAATTTAGTTCTTTTCAATTATTTTATTTTTCAGAATTTTATAATACACACATCTATTCAATTGACATAATTTATTATTTATAATACTATTTGCATCAAATTTATTTTGTATTGACATAATTATTATATTATTTAAAAATTACATTGTAAAAACCGCGCAACGCGCGGTCCGATTAACCTAGTATACAAAAGTTATGAATTGTCAAATTTACCGTCAATTAGTATTATACTAGATAACGCCCGTGCTTTTGCACGGTTATTAACTTATACAATTTAAATTTATTTTCTTTATTCATAAAATTTTGGTAGATATATATGTAGTTAAAGCCTAATAAATTTTTATAACGCGTTTTAAAAAATTAAACATATATTCAATCAAATTTTGATAAATGCATCTGTAGCAAACTATCTGACTCAGCATCCAGTTACTTTTCTGGCATTCATTGATCCAAATTAAATAATGCATCTGAAAATATGAATCTGCATACATTTCAAAATACCAAACTAAACTGATGCTTTAACATACAAACACTAATCCAAATTATCTGCTGCAGACAAATGATTAACATTAGATACAAATTGTGAAGGGATTTCTCAGAAGCACATTTTCACCTGCAGCATATTTACCCACTAATACTTTACAATTTTGATCCGCAATCATATTGTGTCTAATAATACTTCTATGCAGTACCCAATAATACTCATTGGAGGAGTCGAGCTGGTTGATTTAATTGGACTAAGATATCTATTTCCATTACCTTAAACTTGTAATCCTTTCCTCACATAATTTTAACATTTTCAGCATAGTTATAACCACTTCCTGCAGAAAATAAAGGGGAAAAATGTGCATGATTAGCTTAATAATGATCAGAAAAGGTTGCATCAACAAATAATTATGAAGCACATCAGCTGAATATCCTCAGATGGACTAATAAGATCATAAATGCTGCTTTGAATATCAAATTGAAAATATTATTGGGTCAGTATGAGGTAAAAAAGGTTTCACATCTGAAAATCATGAACACTTATTTAAGATCCTACTTGTTCTTGTAGGAGATGTAACTATTAAGTATGTTTTGAGAAAAATGACACTGGGAGAAAATGGAACACAAATAGACATGATAAAGCACATAATAGTACACATCATTAGCCGGAACCCAACATCCACACATGCATATGCAGAAAAAAATCCAATAGATAAAACTGGCAAAACCATAGGCCATAAGCAATAAATCTTGATTGCTTTTATAAAATCAAACTAATGTACTATCTGCAAATAAGAAAATCACAGATGCAATTGAATGTTTAAATGAACTACCAACGGAAAAAATTCAATCAAATCGAGAGGACAACATAAAATAGTAAAAGCTCAGAATACCCAAAGCAATGTGAGCAAATTGATTTCTAAAACAATATGAACTTGCAAACTGTTCAAAGAGCAAATTGGTAGCCAAGAAAATAAAGAGCATAAAACTTGAATTTTCTATAATAAACAGAACCTGAATTTACACAATGAACCTAATAATTTAAAGCAGCCTTCAATCTTTCATAGACAAACTTGCAAAAGCCAGCATGAAAGTCTTTAATGTTAATCCATTCAAGAAAACTGTAAAAATCAAGAAATATCAGCAATAATTGTCAGTAAATACCATAATTCAGCCAGAGCTCAAGTGAAAAGAGAGAACCACGTTTTGCTAGTCATCGAATCATTTATCTGCAAAATTTGCACTTAACCATCACAACAACATAGCATAAATACAATAATAGATACAGAGAGAAAGAGAGAAAGAGTACTTAATGTTATAACGTGAATCTTGAACGGCAACCTCCATCCGAAGCAAATTTCCGGCACCAAGTTTTATGTGAAGCTGCAGTTCATTGAACAAACATGAAATCTAGTAACAGAAGAAAGAAGCCTTATCGTCAAATGCAAAAGCACACAATAGACATCTAATCAGTTATTATTTCAAGAAATCAAAACATAGCTAAGAGATCATATCTTTTATTGCAAAGAACGTATCTCTGAATCAGATTACTCGGTGTTCATCAAGTTAACCCTAATCATCAATACTGAACAACTTATCATGAAGAAGACCCACCCGAATCATCAAAATATATATATAAAAAGAGGAGAGAGCAAAGGTCTAAAAAGTCAGGATTCATCAAAATATATTGAAAAAAGTAGTAAGACTGTTTTTCAAGGGATCCATTATCGAAATACCTTTGGAAGAAAGGGATCCAAGCATAAGCTGCAATTTTTGAAGGGATCCAATCCCGAACATCTCAGATATCAACACCATCCTTATTTAGCAATCTGCACAATTCAATCATCAAAACAATCGGTCAAGTATAGCACTTTATTCAAGCTTTCTGAGAAAAGAGAGGAAATAATAATCCACAACACCACTCCTCATAAGTACCGAACAAAGATGAATAAAAAATCAAAAAAAGCTTTTACAAAGCAGAACCAATGAAACTAAATGCAAAGAACGAAATAAAGATAACTTTACCTGATAGCCTACCCACTCCATCACATCTCCAGAATCACCAAAAACAGCTTTAATTAAATTCATCAAAGAAAAAAATGCGATGTGGAAACTCAAATTCAGCATTGGTGATAAACAGGACAAAAGACACCTATATTCCTACCAACAATTGATTTTGGTGATATGAGGTAACATTGTTTCATTAGAAGAAACTAACAGAAATCATGGGATGCATAACTGTATATACACACATTTAATCGTCATGATACATTTACATTTCCATATATGCTGTAATGAGTGTTACCTTAAGGACTTCCAAGTTTATAGCACTATAATGCTGCACCTGCACCCCAAGCCACAATTTATTTCCCTCACATAGTTTCACACTTCTGGAACGATGAGAAGAAGCTTACTGCAAAAGATTCTTGAAAAAGCTCATCAAGAAACAAACACTTGTAATCCTAAGCAAGAAGATTTCAATGCACTATAAATTTACCTCATCACCACAATTTCTTCATCAGAGTAAAAACATATATTATAAGGTCTAACATCTAAACACTCATTTATAATCCAAATCACACAGCTCAGTTCATAAATGCAGCTATAAAAAAAGTACCTGATGAGCAGTTGTCATAGCTTCAACAGGTTCAGCTTCTTCAAGCCGATGACCAATCAATAGTTTTGGAAAAATAAAAGATTTTTGTAAGAGTTCTGTCAAATCATCAGAACAATGAGACCAGTCACCGAACACTGTTGCCATAAACCAAATCTAATGTTATTACCATATCATCTGTAAGTTTGAAAAGAGCAAAGAAAGAAACATATCAAGGCTTGCATCTTACAGAATTAGAAAGAAAAAAAAGCACATTGAACATCTATTATAATTTAAATCAATAATGCAAATATAAAAGCCACGTGACTGTAACGGGACTGTAGTGTGGGAAGGATACAATAGCCACGTTGTATGTATTGACATCTTAGGCCAGTTCAGAGCATAATGCTGAACTTAAATCCCATGCAGAAAATGGCTGAATTTGTTTTGTATAGCTACCCATGCACACCATACATAACATGCCCAGCATTATTAAATAAGAAACAAAGAGCAGTTCATGTTCACCATTGCATAACTATAATATTATTGCTGGGAATTTCATCGAGCACGTGATGTGCATAACTATAAAATTACCATCTTCTTAACCAAAAAGCGTGCAAGCATGCACGAATAGTTAACTAAACGCAGAAGAAGACATGGAGAATCAACTGTAATTACCTGAAGGTTGGTTACAGCGTCGAATCACACCGGCATCTGAGTTGCAAAACTTTCGGAATAAAGGGGAGGGGACTATATCTTGTGGAGGAATACGAAAAGATTTGAAGAGGAGTATTCTGGAAAAGGACTGGCTTCTTCAAGAAGACTGGAGAAGTAGAACCGTTTCAAAGGAGAAGATATTAATTATGGCCCCGTCAAGTTGGGTTGAAATTAATTTAATTGAGATTAATTTAATTTAATTGAGATTTGTTTAGTTTAACTGAGATTAATTTAAATTAACTGAGATTAATTTAACTGAACTGAGATTTTTCTGGTTGAACTGAGATTTATTTAACTGAACTGAGATTAATTTAACTGAAAAGAGAATATTATGTATAAAATAAGGGCCTGTTTGCCCGAATTTATTTCATGTTGAACTGAATTTCACTAAACTGAAAATTAATATATTAATAATAGAATCAGTATGTCTAATTTTACTTGAATTTGTTCAAAATATGTTGTCACTAAATTGAACTTAATTGAATTGAATTGAACTGAACTACTGATAAGGTCCACAAAATAGGGCCTAAGGGGCAGTCTGCTTGACCTTATTTCTTACTAAGCTGAGCTGAGGTGAACTGAACCGAACTGAACTGAAAATTAATGAATTGAAAAATAGAATTGGTATGTCTAAATTCACCTGAATTTAATCAAATTATATTTTTACTGAATTTAACTAGACTGAATTGAACTGGACTGAATTGAACTGAAGTGAAAATTAATGCATTAAAAATAGAATCAGATGTCTAAATTTTCTTGAATTTAATCAAATTATATGTTGATTGAACTGAACTGAACTGAACCGAATTAAATTGAACTGAATTGAACTGGACTTAATTGAACTGAAGTAAAAATTAATGTATTGAAAAATAAAATCAGTATGTCCAAATTTACCTGAATTTTATCAAATTATATTTTGATTGAACTGAACTGAAATGAATTGAATTAAACTGGGATGAGTTGAATTAAACTGGGATGAGTTGAATTGAACTGAATTGGACTGAACTGTTCTTATAAATTCCAGCAAACAGGCCTAAATCGTTATGCTTTGTATCCAATTGAAATAAAGTTAAAGTAATTATTTTATCGAATCAAATTAATCTCAATTTATTCCAGTTGAACTGAGATTAATTTAACTGAACTGAGATTAATTTAATTGAATTGAGATTTGTTTAGTTTAACTGAGATTAATTTAACTGAACTGAGATTAAATTAACTGAACTGAGATTAATTTAATTGAGATTATTTTTCAATAATCTGAACTTGACAGGGCGTATTTATCGAGAATTGGAAAAGATTTAGCAGCTTTCAAGGAAAGTTGAAAAAGAGTAATCGGAAATAATGCTGGTATAGAGCATTTTTTAAGTTTTTTTTAAGTTGGAGAAAATTTGTGAGAGTGCCACGTGGCAAAAATGACCTCTTTTTGTAGTTATTAAGGGTGTGTTTGGTTGGGCAAGTTCCAAGTCCAGTTTTGTAAAATCTTGTTTGGTTCACCAAGTTTCTCAAAATCCAGACTTGCAAAATCCTAAAAACCAATCAAAAATTTTGTTTCATACTCACAAAATCCAACCCAACCAAACAAGGATTTTGCAAAACCAAACTCTCAAAATCCCAAATAAAAATCAGACTCTTAAAATTCAAAAACGAAAACCAGACTCTCAAAAACCCGACGAACCAAACACACCCTAAGATTTTTCAAGTCCGTCACGCAAAAAAGAAAAAGAAAAACAGGGGGTGAATGAGTACCAACTTCAACGTCTATCTTCTGCTTGAACCTGACTAGGCATTTACTGGAATATGTCAACGCGTCAGCCGCTACAATCTTCCACCGCACAGAAACACGAAAATCCCAATTTCTGAAATAAATTTTAGTTGAGCCTCCCCTTTTCACTTTGATTTCGATCCCTCCCCTCATCTTTTTTAGATACCAAAATCCATTCCTTCAAAGCCAAGCAAGAATCCATAATTCAGTACTACTAGTCCTGCTGGACTTCCTTCACCCCACCACCTTTTCTTTTTCTTACTACCTGCAACAAACAAAGGACTGTGGTATTGATCGAATATTAAAAATATGCCCCTTTTACCATCTCAGTCGGATTATGACGCTGACGAGCTTCCCAGCCCGTTCGGCCAATTGGGTATTCACCTCACCGGGTCGGAGCTCCGGGAGACTGCTTACGAGATCTTGATCGGAGCTTGCCGGAGCTCCGCTTCTTCCAAGCCGCTGACTTATGTTTCCAGCTCCATGAGGGGGTCCAGGTCCATGTCTCCGTCGTTGCACAGGTCGGTCACCTCGGCGGCGGCGAGCAAGGTTAAGAAGGCGCTGGGATTGAGGTCCAGGAAGAAGGTGGCCGAGGAGGAAAGCGGCGGCGATGCGGAGCAGAAGAAGCGGTCTGTGACGGGAAGTGAGGTTATGAGACTTCAGATGAAGGTCTCTGAGCAGACCGATTCACGGGTCAGAAGAGCCCTGCTGAGAGTAGCCGCCGGGCAGGTCGGTGTTTGACTTATTCCCGGTTTATTTTATTCTTCTTTCAGAAAATTATTAGTATATATAATGTTAGTGTATTTAGAATTGCAGTAATTCGAGTGACCTCATGAATATCATTTCACTTGCTTATATGTTTGAATTCGAGTGAAATGTGGTTGTACATGCTTGTGAAATCTTGCATATTTCTGATTTTGATCAGCTTGGAAGAAAAATCGAGTCCATGGTTCTACCAATCGAACTATTGCAACAGTTCAAGTCTTCGGATTTTCAGAACCAGACTGAATATGAAGCATGGCAGAAGAGGGTCTTGAAAGTAATAGAAGCTGGTGTGCTGTTGCATCCCTATGTACCTTTGGACAAGAAAGACAGCTCAGTGCAACAGCTTTGTCAGATTCTTCATGCAGCTTCTGACAATCCTATGGAGACCGGAAAGCATAGCCAATCTTTTACTGCATTTCGCAATGCTGTCATGTCGCTTGCTAGCAGATCCTTTGATGGTTCTGCCTCTGGCATTTGCCACTGGGCAGATGGAACTCCGCTCAATTTACATTTGTATCTGATACTTCTTGAAAGTTGCTTCGACGTGAATGATGATACTGCAGTGATTGATGAAGTTGATGAAGTCTTGGAACTCATAAAGAAAACTTGGACGGTGCTTGGAATTGATGAGAAGTTACATAACTTGTCTTTCGCTTGGGTCTTGTTCAGCCGATATGTTTCTACTGGGCAAGTTGTAAGTGACCTGCTTTTTGCTGCTAAAAGCCTCTTGCGAGAAGTGGAAAATGATGCAGAGGAAACTAGGGATCCAGCTTATTGGAAAGTTTTGAGCTCTACTTTGACTGTGATTTCGGGTTGGTCCGAAAAGAGACTACTTGCCTATCATCAAAACTTTTATCGAGGTAACATTGACATAATGGAGAATGTTCTGTCCCTGGGCATCTCTTCTGCTAGAGTACTTATAGAAGAGGGTTATCGGGAAAACAAAGATACAGGATTAGGGTTTGATGTAGCCTCCGATACAGTTAATTCATATATCCGTTCATCTCTGCGCAAAGCTTTTTCTCAGGCAAGTATATCGCTTCTTGATATTCCACTTAAATAGCTTTTGTTAAGACATTAAAAAATTGCATTTGGCTTTATGCTGTTTGGTTTCCGAATTTACAGTCATTGAATCTTTGCAAATTTCATTTGGTAAACCTAATCTGCACTGTTATATCTTATGTTCACTAAAATTATGTTATCTAGACATTATCAGTCTTATTCATCATATCCATGTTGCTAACTTTGATAATTGTTGTGGTCAAAGATGTGTGGGCTGACATCATTAGGCTGTGATTATTGTAAATGTATGTTTCGATTTCCTGAACACGGAAATTACTCAATATTCCTTTTGCTCTCTCTGACGACAGGAAAAGGAGAAACTAATCTCGAGCAGGCGTAATTCCAGAAGCCAACAAAATTCTCTTCCCATGCTATCAGTGCTAGCTCAAAGCCTAACTGACCTGATATATAATGAGAGAGAGATCTTCAGCCCAATATTAAAACAGTGGCATTCTTTTGCAACTGGTGTAGCAGCCGCAACACTTCACAATTGTTTCCATAAAGATTTGAATAAATTCATTTCTAGTATATCCGAGCTGACTCCTGATGCCATTCAAGTGCTCATAGCTTCAGAAAAGTTGGAAAAAGATCTTGTAAGGATGGCTGTTGAGGATTCTGCAGAAAGTGATGATGGTGGAAAAGCAATCATCCAAGAAATGACACCGTATGAAGCTGACTCTGTCATAGTGACCCTTGTAAGGTCATGGATAAAGACAAGGGTGGATAGATTAAAGGAATGGGTGGAGAGAAATTTTCAACAAGAGGTACTTCTCCTTCACTTTGTGTCCTACATTTTTTGCAAACAAGCCGTAACTTTGAAGTGTTCAACCTTTTGTCATAGGTTTGGAACCCTCATGCAAACAAAGAAAGATTTGCTCCCTCTGCTGTGGAAGTCCTTCGTATTATGGATGAAACATTGGATGCATTCTTTCTGTTGCCGATAGCAATGCATCAAATTTTAATTCCTGATTTGACAGATGGTTTGGATCACTGCCTTCAGACCTACATATTGAAGACAAAATCTGGCTGTGGTAAATATCGAATTTCTACTATGCATTTTTATTATTTTTCTAAGCTTAATTCCATGATCTTATCTGCAGCATCTAAAGATAAGTATCTTCCCTCTCTGCCTCCTTTGACAAGATGTGCTGCTGGTTCTAAGTTTGGTGTATTTAAGAGGAAAGACCGGTCAATGTTACTCGGAAGAAAATCGCAGGCTTCCACTGCTGAGCTGGATAACTCCTCCGATATACCGAGACTATGTGTTCGCATTAATACTATGCATCGCATAAGGAAAGAGCTGCAGGTTGTGGAAAAAAGAATAACCACAAATTTGAGAATCACTGGCTACCAGGAAGATAGTATTCAAACTGGGAAAATGTTTGAGCTTTCAGCAACAGCTTGTGTGGAGGGAATTCATCAACTTGCTGAATCAACTGCTTATAGAATTGTGTTTCATGATCTGAGCCATGTTCTTATGGAGTACCTATATGTCGGTGAGGTTTTGTCATCCAGGATTGAACCGTTTCTTCAAGAGCTCGAGCGGAATTTGGAAATAGTGTCCACTACAGTTCACGACAGGGTTCGGACTCGAGTGATTACGCAAATTATGAGAGCTTCTTTTGATGGCTTCTTGTTTGTGCTGCTTGCTGGAGGCCCTTCTCGTTGCTTTACTCTGCTAGATGCTGCAATATTAGAACAAGATTTCAAGTTTCTGATTGATCTATTCTGGTCTGAAGGCGATGGACTACCAATGGATCTGATAGACAACTACTCAACCATGGTTAAATCTGTCCTTCCCCTCTTTCATGCTGAGACCGCCAACCTGATCGAGCAATATAAACAGGTCGTCTTGGATAGAAATGGAGGTATGGATAAATCAAGGCTTCCTTTGCCTCCAACTGCAGGCCAATGGACTCCTACTGAGCCAAGCACAATTCTTCGAGTCCTGTGCCATCGGAATGAAGAGATGGCCACCAGATTTTTGAAAAAGACCTATAATATGCCAAAGAAACTCTAGGCATGATATACTGCTTGCTCTCAATATATGCAGTTTGCTTAATTATTACTAGAATCAAGATATGCTTGCTGTACAGGGATATGAGTTTTAATTTTGGTTTGGGGGACTGGACCCGTACATGGAACTGCAAAAAACTTCTTGATCAGTACACTGTAAATGAAGAGGTTCTGGTATATTCATGTCTAGTTCTCATTGAAAAATCTGACTCAACAATTTCTCAATTGATTCACAGTTAGTTTTAGAGAAAATGACAGTTTTAGTGCCCGGGTTTTGAGGAAATGTTAACTTTGGTTCCTACTTTTTGAAATGGTTCAAAAATGGTTCCCAAGTTTTGATGAAATGTTCCAAATTGGTTCCCAAACCGGTTGATGACTGGCCATCGACGGTTTCTACCCCACCACTGCCTCCTATGCACAACCATCACCACCCCGAGTATTCACTGCCATAGAGCTGCCTCACGCCCACCGACGGAAACCTTCCTATTTTCACCTGTTGCCTACCACCGTCGGAACTTCTCCACTGGTCAGCCCACTACCCGACGTGGGAGTTCATTACCACTTCGTTCTGACATTCATCCCTTAAAAACCATCCAAAATCCAATACACTAAACTCCAACCAGAAAATGGCGGTGGCGGTGGTGGATGGTGGAGATGCAGGTGTCGGTGTCGGTGTCGTGTCGACGATGATGACTCTGTAGTGGTGCCCATCGGAGATCAATCTCGGATGGCGTCGTGGTAGTGATAGTCGATCATTCTCGACCTAAATGACTGAGCGTCACTCTGCTGCCGGCTCAGCCCATCACCGACATCGCCACCTCTTATATGTGCAGTGGTTGCGCCTTTGCCAGCATTTGGGGTGGCCGGAATTTGGGGCTCAGCCCGTCACTCTGTTCCACATCATCACCATCCGTCGGATCCTCGGCGGCAATGCCCAACACATAGATTCCAAGGTGTAGAAATGGGGTACTCCGACTGCTGGTTGTGCTAGTGGCGGCCATACTGGGCGTGAGGGCAGCTCTATGGTAGTGAGGTATACGGGGGTGGTGATGACTGTGCAGAGGAGACAGTGGTGGGGGGAAACAGTCAATAGTCAGTCATCAACCGATTTGGGAACCAAGTTGAAACATTTAATCAAAATTTGGGAACCATTTCTGAACCATTTCAAAAAGTGGAAACTAAAGTTGACATTTCCTCACAAACTGGGCACCAAAACTGTCATTTTCTCGTTAGTTTTATTAAAACTGACAATGATGTTGAGGATGATTAGTACTCTTAACCATTTTACCAGCCTGAAACCATGTTCAAAAGTCTAATTTTGTATATGGTTTTTTATGCCTGTGCCTATTTTCGGCTTGCTGCCTAGATATGGGCAGTGATCCAAACTGAATACAGCAAACAAAAGGAGATAGTGTTGACCTGTGATCCAAAATTCAAACTAATAGTAAATTCTTGTAAATTACATTTGGCAATTAAAATGAACCTATTATGAGTAACAATTTGATACTACAAAATCTTTAGATGCATTCCTATACTTAGTGGGTGAGTCTTAGCCGCACAATCTTCCTGAGATGCTCAAGTAAACAACTATCCCTGAGATCACATCTACCTTTCATAACATAAAATTTTCTTCTAATGCCAAGGGTTCTTCTTCTTTGTTTTCCCGCTTTTTGTGCTACTTGTTGAGCCAGACTTCTGCACAGAAAACACCAAGTTTCTAGTAAAGGTATGTTCGGGAAAGCAGGATATAAACGAGACAAATTCCAAATATAAATTACCGTTTTTGATTTCTTTGTCTTCGATCGGATCCTGTTCTTCTGAGGTTTAAGTTTGTATATACGCACCATCCAGTGATGAGTGGTGAATACCTGTACATATATAGTAGAAGAATATATTAACTTACAGCATGACATGCAGTCTAAAGTGAAGATCCATAATCATAAAAACCCAATGACCAAACGTAGTTGAAAACATCCGACATAAATAAAGACACTGGGGTGTAGAGATGAGTCTTACCTCCTCGAAATAGTTAAGCTTGAAGTATTTCTTTCCTATTTCTGTACGCCTTACTCGATCATAGCCTTTCCCATCAATCTCTACAAACCTGCATCAAGACACCAAGAGAAGTTTAACTACTGGCAGAATGTACAAATACAGATAACCAATGTAATATAAGTGATCCCAATAAAACAGCACCTGTAATAACATAGCTTGTACATTAGGGAATTTAGCATGGTTGGTGTCGCCTGATCATTAATCAGGTACTGGCCATCTCTCTTCCAGGCAAAACCACAAGAAGAAGATGAGCAGTTAACATTGAAAGTATTAAAATTTAAGGGCATCCTTTATTAGTATTTGAAAAAAATGAAACGGATGATGCCTAGTGAAATGCTTCCAACGCTTCAGTACATATCCTTTTTATATGCAATGATAACGTATTCAACAATAAATCTAGCACACAACATGCCAAAACTAATCATGCATCATAATAATGTGCGATGATTTAAAACTTAATGATTAGCAATGAGATCTCAATAATATGATTATTAAAAACTTATTTTCCATATGATTATGTGAAGTGTATTACCAACAACATGATCTGCTCGAAATATAGAATTTCTAGAATTACTCACCAGATAATCTGCTTCCTTGATATGAGGGTATTCACCCCCTCCAATTCGAACCATCCAGAGGAATTTATTAATGTCATCACTGGGGTAACCTACAACACCTGAAAAATGGACTCCAAGTTAGAAGAATCCATACGGCTTCTCAAAGCCATGTTTTACCGTTGAAAGAATTATCTGACAGTACCCACCTCCAAAGACAACAAGGACATATTTTACATCCAAAGAGTTAAAAATATCCCAAGCTGCCTTTTCTGGAGATGACATGGCAGTGCCAACAGTGGCAATATGAGTATTGTTCCAAGTGTTATTGTCAACAATGACAGTGCGGTTAGCCATTGCAGTAGTTTGGTAACCATAATCCCACCAAGATGCCACCTGGAATATGTTTACATTAGCAGAATATCTTCATTTTCTTGTAACAAAATTTGCCAGATGGAGAGGCATAATACAAAACATTTGTTTGCAATGTGTGGGGGTTGTACTACATGCCATCTTGCCTACTTTTTGAAGTGCGAGCTAATCAATCTAAAAAAACACTTCTGCAGATGCCTAAGGTAGGAAATTGATTTAGCTATGATTCTAAATCATCTACTGCATTGTGGGTAGCAATGGACTTCAAGGTGCTACTAGTTTCAATTTCCACATTCCATACTCACTCTCCAAAGGAAAAAAAAAAGAGACATCACAACCTAATTGCTTCAGCATGCACTTTGGCCAAAATATGAAACCCATAGATCGGATTAGAAAAGAGTTTACGATTATTCTCAATGGTTACAGGCCTGATTCAATTTAAGCATTACTTAATAATTTAATAATAATAATGACTTGACATGGTGAAAGAGAACTCGTCTTAAATCAAGCAGAAAACATGATGTGCATTTCCTTCTTTTTACAGAAATTTACCTTGTCATCCACATCTGTATTATGGCTCAGCCATGCATATGCCTCTCTGAAGTCATCAAATACATGAAGGCCGTCTGCCGATTGAGATGTTAACACAATAGAGGGTGCTGAATATGCTTCAGCTGCTGCCCACACACAATGAACCTACATAATATATGATATTTCAACATTCAAATGATATGCTAAAACACCCCTAAAAGAAGTGCAAGGAGTGAACTATGCATGTAAACTTATATTTTTCTCATAGAGCATTTAAACATTTCAATGTTGCTTAAAGGAACTACCCTCAAGAAAGATGTGATGACTTAGGTGGGGGGTGAAAATTTACACACATTAACAGAAAAGAATCGAACTAGAAACTGTAAAGCTACATTAAAAAATATGTAAGAAAATAAAATAGTTACATACCACATAAAAGGCAACCAACAGCACAAGTAAGAAAATAGCAACCACTGATACTTCAATGGGGAGCATTAGAAGCTTTCTCTTCTTTTTTCTCGGCTGTGATCTACTTGAGGTGGAGGATGCCTCGGAAGTTTCCTTTTCCTTCTCCTTCTCCCGTTTCTTGCTTTTCTTTGAAGGCCTTTCTCTTAGTGTCTCCTCAGTTTTATCTGCCTTAGGTCCTTTGTTTTCTGTGGCATTATTTTCAGAGCTTGTATCCGCTGCCTTAAAGTTCAACAGAAGAAATAGAGTGCCTTGTTAGGTAATTAATATCTCAATAGTTCTATGTTTTTATAACTTATAGAGCAAGCTTATTACATCAGATTCCTCAGTTTCTGATGAAACGGGCATTTGAAACTTGATCGAACTGGTAAGAACATCAAATGCCCCCGAAAGAGCAATTCCAGACATTATGCATGCAGCTGGGGCAAATACAAGCATTAATCGGACCTGTCATTAGTAGTTAAAAATTAGACTTAAAAACAGCAATACACGCAGAGTACCCTTTACTCAAAAATTTTCAATTTTAACATACCATGACCCCTGAAAAATATACTGATGTTACAATGTAAAGGAGAGCAAAAGAACTTGCATCAGTAAGTGGCAAAAAGCATGCCTGCAAGTGCAAAGGAGTGTATCAATTAATACAAGAGATTGAAAAAAGCAAACAATTTGACGACATCTACATATGAAAAACTTACAATAATGCCGGCAGGAACCAAGAACGCCAAAACATTGATATCCATGAAATAAGAGGGCCAAGTAGGTGGCTGATGCTCACTGACACTTGCTATAATTGGTATATATTTACTCGCATAAGTTCTGCAACATTTCAATAAAAACAAGATGAGGACAACAGGATATACTATCAGGTCATTAAGAAAATTGTGTAAGGAGAGCATAACAAACAAAAAAACAGCTATAATTAACGTAAGGAGAGCATATACAAAATTTAATAAAAATTGAACCATATATTTCACATCAATTTTAATTTCTAAATTTATAGTTTTTTAAAAATTTTACAAATACATCAATCCAAATATTTAGCATTTTGTAACAAAATTAGATTTACAAAAATAATAATATTCAAACTTGCAACGCATAAATATCTAATTTAGACAACTAAACGGATTTATTATGTTTAACTAATGTACTCCCTCCAATTTTCTTTTATTGGCACATTAATTGTCACTTTCCCTTTAAAGTAAAGTTTAAATTAATTATAACCACTCAATTTACTGTCCCAATGCCAATTCCTCCACCTCATTTTTCTTTTACAGAAATAATTGCCCGCTCTTGGATGCCAATATAATAATAAAAAACAGGAGTGTCTTTTTTAATAAAATCATCTAATAAAAATATTTATTAGTATATATTTTCTCACTTCAAAGTCATTATTCCACATGATTCTTTTTTTCTGGTAAAGCAGGATTATTCGTACGGCTTATTCAATATAAAACCAAATTAATAGGTTCAATTACGAAAGTCGAAGCTGTTGTGTATTTCGTTCAACAAAATAAAACATACTAAATCACAAAAGATTACAACTCTACAATTTCCAAACTATTGTGTTCATAATAATTTATTATTGGTTTATACATGTTTGTATCCAACAAGTCAGCAAAGAGCAAACAAATGGTGAACTTTTTCCCTCATATACCACACCTACCAAATGAATATGAGGATACTAATGAATGCCCAAACACTCCAATACTAAAAAGATGTTGCAGTCCACCGAACTTTTTTAGGCACAGTGCACCCAAAAACTACCACAGGCACCTTCCTGATTTATTAAAATTTTACTTAGATAACTAAAAAAGCCAGGCACAACAGACAATGGTTATAGGTAATAGGCAACTATGCTAACTACCACAAATTAACAATTAATGACAACTTTGTCACCGCTCTTCAATTCACTTGGCCTAGTGTGAAATTTGGGAAACACAAAATATATGATGTGCCTATAATGAACTTCATTTCATTAGGTAAACACAGAATATGTGATGTGCCTATAATGAACTTCATTTCATTAGAAATCAAGTCCGTAATCATACTTGCATTAGAATAAACAAGAAACAGTAGCATACCAATCCATTGAGTAATCATACTAGCTTGCATCAGCACGAGCAAGAAACAGTAGCATACCGATCCATTTGAGAATTATGATCAATTAAATTATGTGAGGAAACTTACGGATCAAGTAGACTCAGACTGCGTCCGCTCCATCCCATTGTAGGGCTAGAAGCTACTAATGCAACAAGAACAGCCAGAGCTGCACAGCAAACTACCCTGAATTTCAAATTACAACTATTAATTACAGAGATTCCATCTGTGCATGTGAAATTCTCAATTAGTCATTGCTTCTGATTTCAAAAATCAGGCCCGTTATTTGAGTATTGGAGCAAGATTAGTTTGAGTGCTCTTCCCAATTCCTCAAAACCCTTTTGAATGTATTGTAAGTACTAATTACAGTGATAGGTTACTTACAGACCAACTGAAATGACAAGTGTTACAGCCACTTTGAACATTTTTGGTGAAAGTATCCCCTTTATGTAATAAACAAGAGCCACAACATGGATGATAATGAAAACCTGTATTAGAAAAGGCGGGATGACAAGGAAAACTAAATATTAGAGACCAAATACAGAAGAGAACAGATATTTTTTCCATGAGCAGAACACGGTTAGTTGAACTTAAATCCAAGTGTCGCATGATATGATGCCCTCTCAAAGGTTGTCCACTGACATAGCATAGTAGGATGCCCAGGGTTTCACATGCAGATAAAAGGTTCTCTTATCTTTCTATGGACATAGGAAAATTATTTAAAAAAAAACTATAAATCAAAATCATCAGCTTTTTGAGATATCAAAGATGGGACAGATGTTGCATTTATCAATATATCCGATTACTTAGTGTTGTTTTCAATTGAACCCATCTGGAATGGCACAGAGCAGGACTTCTACTAGGACATTATCGGTCATATTTTTAGGCCTCTAGAAGATTTTACACTAACCAGGAATGAAGCAAAATGTTCTGAGGTCATCACCGCATTGAAGCCCACGACAGGGACTAAAGCAGCCAACAGAGTTCCCAAAACAACCTGCAATAGAAATTGCTCGTGTTAATTAAGATAAAGCTGAAGACCAGCTGCAAAAAGAATGTCTGGAAGAGAGTCCTCGAAATTTAATCTATCCCATCTAACTGAACACTTACAAGGGGAGCATAGGCTATGTATAACCGAGAAGAAAAGCGACCAGTGACAATGCATAGCAGCACATGCATAGGGATGAGATTGATGATGAAGGTATAGCCTCCCCAGGAACAGACCATGTAGAAATAGGCCAGTGCATTTAGAGTTGCATAAAACAGGGATCCAGTGTTCAATGTCTACAAAAGAGAAGAAAGAATGAGGGAAGTGTACAAGTGACCAAAAAGACAATGAGAACCAGAATGAATAATTGAAAATAAAGAAAAGTACACTCAAGAAACAAATCTAACCTTTATATAGAGGTAGAAAGTGAATATCAAAGCAAATATAGCAACAGCTTCATTATCATAGCTGCCAGCCACAGATCGTGATATGTAAGATGGAACCTGCTCGCAAATTAGTAAAATATTTTTAGAACCTCTAGTTAAAAGGTGTCAACACTACGATAGACCCCAAATCCTTGAGATTACATACACATAGGTACTAGATGGTAAGTTAACACTGTTTTTAAAAATTGCAATAGCATGATAGAATCTACGGAGAAGCCCCTCAATTGAAAATGCCTCAAGCTGCAATTACATTACCATTGCTAAAAGGGCTGCCGCAGTCAATCCCGCACCAGTACCCTTAACTTCCTACAAGCGAAAGAAAAAAATTTAACTGACAGATAAATTTCATTAAAAAGGATAAGTTAATGTAGTAGAAAATTTTGCTTTCGAGAAAAGAAAAAAAAAACGGAAACAAATTACCTTAGTCAACAAAAAAGCAGCCCAGGAAGCAAATGCTGAGAATACAGGGGCCGTAAATACACACACAGTTTCCACGGACAAAGGAATGTTCAAGGAATTCAATAGCCTAAAATCAAACATATAATAAAATGTGTTCAAGTCAATTTGCAAATAGCAGCATCAAAGAAGAGATTAAAATTTTCAATTAGAAACAAATGTAATGAAAGAGGGTAAATCACAGTGCATACCACCACATGGTTCCTGCGGTCAATGTTAATCCAGGATAAACTGTTCCACCAATCACGCGCCCGAGCGGATACCTTCATTTGAAGCAATAACAATAAGCAAATAAAATTTCAGAAAATCTGCACACACCCAAAACATCCAAACAGAAATGCAGGGAGAGCTGAAAAGGAAATCAAACCATGTTCGATCATCAAACCAATTCCAGAAGTCATAAATCCCATTCTTGATCAGAAACTGAAACAATAGTAAGACGTCAGTAGCAAGAAAATGTCTTACATATGAGAGCAAATACATGTATAGTTGTGGTAATAAAATAAAAATCAAACCTGAGTGACTCTGTAATTGAAGTAAGGGTCAAATTCGTGGATCACACTCTCGTATTTGATCACCTATAAGCAATCGAAACCACAATCTCACATCACACAATAGTTGCATAAACTAAAACATGTTGAAAAACAATGATTCAACATTTCAAAGGTCCGATCGCAATTAAGATCAACGTCCGGTGTCAATCCGGATGCTAGCTCGAGTGAAGCTTACTGACCGAGAAGAGGCGGATCGAGAAGGCGAGAACGCCGATTAGGAGGAGGATGAGGGCTGAGAAGACGAAGCCGAATGCAATGCGTATAGTCGACGGCGTTGAGGTCTCCGGCGCCGCCATGGACGGACGGCGAGGACAAGGCGCAGTATGAGATGGGGAGTGGGAGGAATGGCGGAGAGGGGTTTTTCAGTTTTTCTGCGATGACTTACTTGTTAGTCTACTATCTCACTGCTCACTGTAAAAGGGGGTAAAATTGGAACTTACCGCAGCTGAACTTGTATTATAAAGCGTGGTTGGGTAAATGCTTGCTGAACGGCCCGCGAACCACGCTTATGACGAGATACGAGATTTTGTGAGCAAGTTGAATGTCACGTGGACTCGCCTCATTGGCTGTTCTTACTTGGCCTTCTCTTACTGGTTGGTCTCTGGGTTAAAGAAGTCAATAAGGAATTTTGTATTTACTTAATAAGTTAATTTGTTGACAATTGTGTTTTTTTTTTTTAAGGCAATTGACAATTGTGTTCGTTTTTTTTTTTTTTTTAAGAACTCATATTTCATTAATTAACAGCAAATACCAATACAAGTTTAGAACTTCACTCTCAGTCTATTACAAAATTTCCTAACATATTACTAGGTTTAAAATACAAAATTCTTAATCACATAAGAACACTCCTTTAGACCAGTTGAATTCAGTTTCAATTCTCTTCCCCACTTCTGCAGCTAGCACTGATCTGTGGTGAAAGATCCTGCTATTTCTTTC
This sequence comes from Sherardia arvensis, assembly GCA_948330725.1. Lineage (NCBI taxonomy): Eukaryota > Viridiplantae > Streptophyta > Magnoliopsida > Gentianales > Rubiaceae > Sherardia > Sherardia arvensis. The sequence continues at coordinate 20,492,049 of OX415235.1, forward strand.
CTCCCAAACATGGTAGAGTGTAGCAACTAGATAAAACAGTTTATGGATTTCACCTGTTCTGCACCATATCAGTAATCTCCTCCTCAGAGTGCTCAGTGAACCAACTGTCTGCAGTCCCAGAGATAACAGAACATCTCTGCAGAATGTGCATCTGGCAAATAGGTGTTGGGCAGTCTCATCTTCCAAGCCACATAGGCAGCATTTTGGTTGCTGCTGCAATATTCTGAATTTTTGAACCCTGTCCACTGTGGCTAATCTCCCTTTTAACATCAGCCATAGGAAGAACCTGTGCTTTAGGAGAAGTTTGGTGTGCCAAACCAGTTTAGCCCAAATATCCTCCTTGTCTGCCCCTTTCAAGATGTTGTATGCAGCAATAATAGAGAATCCTCCACCTTTTCTTGTACAATGTTGCAACTTGTCAATCATTGTGTTTTTCAGCCTTACAAGTAACTTCCATATCCAGCTTTGTCCCTCGGAAACTCTATATGTATTGAAAGGTTTTCCTTTTAGATAAAATGCTTGGAGCCATCTTATCCAAAAGATGTTCTTTTTCTGTTGAATATCCCATACATGTTTGCATAAGGATGCCAGATTCCACAGTGAAGGATCCTTATACCCATGCCACCAAAATTTTTTCCAGTGCAAAGTGAGCTCCATGCTGCTGGTGTGAAATACCTGCTGTTTGGATCTTTCCCCCATAAGAAGGCTCTGCACATCTTCTCCACTTCATCATGAATCTCCTCTGGAATCTTCTATACACTGGACCAGTAGCTTGTTAAACTAAGCAACAAAGTGTTAATCATATGCACATTTCCAGCATGAGACAGATGTCTGTTTCTCCAGCTAGCAATCTTGGCTCTGATCTTATCCAGCAAATTAGCACAGGTCACCTTATCCATCTGCATGTTGAGAGAGGCAGTCCCAAATATTTCAGAGGGAGCTCACCCCTTGAAACATTTAGAACTGAGGTCAATAGGTCCTTTTCTCCTTCATCCATCACAGAGAAGAAAGCCACTGTTTTCTTTTCATTGATTCCAAGCCCAGTTGTGTTTCTGAACTCCTCCAAACAGTTCTTGATGACCCTCATAGATTGAGAAGTTGCACCACAGAATATTAGCAAATCATCAGCAAAAATAAGGCTGTGAATACCAACCTTCCCACATCTCTGATGATACTTGATGTTACGATACCTATTCCTACTCGAGATAGGCATTGGATGACCTACGTTAGATATAATACCCAATCTTATTATAATAGGAAGTTATTTACTTTTCTTTTTCTTGTTTAGAAAGTTATTAGTTTTCCCTTTTCTTATTTAGAAAGTTATTCATAGAGAAGTCTATATAAACTGATGTTTAGACTCCTATTTTATTATTCAATCAATCAATTCATTCAATAACATTGTTTCTTCCGATTCAATAAAGGTTGTTTAGATCACAAAAGTCAAAAGATCTTATCTCTATTGAGCCTTGAAGAATCAAGTCTCATCATTTGGTATCAGAGCACGGTTACTATATATATAAAAAATCACGAAATTTTTTTCTTCTATTCGCCATGACGGTCAAGAGTATGGAAGAAACTGTCAAGCAGCAACAGGAACAACTGGAGTTACTCATCGCGGAAGTTGCTGCAACAAAGAATAGAGTTGATTTCCAATTGGACGAGTTCAAGCAGCACTTGGATTAAAAATCTGATGCCCAATTTGCGAAACTTGTTTCTCTTCTCGAGCAGCATAAGGGTGTCCAGCCTAGATCGTCCAAGTCTGATGATTCGGAGAATTCACGTCCATCTTTCCAACGGTATGAACGTCTCACTTTTCCAAAATTTGAAGGGATTGAACCTGCAAATTGGATCTTTCAAGCCGAACAATACTTTAGTCTAAATGACATTCCCGACGACAAGCGTGTTGGTCTTGCTTCTCTTCATCTTTGTGGAGATTCTGTATTTTGGTATCGCCACTTTGAACAAACATTAGGAGGCTTAACCTGGACCAAATTCTCGACTTCTCTTTGTCAGCGATTTGGTTCTCTTGAGTATAGGGATTCCATGGCTTCTCTATCTAAGCTTACTCGGGATGGTTCAGTCAAGTCTAATATAAATAAATTTGAGGCTTTGTTGAACTTAACCCACATGTTGGTTGATGATCAGCTTCGCGTGAGCATGTTTTTGTCTGGACTACGACCTGATATTCAGGCAGGAGTTCGACTTTTGCATCCACTCAGTCTAACTCAAGATTTCAGTATGGCAATGGATCAGGAAGATGTGATTATTGCCACCAGACAATACACTTCTTCAATCGGAAGTTTTCGTTATTCTTCGGGAAATACTGAACCTACTTTGGCTAATATTAGTCCTCAACATGTTCTAGCTAATCCACCGATTCTTGCTGGTGTCAAACGTCTCTCTTTAGCCGACCAACAGATTCGCAAGGATAGAGGTCTTTGTTTTAACTGTGATGAACTTTATAAACCCTGCCATAAATGTGCTGTGCGATTACTTTTGTTGGATGGTGAGGATATGCATAATCCTTTTACGGAGCCTACGCAGTCAGACTCGGGCTCGCATGTATCCTATTACGCGTTAACCGGTATCACAGGGTCTCAACAATTACGTGTTGCAGCTCAGTGAGAGAATTCAAACCTTTCTGTTTTGGTGGATTCTGGTTCCACCCATAATTTCATTACTCCGGCAGCTGTTTGCAAGTGTGGCTTGCCTGTTCTTTGTCAATCAGAGACGCGTGTGATGGTTGGTGATGGGGGTTTTCTTTCCACATTAGGTATTTGTTCTAATGTGTCTCTCCGCATTCAAGACTATCCTTTTACTGCGGATTTATATATATTGGATGTCAAGGGTTGTGATTTGGTGTTAGGGACTCAATGGCTGCGTTCTTTAGGACCTTTCTGGTCGGATTATGACAAACTTGTCCTTCAGTTTGAACGCCTGGGTACTACTTACACCATTTATGGGAATGATTCCACGTTGGCTCATATTTCCGCAACTACTAAGAATAGTGCCGTCACTTCTGGGCCTATTCCTCCGACTATTACGGCATCACGAGAATTTTTGGGCCTTTCAGGGTGTTCTCAAAAGTTTGTGAAGGATTATGGTTTGATCACAACATCACTGCCTAAATTCAGTGGGAAGGTTCCTCTCAGGATGAGAATACTTGGGAGGATACTGCGAAGTTACTGGGGCGTTTTCCTTTCTTCAAAGCTTGTGGACAAGCCTTCATTCAAGGGCGCGGGGATGTTACGATACCTATTCCTACTCGAGATAGGCATTGGATGACCTACGTTAGATATAATACCCAATCTTATTATAATAGGAAGTTATTTACTTTTCCTTTTCTTGTTTAGAAAGTTATTAGTTTTCCCTTTTCTTATTTAGAAAGTTATTCATAGAGAAGTCTATATGAACTGATGTTTAGACTCCTATTTTATTATTCAATCAATCAATTCATTCAATAACATTGTTTCTTCCGATTCAATAAAGGTTGCTTAGATCACAAAGTCAAAAGATCTTATCTCTATTGAGCCTTGAAGAATCAAGTCTCATCATACTTGATTTTCTTGGATAAGTAGTTGAATTCCAGCATTCTAGTCAAATACTCCATTCCAATGACAAACAATAGTGGTGAGAGATGGTCACCTTGCTTGACTCCCTTTTTGCCTTTGAAAGGAGCAGTGTAACCTCCATTAATTGAAATGCAGAAAGAGGATGTAAGTACATACTTCTGGAGCCATGTCATGAACAAACCTGGGAACTTCAGAGCTGCAAGCCAAGCAAATAGAAAATCCCAGCTAAGATTATCAAATGCTTTTCTGATGTCAATTTGTAGCAAGCAGCTTGGCCTCATTGTGCTGTTGTTATACTTTTGGATGAGCTCCTGTGTAAGAAGTACATTATGTGCAATTTGCCTCCCTTTTACAAATGCTCCTTGGTTTAGACTAACCACTGAAGGCAGAACCACTCCAAGTCTTGTGCACAGGATCTTAGCAACCATCTTGTATAGTACTGAGTAGCATGCAATAGGTCTAAGGTCACTGGCTGTTTGTGGCAAGGGGCACTTAGGGATTAAAGCAAGTACTGCTTGGCTAAAGTCAGTTGGCATACTGTCCCCAGTAAAGAAACCTTGTACTGCCCTAATGATTCCAGGGCCAGTTACTCCCCATGTCTTCTTGAAAAATTGGCTGGTGAACCCATCTTGACCAGGGCTCTTTGATGAACCAATACTCTGTAGTGCAGCATATATCTCCTCTGAAGTGACTCCCTGAATGAGTGAGGCTTGTTGGCTGACTGATAGTGTACCTCCCATCTTCACATACTCCTTGTTTAATTTCATGGTAGCTTTACTAGTTTCTCCAAGCTGCTGTTTGAAAAAATCTAGTAAGTGCTGTTCAATGGCTTCCCTTCCTTCTATCAATTTGACACCATCAGAGAGACACAAGAGTTGATTGTGGTACTGCCTAGCTTTCAATAGTGAGTAGAACATTTTAGTAGGCATGTCTCCCTCCTTGATCCAGTTTACTTTTGCTCTTTGCTTCAGGAACTTGAATTCTGCTTCAGCATAAAACTCCAAAAGCCCCCTTTTGTCCCTTTCCAGTTGCTGTTGCTCCTGTGAGGTGAGGTCTTTGCTGAGTTCAGTGACAGCCTGCTCCCAATCCTCCCTTTCCAAAGTTGTCCTTTTTTCAATCTCTGAGAACTGCCTTCTATTCAAGCACAGAAGAGGTGACCGAATGTCCCTTAATTACTGGAAAAGGTCTGCCATTGTCTGCACAGCTCTGTCCTCCCAGACAACCTTAACAATATCCTGAAATAGTGGGGATGAACTCCACATATTAAAGAATTTGAAAGGTTTTGGGGCTTGCCTCTCTTTTTTCCTGAATTGAATCACTTGTGGAAAGTAATCTGAAATCTCAATAGTGTTAACCAAGCACAAAGTTTCTGGGAAATTGGAGATCCAGGCATGATTGACAAGGGATCTATCAATCCTACTAAAAATCCTCTCTCCTGTTGCCCTTTTGTTCTCCCAAGTGTAACTAGGGCCAACAGTTTTAAGTTCCAGCAGCTGTAAATCTTGCACGCATTCCTGGAAGTCTGTTACCTCCTTTGTTTGAACTGGGGTCCCCCCTTGCCTATCCTCCAGATGTAAAGGGGCATTGAAGTCCCCCGTGATTAACCATGGGTGAGGGTCATGGTCCAGCCTTCTCAGTTGAGTCCACAGTGGTCCCCTATCCTCAATGGTATGGTAACCATACACAAAAGTGACAAAACACTCTTGTTTCAGTGCCTTTATGAAGCAGTGTACATCCGGCCATTGTTCATTATTCACAGCTGCAATGACATCATAAGCATCTGGCCTCCATCCCATCCAGAGCCTGCCCTTATCTATGACATCATTGGTAGATATCCATTTCCATCCCATGTTGCTATAATCTTCCCAAACCAGCTGTTCTCTTGCTTTTTTCACCTTAGTCTCCATAAAGCCAACTAAACCAAATATAGAAGTTGTACAAACTGTTTTAATTTTTTGTTGCTTTTCTTTCCTATTTACACCCCTGATGTTCCATGCCAGGATATTGTTACTCATTAGGAGGATCTGCTAGAGCAAGGTATCTCCCTCTAGAGCTTTCACCCCTCATTTCCTCCACTGGTTTTTTCCCTAGTCTGTGAGCAATGTTAGTCACTGCTTCAAAACCTTCTTCATCCAGATTGGTCCTTTCTGGTGCTTGTTTCACTTTGTCATTCTTTGCAGCTGGCCTCAGTGGTTGGGGGTTTTTGGGGGTGTTCGTTACTAATCATTATATTGTATTGTTGATGCACGGATATTTATATTTAAAAATTATTATTATAATTATATATTATAATAATATTATTATATGTGTGTAAGAATTTCGTAGGATTTGAAAAATATTTAATTATAAACTTTTGTGTATACCCATTAATTATTTGATGAACATCGTCGTAATTTTTTAAATATTTTAAATTACCCTTTCTGTAGTCATATTTGATCACGGGATTTGACAATTGATTAATATGTTGACAATTAATTATAAAATGTTTGTCTTATATTTATCATATATAAAAAGACATGCATTTTCAACAAAACTTACCTCCCTATCTGACATGTGGCGTGACATATCATCTGCCAACTCATCTCCACCTCAACCTCTTGGCCTTACCCAATTATTTCTAGACCTCTCATCTACCGAAGCAATCTTTTAGTTGAAACTCCTCATCTTCATCTTCAAAAAAAATCTCTCTAATTAATCAGTTTTCTAATTTCACATTATTATTCACATTTTCTTCCTCTTCTTCAGTTTCTTTTCCTTTCTTTCCATTTAATTATTTCTCCTTTCATATATCAAGTTGCACTGAGCTGTACAATCTGAGTTAGTATGACCAATTTTTGCGCTCACGACATTGAGTTTGTTGTAAATACTAGCATATTTTCTAATTTTTTTGTGTATTTTCTAATGTGCTATCTTTATTTTTATCTCAAACACTTTCAATTTTTATCTTTACTTTTATTTTCACTTTCACCTCCTCGGCTCCCTCCTCTTCTATCTTCTTCTATTCAATAAAGGTCATTATTAATCATTTTGATTTCGAAGCTGTATAGTACTCCTTCGACTCCTTCCAGTTTCATATCAGTTACTATTAAAATCACACTCCAATTGGTCAATTACTGCCTAAAATACTGAAATGTGGCATCGCAACTCACCTTACACATTATTTACATCCCATTCATATTATTCCAACTCATTAGCTCTTATAATTTATTTGTATCAAAAACCATTTCATTTTCTAACCTGATGAACATAGGCATACAAAACACATCCGCACCCCTTCTTCTTATTTACTTTCACTTTCCTTTGTTTCATTATTAATCTCATTATTTTCCCATCATTATTCTCATATTTACTACTTCTTCAGTTTCTATGGTTCATCTTCCATTTTTTAAATTTTATTAGTCTCTTCTTCTTCCCTTTTCAGTTTTTTTGATGCTATAAAGCCCCACACAACTCTTCTTGAAAATTGGAACGAGAGATGTATCAATCTTGAGTATCATGTCTCCATTCTTTTTGATATTTCTTTGTAAAGCAACAACTTTTGTTCATTTCATCAATTAGATGACGCTTCAGGCTACTGATTTGTTATTTTCCCTCCACGAGTGCTTGATGTGCATGATCATGATTTCATTCATAGAATGGTTGTTTCATTTTTCAATTTTTATAGTGTTAAAGGTCATGTTTGTAATTATGGTGTTCGGTCAATTCCATGGCCCATATTTTGGACGGATCAAGAAATTAATAGGGATACTATAATTTTCCTTTGATAAATGATGTACAAACATTCATCCAAATTTCTAAGAGGTACATATTCCTCTCAAATTTTAGAGACGTGTTAGTTGTAAAGTTTATATATTATAATTATATAGGTAAACTATTTGTATATTCATGTCACGAGCCACGAGATCGGAGTGTATGATTGTAGAAGAAACTGAAGAATAAAAATGTTGTCGTGTGTAAGGATAGTGAATTCTTCTAAAGGCTCCATATAAAATTCATTATAACCTTATACATCTCTTGCAGTAAATCAATATTGCATATATTGTTTATTGATAGATCTTCTTGATCAGCATTCACCGTTTAGTAATTTAGTTAGTAATATGGCAAAAAAAAAGTACCACTTTTTTCCATCTTTTATTAACAATCTAAGTAAATTGAGAATACACAATTCTTATACTTTTATGAGATATAAACAGGTTTAACCAGATTCGTTATGCCTAGGAAAAGAACTAGAATATTGAAGGAAAAATAATAATTTTAATTTTCATACAATGGTATAACTAATAACAATATGTAAAAGAAGTTAAAGTGTGCCTTGTTGATATAGATGTCTAAAATGATTTTACTTTGTTAAAAGTACGCGGATTTATCATTTTATTTCTTATTTTCTAAGCAAAATCGAAGTTCCAGTGTTCACCATTTTTTCAATGTATTAAAACCACATCATGGTAGGGTGATTTATTGGGCTCACCTCACTACACATATATATTGGCTAAATAGCCATATTATCCATATAAACCCCCATAGTTGGCCATCTAAATTGTCTTTTTATTATTTTAAAAAATATAAATTGTCTTTGTTAATGGATTAGTACGGAAATTTAAAGAAACACATGTTATATATATATATATATATATATAAATTTGTGTAAGTTTAATTTATCGCCTATTTTTATAATGAATGATAACGAGTGAAGACATGCTCAATTAGTCACAACAATTTAAAAACGTAGTTGAACTCTAAAAGTATAATATGTTTCAATAAGTAAATAAAAACTTTCAAAATTTTCTCACATTGTTTTCAATTAAATAAAAATTATTATCAACGAAACTTTTTTGAACCTACTATGCCGATTTTTGTAACCATGTCTATGAATAGTAATTGGGCAATGTCGCGCCTTGCGCGACCTGCCATGCTAGTAGATGTATGTGATATAAAAGTATACTCCATTTGAATTTGATGATAATCATTTTTAATAGTTAGATGATATATCCTAAAGGGAACTAGAATAGTTATTGCTCCGGTCAATAAATAAATAAATTAAAAGAGAATTAAAGAGGGTGAAACTAAGTAGTTTTGACTAAAACCGCCATATAACCACCACAAGTTCACCATATTCCGGCGCCTACCATTTTTATATATTCCTTTTTTTGTTTCTTTTAGTTAATCTACGAACTCTCCTCGGATATAATCAACACACATACCTCTGATCAGCACATATATCAATCATCCGTAATTTATGGTATATAATATATATGTGTGTGTGTTTTATTCTTCACAGCACGCGGCTGTATAGCTAGACTCGGCATAATTTTCTATAATTATCATTAAGTGTATTTATATTTTTGGTATTAGAATATTTAATTGGACGTCAAAACAATATCGTTCGGTTTTAGGTTAGAGTATATATAACCTATGAATCTCTGCCTCACCATCTTTCTATGGCCACGCTTCTAGGTTTCAGCGATTAAACCTATTATATTAAACCTAGGTATTCATATGCTTCGGGAGCGTGGGCTGCTTCGATGTCGCACAATTGAAGGAGATCGTCATCGCAATTGAGAATAGTGGGTTCAGATTCTCTGGTCGATGCAGAACCTGTCGAGGAAGCAAGAAGCCCTAGCGATGCCGAGCGAGTGAGTGTCGATGACCAAAATGAAAAGCTTTCCGACGACTTTATTCTCCCTACAGAAAGGCAGCCCAGCTGCAAACTTAGCAGCTTCCGTGAAAGCAAAAAGAGTGAGCTGAGATCCTCCGTCGTCGGAAATGTAAACGGAGAGCTTTTCCATGGGATAATCATAAGACATGATCGACAGAGCCATGTTCACACATTTATAGTCGGTTCCTTGTAGGAATCCGCAGTACAGATGAATACATCCATGGATGGAATTTCGCCGGCCATCTTTAGGTTTTCCAGGAAGACTTGCCGGCAAACGAGCCGCAGCCGGAAAGCCTGGCTGGTGATCCACATGAACCCTAGAGTGAGATTTGATGTATGGCAGACACCAACACTTCGACGATGAACCTTGCTCACGAACTGACCTGCAAAACAAAGCCTCGGGTGTCCCGATGATAGACACTCCGACGCTCAAGTTAGTATGAGGCGTAAGGCCAATAGTATGTAGTATGAGATCAGATAGAGAGGTCTACCAAACCTTTGGGTATTTATATGGCTACAATCCGTAGATCACCAAGATATGTATTTATGGTAGGAATACAACTCTTATGGGAATAGTAGTTGTATTACCATACATAGAGGAAGTATATTTCGGTCATGGTTGTATTACCATCTTTGGGAGAATGTATATTCCTTGTAGAACATTCATAATATACGCATTCCTTGTAAGGATTAGGATTGATGGACCTGTGGATCCATCCTCCGCGTATCTCGAGCCCACGACCCTTCTCGGGCCCTGGTCCGAGTATGAATGAGGTCCGTATACGAACCCTGTACTTATCAGTAGCCCCAAGGTAGATCTTCAGAACTTAGAGTGCTCTATCTCGAAGGTTGAAGGAGAGGCTTGCTTCTCGAGGGAAAACCAATAACTCGAGGGAGGGTATCTAGAATGTTAAGCTCGGGGCGTCCTTCAAGGACTATCCTTTCGGGCTTAACCTTCTGAATATCTAGCTTCAAGTTATTTCGTATTCCATCCTAATATTCGGATGGCTGAGATTAGCTTCATTTGAAATCCAGATGTGAGATACACGTGGCGTGCAATCATTGGTAAGTAGAGGCAGTCTGTTCCCCGTCTCTCCAATTGCTTGCATCGGAACCAGAATCGAGATAATTAATCGTCATAAATGTTGTCTGGGTTTGGGTTAAATATCCCAAATCATTCTTCCTGTCTTCCTTATTCACAACTTCTTCTTTCCAAGTTCAGAAAGCGTATCATTGCTTTATCAAATTTCTGAAGCCCCAATCTCTGCTTTCTCAATCATCAGTAAGTGCTATCTTCTTTCTTCGTTTGTTTGTCTGCTTATTTTCTTTTCTTCTGTGTGTGTATTTTCCCCCATACTCTCTGTGATCATGATTAATAGTAGCGAAACAATTTCCGTCCCTCATCATTATGATGGAGAGTATGCAAGTACCCAGGCCGGGGAGAGTAGCTCTCGTGTCTGCCATAGAGCCGAGGTAGCGAGTGGGAAAAAGCCTATTGTTCTGAAGAAGAAATCATCTGAAGAAGAGAAGAGATTAATAGCTATGGCCAGGAGGGCTCAGATAGAGGGGAATAGCCCCATGGTAATGCATGCGGCCATAGGTAGACCATCCATGAATGGTGAAGGTAGTAGTAATGGGTCGATGAAGGAGGATAAAGCTCATGCTGATGCTGCTATCTTTGTTGAAGGTTGTCCCTTTTCGATTCCTCCTGATGCTGATCTCATGTATTTTAGAGGAGATAGGTCTGCAGCAGAGTTAGTAACTCCAACCCGAGGGGTTATATATGGGAGATTTTTGCAGCATGGGCTAGCATTTCCATTTCCCCCATTGTTGAGTAGATTTTTTCAGTGGTATAAGGTGCATCCAGGTCAACTGCATGTTGATGTTGTAATAATCATAATGGCACTGATAACCTGGTGTGCTTATAAAGGTTATAAACCTAGGCTCGCTATGTTGCGGACCTTATATAAGGTGTCTGTTGTTAAACAACTTGTAACTTTAACTATCCGAGATAAGTCCATGGGTCGGGCCTTTGTACTTCCTCGACAGAATGTTGGATGGGAAAAGGTGAAACTAACCTTTGACCGAACCCAGTATGAGGTACCCCCATGGAACAATGATCTCCAAAATGAAGACTGGGAAGATGTTATGACCTCGGACAGGTTGATGGGTAAAGCCGAGGAGTTAATAAGGGAGAGGATCAAACTTAGGAATGGCAAGTTTGTTTCAGGAGATCCCCAAATGGGTTGGTAGTGGCCTGTTGAGACGTATCAGTGGCTATATCAAATGCCTGGCCGAACTCTTCAAAATGGCAGCTACTTGAGGTTGTCTCATTTCGACCAGCCAGATGGTGTAGATATTGAATGGTATGAAATCATTCTATCCATGGAGTAGGATCCCATTGGTTCAGCTAAGACGCTTCGTGCTTCTAGAGCAATAGGAGAGAGAACAGCTTGGGAGGAGATGTCCGAGAGAGATGTGGATAGGGAAATTACTGGACTTATGCCTGATGCTCGTCGTCGGTTTAAGAGATTGGTCCAAGGACCTAGAATTACTCCAGTAGAAGCTGGGGGTCAGCAGGAGACAGTGTCCATTCGTACAAGTTTCCCAAGATCCATCAGATGAAGAGGAGGATAAGAGTTCAGCTCTAGTAAGGTGTTCGAGAAGGGAGATATCTTGGACTTCTGTATCTTCGCTCACCATGTCTAGTAGGACTGAGAATGAAGGATCTTTTACTTCTGTAGTAGTCTCTGATACACTGCATGAGGGTATCTTTTCTATGTTGTGTATGACATTGTCGTTCATATTATATCATATTTCTTGATGCTAACTCCGTTCCTTCTACGTGCAGTGGGCGTTTCTCAGACCGACAAGGCATTGGATATGTTGGTTCAGATGGTTAAGTCAAGGAAGCAGAAGGATCACCATGACAAGAAGAGGGACGCTGAAGCCTCAGGGAATTCCACAGGCGCTTCCACCAAGTCTCCCAAAAGGGCTAGGATTGAGCTCGAACCGTTGGGGGGTTCGAGAAGTACATTATGCCTCCTTCTCCAGAAGCCAGGACCGAGATTATTCCAGAATGTCCTGAAGTAAACCAGGTATGCTTAACTTAGATCATAACTTGACAACATATGTCATTATCTAATGGTCTTGCTCTTCTTCCACAGTCTCTGAATCATATGAAACACTTGTATGGTTCTGTTAAGACGTTGTACTGTCATTGTCAAGAGCGGGAGGCTGAATTGGAGCTATTGAAGGAGCAGATGGCCAGAAAAACTAGTGGGCCTTCCGAAATGATGAAGCGTCTCCAAGATGAGATGGCCCAAGAGAAGGCGAAAAGAGAGACCTTTGAAGCGGAAGTCATGTCCTTGAAGAAGGAGAAGAGGTTGACGGATAACTCCTTTCAAGAGTTGAAGAGGAAGATGGCCGCAGTGGAGGCAGAAAAGAACTGATATACTAATCCCGATTGCCAGAGGTAGCTGGTTCGGTTGATAATGGACTTCTGCTTGAACTTCCCTGAAATGGAGGCCCATCGCCAAGAGTATGGCGAGTTTTATCATAAATCCGAGCTTCCGAAAATGTGGGTCTATCTTCAAGAAGTTCTTAGTGAAGAAGGTCAGGGATTGTTGGCTCCTGCTTATACTTGGCCAGAGGTGCCAGAAAACCCGGAGAAGTTTCGGGCGAAGTTTCACCGGATTAGGGGGTTCAAGACTAGTTTATTAACTAGTCTGGAATCTTTGGAGAAGGCTTTGACTTTGGAAGAGTTTCAGGAGAGGCTTTGCGGCTTGTATCCTGATTTATCATTCCTGGTGGATAAATCGGCTGCGGTAGCTTCAACTGAGGTCCAGAAAACTCCAAATGGACAGGAGAAGATTGTAACTCCTTAGAGCCTTATCTTTTACTCAGAATTTTTCTCTTTCCACCAGATTTTGGCATTTCATGTATTCTGAATATCCTGCCTTATTCCTGGAATTGATTGGTATTTACCATCCTTTATGTCCAATGTTGCCTTACCGCTTGTGCTGATTTGCAGGTCAAGTATGAGGCTGTCCTTCAGAAGAGCAAGGAGCTGGAGGAAGATTTAGATGATTCCAAGGGCCGCTTTAGCCTCGTGCAAGAAGGATGTGATAGTCTTCATGGTGGACTAAAGATAGCTTTGGAGCGGAGAGCTGAGCTGAATAAGCAGCTGAGTGATCATCAGCAGAAATACAAGACTCTCGATGATAATTATGGCAAGTAACTGAATGCCAATAAGAACTGTGATCATGAGTGGAGAAAAGCCAGGAGTGAGCTAATGGAACTCAAGGGCGAGGGTCATGAGAAGGATCTTCGTATCTCTACCCTTCAGAGCGAAAACATCGACGTGAATCATAAGATTGTCACTGCCATAGATGATTTGAGGATATGCCAGGCCGAGTTGAATGCTTGAAGATTCCAAATAAAGGAACTAGAAGCTCAAGGTGTGTTTGTCACGCCTTTAGTACCTTTAAGGAGAGAGATAGGTGGGCCCTCTTCAACCCCTAATTCAGGTCCATTGGTGAGGCCTTGTGTCTGAGGTGAGGCATTGCATGATCATAGGTGCTCCTCCTAGATTTTTAGTACACCACGGGCCAACTGGCATTACCCGGTCCTCCACTTGGAAGGTTTGGTGGCGTCTTTTGTGCCATAATGCAGTCATCTCGTTGTAGGCCTCTTCCTCAAAGTGAAACACCAGGGGTTGTTCGAGATCAGGATCGGGGACAAGATCTCCTAGGATAGTGTTGACGGTCGAGATGTTGCTCACTTTTCTGGCGTCACGGATAGCCGTGATCATGCAAGAACGCGCCACTCCTTGATCTCCTTTGATGGAAGCTACTCCTTGAGGTGTTGGGAACTTTAGCATCAGATGGTAAGGAGACCATACAGCTTTAGCTTGGCACATCCAAGGTCTGCCAAGAATAATGTTAAAGGGTGTAACGGTGTCTACCACCACAAATGTGCAGTAAAGGGTTAGACTTTTCGCTCCTTCTGCCACTATGACTGGGAGTGTGATTTCTCCAAGAGGTATTACTGGATTTCCGGTGAACCCCGAGATTGGGCCTGTAGGCCTGAGGTCGTCCTTGGTAAATCCTAGCATTTGGAAGTAGTCTTGGAACATCACTTCTACTCCACTCCCGTCATCGACAAAGACTCTCTTTACCAGGGAATCTTGTATTGTTGCAGAGATGATAAGTGGGTCAGAATGGGGCATCATGTTTGGCACGGCATCCGCGTCCGAGAAGATGATGGTTTCTTCGGGGCGGAGCCTCTTGTTGACTAGCTCGGTGTGGGGTATGGCCCGCACACTATCCTTCAGCTTGGTAAGGGAAACTGCTTCTCCCGTATAGCCGTTGATGCCGTTAATAACTCGGTTAGCTCCATTTGGTGGCGGTGGTGGAGGGTCTTGAAAATTGTTGCCCCCACCGCCTTGGTTATTGTTGTTGTTGTTGTTGTTGTTGTTGTTGTTGTTGTTGTTGTTTCGGGAACCATCTTTCTTCTTCTGCCAGGGCTTCCCCCCATACCTCTTCTGGATGCCTTGGTTGTCACCAGCTATTGAAGGTGCAATTTGTTGCACAATCCCTTGTCGGATCAGTTTCTCGATCTCGTTTTTGAGCTGATAGCACTCATCTGTGTCATGCCCCCGATCTCGGTGATATTGGCAGAATTTCGGGGACCTTTAACGCTCGGCTGAATCCTTCATGGCGGGTGGGTCCTTTAAAAGGTGCCTGTGAATGGACAAGATCTCAGCCCGAGATCTAGCTAGAGGAGTTTAGGTTTCGAAGGTTGGTTTGGGTGTGCCCTCAGTTTTCTCGACCTTCGGCATCTTCATCTTAGGTTCCTTTCCCTTATTGTCGAGGTCTCGGGGTCTATTACCCATCACTACATCTGCTTTGCTAGCGTATTTCTCCATGATGGTCTGGAGGTGTTGAATGGTGGTAGGATTTTTTGTTGCCAGCTTCATCCTTAGAGTGTCATCATCCACACTCATGCGATACATGTTTATCAAGAGGATCTCATCTCGATCGTAGCACTCCGTGGCTAAGTCCATGTATCTGTGATTGTGTTCTATCACAGTCTCTCCTTCATGGCGAGCCACGTATCCCAGATCTCCTAGAGACTTCGTGAATTTCTTCTTTTGGAAGAAAGCAAGTAGGAGAAATTCCGCGAAATCCCAGTAGTCAAATAAACTTTTTGGTTTCGTTTGAGTAAACTATGTATGGGTTTTGCCTCAGAGGTAGCTAGGAACGATTTTGCATATCTCCAGCTCATGGAAGTTTCTGGTTTCAAAGGTCTTGAAGAAGACCGAGAGGAATTCCCTGGGGTTGCTGGTGCCATCGTATGTGCGTAGGTGTTCTGGGACCTTCTTGCTGGCATCAAAGGGGAGATTAACGATATGTCGGGAGAAGGGGGAGCGAGCAGACTGTCCTCGAGGTCAGAGAATACACTTAATTTCCTGATCGACCTCATATTTTCCCCGAGTAGGATAGGCTCCGTCCTAGGTGAAAGGCCGATTGGCACTGGTTTGCCATTCGCTTTAGGTTCGCTCCCTCTTCTCGCGCCTGAGTTCTTCCTGGATATTGTTGATGTGCATTCTTCTCACTTCCTCCTTGCTCAGCCCTAAGCCCTCATTAAGGTGATTGGCTGGATCAGAAGGTGGTGGCAAACGTTTCTGATTGTTGTAGGGAGGTAGATTTCGAGATAAATCATCCAAAAATCTTCGCTGCTGGTTGTGATCAGAAGGTGGCGCTGTTCGATCTCTTGGGATAGAGACTCGATTTGGGGCTTCATGTGTCTGGGCACGAATTGGTTGATTTGAGTTTATCAAGGATGCAACGAAGTCAGGATACTGGGAATGTAAATCCCTCATCAGTGCTCGGACATCGTCAGGGATCGTTCTCGGAGGGGTGTCCGAGACAAGGTTGATATAGGGCGGCTCAGAGCCCGGCGGGTTACGTCGTATGGTTTTGTTTAGGGTTTCCCTGAGACGTCTTTGTCTCTCCTCCTCCTGCTGTCTCTCTGCGAGAATTTGTCGATCCTTTGTGCTTGTTCTTCCACGGAAAATATCGAATTAGATCCGCTCTACCCAGAACCATTCTTTCGGTCGAGGCCGTCTGAGTTGTTGATGCGTTCACTGTAGTTCAAGTCAGTACGTATCAAGATTCTCTGACCTGAGTTCGGTACTTCAGATCTGAAGGGGTTCGATCTAGAAGGTGGCACTCCAGATGCAGCAGGATTTGGACCGGAGGAGGGTGCTCCAGATTCGACGGGGTTTGGACCGAGAGAGTTAGGAACGCTGGAGTTTCCTACCCCCACGGTAGAGCCTAGTGGTGGTTCAGAGGTGGAGCGCGTTCGAGATCCTCTGGGTCGACCTCGTCCGCGTCCTTGAGAGGGCTGCTCTGCTTCTGGATTCTCCTCCAGATTTTTCCCTAGTACACGGGCGCTTCGCCTGGGTTGTTCGGCTCAGACATGGCGTGAGAAACTTGTTGAACAGGTGCGCAAGATCAGATCATACACAAAGTTCGGCGACGTCGTCAATAGATGTGGTGTCCCACCGAGCGTGCCAAATTGATGTATGGCAGACACCAACACTTCGACGACAAACCTTGCTCACGAACTTGATTTGTATTCGGGCCTCATTCATACTCGGACCAGGGCCCGAGAAGGGTCGTGGACTCGAGATACGCGGAAGGTGGATCCATAGATCCATCAATCCTAATCCTTATAAGGAATGCGTATATTATGAATGTTCTGCAAGGAATATACATCCTCTTGAAGATGGTAATACAGCCATCCTAGACATGGTAATACAACCATGTCCGAAATATACTTCTATTATACATGGTAATACAACTAATATTCCCATAAGAGTTGTGTTCATACCATAAATACATATCTTGGTGATCCACGGATTGTAGGCATATAAATACCCTAAAGTTTTGGTAGACCTCTCTATCTAATCTCATACTTTACGCCTTAAGCAAATATACTGACTTGAGCGTCGGAGTGTCTATCTCCGGGACACCCTAGGCCTTTGACTTGCAGATCAGTTCGAGAGCCTGGTTCGTCGTCGAAGTGTTGGTGTCCGGCATACATCAATTTGGCACTCCTAGTGGGACCTCTCACACTCATTGACGACGTCGCCGAACCTTGTTTCAGATCTGGTCTAGCGCACCTGAAGAAGCAATTTCCCCAACAACATGTCTGACGCCGAGCAACCCAGACGAAGCGCCCGAGTACTAGGGCAAAATCCGGAGGAGAATCTAGAAGCAGAGCAACCCCCCAAGGACGAGGACGAGGACGAGGACGCGGTCGACCCGGAGGATATCTTTCGCGCTCCACTTCTAAACCACCGTCAGGCTCTACCGTGGGGGCAGGAAACTCCAACGTTCCAAACTCCTTCGGTCCGAATCCTATCGTATCCGGAACACCCCTCACCGGTCTAAATCCTGTTGCATCAGGAGTGCCACCTTCTGGATCGAATCCTGTTGGATCAGAAGCACCGAACTCAGGACAAAGAGTCTCGATCCAGACTGACATGAACTACAGCGAACACGTCAACAACCTAGACGGCCTTGACCAAGAGAATGGGTTTGGATATAACGGACCTGATTCGATCTTTACCGTAGAAGAACAAGCACAAAGAGATCGACAAATCCTCGCAGAAAAACAGCAGGTGGAGGAAAGACAAAGACGTCTTAGGGAAACCTTAAGCCAGACTGTACGAAATAACCCGCCAGGCTCTGAGCCACCTTATATCAACCTTGACTCAGACACCCCTCTGAGAACGATCCCTGAAGATGCCCGAGCGTTGATGAGGAACTTACATGCCCAATATCCTGATTTCGTCGCATCTTTGATAAACTCAAGTCAACAATTCCGTGCACAGACGCATGAAGCCTCCAACCGAGTATCTGTTTCAGGAGCTCAAACTACACCACCTGCTGATTCTACTCAACAGCGGAGACTCATCAATGATTTATCTATGGATCTGCCTCCTTACAATACTCAGGGCAGTCTGCCACCACCTCCTAATCCATCTAATTACCAGGGTGAAGACACAGGATTAAGTAGGGAGGAAGTGCGAAGGATGCGCATCATCAACATTGAAGAAGAACTCAGACGCGAGAAGAGGGAGCGAACTCGAAGCGAATGGCAACATAGGGCCGATCGGCCATACACCCAAGATGGAGCCTACCCTACCCGAGGTAAATACGAAGTCGATCAAGAAATCACACGTATCCTCGGACCCAGAGGACAGTCTGCTCGTTCTCCCTCCTCGCGGCATATTGTGAACCTCCCATTCGATAACCATAAGAAGGTCCCAGAGTACTTACCCACATACGATGGCACTAGCGATCCTAGAGAATTTCTCTCGGTCTTTTTTAAGACTTTGGAAACCAGGAATTTCCACGAATTGGAAATATGCAAGATCGTCCCCAGTTACCTCCGAGGGAAAGCACAAACATAGTTTACTCAGACAAAACCAGAAAGTTTATTCGATTACTGGGATTTTGCCGAGTTCCTTCTCCACGCTTTCTTCCAGAAGAAGAAGTTTACCAAGTCCCTCAGAGATCTGGGGTATGTGGCCCGCCTTGAAGGAGAGACTGTGATAGAACACTATCATAGATACATGGATCTAGCTACCGAATACTATGATCGAGATGAACGCCTCCTGATCAATATGTATCGAATGAGTGTAGATGATGACACTCTGAGGATGAAGCTGGCAACAAAGAATCCAACAACCATTCAACATCTCCAGGCCATCATGGAGAAGTATGCTAGAAAATCAAACTGTAACAGGCAAGAGGCCTCCATACTCCCATCTGGACAAAAGAGAGCCCAAAATGAAGATATTGAAGGTCGAGAAGACGGAAAGCGCCTCCAAACCTACCTTCGAGTCATACACTCCTCTGGCTAGATCTCGAGCTGAGATTTTATCCATTCACATGCACCTTTTAAGGGACCCACATGCCATGAAGGAGTCAGCCGAGCGTCAAAGGTCCCGAAAATTCTGCCAATATCACCGAGATCGGGGGCATGACACGGAGGAGTGCTATCAGCTCAAGAATGAGATCGATAAGCTAATTCGTCAAGGAATTGTGCAACAAATCGCACCTTCGATAGCCGGCGATAACCAGGGTACCCAGAAGAGATATGGGGGAAAACCCTGGCAGAAGAAGAAGGATGGCTCCCGCAACAATAACAACAACAACCAGGGCGGCGGAGGCAACAATCCTCAAGATCCTCCTCCACCACCGCCAAATGGAGCCAACCGGGTCATCAACGGCATCAATGGCTATACCAGAGAAGCAATTTCCTTGACTAAGCTGAAGGATAGTGTGCGGGCCATACCACATACTGAGCCAGTTAACAAGAGGCTTCGCCCCGAGGAAACCATTACTTTCTCGGACGCGGATGCCGTACCAAATCAGATGCCTCACTCTGATCCTCTTATCATCTCAGCAACCGTACAAGATACTCTGGTAAAAAGAGTCTTCATAGACGATGGGAGTGGAGTGGAAGTAATGTTCCAAGATTGCTTCCAGAAACTAGGATTTACCAAGGACGACCTCAAACCTACGGGTCGATCTCGGGGTTCACAGGAAATGCAGTAATACCTCTCGGGAAAATCACTCTCCCAGTCACAGTAGCAGATGGAGCGAAGAGCTTAACCCTATACTGCACATTCGTGGTAGTCGACACCGTCACACCTTTTAACATTATCCTTGGCAGACCTTGGATGTGCCAAGCTAAAGCCGTATGGTCTCCCTACCATCTGATGCTGAAGTTTCCAACACCACAAGGAGTAGTTTCAATCAAAGGAGATCAAGGAGTGGCGCGTTCTTGCATGATCACGGCCATTCGTGATGCCAGAAAAGTAAGCAACATCTCGGCCATCAACACTATCTTAAGAGATCTGGTCCCTGATCCTAATCTCGAAAAACCTATGGTGTTCCATTTCGAAGAAGAGGCCTACAACGAGATGACTACGCTATGGCATAAACGCCGCCACCAAACCTTCCAAGTGGGGGAACTGGTAATGCCAGTTTGCCCGTGGTGCACCAACAAGCTAGGAGGAGCGCTGGAGCCAAAGACCAAATGACCATACAAAATCTCCGCAGCATAATCCGGTGGATTCTACCTCTTGCAAACACGCGAAGGAGAGCACTTGGACCCTGTCATTATGGCGCCCTTCCTACGCAGGTACCTCGGAGCTAAAACCAAGTAGACCTTCTCCATATAAGGAGAAACTACTTCAATAAGGCCTACGGGCCAAGCTTCCTTTCTTTTCATATTTTTACCTTTTTATACCCGAGCTCCCAAACTCGGGGTTGTCTTTTATAATTTTACCGAACTCTCAGGTTCGAAGAATGCAATTTCCTTTTGATATATATCTTCTATTTTATTTTGAAGCAGTCCATACTCTCTAAATACAAAGAGAAACTATGCCTCACAAAGCATAAGTAACGACTGCTGCCTAAGATCCATACGCTTATAAGTGTATGATTGGTGCTTATCTAATATGAGTTGTTTAGACTACGTGTCCGAACTACAATCATCTTAGGCCAAAATAAAATAATATACTTATAAAAAGTATATGGTCAAAGACCAACACGATACGGGTCATACAAACTCACAAAGTTTGGAACTCGACTCTCCCCGTGATATTCCTATTAAGGTACACATCACTATTTACTAAGGCTATTCATAAGCCTAAAGAGTCAATCTTCTCAAGGATTGCAATATAAAGACCTTTATAAAGGCAAAATAAAAAAGTGTTATTACATGACAAAACTTCTTACACCTCGTGAAGGTCTTTAAATACAGGGGTACGACCCCGACCGCGAGAAGAAGTAGAGGCACGACCTCGACCACTTTGGAGGCCACGGCCCCAGTTACTTTCCTCTGCCACCCTCATCAACTGAGAGGGCGTAGGGGATCCACTTCTATTTCCTATAATTACAGGTCGAGCATGAGAGTCAATTGAGCCACGATCTCTAGGAGTAGGTATCACCTCTCTGCCCCTTCCACATGGGATCCCTCGAGATACACCCTCTTGGACATGAGACCTTATCAACGGTCCTGAATATGGGACATAAGAAGGTCCACCTATCTCCCTCCTTGAAGATCCTGAAGGTATGACAAACACACCTTGAGCTTCTAGTTCCTTTATTTGGAAGCGTTCAGCTCGGCCTATCACATCCTCAACTCATCTATCCTGGAAGCAATCTTGTGATTCACAGTGATATTTTCATCTCAGAGGGTAGAAATACGAAGATCCTTCTCGTGACTTTCACCCTTGACCTTCATTAAGTCACTCCTGACTTTCCTCCATTCTTGGTCATACTCTTTATTGGTGGCTAAGACCTTGCTGTGCGCTTCTTCTAGGTCCTTATACCACTTCTGAAGATCGCTCAATTGCTGATTCAGTTCGGCTCTCTGCTCCAAAGATATCTTCAGCCCGCCACGAAGACTCTCACATTCTTCCCGCATGATGCTAAAACAGTTCTTGGAGTCATCCAAATCTTCCTCCAGTTTCTTGCTCTTCTGAAGGACAGCTTCATACTTGACCTGCAAATCAGTACAAGCAGCAGAGCAACACTGGACATAAAGGAAGGTAAAGACCAATTAATTCAAGAGATAAAGCATATGTTCAGAATTCATGAAACACCAAGATCTGGCGGAAAGGGAAAATTTTTGAGTAAAAGACAAGGCTCTAAGGAGTTACAATCTTTTCCTGCCCATCGAAAGTCTTCGGGTCCTCAATTGAAGCCTTCGCAGCCGGCTTCCCCACCAGGAATGACAGCTTAGGATACAAACTGCACAGCTTGTCCTGGAACTCCTCAAAAGTTAATGCCTTCTTCAAGGATTCCAAGCTAGTCAGTAGACTAGTCTCAAACCCCCCAATCTGGCTAAACTTCGCCCGAAACTCCTTCAAAACTTCCGGTACTTCCGGCCAAGTGTAGGCAGGGGCCAGACATCCTTGAACCTCTTCGTTGAGGAATCCCTTCAGATGAACCCACATCTCCGAGAGCTCAAACTTATGATAAAAGTCACCATACTCTTGGCGGTGAGCCTCCATCTCTGGACAGTTGAGGCAGAAATATATTATCAACCGAACTAGCCGCCTCTGGCTAATTGGATCAGCATACTGGTCTCTCTCAGCTTCCACCAAAGCCATGTTCCTTTGCAGATCTAAGAAGGAACCATCAGACGGCCTTTTTGCCTTCTTCAAGGCTTGGTTCTCCTCTTCCAAGGCCTTTATTTTGGCCTTATCCTGAGCCATCTCATTCTGGAGGTGCTTCAGCATATCGAAAGGTTCCTTAGACCTCTTGGATATCTCCTCCTTCATCAGTTCAAGCTCAGACGTCTGCCCTTGAGAACGGTCATACAATGTCCGAATGGAGTTGTACATATACTTTATTTGACTCACAGACTGTGAAAAAAGATAAAAACAGTTAGCTAACTACACAGCTAATTCTATTGAGAGCTAACCCGATCATACCTGGCTAATCTCAGGACAGCCTGGTACCACCTCGACCAGAGCCTCGGAAGGAGGATGTGACACATACTTCTCGAACTCCTCCAATGGCCCGAGTTCGAGCCTTAGTTTCTTTGAAGACTTGTCCGTAGAGCTCCCTGAGGCCTCGAGATCCCTCTTCTTCTCATTACAATTCAACGGCCCTCTCGATTCAGCTATCCGAGCAAACAAATTTTCTGTCCTGTTCGCCCTAGAAACACCCACTGCATATAAAAGGAAGGGAGTCAGCATAAGAAGCGATTGGCACATTGTGGACGAGAATAAAATAAACAAGAAGAAATACCCTCTTGCAACGCATCCGAATCTACTATCGGAGTTATCATCATGACCTCATCAAAATTATCAATCATGGTTGGGAGGACACTAGAAGTCCGAGACACCTCCTTTCTCGGACATCGAACTAGGGCTGAACCCTCATCCTCTTCCTCATCTGATGGATCTAAGGCTATAGGAACAAATAAGCAATTTGTCTCCTCAATCACCTTAAGCTGTGATTTAATCTTTTTGGGTCCTTGAACCAGCCTTTTGACCGACGCCCACGTCGAGCATCTTTCATCAGACCCGAGATTTCCTTATTTACCTCTTTCTCGGATACCTCATCTCGAGCAGTTCTCTCTTCTAACGCCCTAGAAGCCTACAACGCCTTAGCTGCACCAACTGGATCCTGCTCCATAGACAGAAGGGTTTCATACCAATCCATCTCAACACCTTTTGGCTGATCAAAATGTGTCAATTTCAATAAGCTGCAATTTTGAAGAGTCCGGCCGGACAATTGGTTCAACCAGTCATACGTCTCAATAGGCCACTGCCAACCCATCTGATGATCTCCTGATACAAACTTACCCTCTCTAAGTTTGAACTTATCTCTCACCAACTCCTCAGCTATATTTAGCAGTTTACGGGAGGACTCCACTTCATGCCAGATCTCATTTTTGACCTCTTTGTTCCAATTAGGAACTTCATACTTGGTTCGATCGAAGGTTAGTTTTACCTTATCCCACTTCCCGCAGTTCACAGGAAGTACAAAGAGATTACCTAGAGAGGTATCCCGAGAGGTCAAGGTTACAGTTTGTTTAACAATGGAAACCTTATACAAGGTCCGCAACAAAGGGAGACTGGGACGGTAACCTTTACGAGCACACCAAGTTATTAAGGCCATAATGATTACTATCACATTGGCATGTAACTGCCCTGGATGCACCTTATAATGCTGAAGAAAATCATTCAACAGTGGGGGAAAAGGGAAGGCTAACCCATGCTGCAGAAATCTCCCATATATGACCCCTCGGGTTGGAGTTACTAATTCAACTGCAGACTTGTCTTCTCCAAAGTATATGAGATCAGCATCAGAAAGAATTGAAAAGGGACAACCTTCTGCGAAGATAGCAGCATCAGCGCGTGCTTTATCCTCCTTCAACGACTTTTTACTACTACCTTCGCCATCCATGGATACTATACCTCCGGATGCATGCACTACCATGGGGCTATTTCCCTATATCTGAGCCCTCCTGGCCATTGCCCTCAACCTCTTCTCTTCCTCAGAGGCTTTCTTCAGAATTACAGGTTTTTTCCCACTCGCTACCTCAGCTCTATGGCGGTCAAGGGAGCTACTCTCCTCAGCCTGAGCTTCTACATACTCTCCCTCATCATGATGGGGGACGGAAATTGTTTTACTACCATTACTCATGATTACAGAGAGTATGGGGGGAAATACACACACAAAGATAAAAGGAAAAAACAGACACAAGCAAATGCGCAGAGAAAGAAGATAGCTACTGATGATGGAAGCAGAAAGCAAAAATATGGGGCTTCAGAAATTGATGAAGTACTGATGCGTCTTCTGAACTTGGAAAGGAAAAATTTTCGAATAAGAGAAGACAATGGGAATGATTTGGGAAATTTAATCCAAACCCAGACAGCATTGAAGACGAGCAATTACCTCGATTCTGTTTCCAATGCAACTAATTGGAGAGACGGGGGACAAACCGTCTCTTCTTTCCAATGAAGACACGCCATGTGTATCTACCATCTAGATTTCAAAGGAAGCTAATCTCAGCCGTCCATGTATTTGATGGAATACGAAAGAACTTTAAGCTAGATACTCAGAAGGTTAAGTTCGAGAGGATAGTCCTAGATGGACACCCCAAGCTTAACACCCCGAGTTAGTCTCCCTCGAGTTATTGGTCTTCCCTCGAGAAGCAAGCCTCCCCTTCAACCTTCGAGATGGAGTACTCTATATTCTGAAGATCTACCTTGGGGCTACTGATAAGTCCATGGTTCGTAGCGGGCCTCATTCATACTCGGACCAGGGCCCGAGAAGGGTCGTGGGCTCGAGATACGCGGAAGGTGGATCCATAGGTCCATCAATCCTAATCCTTATAAGGAATGCATATATTATGAATGTTCTGCAAGGAATATACATCCTCTTGATGATGGTAATACAGTCATCCTAAACATGGTAATACAACCATGTCCGAAATATACTTCTATTATACATGGTAATACAACTATTATTCCCATAAGAGTTGCATTCATACCATAAATACATATCTTGGTGATCTACGGATTATAGCCATATAAATACCCTAAAGGTTTGGTAGACCTCTCTATCTAATCTCATACTTTACGCCTTTAGCAAATATACTGACTTGAGCGTCGGAGTGTCTATTCCCGGGACACCCGAGGTCTTTGTCTTGCAGATCAGTTCGAGAGCCTGGTTAGTCGTCGAAGTGTTGGTGTCCGGCATACATCAGAACTGACCTGCAAAACAAAGCCTCGGGTGTCCCGAGGATAGACACTCCAACGCTCAAGTTAGTATGAGGCGTAAGGCGTATGGTATGTAGTATGAGATTAGATAGAGAGGTCTACCAAACCTTTGGGTATTTATATGGCTACAATCCGTAGATCACCAAGATATGTATTTATGGTAGGAATACAACTCTTATGGGAATAGTAGTTGTATTACCACATAGAGGAAGTATATTTCGGTCATGGTTGTATTACCATGGTTAAGATAGCTGTATTACCATCTTTGAGAGGATGTATATTCCTTGTAGAACATTCATAATATACGCATTCCTTGTAAGGATTAGGATTGATGGACTTGTGGATCCATCCTCCGCGTATCTCGAGCCCACGACCCTTCTCGGGCCCTGGTCCGAGTATGAATGAGGTCTGAATACGAACCCTGGACTTATCAAGATCAGTGGCGAACATGGAAATCGATACGAAGAGAGATGAAACAGTGCTGATCATGGTAAGTTTAGTTGCATGGAGATAGAGTAGGGATAGCAGAGCAATGTTGTATACTACTGCGAAAATTTGGTTGAAAACCGTGCGGGACATGGGGTTTATGGAGTGAGTCATAGGACTGCTGGTTTTATGACAAGCTGGATCCATTTCTTTGCAGAGTTTGGGGTAAGTTGATTTGTTCTTAGTTCTCCGCAACAAATTTTATAGTTCTCCGTTGGCTTTCCATTCGTTGCGGAGTTTATAGTTCTCCGTAATACGTGATTGAAATCCCCGAGGATCCACGAGAACAATGATAAAATATGATGGAACGTTCTATAGGATTGGCAACTCTTCTAAAACAATTAAATTTGTGTTATCGAATTTCATTTTTTAGTTTCATTTATGATTTGTCAAGATTACTGTACAGATGTCAAGATTACTTCATTTATGATTTATGATGAAGAGAACTGATGTCAAGATAGAATCCGTGTCAAAATTCACGGCCAAATTCATGCTACTCCGAGTTCCAGGGCCATGGATAGAAAATATGGCCAGTCTAGAATCCGGCAAGAAAGAATTCAGCTGCGATGGCCAATGATCAGTCCGAAGCATCATCATGGAAAGTTCCCTCTTAGGCATTCGATTGGTTAAAGAATAAATAAATCATTTATAATCACGGTTATATCATTTATGATTGATATACTTCATTTATTTTAGAATTATTTAAACTTAAAAGGCAAAATGTTAATTTAGATGATTTATTTCATTATTAAAGAGAACAAAGAGATCAACAAAAAAGAGAGAACATAAAGGTGTATCTCTTTTTTTAGGATAACAAATCAATAATAGATGAAATCAACTATTTTCATACCATCAACGGATAAAAAGATAATCTTTCCTCACAACAGTTTGATATGTTGATAGAATATTTTCGAATATTCTCAGCCGAAAGTAATAGGCATGGATTCAAACACATTTTTACTAAGTTATGTTGAATAAGATATATAATAAATATAAATGTTGAGAATTATAATATAATAAGTCAAAATAGCTGTTACTTAATATGAATGATTTTGTATTTTTTGAATATATAATATGAATGATATTAAGTTAAACTTGATATTTTAATATGATATTTAATTAAAAATATTGATCCACTTAGCTTAATTCAGTCTACCACTTAACGAATTAATTATAAAAAAATTATTTATTCTTAACCATTGAATAGGAAATTGTATTAATTGATGTTAAATGAAATTTTATTTATGTATTTTCCAAATTAATCCCCACAATTCCAAGTTAATCCCCACAGTTCCCTACCAACCCAAAAACGTAAATGTGCCCTTGATTATATACATATATCATATTCAATGCATAAAAACATACCGCGCAACGCGCAGTTCATTATGCTAGTATTACTTAAAAGTTTTAGTAAGATTATTATTTATTTCATTTCTTAATTAATTTATCATAAACGGTTTGGCAAGGATTGCTTTTTTTCATAATTTTTATTTTCTTCTTTTAAGCTATAACCATCTTTGCGTGGTGGGAATTTTACTTGGCTCCCAAAATCAAGAAATGGCAAGTTAGACATCACCACGAGATGGCAAAAATGGGACAAAAACCTCTAGAATCATGATAATGCTTCTCAAAATTCTAATGACTATATTTCCTATATCGCTCTAAACACAAGGTCTATTAGTGAATTACCAAAGCAAAACACGAGGCGGCACCAAGATAGAGAATATAGAAAATCATACAAGAAGGTACATAGACCATAGGTGATCTAATGCATTGCAATAAAGTAACAAGAGCTTCCGGGGCCTCAGTTTCATGAAGGCTCAAATTTTGGAAAGTTTTACTCCAGCTGGTCTGGATGTATAGTTCTACACTACAGAGATGATATCCAAAGCCAGCTCGTAGCCTGATGATATGTCCAGTTTCTTGTCGTCAATGAGAACAAGAAGCAAGAGGAAAAAAGATTAGCAGTATCAGTTTCGTGTATGAGAGATTCTCTCTGTAGGAACCCCTTGGCATCTATTAACACTAATCCTCTCACTTCATTAGGGAGAGAGGACCAGGTATAATCCTGATTGAGTTTGCTAGGTTGTCTTAGTTGGGAGAGTACATCAGCAGCCTGGTTACCCTATCTTATAGTATGCAAGAGCAAATGAGAACCTAACAAAGTAGTGATGTTGTGCAGTAGGATATATAATCTCCAGTGCCATGCAGAAGGTTTGACAATTATTTTAATGGCTTGCAGACATTCTGGTTCAATAAAGAAAGGCTGGAGTCCTAAAGATGTTGAACATATGATTACACTATGTATTGCAAATATTCCAGGTTGAAGGGGTGAAGTTGCATTAACATAAAATTCTTTAGCATGCACATAATCCCCACTTTTATCCATAATTATTAGTGCAATTCCAGCCTTATTTTGGATCCAAGAGGCATCCACACTGACCTTAAAACCTTGACTAGGTTTGGACTAGGGTTGGAAATCAGGTCGGGTTGGCGGGTTAGTGAGTTCGTGTCGAAGGTTGGCGGGTTGGAAATGCTAAACTTAAATCCAACCCAATATATTTCGGGTCACAAAATCTTGACCCAAACCCGACCTAGTAAAAATTCGGGTTACCCAAACCCAACCCGCGAAACCTGTTTATTAATAAGGAGACTGAACATGAGACTGAATTTTAAATCTATACTGATCAAATGATCATGATATATGGAACTAAATCAAGAATTACAAAATTAACTCTCAATTTCATTATAAATTTTTGACACAATCTCTGATTTTGGCATTAGAGCATTTGTTCTTATCCAAAAATGCAATTTCAATAATTTACATAATTACACCTTAAATATATGGGTCAAACGGGTGACCCATTTAACCCACGAGATTCACCTGAACCTAACCCATTTATTTTCGGGTCTTTCGTGTCTAACCCAATATGGACCCATGACGTGTTCTATGTCGACTCAAATCCACTAAATTCGTGTTTGGTTCAAGTCGGATTTTCGTGTCATGTTCCAAAATGCTAGCCCTAGTTTAGACCAAATAATTGGGGTTATATTTGGCTTAGGAGGAATGTATAAAAGAGGTATGCATCCCCATAAAGCCATTTCATAATCTATTGATCTAAAAATATGAGTTGGACTTTTCAGAAGTGATAAGTAGATGGTATTATGGAGCTCTGTAGTCATAGCTGAAATGGCAGGAGGCTTATTCTCATAGTTTTTGTTTATTTCTAGCCTTTCATAAAATCTAGCAAATAAAAATTGGGGCAAAGTGATTTAATTTAGTGTGCAGCTTAGAGAGACCTATTAAAAGGCCCAACATGTGGCTAGTTTATCATCCCACAAATTCCCACAATTAAAATAGGGAGAGCCACATAAATGATGCATATTTTTCCATAATATAACAGATGTGGCACATTCATTGTAGTAATTATGGATTGAATCAATGTTATTGCAGAAGCCGTATTTAGAGGCAAAATGAAAGCCAAACCAAGGTAGTTCATAAGCCTCCACATAAACACTGACAACTTTTTTTGAACACAAGAGGTCCAAACTTTAGACAATACAGGGAGTACATCTGTCTCCCTTCAGTTTTGTGTATGCTAATTTGACAGATTAATTTCCTAGCAAATCCAGCTTCCATATGAGTTTGTCAAGTGTGATAGGGGTAATGGTTACATCATAAAATGTTTAGAGTACAGATGGAGGAAAAAAATGTTTTAAAAGAGCTAGAAGAGCTGATTTGTTAGTAATAAAATTAGCCATAGAATAGTTAAGGTAGTCCTCATTGTCTGGCTCATATATATCTATCAAGGGACCATTGTCTGTCCAATTAGAGTTCCAGAAATTACATGAGCCCTCACCATGGATCACTCTACGGTTAGTTTCTGTAAAAGTGTTTATTATATAGATTCTTTTCCAATTTTGAGACTTCCTAAGTGATAAATGTAATAAAGCAATGAAGCCAGCCCATGGAGCCAAACCTATACGGTATTTCTACCATAGTTTACACAAAAAAGCTTGTACTATGGTGGATAAAGCTCTAATCCCTAAGCCATTCTGTGCCACTAGGTAGCAAACTGAATCCCATTTTTCCAGAATTTTTTAGGACCTGATTCAGTGCTGCCCCAGAAAAAATGGCCAATCTCCTTTCAATCCTTTTTACCACTTGCTTTGTAGGCTCCATGACTGCCCAAATGTGTTCGTGCGGTGAAAGAAGGCAAGATTGATTAAGGCCCTGTCAAGTTCAGTTTAAATTCTGCACATTTCAGTTAAGTTAAGCTGACTTCAGCAGACTTCAGCGAACTTCAGCAGACTTCAGCGGACTTCATCGAATTTCAGCAGACTTTAGCGGATTTCAGCTGCCTTCAGCGGACTTCAGCAGACTTCAGCAGAGTTCAGCGGACTTCAGCTGGCTTCAGCAGACTTCAAAAAACATCCTTGTTTTTACTAAATTGTTTTAAAATAAAATTTCCTACAATTCAAAAACGTGATGAAATACTTTTGATTTGATTTATCAAATGAAGTTACTTGTGAACAAATGTTTCTTCAATATATTTTGTTTTAATTTATCAAATAAAGTTACTTTTAATAGTTATAATTGTAGGAACTATATTTTCTAAATAGAATGAAAATTAAATAACAATAATTAAAAGTAGTAACATGCAAAATCAAATTATACTTGTATCAAAATATTAGAATAAATTAATACAAGTAGTATGCTCCAAATTGAAATAAACAGCAAAGTTTCAATTAGATGGAGTCGCGGCGGACGCTGCCCTTGAAACGATTTAGGCCAACCGGATTGGTCCTCGTTCCTAGGGTAAAACCATCAAGGGTTATGCTAACCTGTAGCAAAACCCCGTACCGGCACACAGCCCGAAGGCAATCTATCACGCAGAACTGACCTGAAGACAGGAGACTCAAGAGCACGAATAGACAGACCCAGACTGATGAACATGAGAAATAATGTGAATGGTGTTTTAGGCATAAGACTGACTCGCGTTGGATTCATCTAAATGGCTCTATGGTTGTTTATATAGTGGTGCTCTATAGGCTGAATTGAATTGGCTGAATTCATTCTCATAAATATGAGAATTTGATTATTGGACGTTATGTATTCACGAGCATAAATATGAGACATTCATAATCATAAAGTACTTTTTGAAAGTGGGCTCTTCAGAAAGTTCTGTAGAAAGTCCAAACTTAATTGGAAGCCTTTCGAACTTTCCAAACTTTAAAATAGACGAATTTAGATTCATCAATTTTTCCAAGTTCAACCAACCAACTTTGAGCATCGATATCTCATTCACCGTTGGTCCGATTTGAGTGCTTAAATAATCAATTTTATAGTACTCGTGGAGGAGAATATAAATATACTCCTCAATTGACCCAAACCATTATGGGTCACACTCAAATCTCAGCCCAAAAGTT
The DNA here is from genome assembly GCA_948330725.1 of Sherardia arvensis. Classification (NCBI taxonomy): domain Eukaryota; kingdom Viridiplantae; phylum Streptophyta; class Magnoliopsida; order Gentianales; family Rubiaceae; genus Sherardia; species Sherardia arvensis. Next base: position 20,523,526 of record OX415235.1, read on the forward strand.
GACGGAATAATTACATTTCACCCCTCTACTTTTCTCACTTCCAACACTAATTTATACTCGAAATTAACAAATTCAACAATAAGGGCCTGTTTAGTACAACTTATCTGAATATTTTCAGTTCAGTTCAGTTTACTTCATTATTTTCAGTTCAATTCATTTTAATTTCTGTTCAATTCAGTTTAGTATTTTTCAACTCAGTTAAGGTCAGTGCATTATACTTTAATTAAAATTAAAAAAAATTATATGTTAATGATTCAGTCCAGTTCAATCAAATTCAGAGAAATTGTAATTTATTTCAATTCAGTTCCCCGAAAATGTAATTTGATGACTTTAAATTTATATTGAAAATTCAGTTCTTTCTTAAAAATATAGTTCAATTCAGTTCAATTCAATTAAATGTAGTTCAATTCAGTTAAGTGTAGTTCAGTTCAGTTCTATTTTTTGTTCTTGAATTTAGGTTTCTCTACCATTAGATAGAGATTTCCATTTGATTTGGTGCAATATTCATTCGATTCAATTCAGTTCATACCAGTTCAGGCGTATTAAACATGCCCTAATTACGAATATGTCCATTAACAAACAAAATAATTATTGCGAAATAATTACTGCGAAACAAAATATTTTATCTTTTTGATTTGTATGATGTGTAATTTCTGAAAAACCATTGTACAAATAAAATAATTACTTTAAAATCTTTATTATTTGATCAAATTTGAAGTTGAATGTTTGAACTCAAATTAATAATAATAATAATATAATATTATTATTATTATTTTATTTTATTGATGGAAAGATTGTATTCATTTCATTCCAAACAAGTGTCTTACAAGTTTTTGCCATCACTCCTGGCCCTAATACATTCACTGTTTAGACAAAGAAAAAGAAGCTAAAAGCTATAAAAGCAAAAAGCATGAAAATCTTTGATCTACAAGTATAATCTAGTTTTGAGATGCCATTAGGTTACTGAAACTATAATAACATACTCCCTCCACCATAGATTGCACTATTTCCACTGTCTTCTCCCTTTGCTGAAACACTCTCTTGTTTCTTTCCATCCATATCTGGTAGAAATAACTCACCAGAATGGAGAATTTCCTCTTGTGCTTCCTGTTTCCTGTCACCTTCAGGAACCTTTTGCAGTCTCTGAAATTTCTTCCTAGGGGCAAGCTCAATGAAGCTTGCAATTTCCTGGCAAAGGGGCAAGTCACAAACAGGTGCTGGACTGTTTCCTGGCTGTTTTCTTCACACATTTTGCATCTGTTTGGCAGGCCAGGTAACATGCCTTTGGATTGCAATCTGGTGATGGTAGATAATCTTTCCCTGAGTAGCATCCATAGGAAGAAGCTATGTTTAGGTAACATCTTAGGACTCCATACCAATTTTGCCCAAATATCTTTCTGTGTCACTCCTTTCAGAACATCATATGCTCTTCTTGTGCAGAATTTACCTTTCTGATTCACACACTCCATCAACTTAGTTCCCATTTTCATTCTCAACTGCACTAGAGATTTCCAGTATCTGGTCATACTAGAATTCTCCAAGTTTGGCTTGTATTCCTCAAAGCTCTTCCCTTTTAAATAGTGTTCTTGCAACCATTTGATCCACAATACATCCTTTTTTAGAGTGATGTCCCACAACAATGTGCATAAAGCTGCCTGATTCCAGAGGGAGGGATCCCTCACATTCATCCCACCTTTGTCTTTAGATATACATAAAGTATCCCAAGAGATAGGGACAAGATTTGCACCATCAGTTCTATCCCACAAGTAGTCCCTGCATAGCTTCCCAATCTCTTTGTGAAGGCTTTCTGGCATCTTAAAGGCTCTTGACCAGTAGCTAGATAGACTAAGAAGAACTGAATTTATTAGATACAGTTTACCTGCATGTGCCAGAGTTTTTGAGCTCAAGTTCTGCATCCTTTCCACCACTCTATCCACAATCTGAGCACTGTCTGATCTACTCCAGCTTACTGATGAAATGGGAAGCCCAAGATATTTGATTGGAAAGCTTCCTCTCTCTATCTCCAGCACTCCTGCTAGACTTATCTGTTCCTCTTCAGGCATCTTAGAGAAATAGACAAGGGACTTCCTCTCATTTATGGCCAAACCTGTAGTCTTTTGGAATTGTAGTAGGACCTGCTTCACTCCCTCCATTGAATGAGTTGATTCCCTACAAAAGATGAGGAGATCATCTGCAAACATCAAGCTGTGGATGAAACTGATGAAACTGAATCTAATGGTTAGTGAAAGCAGCATTGAGCATTCTGGAAAGAAATTCCATACTTAGGACAAAAAGCAAAGGGGAAAGGGGATCCCCTTGGAAAGTTTCAGTGTATGATCCATTGACTGACAGACAATATGAAGAACTCTCTACACAACATCTGATCCAGTGTATGAAAATGCTTGGAAGTTTCAATTTTGTAAGCCACTCAAACAAGAATTCCCAGCTTAAACTGTCAAAAGCTTTCTGGATATCAACCTTAATCAGGCAGCTAGGTATCATCCCTTCTAGGTTATACTTACTTATCAATTCTTGAGTCAGAAGCACATTGTGAATGATGCTCCTCCCCTTCACAAATGCACTTTGATTCTGACTGATCAGACATGGTAAAACCTCTCCTAGTCTGCTGCATAGTATCTTTGTGACTACTTTATAAAGTACAGAGCAGCATGAGATAGGCCTGTACTCTGAAGCTCTTTCTGGATGTGGCACTTTTGGGATTAAAGCTATCACAGCTTTCCCAAAACTGGTTGGTAGAGGATCCCCTGTGAAGAAACCCTGTACAACACTGATGATGTCTTTCCCAATGGTTGGCCAAGCAGCTTTGAAAAAATGGCTAGTATAGCCATCAAACCCAGGGCTCTTGTTGAAATTAATGCCTTTTAATGCAGTTAGGATCTCCTGTTCTGAAACTGATTTGACCATTTTCACCTGTTGCTCCACTGTCAAGACCTGCCCCTCCGATATCACCCTTTCATCAATTAGTCTGGTAACCTTTGCTGATTTCCCAAGCTGGTTCTTGTAAAAATTTAGAAAGACCCTTTCAATGTCTTCTCTATCCTCCATCAGTTTATCACCATCCATTATTGTCAGAATGTGATTCTGATATTGCCTCTTTTTCAGTGCTTGATGAAACATTCTTATTGGCCTATCTCCATTCTTTAACCATTCCAGTTTTGTCTTTTTGTTGTAAGAATTTGAATTCTGCCTCACATAGTCTGTCTGCCTCCTTCCTAGTGCACTCCTCTTCCTGATGGGCTTCCTGATTAGTGAAATCATTCATCAGCTTAGTATAAGCAGTTTCCCACTTGTGTTTTGCTGCTGCTGCCTGTTGCTGAATTTGAGAAAATTCCCTCTTGTTTAACTTTAGCAATGCCACTTCCAAAAATTTCAGCCCCTCATAAACATCTGTCAGTGTAGGTCTTTCCCTCTGGTTCCATGTATATTTCACTATTCCCTCAAACTGAGATGAGTCTGTCCACATATTAAAGAACTTGAAGGGCTTTTTCACTCTCTTTTGCTGACTTTTTACATGGATAAGTAATGGGAAATGATCAGAGTCTGCAATGGGCAAAACTTCACACCCAACCTCTACCATAGTGCCAAGCCATTCATCATTCACCAGTGCTCTGTCTAGTTTACTGTAGATACTTCCATTGGTTCTTCTGTTACTCCAAGTATATTTAGGGCCTCTAGTTTTCATTTCCAGAAGCTGCAATTGATTCACTAAGCCTCTGAAATCCTCCAGCTCTCTCTCTTTAACTTCATTTCCTCCAAGTCTGTCCTCATAGTCTAGGGGGCAGTTGGAATCCCCTAATACTACCCATGGGAGGTCCTGATGATCAGCTCTTAGCAACTCTGCCCATAACTGTTTCCTCTCCTCCCCAGAATTTGATGCATACACCACTGTCACATAAAATTTCCTTTTTTGAGATTTTACTGAGCACTGGAAATCAATGAACTGGTCCCCCATACTAAGTATTGTTATTTCAAATAAATCTTCTCTCCATGCCAACCAGATCCTACCACTTTTAGCAGTCCCACAGTTGGTAGATAGCCTCCAATTTAATCCCATCTTTCCCCATATATTTTGTTCATTTTCCTTTCTAACCTTTGTTTCCAGTAGGCCAATGAGACCTAAGTTATTTCTGAAGATTAGGTCCTTGCATTGCTGGTGCCTTCTCTCCAGATTTAACCCCCTAACATTCCATGTGGAGATGTTAACACTCATCAGGAGGATCAGGAAGAAGATGATAATTCCTAGAATTATAAACTGTTTGCAGTCTCTCCTCACTTCCCTCCTTCATTGGTTGTTTCCCTTCCCTTTGTACCACAGTATCCATCAACTGACTACTACTCTCTCCCTGCTTACTCTTCTTAATCACTGGTTGGTACTTCTGTTTCTTCTCCCCTCCCTCTGCAGGTAAAGGTTTCTCAGTTTGCTGAATGGGGACTTTCACAGGTATATATTGTTTCTTAGGTGCTTGCTGCACTGGTTTCACAGAATGCTTCTCTCTCTTTGTACAATCAGCTCTTGTTTGCCCCATCAAGTTGCAAGATGAGCATTTGATGGGCTTCCATTCATAGATCACCTTCTGATGTTGCACTATATCATTCTCATCAATAAAAGCCACTGATTCAGGTAACTTCTCACAGACTTTGGCTTCTATTTGTATCCTTGCATACTGCAATCTCTGTTTTTCAAGGGTTGGTGCATCCACCTTAAGTGGCTTTCCTAGGGGACTGACTATTCTGCTTAAAATTGCAGGCTTCCAATATACCACGTTCAATTTGGGGAGTTGAATCCAAACTGGATAAGCTTCTGGTTCATCAAAGTCCATATTTTGTGACCACTCTTTAATGAGAATAGGCTTCCCATTGTAAAGAATGGTTCCCCTCTCCAGCACTAAGTCTCTCTGAGCTCTGAGCTTGAATCTCACCATAAACAATCCAGCCTTGACCTTCCATACCCTATCCACTTGATCCTTCCAGTATCTTCTGACAAACTGATCCATCACTGTAATTGGGGGGAAATTGCCAATATTCCTACAGACCACAGTGTTCTCCCACCAGACTAAGCTCTCATGAACCTCTTCTTTGGGTATCTTTCCCATGCTTACACCCTCAACTTCTACTGGCTTATAATACTGAATTTCATCTTGAAAAAGTTGGGAAAACAGTTTACCTTTGTTAGAAGGTGGTGGTGGTGTCACCACAGCATCCAAACTAGCTGAATCTTCCTTTTGTTGCTCCCACTGTCTGCTGAGTGTCTGCGCAGATGTAACTTCCATTGCCCTCGCCACTGTCACCGGCGTCCCGATCTCCATCATCCCTGTTGTCTCAGACTCTGGAACTGCTATCTCCAAAGCCTTTTTCTCGCCCGCTTCGATCACAAACCCTTTCTTTCCCGTCGTCACCATTCGTTTACCTGACTCATCCGACTGAACCCCCACACACAGGTCTTTCAGTCCGGCGTTCTCCATATCCCGGCGAATTAAATCCTGCTCCGATCTGATTTCATACACTGTTTCCTCGAATTCTAGCTGTAACCCCGTCAATTTCCTACCCTTCTCCCTAGCTTTCTTCTTTTTGGACTCACCCATGGTGGCAGATCCAAAGACTCGCTTGAATCACCGGCCAAAAGTGGAGAAAACCAGCAGAAAAGGATCGCACATAGTCACGGTGTTATGTGGTAATTATTATTATTATTATAACATTTTGTAGTTAATTTCGGCAGACTTCAGCAAACTTCAGCAGACTTCAGTGAACTTCAGTTAAGTGAATTTCAATTCAACTGAACTTGACAGGGCCTAAGTGTCAATTTACCTCATGTTGAAAGCCAAACATGTTTCCAGTTTTGTATTTTCCTATTAATCATTTCCAATATAGACTGGAAGTGAATGTTAAGAGTTGTACCACTGAAAGGCTAATAGGCTAATAGGTTTATATTAGAAAGGCGAATAGGCTAATAGGTTTATATTAGAAAGGCTAATAGGTTTATAGTCACCGAAAGTGACTGAAATTTCTTTCTTTGGAATATGGTAATTCATGTGCTAGAAATCCCTCTATGTATATGAGACCTAGATAAGAAATCAATTGTGCCTCTAATAAATTTAAGCAAATAGTGCTCCAAGCCTTAATAAAAACAATTGATCAGTGAAGCCATCATGCCCTGGACTACTCGATGTATTGAGGCTGAACACCACATGCTTTAGTTCCAACAAGGAAACTGGCTTAACGAGTTCATCATTTTCTTCTTGGGTGATTATCACTAATATCTTGGACATAAAATGAGAGCTAAATATTCATGATCCGGGTGAGATGAGCCTGTGAGCAAATTTTAGTAGAAAGAAATAGCATCATGTTCAATTTTCTCACTTTCTGTCAACCACATACCAACAAAGCTTTTGATCTTGGTGATATTGAGTCTACATCTTTTTTCCATAACAGAGTTATGATTTGTTTTTTGTATTTTCATTACCCTCTCTACGCCATTTTACCTTCGCTTTATGTTTCCATAAATTGGTTTGTTCTCTTAAAGTTTTTGTTAAAAGAGCCTTAGCTTTTATTTTTAGTTTGATTAGTTCATCAGTGGAACTATCTAACTCAAAAGCAAAAACCTGGCAACACTTCAGATTTGGATTTTAGGATTTCAAATCCAATCTTGCACAAATCCTTATTTGTCAACACTGGATTAAAAATACAGATCTTAAATCCAGTTTTAACCCACTTGTATTTTTTTATTCAATATCTGTATAGTTGACCTTTCACACTATCCAACACACATCTTTGAGCAGCAGAATCTTTATTTACTTATATTTTTGGGAAAATTAAAATTTGATATTTGAATACTATATGTTGCGATTAATCTAACGATACCAAATATGATTATATTAATGCTTATATATCTATTTAAATATGCGGTCAAAGTTTAATAATAAATATGGTCAAAAAGTCAACAGTGCGGATTCAAGTGAGACAGAGGTAGTAAATTACGACATGAAACTTTGACCACCTATTTAAAGTTACGGAGGTAATAAGTTACGGTAACAATTTAAACTTTGACCGCTTATTTAAAATAAATAAATAATCATTAATATCATCATATTTGGTATCGTTATATTAATCGCAATATATAATATTCAAATATCAAAATTTTATTTTCCGATAATATCAGTAAATAAAGATACTATTGGTCAAAAATGTGTGTTGAATAATGTAAAAAGTCAACTGTGCAAATTAAGCTGAGACAGGTGTACTAATTCAAAATATAAAAAGTCAACTAAATTAATTCATTCAATATTAATTTTCCTTTTTATTTAAGAAATTCAATTCAAAATCCAAATCTATCCCGAACAAATATTTGTAATCTCAAAAACTCAAATCCCAATTTCAAGTCCAGATTCTCAAAATCCAAAAACCAAATCCAATTCCTCCAAAATCCTCCAATCCACACACACCTAAGATTTTCCTCAGCTTTAATCATATTCTCATCAATATTACCAAACGCCTCCTTGTTCCATACTTAAAGAACACTTTTGAGTCTGTTTAGTTTGAGAAAAAATTAAGCATTCTCTGACCTTATGAAGGAACAAGGAGGGACCAAAATAATTCCAGTGGAGATTAATAAACTCCAAATAATTCTCCCTTTTGAACCATGTTTTAATGAACATAAAAGGTCTAGAGATTGAGGGAATATTACTGCCTATTCTAATTAGTAAAGGACAGTGGTCTGATGTATCCTTATTGAGAACATGAATAGAGGGTTGGGGAAATTTTAACAGCGATTTTTGTGTGCATAATCTTCTATCCAGCCTCTCTACCAAAAACTTCTTACCTTACTCCTTTAATCTACCATTAGACCAATCATATAAATTACCTACTGTATTCAAGGAGAAAAGTGCCATATAATCAATGAAATTGCTGAATTCCCTAATGATTCTAAGTCTAGGAAATGAGGGACCTATATACTCAGTCATGAATGCCATTGCATTAAGATCTCCTATATAAATGTATTCAGATAGTTTTAGAGCCTTAAGATCAGGCCATAAATAAATTCTTGCATTCCTAGTTCTCAGACCAACACAAAAACCATATTAGTTGACTAGCTTAGTGTATTGCAAAAGGAATTATTTACGGTCTAACTTTAGATCATTATCAATCTGGCTATAACAAATTAATATCTATCATATATAAAAAGACAAGCATTTTTAACAAAACTTACCTTCTCATCTGACATGTGGCGTGACATATCACCTGCCACCTCATCTCCACCTCATCTCCTTGGCCCTACCCAATTATTTCTAAACCTCTCATCTACCGAAACAATCTTTTAGTTGAAATTTCTCATCTTCATCTTCAAAAAAAACCTCTCTAATTGATCAGATTTCTAATTTCACATTATTATTCATATTTTTTTCTTCCTCTTCTTCAGTTTCTTTTCCTTTCTTTCCATTTAATTATTTCTCCTTTCATATATCAAGTTGCACTGAGCTGCACAATCTGAGTGAGTATGACCAATCTTTGTGTTCACAACACTGAGTTTGTTGTAAATAGCAGCATCTTTTCTAAATTTTTTTGTGTATTTTCTAATGTACTATCTTTATTTTTTATCTCAAACACGTACAATTCTTTAAATGAATCACTCACCTCCTCGGCTACCTCCTCTTCTATCTTCTTCTATTCAATCAATGTCATAATTAATCATACCAGATTCGAAACAGGACAGTACTCCTTCGGCTTCTTCCAGTTTCATATCAGTTAATATTAAAATCACACTTCAATTGGTCAATTACTGCTAAAATACTGACATGTGGCGTGACATATCACCTGCCACCTCATCTCCACCTCAACTTCTTGGCCCTACCCAATTATTTCTAAACCTCTCATCTACCGAAACAATCTTTTAGTTGAAATTACTCATCTTCATCTTCAAAAAAACCTCTCTAATTAATCAGTTTTCTAATTTCACATTATTATTCATATTTTTTTCTTCCTCTTCTTCAGTTTCTTTTCCTTTCTTTCCATTTAATTATTTCTCCTTTCATATATCAAGTTGCACTGAGCTGCACAATCTGAGTGAGTATGACCAATCTTTGTGTTCACAACACTGAGTTTGTTGTAAATAGCAGCATCTTTTCTAAATTTTTTTGTGTATTTTCTAATGTACTATCTTTATTTTTTATCTCAAACACTTACACTTTTTTAAATGAATCACTCACCTCCTCGGCTACCTCCTCTTCTATCTTCTTCTATTCAATAAATGTCATTATTAATCATTTTGATTTCGAAACTGGACAGTACTCCTTCGGCTTCTTCCAGTTTCATATCAGTTACTATTAAAACCACACTTCAATTGGTCAATTACTGCTAAAATACTGACATGTGGCGTGACATATCACCTGCCACCTGATCTCCACCTCAACTTCTTGGCCCTACCCAATTATTTCTAAACCTCTCATCTACCGAAACAATCTTTTAGTTGAAATTACTCATCTTCATCTTCAAAAAAACCTCTCTAATTAATCAGTTTTTTAATTTCACATTATTATTCATATTTTTTTCTTCCTCTTCTTCAGTTTCTTTTCCTTTCTTTCCATTTAATTATTTCTCCTTTCATATATCAAGTTGCTCTGAGCTGCACAATCTGAGTGAGTATGACCAATCTTTGTGTTCACAACACTGAGTTTGTTGTAAATAGCAGCATCTTTTCTAATTTTTTTTGTGTATTTTCTAATGTACTATCTTTATTTTTTTATCTCAAACACTTACAATTCTTTAAATGAATCACTCACCTCCTCGGCTACCTCCTCTTCTATCTTCTTCTATTCAATAAATGTCATTATTAATAATTTTGATTTCGAAACTGGACAGTACTCCTTCGGCTTCTTCCAGTTTCATATCAGTTACTATTAAAACCACACTTCAATTGGTCAATTACTGCTAAAATACTGACATGTGGCGTGACATATCACCTGCCACCTCATCTCCACCTCAACTTCTTGGCCTTACCCAATTATTTCTAAACCTCTCATCTACCGAAACAATCTTTTGGTTGAAATTACTCATCTTCATCTTCAAAAAAACCTCTCTAATTAATCAGTTTTCTAATTTCACATTATTATTCATATTTTTTTCTTCCTCTTCTTCAGTTTCTTTTCCTTTCTTTCCATTTAATTATTTCTCCTTTCATATATCAAGTTGCACTGAGCTGCACAATCTGAGTGAGTATGACCAATCTTTGTGTTCACAACACTGAGTTTGTTGTAAATAGCAGCATCTTTTCTAAATTTTTTTGTGTATTTTCTAATGTACTATCTTTATTTTTTATCTCAAACACTTACAATTCTATAAATGAATCACTCACCTCCTCGGCTACCTCCTCTTCTATCTTCTTCTATTCAATAAATGTCATTATTAATCATTTTGATTTCGAAACAGGACAGTACTCCTTCGGCTTCTTCCAGTTTCATATCAGTTACTATTAAAATCACACTTCAATTGGTCAATTACTGCTAAAATACTGACATGTGGCGTGACATATCACCTGCCACCTGATCTCCACCTCAACTTCTTGGCCCTACCCAATTATTTCTAAACCTCTCATCTACCGAAACAATCTTTTGGTTGAAATTACTCATCTTCATCTTCAAAAAAACCTCTCTAATTAATCAGTTTTCTAATTTCACATTATTATTCATATTGTTTTCTTCCTCTTCTTCAGTTTCTTTTCCTTTCTTTCCATTTAATTATTTCTCCTTTCATATATCAAGTTGCACTGAGCTGCACAATCTGAGTGAGTATGACAAATCTTTGTGTTCACAACACTGAGTTTGTTGTAAATAGCAGCATCTTTTCTAAATTGTTTTGTGTATTTTCTAATGTACTATCTTTATTTTTTATCTCAAACACTTACAATTCTTTAAATGAATCACTCACCTCCTCGGCTACCTCCTCTTCTATCTTCTTCTATTCAATAAATGACATTATTAATCATTTTGATTTCGAAACAGGACAGTACTCCTTCGGCTTCTTCCAGTTTCATATCAGTTATTATTAAAACCACACTTCAATTGGTCAATTACTGCTAAAATACTGACATGTGGCGTGACATATCACCTGCCACCTCATCTCCACCTCAACTTCTTGGCCCTACCCAATTATTTCTAAACCTCTCATCTACCGAAACAATCTTTTAGTTGAAATTACTCATCTTCATCTTCAAAAAAACCTCTCTAATTAATCAGTTTTCTAATTTCAGATTATTATTCATATTGTTTTCTTCCTCTTCTTCAGTTTCTTTTCCTTTCTTTCCATTTAATTATTTCTCCTTTCATATATCAAGTTGCACTGAGCTGCACAATCTGAGTGAGTATGACCAATCTTTGTGTTCACAACACTGAGTTTGTTGTAAACAGCAGCATCTTTTCTAATTTTTTTTGTGTATTTTCTAATGTACTATCTTTATTTTTTATCTCAAACACTTACAATTTTTTAAATGAATCACTCACCTCCTCGGCTATCTCCTCTTCTATCTTCTTCTATTCAATAAATGTCATTATTAATCATTTTGATTTTGAAACTGGACAGTACTCCTTCGGCTTCTTTCAGTTTCATATCAGTTACTATTAAATTCACTCTTCAATTGGTCAATTACTGCTAAAATACTGACATGTGGCGTGACATATCACCTGCCACCTCATCTGCACCTCATCTCCACCTCAACTTCTTGGCCCTACCCAATTATTTCTAAACCTCTCATCTACCGAAACAATCTTTTAGTTTAAATTACTCATCTTCATCTTCAAAAAAACCTCTCTAATTAATCAGTTTTCTAATTTCACATTATTATTCATATTTTTTTCTTCCTCTTCTTCAGTTTCTTTTCCTTTCTTTCCATTTAATTATTTCTCCTTTCATATATCAAGTTGCACTGAGCTGCACAATCTAAGTGAGTATGACAAATCTTTGTGTTCACAACACTGAGTTTGTTGTAAATAGCAGCATCTTTTCTAAATTTTTTTGTGTATTTTCTAATGTACTATCTTTATTTTTTATCTCAAACACTTACAATTTTTTAATTGAATCACTCACCTCCTCGCCTACCTCCTCTTCTATCTACTTCTATTCAATAAATGTCATTATTAATCATTTTGATTTCGAAACTTGATAGTACTCCTTCGGCTTTTTCCAGTTTCATATCAGTTACTATTAAAATCACACTTCAATTGGTCAATTACTTCTAAAATACTGACATGTGGCATGGCAACTCACCTTACACATTATTTACACCTCTTCATATTATTCCAACCCATTAGCTCCTATAATTTAGCTGTATCAAAAACCATTTCATTTTCTAACCTGATGAACATAAGCATACAAAACACCTCTGCACCCCTTCTTCTTCTACTACTTTCACTTTCCTTTGTTTCATTATTAATCTCATTATTTTTCCCATCATTATTCTCATATTTAATTCTTCAGTTTCTATGGTTCATCTTCCTTGTTTTAAATTTTATTAGTCTTTTCTTCTTCCCTTTTCAGTTTTGTGATGCTTTATAACCCCACACAACTCTTCTTGAAAATTGGCACGAGAGATATTGTATCAATTTTGAGTATCATGTCTCCTTTCTTTTTGATATTTCTTTGTAAAGCAAGAATTTTTGTTCATTTCATCAATTAGATGACGCTTCATGCTACTGATTTGTTATATTCCCTCTACGATTACTTAATGTGCATGATCGTGATTTCGTTTATAGATGATTGTTTCATTTTCCAATTTTTATAGTGTTAAAGGCCTTGTTTGTGATTATGGTGTTCGATCAATTCCATGACCCATATTTTGGATGGATCAAGAAATTAATAGGGATTACTATAAGTTTCCTGTGATAAATGATGTACAAACACTCATCCAAATTCTAAGAGGTACATATTCCTCTCAATTTTTAGAGACGTGTTAGTAGTAAAGTTTATATATTATAATTACTTAGGTAAACTATTTGTATATTCATGTTACAAGCCACGAGATTGGAGTGTATGAATGTAGAAAAATTGAAGAATAAAATGTTGTCATGTGTTCACCATTTTTTCAATAAATTAAAACCACATCATGGTAGGGTGATTTATTGGGCTCACCTCACTACACCTATATATTGGCTAAATAGCCATATTATCCATATAAAACCCCAAAGTTGGCCATCTAAATTGTCTTTATTATTCTAACAAATCTAATTTGTCTTTGTTAATGGACTAGTAAGGAAATTTAAAGAAACACATGGTCTTTGTTATTATATATATACATTTTGTGTAAGTTTAATGTATCACCTATTTTTATGATAAATAATAACGAGTGAAGACATATTCAATTAGTCACGACACTTTTAAAACATAGTTGAACTCTATAAGTAAAATATGTTTCAATAAATATAAAAAAAACTTCAAAATTTTCTAACATTTTTTTCATCAATTATATAAAAATTATTATCAATGAAACTTTTTTGAATTTACTATGCCGATTTTGTAACCATATATTGTCTATGAATAGTAATTGGGCAATGTCGCGCCTTGCGCGACCTGCCATGCTAGTTATATTACAATGAGATGAGAATATGCAATGTTGAAAGTGCAGTTTATGCCTATATGAGTCACATTCTGAGTTGTCGTGTTGGGGTTCAATTAAATACAATCTATCTAATATGTGATTGTAAATGAGTCTTGACAGTCTTAGCATGGAAGTTTTCATACCCCTAATGTTCCATACAAGTACATTTAAACCAATGCTTGTACTAATCATATTTTACGGGGTTTGAGACTTTTAATATCAGTTCTAGTAACGATCTTATTAATCTGATTAAAATAGGCGGGGACCTTATTTTTTCCAGTATCAATATCAAATGAACTAACATTAGAACTTACAACATTATCATAAGTTAGAGGGCCTACCTTGAGAAGAGACTCACTTATTTTATCCTGATGTTGAGCATTATTAATGAGTACATCATTTTGAGTTGGAGTTGTATCCGAAAAATGGCTAGAGGCTCCTCAGTTTCGCTTACAAGGGGTTCCTCCTCCTCCATAAGCAATGGTAAGAATCTATTTCCATCCAGTCTAGATTGGAAATAAAAAGAAAATTTGTTAGTATTAAGGGGGTTATCTGGAGAAATTGGGAGTATACTTGTCTGAATTTTGATTTATCTGCAGCAACGATTATTGGTTTCTTGGGAGTTAACCAAACTAGCTCATTTTCTAGAGATTATGTGTGAGCCGCAAGGGATAAAAATAAGTTACGTGCTTTGAGCTGGTGGGAGGTGGGATTTGTGTAGGTATGAAGTAGTAGTCATCTTGAGGACCATCATTGGACTGCAGATCTGGAGTATTTAACAATACACAATCTTCAGCTTGTGAGGTATCATACTTAGTATATGAGAGGACCTCTATAGCAACTGCATTAGCCACAATAGAGAAATCAATTGGACCGATGCTCTGTTGAGATGCCTGAGGGGGAGTTTGGTTCTGGGAAGCTAAGTCTACACCTTTACCCATGTTTGAAAGTGGGAGACTCTTTTTAGTAACTGGTTTACTGATGACCGTTTTTGAACATAAATCATAGTTTGCTTTTGAGCTTGAATGCTCTTAGCAGCTTAAGGAGTACCAGAAGAGCCAACAGCGGTAGGCGGCTTGAGTTTGGGGAACTTGTCGATCGAAGCATTGGTGCTCAGATAATTGGCCGACTTCCTCCGGTGAAATAATGCAAATGATTTTTCCTTTATATTCAGGGAAGAGTGATAGAAAGTGGGGTTGGTTTGGTGTTGAGAGCTTGAAGAAAGCTTAACTTTGTGATGGCTTCGCCGCTGTTAGGTTGTGATCCCGGTGATATTAGAGCCGTTTTGTAACCACATTGCAGTACAAAATGGTTACTAACAGCGAAAATAATGGTAAGATAATTTTTTATTTGAAGAGAGAATGAGGAGCATTTAGTTTTAGAGAGAGATACAAAGGATGCTAGGTCTTGATTCTTATCAAGGATTGCTAATTATCAACAAGTATCCATAATTATATATGACTTTTAATCATTAATCAATTAAATTTGATCACAATGAAAGGATTAGCATGAAGTTGCGAAATGACATTTATCGGCTTCAACTTGCAAGAGAGGCCTGGACCAAACTTCTTCCCACACTTGTAATATAAATGATTCTCCCTTCTATATTGAACCTCTTGTGGAGTTAGTCTTTTATAGCTCCCCTGCATAGGTCTCTTATCTGTGTTTGGATCCTTCCAAGGCAACTTAAGTGCCATAGGTCTAGTATATTGGTGGCTACCACTGGATTGGGACTTGTGCTTCTTATGTAATATTTCAAAATGTTTTTCATCCAGCATAGCCACTTCATAAGAAGCAACTAAGTCTTTTGGTTTCATCATTTTGACAATGGGTCTCCATTCCTCTTTGAGACCACTCACAAAGCTGGACACCTGATAACACTCAGAAAGACTAGAGTCTAAACCCTACACCAATGCTTCCAGTTCTTCAAACTTCTCTAGATACTCCTTGACAGACTGCTTCTGATATAGTTTGCTGAATTCTTCTACAATATCCCTACCCCCTAAGTCAGAGACTATCTTTTGCAATGCTTCACAAAACTCAATCCAAGACCATTTCATACTCTTCTTGCTAAAAACCCATACTTTAGCTTTACCTTCTAAATACAACTCAATCACATTCTTTCTGTTAGATTCTTTAACCAGATTATAACTGAAATATTTATAACTTTTGATTCCCATACCATTCTGGCAATTCTGACTTGCTAGTTCCTCTCCACAACTTCTTTCTAATTCTCAGTTCTATCTTGTGCATGCAACTTTACTCTAGGATGAAAAAAATGTGCAATTGGTTCTTTCTTGAATTGAAAAGGGGGTGGGGATTCAAAAGTGTATGAATTCATGTGTGGTACCATGGGCTTGGGAATAGCGTTTAGTGGTGGTGCTCTCTGTGGTAAACCGCCAGAATTTCGCTCCAGATTGCTGGAGTTTTCTCCCAGTTTCGGACCTTGTAGTTGACTCATCATCGTCGCGATTTGGAAACTTGGTTGCAGATTTCTAAATCTTGTTTTAAAATTTTACATCATTATCCGGTTGCAGATTTCTAAATCTTGTTTTCTAAATTCCAGTTGCATACTTGAAACTTGGTTGCAGATTTCTAAATCGATTGTGATTTTTGCCTTGCTTGGCCTATCTGGATGCTTCAGAACAAAAAGTACATCAATTTGCTAAATTAAATACATATATGCATAGTAACCTCTGGAATGGAAAAATACATATAGCTCTACTCCATAATCATCATATTTCCACTACCACTAACACAATATAGAATAAAACATCAATAATTAAAAGCTCCAATTTCTAGACTTTAGAAATTCAATATACTCCATGTTTTAAACTAAGAATCATAATTTAATACGGCAGTGAAAAAACTAATCTTAGAATGCTGCAATTTATATGTATAGAAAAGTAGTAATCTTCATTTTAACAATTTAAACTGTTGACGTGGTATACATGTCAAACATCCTTCAATGTAAATCCTCACAAACAATTAAAGGTTTCTAACACTTTCTTTTTATTTCTTCTCTAAGAAAAGCCCCCCAACAAACGGAAATATGCTACTGAGACTGAAGACACCTGCATGCAACACATTAGCAAAATAGAATAAAACAGAATCAACAATTTTGCACGTAAAATCAAAAAGGAAATCCAAAAAAGGAAAAACTTACGGAAGAAGAAAAATTCAAATTATTTCACTTACGATCTGAAAGAAAGTCGTGCTTTCATATCATCAGCAACATCATCAATAAACTCTTCAGTATTAAGGTAGCACTTGTTTGTGAAGATAGATCTTGTCGTATTTTCAGAATCTTTGCTTTGCTTGGCCTATCTGAATGCTTCAAAACAAAAAACAAACAATTAAAACTTTACATAAAAATACAAACAATAAAAAATCAAAACCAAAATTTGTTGAACCGAATTATTCATTCCATGCTATATAAACTAAATCACATGAAGAACAAAAATACTTATGGGATCCAATTTTAAATAGGAATATATATATATATATATATATATATATATATATATATATATATATGCATATATATATATATGTGTGTATTGTAAATATAAAATATGGCCATGAAATAAAAATAAATTCATTAAAATAATAATAGGAATTGAATCGTGATAATGAATTATTAATTTGATATCATAAATATATTATACTTCGTATAAATTATGATAAATTATGTTTAATTTATACATAATCAGTTGATTTTATGTTATGTTTACTTTTTGGATAATGTTTAATTTTGTTGTATTATGTTCTTTGGTTGACTTCCACTATTTTGTATGTGATCCCTTTATGCTATAAAACAGTAATCCAAGATACAACCCAATAATGAATTTAATCATCTATAATATAATTTTTTTTAAAAAAATCGCACTTGCTTTTATATATTTTTTGATTTCCCCTATTAAAAAATAACATGAGAAGAGATACCTCTCTTTATATTCTTAATATGGAAAAGAGTTGTTTTGTGAAAGTTATTTGATCCAAGTAGTTTTTGTTTTATCAGCGTAATATTTATTTCATTGTGATTGATTTATAAAATAAGGAATAATTATAAGCTAAGGTAATGATGACATTAGTTAAATGCCAAATAAAATAGAAGAAAGAGAATATTGTCTGCTCCCCTCAATATCCATTAGGCAAAAAAGTAGCAGGGATATCCGTATTTTTAAACTTGTGAAAATAAACTAAAAATTAACCTAAAAATTCCCACTTCATCTATCGTGATGAGTACTGATTAATTCTTGGAACATGCAATATTCAGTAATATGGAGCCAAATTGTCACACAAAAAACAGATATAATCTTGTAATATAATTATTTCATGAAATTATATAAGATATTGGTACTTGAATATCTTCACCCTTACATTAAAAAAAATTTAAATATTGAATCGCTCTATATTCACGACCAGTTTATTTCAGCAGATCTAACGATTTCCCACCCGATCGTCAGTATAAGTTGGATATATAATCATTCAGTTGCATATACTTCATTCAACATCCTCTCGCTCACATACAGACACACAATGACCATAATAAAAAATACACACTCATAATCAGCACATCTCTTCTCGCTCATTCACTTTTTCTGCTCACGGCCATAGATTCCAGGACTATCTTGGGGTCTAAGGTCGGTTTTCATTGTTTAATTCTCGTTTACTTGTCGAATAATCATTCGATCTATCTGTATGTTCATTCACCCCTGATTAGATCAATTCCCACTTTTTTTTTTCAGGAAATCTCACCGCCATCATCACCTTCATGCTACCAACATAAGAACTGATCAAATCATTGATTCATATATTCATATTAACCCTAGTGTACCCCTTAGGCTAACCGGACCATCTTCATATTCTCAACAAACATATGTATACACAAAACTAATCATCAACTGTATACACAAACCCGGGCTCTTCATTGGCACCAGAGTCTATGTCGTAACTGTCAGCTCAGGTAGTTCCCAAAAACTTAATGAACCCGCTAGCATAAATATATATATATATATATATAAATGCGGCTTAATACAACCGCTCATCGGATTTCTTCTATTCTGAGAGAGTTGATTCAACACAAATCCTAACCTATTTATATGTACATAGAGAATAGTAAATTACTATATTTGATTTGATTTCATGTTTTAAACTACGCGTTCACATGGTAAGTGTAGCAAATTTGGTAATTAATAAATTTGATTTGGTTTGATTTCATTTTTAAACTACGCGTTTATATGATAAGTATAGCGGATTTGGTAAATTAATATATTTGATTTGATTTTATTTTATTTGATTTTTAATTTGGAAATTAATTCACGGCGATAACTACATGCATGGTAATTATAGTTTCTTTCTTTTTCAAATATATGGCGATGGTGTAAAACTAAATACACGGTTGAGTCAGAATATACTAATTGCTTGTAATAAACCTAAATAACATAATAAACGATGGACTTCCATACCTAACCAATTTGTTTCCATAATAATTATAGAGTAATCATAGATAAAACTTACCTACTATCAGAGGTGAAGGCGGCTTTGCCACAAAACGCACGCTTCTATGTCGTTTTACGTTTTAACATAATAATTCCGGCGGCGGTATTTCTTTATTTACTTTTATTTATACCGCCACTTTCTGCTTTTTAATATACACCTAGTAAAAAGATTAGTTCAGTTTAATTTAATTTAGTAAAATAAATAAATACATCATAACATGAGCTTAGGCGTTAGCGTGTCAAACAATCCTCCAAAATTTTGTTTATAAAATGTTAATTTTTCCGTAAAACATTATAAAGATACAATGGTGTTATATATCACTCTTATTACAAATTCTCATATGCCACCTTATATATTTTTGAAATTCACAAATATATATTTTTTTATTTCCGTAAAAATAAAATATGCTATATGTCTTCCTTAGAGAAAATTCCTAAAATATATACTTATACACGTAAATTTCATAAAATATATGGAATATATCACATAAGAATATATACTTATTACATAAATGTTTACATATTTAAGCAATCTAGGTGGTTCATTCCATACATAAATTTTAATTATACCCTTGTTTACATACCGTGTTTAAATATTTATTTTCCTAATAAAAAATTATCACCGGAAAATCACAATACCGCTATAATACTACGTAGTTTTAACTATGTATACATTAAATTGCGAAAGTCCGGCGGTGTTTTTTCTTTTTTATTTATATTTATGCCGCCACTTTCTGCTTTTATATATATACCTAGTAAAAGATAATATGTTTAAACAATGATAATTTTATGGATCAAATTTATGATAAATTGTGATATTTAGAAAAATATGTTATATCCAAAAAGTTTATATTAATATTCATCCTATATTATTTCAAATTTAAGTTGAAATTTTTTAGACCAAACTAGCGTGAGTGAACCGCGCGTTGCGCGGTTTGTTTAAAATTATTTGTATTGGTGTATAAAGGCAAATGTTTAGAACTTTTGGTATTATTATCAAACACTACCTTCATTATATTTATACCTTTTCAGTTCAGTTCAGTATATAAATATATGTTTCAGTTCAATTTAGCAAAATAAAAGCTCTACAAAATTGAGTCATAATTATAGCTGAAGAATATTTTTGTAATCACCTTTAATAATGTTTTAATGTGTATTAGGAAAATAACTAATTTTAATCAATTAGGAACATTTGAACCAGATTGCATAACCACACTAATTCGTTTTCATATTCTCTGTCGGAGTTTTCTCCTGCATCGTATTTTTAAGGATTTTTGAGCTTTTTCGCAGTTTCGTGGCAATTGCAAATTTACTTAATATATTAAAAAGATTATGTCTCCAAAGTATTTAGTATAGTTTTAATATGAATTCTAAACATAAATTAAGTATGAAGCACTAATTTGATAACGACACATATTAATTAAAATTTCTATTAAAAACTCCTATTTTACTTTACTCCGTATGCTTGGTTTTAAGTATTTATAATCTAAATTCCAGTCTTATAAAAATTGGACAACATTATATTTGACATTAAAGAACTATTTATTAAATAATGAGAAACAATATTGTTCTCTTGTTAAAGTATTTTTCTTTTAGATTGATTGATATTTTGAATAAAAAATAATTTACAGTTAGTGGCGATAAAATATTTTATTTGATTAAAATAATTTGATATGTTAGTTGATTTCTGATAAACACGAATCTTTCGATATAGTAATTGATTTATTCTATATGTTATGGTAATTATTATAAAATTATATATTAACTACACATGATCTTAAATATACTACCACCAAATAAATTGTAAATCTTAACGGTTGGTAAGATATATCCTTTGTTTTTACAATTTTCATTGATCAATATTGGATATTGGATTACCGCATTCAATATTCACAGAATATTGGCATTGTATTATAATTGATCGGCCATGAAACATGAAATAATAAAATTAAAAGAAATAAAAAAAAGAATTTATAAAAATGGTAGGCGCCGTAATATGGTGAATTTGCGGTGGTTATGCGGTGGCTTTAGTCAAAACTATGTAGTTTCATTCTTCCCAATGCTTTTTATTAATTTATTTATTGAGCGGAGCAATAATTCTTTTAGTTCCTTTATGAAGAGCCAATTATTATAGAGAAACGGAGGGAATAATCCTAAAGGTAATTAGAAGAGTTATTACTCCGATCAGTAAATAAATTAATAAAAAGCATTAAAAAGGATGAAACTACGTAGTTTTGACTACAATCACCACATAACCACCAAAAATTCATCATATTCCAGCGCCTATCATTTTTATATATTTCCTTTTTTGTTTCTTTTAATTTTATTTTTCATTTTGATTTATATCCCTTTTTTTGTTTCTAATAGCTCCCGCCTTCTAATTTTACAAATTTAAATATTCATCTACTTACTGTATCTACCATATACAACAAATTTTCCAATATTTTCCAATGTTCATCTATTTTCTTTATCTTTTACCGCTTCAATATTACCATATATGACCATATATTGCCGTGTTTTTTTTCTTTACCATGTTTTCTGGTTATAATAGTTGGAGCAAGTTTCCTTTCACTGATAACATATGTAAACTTCCTTTTATTCACTGATAACATAGTTTCCTTTCATATTTTATTCCTGATATTTATTCATTACTAGCTAAATATCATCGTGCGTTGCACGATATATTTAATATTTTTTTTTGTAAATATTATGAACAAACTTATGAAGATGAGGATGAGATGTGTCTAAAAAGAAACTCTTTAACATAGTTAATAAAATTATAGTGGAAAATTTTAAAAAATTATGAAATTATCAATATATATCGTAATTGCCACGTTATTTATCAAAGGTAATTATTATAAAATAATATATATTAAGATCAAAATGTACGAAATTTATTTAATATTATTAAGTTAATAGATAAATATTTTTTTAAGTACACATTTTAAGAATAAAAATGCAGATTTGTGTAATTTTTAAATTGATCATACGTACTCATGCTAAAAAGAAACCAAAAAGTAATATATGAAATTACAGGTGCCGGAATATGGTGATTTTATAGTAATATCGAATATTTTCATGCATATTTCATATATCGCACATTCATATTTTCCTTTCACATACGTTAATTAGCATGATGGACTGAAATTACCGTGTGAATTAGCGTGTAAATTAGGATTTTGTAGGTGGAATGAGTTATATTTATAAATTTAGAAGGCGGAAGATATCTTATTATAAAAATAGGAGACTGATGGACGTGAAAAAAAATACGTAGAAGGTAAATGGGAAAAGGAAGCAATCTAGATGCAGAAGAGAAAACTAAAATTGGAGAAAAAAAAAGAGAACCCCATGGAAAAAAGGAATCCATGAACGTAGTTGTAAAAAACGGCATAGAGTCACATGAATGAAAATATTTGGAAATATTGAAAAAATAGTCAAAAGAGTATGAATTACATTACATAATCCAGCGGTGGAGGAAAAAAAAAGATGGAAAAAAAAAGAAGAGGCAAACCATGGTGGAGGGATGGTTGAATGAAATAATAAAATTAAAAGGAATATATAAAAATGGTAGGCACCGGAATATGGTGAAATTGCGGTAGTTATGTGGCGGTTTTAGTCAAAACTACGTAGTTTCATCATTTTAAATATTTTTTATTAATTTATTTATTGACCGAAGCAATAACTCTTCTAGTTCCCTTTAGGAATAGTTGCCGTGTTTTTATTCCTTTTATTCATATGTAAATTTTGATTTCCTTTATTTTATACATGGTAATAGTATACTTGCCTACTGTGCCACCA
This sequence comes from Sherardia arvensis, assembly GCA_948330725.1. Lineage (NCBI taxonomy): Eukaryota > Viridiplantae > Streptophyta > Magnoliopsida > Gentianales > Rubiaceae > Sherardia > Sherardia arvensis. The sequence continues at coordinate 20,546,428 of OX415235.1, forward strand.
TAAACTATGTTGTGAGTTATGAGTTATAGTTTTATCGATTTCTTCTATTTTTGTAAATAAAATATTGTTTTTGTTGTTCAATTGATTTTTATAATCAACTGTAATTAGATGCATGTTAGGATTTAAGGTTGCTTTTTATGTTATTTCATGAGTCATTACGATTCCATAATCTTTATTTCATGATGATGATTGTACAATCAATCAATCAGGTTATTATTTTTTAATAATATATTTCTTTACCTTTAATATATAATTAACTTAGTAAAATATGTATATATCTTACTTTTAAATTAGTTAGTTTCTTATGATATCATCAAACTTTAATTTGTTGGTTAAATTTATGTTTTTCATCGTGCTTGTTTTACGTTTTTTATATTTAATTACTCATATACTTTCATGATAATGTAGGTTGGAGTTTTAGTTGGGATGAGGATTCCTTGTTGCTGCACATAAAGGACGGGTTGCATGCCTGTATATATGGAGGTTATTTATGTAGGTTCCTTGAGAGTTGAGGTGGATGCCAGTGAACAGGATGATGTTTCTCAGCTTCTGCTGGATAGGTTTAAGTGTGTATCTGCATTTTAACCTGCTGATATGTTTGCGAAGTACCATCATGGATTCTGTAAGCAGCATCTGTGGTCACTTTGACAAAGGTGATATTTCATGCAATTCTAATGAGTTATTTGTTTCTTGATGATGAGGACATTTTCATGTTGATTTTGTTTGATAAGTTCGAGGAAGAAAAATTAATCAAGAAGGCGAAGCTCCACTTCAAAGCCACTGCTTAAACATTTTCCTACGTCGCGCTAATGGTGGAGATTCTCTCTTATATATGTTTCAGTGAATAAAAAGAACATGCACCCCCTCATAAGAAGAGTAATATTGGTGTTCTTAATTACTCTGTAAACTTGGTTAATTCATAAGAAGCAGCGGTGGAATTGCAATGGATTTCAAAATTACCCTGCCATGAATTCAGACTGAACAATCCAAATGGCTGGAATAAAATCTTTAAGGTCGGTTCCATGTTTATTATATGTTTTTGTTTTTTTTTTTAATCAGCGTAATTCACCAAAACGATTGCATTTACTGTAATTCTTTTATTTATGTTTTTAACTTGCTAAGTGGTTTCCTTTCCTTTCTTATTCGCAGGCGTATCTTTACATATTTGTTGCCGTTTTATCTTTGCAATATTTTATTTTTATGTTATTGATTGTTTACCTTTTTAAAAAATCTTAACATACTTATGCTTTTTCATTCATGGCACTTATCTGAATTCGAACACGTTTTATTTTATATCCATATATTTTATTATTTATTTAGATTATATATTGATATATTTACTTACCAAAACAGACAATGTGTGGTTATTGGTAGGGGTGTTCAAAATTACCCGACCCGAACTACCCGGCCCGAAACCCAAAATACCCGAATGCTAATGTTCGGGAAATTATAAGTTTAAGCAGGCCGGGTACCCGACCCGATAATTATGTTTATAATAGGGTTCGGGTACGGGTCACTAAAAATGAGTTTCCAGGTACTCGAAATACCGAAATACCCGATTAAATATTATTATTACTAATAATAAGATGATAACAAATATGTTTGTTATGTTGAGTTCTCGTGAAAAAATGTTAATGTGTATTCTCTTATTTAGCACTTTACATATGGTGATATGGGCTCTGGCCCATATCCAGGCTCCGGCCCAGAGAAAAGTCCGGTCCATATGACGTCAGCTAGAATGGCGTTATCCAGGGACAAAGGGAACATGAATATGACCTGTCCCCGGGTAAGGACAAAAGGACAGGACCACTGCCTCTAGGCTAGAGGCTGGCCACTCACACTTATAAATACAGCTTTGAACTTGTGGAGTGGTGATACCAGGTCCATGCCCAATTATCCAGTAGTAATATGGGCTCGGCCCGCTACGAGGAAAGGTAGTTTGGCAGTATCCGGGTTCGTACAACTCGGATAGGGACAGATACACTAGAAGACACTCGGAGCATGGACCACTCGGAGAGCATGGGTACTGTATAAATAGTGCTCCTCAGCACTATCCCAAGTAAGTATCTTCTCACTATTCAAGTGATTACCCCTTTTCTCTCCCGGGATCCATCTTTCATCATCACGCCGGAGGGTCTACCCTCGGGTACCTCCCGGGGCTCTGTCTTGCAGGGCTAGGTATCGGATCAGGGACTAAGGGGACCATTCGGACCGACCAGACGGGCAGCATCATGGAGAAAGGTATGTTCTATCAGATTAAACTCTCTCAATATATCCTTATTCTCTCTCCTATTCAAAGGCCCCTCTTTCATCATCACGCCAGAGTAGCTATCCTCGGGATACTCCGGGGCGTTGTTTTGCAGGTCTTTAGGTGAGAGCGCGCGGAGCACGGACGAAGCCTCATCCGGACCGGAGACTCATCTTGTATCCGGACCGGGACTGGAAGCTGGTAGCATCAGTTGGCACGCCCGGTGGGACCTAAATATTTCCAGTTATAAGTTGCGTTCATGCCGCGCGGACGACCTAGGAAGAACCCTCTCCCGGCAGAGGAGGAAGCAGGAGGAGGGCCAAAAACTAGAAAAGCCGCTACAGTTAGAGCCCAGAAGATAGCGGCTGAAAAGGAACGGATTCTCCAAACCAAGCAAGCGGCAGCAGAGGCTAGGGCTGCAGCTGAGGAGCGTCGGCAACAGCGCTTGGCAGCGGAGAAAGCGAAAGGGAAGAAGGCGGTTCCCGAACGGACTCTGGTGGACATACAACGCGAGAACAGGGAGCGACTGCGAGCCGAGCGGGAGGCACGAAGGCAGAACCAGTTTGGGGACCAGGAGTCATCAGAAGGGGACACTGACAACATTGAAGGAACGCCGGATTTGGGTCATCCCGAGGGATCCGACTCGGATGACGCCGAAGATTATGAACCGGAGGAGAACGATCCGGAAGGTTATAGCACGGAGGATGATGCTCAGAGTCGATCGGCCAGGCACCGAGTAGGACGAAAGGCCGGAAGGGAGGAGCGTAAGCTTCATGATTCCGGGCTTGGAGGCAACATCCTGAGGACGAACATGACGGAGTACCAGCAGTTCCAAGCGTGGAAGGCAGCTCAGCGAGTTGAAGCGGATAAGCCACCTCTGGAGCAACCAAGGATGCCAAACCTAAACTTATTTCCGGGCGGACATCAGCAGCAGACCGCTGGCTTGAATTCGAATGCACCACCTTACTGGGGAGCACAAACCCAGCAAGGTTACAGGATGGATGCACCCGGAGGGCAACAACAAATGATGTTTGGAATGTAGCCGGCCGGAGGGCCCGGAGGTCAGCAGCAAATGACGTTTGGAATGCCACCTGCCGGAGGAGGACTTCCCGGAGGTTTCGGGTTTCAGACACCTTTCTGTCCGGATTCCATTGAAGACCGATTGAACCGCCTCATCGGACGAAACGGGATCGGACCTCAGTCACCTTGGGTTCCAGAAGTATTGAGTTTCAAGTGGCCAGCTGGAACCAAGGCTCCGGACGGACTTCCAACCTACAACGGAGAAGGAGATCCGGAAGAGTTTGTCCATACTTATGCAAGTATCATGATTGCTAGGGACATTCTGGAGGAGTTGCAGTGTAAAATGTTGCCTTGGTATCTAAGAGGTAACTGCTTAACATGGTTCAAGGGTCTGCCGAACGGTACGCTTCGACATTTCTGGGATTTCGTCATCGCTTTGGTCCGGCGCTATTCCGCCATGAAGCACACATTTCTGAACCTTGCCACAGTTTTGGCAATGAGACAGCTGGAAACAGAGACTACTTGGGAATTCTACACTCGGTACATAGCCGCAACAATGAAGGTGGTAGATCGACATTTGCAGGAGAAGGCCATCATCCACAACTTTGTCAACGGGTTGAGGGACAACACCTTCTATATCGAGCTAATGAAGAATATGCCTACATCATATTATCATCTCCAGTTGGTAGTGGAGATGCATTGTACGGTGCACGATGCCAACCAAGTCCGGATGATCACTGTGGGCTTCTTCGAGCAAAGATCTCTCACAGTGACGGGGACTCAGACCACTGCAGCCCGGGTTCCGGCCCGGACCGATCAAGCCAGACGAGTACCCGCCCCGGCAGCAGCGGCACCAGCACCAGCGGCCGTTGCTCGTCCGACCTACACCTCTCTCTCAAAAACCCGTACGGAAATTCTCGCGGTCCACCGAGGTCTGTTTACGGATCCGCAACCTATTGTTGGCGTACCGGCACCAGCAAATGCGGACAAGTGGTGTGAGTTCCACAAGTCGCACGGACATACCACAGAGGGATGTAGGGCGCTCCGTTCGGATATTGAAAGGTTGATTGGAGCAGGCCAGTTAAGAGACTGTGTGGCAGGAGAAGGACGGTCGGCACAAGCCCCAGCTGCCGCAGCCGGACAAGGTCGGAAGAGGAATTGGAGGAACAATCGCCCCCGAGGAGGGAACCAGGCTAACCCAGCAAATCCGGCACCGAGACAAGCTGCACCAGCATAACCCCCGGCTCAGCCCCGGATGATCAATGTGATCAACGGAATAGTGGGAGACGGGCTCTGCTCTATGACAGCAATCAAGGCCAAAAGCAGATATGTACCTCCGGGTGAGATACAAGAAAAGAGGTTCAAGCCAAGTGAGACTATCACCTTTTCGGATGAGGATCCGGTGCCTCCCCAGGTTCCTCACTCTGATCCGATGGTGGTAATTGCCGATGTCGAAGGAGTACTGATCAAGCGAGTGTTTGTAGATGATGGTAGTAGTGTGGAGATCATGTTTGCAGAATGCTTCGATCAGCTCGGAATCGGGCGACAAAATTTGAAGCCGTGTCAAACCCCCTTTCAGGGTTCACCGGGCGGACCGTCCATCCGCTCGGGGTCATCCCTTTGAAAGTCACTTTGACTGTTTTTCAGGATCCATCGAAGCGGGCAACGGTGGAATGTAATTTCGATGTAATTGATGCAGTTTCTCCTTACAACATGATCATTGGAAGACCGTGGCTGTCGCAGGCGCGGGCGATCTGTTCGCCTTTCCACTTGATTATGAAGTTCCCCACCGAAAACGGTATCGCATCTGTCCGGGGGCACCAGCAAACCGCCCGGAGTTGCATGTTGACCGCCATCAAGGATGCCCGGTCCGGGGAGGGACAATCCAAGCTGTCCGCCTCGGACAAGGGAAAAGCCAAAGCAGACTTGGTAGGAGCCATCCATGGAGAAGCACCGTCTTATGAAGTGGAGGACATGATGGTCGGACAGAAGGGAGTAGTTAGCATGGGGAAGAACATGCCGGATGATGTGAAGGAAGAGTTACGACGCCTGTTGGCAGAATATGAGGATGTGTTTTCTTGGGGAACGGAGGACTTGACTGGCGTTCCGGAAGAGATCGCGGTCCACAAGCTCAACGTTTTTCCGGAACTGAAACCTATACGGCAAAAGAAGAGACCCCTCGCTCCGGAACGCGTGGAGGAAATTCGGGCGGAGGTGGGTAGATTGCTAAGTGCTAGAATCGTGGAGGAGATATCCTACCCGGAGTGGATAGCAAACCCAATTCTGGTGAAGAAGCACGATGGCTCTTGGAGAATGTGTATTGACTTCACAGACCTAAACAATGCTGTCCGAAAGATAGCTATCCGCTCCCCTCCATCGATCAGCTGGTCGAGGCCACTACTGGTTACCAAGTGTTGGCATTCTTTGATGCGCACCGAGGGTATCACCAGATTATGATGGCCAAGGATGACCGTCCCAAAACATCTTTTATTACTGACTTTGGTACTTTTTGTTACAGGAAAATGCCTTTCGGATTGAAAAACGCAGGTGCAACGTATCAAAGAATGGCGGACAAGCTTTTACAGAACCAGATGGGGCGGAACCTGGAGGTTTATGTGGACGATATGGTGGTCAAGAGCCGGACGTACGAGTCTTTCTTGTCCGACCTCCGGGAGATGTTCGACGTGCTCCGGACGGCAAATCTCAAGCTCAGCCCCGGAAAGAGCACCATTGGAGTTGGAGCAGGGAAGTTCCTTTGCTATATGGTGTCAACTCGAGGAATCGATGTTAATCCGGAAAAGATATCGGCCCTTATGGAGATGCCGCTTTCGAGGGGGGTAAAGGACGTGCAAAAGTTAACCAGATCGCTGGCCGCTCTGAGCCGATTTCTCGCTCGGGGGTTGAGAAGCAGCTCCCCCTTTTCAACATACTCCGCAGGGGTAAACCGTTTTAGTGGACGGAGGCGTGCGACCAGGCGTTCACGGACCTCAAAGCTCACCTAGCGAGCCTCCCAACCCTGTCCAAGCCACTGTCCGGAGAAGAGCTCTTTCTATACATAGCAGCGACGGAACATGCTATAAGCTCCGCTTTGGTCCGGGAAGATGGTAAGGTCCAACATCCGGTTTACTTTGTGAGCAGGGCACTCCAAGGTCCGGAAACGAGGTACACTGCTTTGGAAAGGTTGATATTGGCACTGGTGCATGCCTCCCGGCGCCTCCGACCATATTTCCAAGGTCATCCGATCACGGTTCTAACGAATCATCCGTTGAGACAGATCATGTTGAAGCCAGAAGCCTCGGGTCGGATGATGAAGTGGGCAGTCGAGCTTGGAGAGCACGAGATCAAGTATCATCCCCGGAAAGCTATCAAAGGACAAGCCTTAGCGGATTTCTTGGTAGAAATGACCGAACCTTCAGGAGATCCGTCCGGATCAGAACCACCCTCTGAAAGATGGAAGTTGCATGTAGACGGATCGTCTCACGCAAATGGGGGCGGGGCAGGAGTCTTGCTCACCTGTCCACAAGGAACGGAATACAGGTATGCCATTCAGTTCGGTTTTCGAACAACAAATAACGAGGCAGAGTATGAAGCGCTCCTAGCCGGACTCCGACTGGCGTTGGAGATAGGGGTCACGGACGTCGAAGTATACAGTGATTCTCAGATAGTGGTCTAGCAAGTAAACGGAGAGTACGAGGCGAAGGAACGGAGCTTGCAGAAGTACCTCGAAGGGGTTAAGCCGTTTTTGGCCAAGTTCCGTGGCATTACCGTAACACAGATCCCCCGCGAAGATAACGGCAAGGCGGACGCCTTGAGCAAACTCGCTTCCTCTGAGATCAAGCCGGCGGCGGAGAGCAACTTGATGATGGAGACCTTATCCGCCCGGAGTTACGACGTCCCACAGGTGGCAGCAGTGGAGGTTCCGAAGGAGTCATGGATGATGCCCTTGTTTGAGTATTTGCAGCACGGAAAGCTTCCGGAGGATAAGGCATTGGCGCGGAAAATCCGACAGAAAGCACCGCGGTACACCATAGTGGACGGAACCCTGCTCAGACAGGGATATCTCCAACTATGGTTAAGGTGCGTGGACTCGGATGAGGCAGCTCGGATTGTGAAGGAGATACATGAAGGACCAAACGGCAGTCACCAGGGGGCTCGGACCATAGCGACAAAGATAATGTGCACGGGCTACTATTGGCCGACCCTGTTTGAAGATGCGCAGAAATACGTCCGCTCCTGTGTACAGTGCCAAAGGTTTGCTCCGCTCATTCATGTTCCGAAAGAAGAAAGGGTCGGGATCACCGGTTCGTGGCCTTTTGATAAATGGGGCATCGATCTGGTGGGACCTTTTCCCTCCGCTCCGGGAGGATTCAAGTACCTGATAGTGGCGATTGATTACTTCAGCAAATGGGTGGAAGCCGAACCCCTCACAAACATCCGTGGCAGCACTTGCGTCAAGTTTTGTTGGAAGAACATCATCTGTCATTACGGAATCCCCAAGTACATTGTCACGGATAACGGAGCCCAGTTTGAAAACGACCCGTTTCGATCCTGGTGCAAAGAATATGGAATTACGCAGCGGCTTACATCCGTCTACCACCCGCAGGCCAATGGTCAAGTGGAAGTTACGAACCGGACAGTGGTGAACGGACTGAAGACTCGTTTGCAGAGGGCACGAGGAAACTGGGTCGACGAGCTGCCAAGTGTTCTTTGGGCATACAGGACAACCGAAGGATCCGCCACGGGCGAGTCGCCATACAGTTTGGTATACGGGGCGGAGGCAGTCATACCAGCTGAAGTGGGAGTCCCCAGCGTCCGGACCCTCACTTGGGACGAGGACCAAGCCGGACGGAGCTCTCCGCTCGGATCAAGCAGGCTGCTGGACTTGGACCTTTTGGAAGAAAAACGAGAGCAAGCAGCGCTGCACGAGACCAAGGTGAAGGAGCGGATGAAGCGCTATCACGACAAACGTGTCAGGAAGGAATCATTCGTCCCCGGAGATTGGGTGATGAGGAGGAATGATAAAAGTCTGAAGGAAGCCACTGGCAAGCTGGCACCAAACTGGGAAGGCCCATACCGAGTCACAGCTTCATATCCGGGTGGGAGCTATGAGCTGGCGGATCAGTCCGGGCGTGCAGTCCCCTGAAGGTGGAACATTACCAACCTGCGAAGGTTCTACGGGGCATCCTGAGTAGGTATGCTTTCCGATAGAGTTCCTTTTCTAGCTTAAAGTATGTAGTTTCGGGTCCTTTGGCTAGGGTTGAGCCTAGGATTCCGTTCCGTTTTATTTGCTATGTACTTGGCTCCGGCCGCATTAGACAAAGGGTATGTCTGGCCGGAGTCCACTTATTTGAATGAAGGAAGAATTGTCAAATTTTATACTTGTCCATTTTTCAATTCTGCATAATTACCATCCTCCGGATCGTTTGAACAAACGGACGGAGTGAATGAAGGCAAAGACAAGCAAAACCCTCCTAATCGTTTGAATAAACTGACGGGGGCAAGCAAAACGAAAAGGCAAAACAGTTTGATCAAACAGCAAGAAAAATGCTTGAATAAGCTAAATCTTGACAGAAAAGAAGACACATTCGGATAAATCGAATAAATGATACATCAGGATAAATCGAGTCCGAATAGATTAGTATACAAATACAACACATACAATCTGACATGTCCGGATGGACTCAGATACTAGAGAATAATAAAACCTATCTATTTTGGCCAATCTATGTTCCAGTCGATAGGAGGAGAGGTGGGCTCCGGAGTAGGAGGCTCCGGAGAAGGTATCATAGCACCATTCTCCGGAGAAGGAGGTCTTGAGTCTTGGGCCCCATCCTGGTTTCTGGTAGAAGGGGTCCGCTTCGGAATATCATCGTCAAGGTTGTGGACCTCGGCACCACTGCTCTGACCCACCGAGCCTCGGTACGGAAAGGGAGGAATGGGCGGAAGCTCTGATGGACCGGCGGCATCCGGATCGGATCCAAATATCCCATCGGAGTCAAAATCGGAGGACTGCATTGTCTCCCTTGTGACTTTACCCTTTCCTTTGCCCTTGACTGGAGGCCCGGCCCTAGATTGACGGAACGGATTCTGGCTGGGATACCGCGAAGGAGAGCGAATCCGGACGGGGACCTGGGGACGACGCACTGACTGAGCACCCCTTCCCCTTGCCACCTGTTGAGCACTTCTCCCCCTGGTTATTCTGTTAAGGACGCAGTTGAGGCTCCGACCGTTCCCGTGACGGGCGTCTTTGAGCTCCCTTCCGATTCCCCTCCTCCCCCTGCCAAGACCCCGTCCCTGGATACGAGCCTGACGCCGCCTCGCCAATTCGGCCAACTCCCTAATGATAAAGGGACGGATGATAGAAGCATCTTGGCGAAGCCGCTCCACGCGACGGGCAGACTCTTCCGGATCGACGGATACCTGGATGCCTGCGTATCTCTCGAAGGTAAAATCTATCGCCACCTGACTCGGAATGAGGGTCAGCGAAGGAGGGAGAGAACTACCGGCATGCATCCGTTTCCACCATTCGACGGCTTCCTCAAAGGCAGGACGGTATTGAGACTCCCGGTCGTTCCACCCCAACTTGAACATCTGGACAATCAACGCACTTACATCACGGGGGAAGTTGCGGTATATGGTCGGAGCGACGAGTCCGAGACGCAATTCGGTCAAATGGTACGACAGTTGCAGAGTCATTAGATTATCTCGGAGGACCATCACCCGACCGGCAAGCTCGCGATTCTCTTCCTCCAACTTCAAGTAGTCTCGCTGAAAATCCGTCCGACTAGCCAGCCACTTCAACTTATCGGAATAAAAGGGCAGTACGGACCAAACCAAATCCAGCTCGGTTTTCAGTTTAGCCTTGTAATCTTCATGCTCTGCTTGTAGCATGGAGATTGTCTCGTCCGCGTCAAGGGTTGCACGGATCCTCTCCCGAGCAAAATCCTGACACTGAGACAGGGTACCGAACTCTTCTGATATTTCTCTGAGGCAAGCGGCCAAAGATGGAACGTCTCGGAACTCTTCCATTAGAGACTCCATTCCGGAGCGGATGAGAAGCTCGCGAGTCCGTTCCCCTCCCATCGTCCATCCGGACAGTTCCGCCTCTAACTCCGCGCACCTAGGGCACGGAGGGATCGTTGATTGGGAACTAGCTGGTGAATGACAATCTCGCACACCTCCGGTCCGAAGCACCGGACCCGGACCTTTGGGCTGCGGACAAGGAGAAATACAGAGTTGAATATAAAAAAAACACAAGGATTGAAAGAAAGAAAAGACTCGTTTTATAAAAAGATAGAAGATTACATCATTCGGAGGGTTGTCATCCCCATCCGAGTCCTCGCTATTGTCCTTCCTACACTAAACAAAAGAAGGTCAGACCTAGCCGGACGAAGAGCTATTACAAAAAGTTAGAAGCTAAGGAGTGCGCTCTACGTCGGAGTCCTCGCTGTTGCGGTTGCCATCATGATCGCCATCTTCTTCTTCATCGTCCTCGAGCCGGGCATCACCACCATCGTCTTCATTGGCGTTCGGAGAGCCATACATCTGGAACACCGCCAGATACTTGGCCTTGACGGGCGTTTCCGGATCGGTCCTTTCCGGGACAGAAGGCACTTCAACTTGCAGATTGACCAGACCCTCGTCGAAGGCGCGGACTGACTCAGCCGACACAGAGATCGGACTTTCTTCCGGATGAGCCTCAAACATCGCCAACACGGAGGGCTGCATCTTCTCGACTCCACCGCGATAAAACTGGTCCAAATCATAGTTGTACTTTGCCTTGGCATCCGGATGGTAGTAGCATTGGGTGAACACTCCCCGCCGGACCTCCGGAACCCAGCCTCTCATCTTCCGATAGACTTGATGAGCTGCCAGCTTGTTGGACTCGAGGCACAGATTTTGCAGGTTTTTCTCAAAAGCTTCACTGCGAAGCACCTTATCTGCAAATGCAACACACAGATCCCGCTGCGCACCCGGAGAAGAAAGCTCCTCTAGCTCCTGAATCCGGGCCTCAGCTTTGGCTGCCCGGGCCTCAGCCTCGGCTGTCCGGGCCTCCGCCGCGGCAAGTTCACGGGTCAAGTTCCCATTACTCCGCTCCAGCCCACTTAACTTCTGGGATAACCGAGTATGCTGGGAGGGGTATGCCTTGTTGATGGACTCGGAGACGCCCGGAGCAGCGATAAGATAGGCCGCAAAGTCCTACGAAAGATCAAGTCAGACAACTACCTTTCAAAATAAAAAAAAACAAACAAACGAGAAATTACCTGGCTCACCCGGCCAGTAGTATAACTACTGTCCGGAGTAATCTCCTTGTTCGCGGAAAAATTCGGAATTTCCGCTTTCTTGCCACCTTGGTTTACGGACGAGTGCTGGCCCGCTTCAGTCCTCCGGAGGGAAGACGGAACCTTCTTCCTCGGCTTCTTCGATAACGGAACATCATCGTCCGACTCGGAGGACGGAGGACTATCGAGGGTGACAGCAGCGGCCCGATTACCAGCCTCACTGCCCGAAACAGGGGGCTGCTTTCCGGACGTAGCCGCAATCTTCTTCAAGGCCTCCGCCTTGGCCTTCTCCTCCGCAAGCAGCGCTAACTTGCGCTTTCGCTTCTTCTCCTTATCTTGCTCCACCTCATCAGCAATTGGGGTTTTCATGCCGGTCCCCGAACCGGTTGTTAGCTTCTCTGTGTCTGCATTTTTTGTCGATCCGGGCGGAGGATTTCCGCCTGTGTTCTTGTTCTTGACAGATCCGGACTGGGGATCTACGCCTGCCTCAATCTGAGGAAACACTGCAAGCACACAGAACGGATAAGTGATGAGAAAGATACAAAAAAAAGAAAAAAAAGGGAGAAAGAACTTACAAGAATCGTCCAGGGGAAAGTAGTAGCGGCACTGGGTGAACACGACCTCCTCATACGCCATCAAGGGGAAAATGTACTTCCCATTGATCCAAAACTTGTTCAGATCAATTTGGTTATGGCTCAGCTTGTTTATGTCCGCCACTTCCACATCATCCGGACGGAATATTTCCTTGTCTTCCTTCTCCCTCTCGCTGTTCCATGCGGGGCACGGATACTTATCCGTGTCGGTGAAGTAGTTCTTCTGCCAGTTCGCATAGTAGTCGTGACGACCCTTGCTGCAATCCCTCACCCCCTTCCGTTTCTGAAAAGTGAAGACCTTCTCGTTCTTGGTGGCATCCAAGTGGTAGAAGGTTCTGAATAAGTCGAGGGACAGAGTTATGTCGCAACGATAGCAGTTCAGCAGGAAAGCCCGGATGACGGCGATACAGTTGGGCTGAAGCTGGGCAGGGGAAATCTGGTAATGCTCGAAGATATCCAAAAACAGATGGGGAAGGGGGAAAGTGATCCCGTAAAAGAAATGGCTTCGGGGAATGGCCGCAACCGTCGTATGATCCCCGGTGAACGGCGTCAAATGGGAGTCGATGGAAAGAGGGACCACCATGGCTCGAACCAGCTCTTTCACAGTGGTATCGATATTCACTATCTCTCCCGCTTGCGGATCACCAGCTTCTGGGACGGGGTTCATCCCAATCCTAACATCGACGCCATCAGCAGCCATGACGATTGGAGAAAAAGGGTTTGAGGAAAGAGAATATAAAGAAGGATAAAGATGGACAGAGATAGGAAAACAGAAGAGGAAAAAGTGAGAAAATGAAAGGCGAAAGTGATTGAAAGCGTTCACTATTTATAGACATAAAGCTGACGAAAAGGAGAGCGAGTCCCAAGGCGACATGATTGCTCTCTGGAAAAGAGGAAAAGAATTTATTTAGAAAAAGGAAAACAGAATTTTTTGAATTGACAACGCATTTATGGCGCAGCAGCACGCCTCATTAATGCGCTTCAAAACACGCGCGGAAAAAGTACAAACGACCAGCGCGTGCCCAGACGCATCTGGGTAGGTACTGAGCTCCCGGAACGGATTACATGCCTCCGGGCGGACCCGATAAAGAAAAGAAAAGCATTCGTGATGAGACACGGGATCCCTCCTCCGGATCGCACTTCCGGACGAATCCCATGTCTCGGGGGGCTAGTGGTGATATGGGCTCTGGCCCATATCCAGGCTCCGGCCCAGAGAGTAGTCCGGTCCATATGACGTCAGCTAGAATGACGTTATCCGGGGACAAAGGGTACATGAATATGACCTGTCCCCGGGTAAGGACAAAAGGACAGGACCACTTCCTCTGGGTTAGAGGCTGGCCACTCACACCTATAAATACAGATTTGGACTTGTGGAGAAAGGTATGTTCTATCAGATTAAACTCTCTCAATATATCCTTATTCTCTCTCCTATTCAAAGGCCCCTCTTTCATCATCACGCCGGAGTAGCTATCCTCGGGATACTCTGGGGCGTTGTTTTGCAGGTCTTTAGGTGAGAGCGCGCGGAGTACGGACGAAGCCTCATCCGGACCGGAGACTCATCTTGTATCCGGACCGGGACTGGAAGCTGGTAGCATCAACATATTTTCGATAACACATTTTTTTCATGTACATATTAAATAGAAAAGAGCTGTAGTGAATAATTTTGGCTTATATTTGAATCATTTAAGCATATTTTAACGAAAAAAATACTATTTCTTGTAGTTATAAAAAATTTATGATTCAATTTAATGTCGTGGTTGAAATTTTAGATTTTATTTATGCTTACATATGTGCAAAATATAAACATAATAATTTAGTAAAAGAGTTATAGGGTACCCGGTACCCGGCCCGAACTTTTCGGGTACCCGCATTTCCAGGTTAGGGTACGGGTCATATATCTTACTACCCGAAGGTGCGGGTACCCGGAAGTGCGGGTACCCGGTTATGAACACCCCTAGTTATTGGTTGTGTAGATATGGAAGAGAAAACACAGTACATGCGGAAAATGATAGAAGAGGATGGAGATTCATTTGTCGAGAGGGCAAAAATGTGTTACAAAATGAGGCCTGAATTGATCAACTTTGTCAAGGAATTATATCGCCTTGAACTAAAGTGTGCATCGTTTTGATTCCATGAACAAAGAATTTGGTTGTGAAGTTGAAGTATATATGCTGCAGTCGACAGTCTGTTCTGGTGAACTACCTTTATTAGAAGAATATCGATCGAAGAATTCCTCAAAATTTTGAAGAATATTGAAATTTTGAAAAATATTGAAATTTCAACTCACAATGATTTGTTGAGCTATCGATTGTGAGAATATCACGTCAATAATATAATCCGATACATATCTGGTATATATAAATACTACATTATTTTTAAAACAACGTAAGTTTACAAATTTATTTTCCAACTATAAACATATAATCAAACGTGGTAACCATATAGAAAAATAGTTCTCTATATAATATATATTTATGACAGTTAACAAGAGGAGATTATTTTTTTGATAGATGGCATCCCAATCACCATGCTTGATAGCTCGGAGGTGTTTTGAATATTTATCAAATATTCTATGTTATTTAGAATGAAATATGTTTGTGCAATAGAGCCATGCATTTTTCAAAAATTTTAGCATCAATTAATTATTTTTAATATAATATGAAAAATAATAATCGAGGATTATTATTCACATGCTAAAACGATACGGATGACAAATTTGAGTACAATATTGTTGACTGCGTCTTCAAAATTGTTTGATTCACTAAAAGAAATATAAATACATTTAACAGAATTGAAAAAAATTATATATCCTTAACTGAACTAAAATAATTTTATTTAAATATCCGTAAAATATATTGAACTTTTAAAAATTAAAACGTATTTACATGAATCGAACTTAACTAAAAAATGAATAAACTTAATTAAACCAAAAAAATCAAAATTTGATTAACCAAACTTATTTTATTATTAATCAGTGCTTTAATACCGCGCAACACGCGATAAATTTAGCTAGTAAAGTAAAAGAGAAAAAGAAAATGAAAATTAGTTTCCTATTCCATCCCAAAAATAGTTTTTCCAATTGATTTGAATTTCTATATTGTTTTCCAGAAAATAAATTAGAGCAAGTATAAAATAGGGTCTCCGAGGTGATGAACCACAACATCACCTTCAAAAGCTTCGATGCGCCGGAACCATACTCACGAAAACAAAAACAACTGCTGCACCGGAACGACTTCCTAAATCTTCTTACAGGTGCGTTCTTAAATCTCCTCTTATTGTTCGTAATTTATCTCAATCGAATCCTATTCCCTTTTTGCTCAAAAACCCTAATCCCAAACTGTTGCATTTTCTTCGATTCCTTCCGTAGAAGATCTGTTGTTTGTATATGTATTGAGCTGGTGGTGGGCTGTTGTTGTGGTTGTGACTTTAGTTGTTTCCCTTGGTTTTGTGTGTGCAGGGATTAGGTTAGATGGCGGCGCTGAAGGATCTTATTCCTCAGGCGAAGTCGAGTGGGACCACTCACTACGACCACACCAGTGATCCTTGGTTTAAGCAGAGGTATGCTGCTACCGAGGCTGAGAAAACCGAATTGATCAAGTCCAATCCGGTTCCTCCCTACTTGAAAAGGTCTGGATTTAAACCCCACAAGCTTGAGGATTTTGGCGATGGAGGGGCGTTCCCTGAGATCCATATTGCTCAGTACCCTCTTGATATGGGCAGGAAGAGGGATTTTAAGGCTGGGGGTAAGACCTTGCCTGTAACAGTTGATGAGCATGGTAATGTGATGTATGATGCTATTGTGAAGCAGAATGAGAATTCTAAGAAGATTGTCTATTCACAGCATACGGATTTGATTCCGGCTGTGATCAAAGATGGGCAAGATAATGGGGATATGGATGTGGATGAGAAGCAGAAATTGATTCAAGAGACTGCAGAGAGCACAAAAGCTGCTCTTGAGAAAATTGTTAATGTGAGATTGAGTGCTGCTCAGCCCAAAAATGTCCCTACTCAATCTAACGACTCCAAGTATATCAAGTACAAGCCTTCGCAGCAGTCAGCTGCCTTCAATTCTGGTGCCAAAGAAAGGATCATTAGGATGGTTGAGATGCAAGTTGATCCTTTGGATCCACCAAAGTTCAAGCACAAGAGGGTTCCTAAAGCTTCTGGCTCTCCACCCGTGCCAGTTATGCACTCTCCTCCCCGGCCCGTAACTGTGAAAGATCAGCAAGATTGGAAGATCCCGCCTTGTATTTCAAATTGGAAGAATCCAAAGGGTTACACGATCCCTCTTGATAAGCGTCTGGCAGCCGATGGTAGGGGGCTTCAGGATGTTCAGATTAACGACAATTTTGCCAAGCTGTCTGAATCTTTGTATGTGGCAGAACAGAAGGCGAGAGAAGCTGTTGAGATGAGGTCAAAGGTACACAAGGAAATGATGATGAAGGAGAAAGATAGGAAAGAGATGGAACTGCGAGAATTGGCACGCAGGGCTAGATCAGAGAGGACTGGTGTAGTCCCACCATCTGCATCTATGCCTCCTTCCGAAAGAGCTACTGATGATATCATGTCTGATTACAATGATGTTAGGAGTGCCCCTAGAGAGAGGGAAAGGGAGAGGGAGCCTAAGGAGAGCAAGGAAGAGAGGGAAGAGAAAATTCATAGAGAGAAAATCCGTGAGGAGCGACGCAGAGAGAGGGAGAGGGAAAGGAGGCTGGAAGCGAAGGATGCCGCAACAGGGAAGAAAAGTAAGATTACGAGGGATAGAGATAGGGATGTCAGTGAGAAAGTTGCTCTTGGAATGGCTAATACTGGGAGAGGGAGTGAAGTCCAGTATGACCAGAGGCTGTTCAACCAAGAGAAAGGGATGGATTCTGGGTTTGCTGAAGAAGATGCTTACAACGTATATGACAAGAAACTTTTCAATGCTCAACCTACCCTGAACACTTTATACAGGCCTAAGAAAGACGCGGATTCTGATGTGTATGGAGGTGCGGATGAGCAGCTGGAGAAGATTACGAAGACTGACCGCTTCAAACCCGACAAGGCATTTGGGGGTACCTCAGATAGAGCTGGTCCTAGAAGTGGACCAGTTGAGTTCGAGAAAGAGGCTGAAGAAGCTGATCCATTTGGTCTGGACCAGTTTTTGACTGAGGTCAAGAAGGGTAAGAAAGCAATTGACAAGGTTGGCCGTAGTGGTACGATGAAGGCTACTGCTGGATCTATGCAAGATGGATATGAAGGATCCAGTAGAAGTCGCATTGCCTTTGATAAAGGGCGTTAATTCCTCTATAAGCATCTTCATGCCTTGCACTAGGTATCACTACACTGTTCTGGCAGATCAGCAGATGCTCTTTTTTTGTTTTTTGGTTTTTGAAAATTTCACTATAATTTGGGATTTCCTCTTACCAGGTGGTTGTTCACAACATTTATGTAACATTTGGTTGTACTTCATGTTCCCTGTGTCGGGTGTTTTGTTTGAATTCAAATTCAGTTTTTGATGGTGCTTTGTTTGAATTCAATATCAGTTGTGGGTGCTTATAATAAGCCATGTTCTTTTATTTTTGTCATAGTTACTCTTGATGGGAGGTGTTCTTAAAAAATAAAATAAAAATAGGAGGTGTTTTTACTACATGTTGATTTGTACTTTGAGGATTAAAATTATTTACCCCTCCGGTTGGATGGGTTAGAAATTTTCTAGTTAAGTTTGGCAAATTGATGCAACTTATGTTTCCATATAATGAATCTGTTTCCTGTGTGTGGAAATTAGCTGATACCAGATTTCCTCTTTGTCCCTTTGTGTGTTCTTGAGCCTTGCCTTGTCATTATATTGCTCAAAGATTGTACGATGTTGTATTGCTACGAATCACTTTGGGAATTGCCAATTTATGGGACTGTCCTGCTACACGAGCTATGACCTCTGTAATATGTAAGGAAACATATTCGACCATTATCCTTTTCAACTAGATTCCCTGTAATGCTCACTCTTGCTACCCTTATAACAAAAGCTTGGGGTTTAATTTTTTCTTAATTTAGAAAGGACACTCATATTTCATTTGCGTGATTGTTTGTTTTATTTCACACTTGTTTTTGTTCCAACGTTCCTTCAGTCACTCGCTAGTCACTAACTATGAAGGTAACCGTGAATTCTTATACATGACAAGTACAAATACAGGAAAGAAAATGATACAGAAAAGGTACTCTCTTTTTCTTCCGGTTTATATTCACAATATTACATAACTTAGTTTACAATTCTGCTTGCACTACTGTACCTGAATTCACAGTGTTTTCATGCCTTCCATTGCAGCTTCACGAGTCTATTGTTAACTAAGATGGTTGTTATTTTAATTTCTAAAAACTTGTATGATGTTTTCCTTGGCTATTCATCCTCTTTCCTTGCATGATTTGGTTGCGTAAACTTTTATGGTTGTACTTTATGCTCTCCGTGTCTGGCGCGTTTGGTTTTAAAATCAGTTTTGGATGGCTCTGAATTTCTCTATGCTGTTTGAATTACTAATATAAAATTATGCTGTTCATTTGTGCTTGTTAAGTTTTTTTCACCACCTCCTAAATGATGATTTCTTCGAATAAGCTATGGAGGATCTCCAGATTAAGCTTTTCTTTTGTCGTAGTTACTCTGATAGGAGGTGTGTACTTCTCTGGTCATATTTACTAGATTAATAAGTCTTCATTTTTTCGGTTGATGCAACCTTATGTTTTCAGGTGCAGATTCAGATCGAAGGCAACACTGTCGTGGACCTCAGCTGCTATCTAATTGCCTGTATTGAGGTTTCTCCTTGGATTGGCCGTAGTATTGTTTAATGATTTTCTCTGGTATCATTTACAGCTGCAACGTTAGTGCTATGAAGCAAAACAAACTAAAATAATAATAATTGATCATATTGGTTATCAATATTTTTTTTTATGAACCAATTTTCATTAAATCACCAAAACCAAGACAAAATTCAGGCCTTTACTCCCAGCCTTTTACAAAAAACAAATCCTAGAACTAGGAATAAACAACAAAATGAATCAAACAGTAAACTTTCACTTTGACCAGCTAAACTCTGCAAGTACCTTCTCACAATTGATGCCTCAGTCTGTTCTGAAAAATTATGCACTTCCTCTCCTCCCAAGTATGATAGAGAGTGGAGACTTGGCAAAAAAGCTGCTTCACTTGACTGTGCAGCAGCCTTTTCTTCAGAGCTCTCAAAGAACTAACAAGTTGCAATCCAGTAGGAAGAAACCTCCTTGTAAAATGAGCACTTGGCAAAATGGTGTAGAACAGTTTCATCTTCCAAGCCACAAGAGACAGCGCTTAGGTTGCTGGTGTAAAATCTTGAATCTCTTACGCCTGTCAATAGTAGCAAGCCTCCCCTTGATGAGTATCCACTGAAAGAACATGTGTATGGGCAAAATCTTAGTGTACCAAACTAGTTTTGCCCAACTGTCAGCCCCTTACAAAATATGACAAGCTGCAGTTATAGAAAAACTGCATTTAGTACTATTGCATTGCTGCAACGTGTCCTTCATTAAATCCTTTAGCCTAATCAAAAACTTCCAAATCCAGTTCTGTCCAGCTCTTGATTTGTAAGCTTTCAATGAGCTATGTTTGAGATAAAATGTTTGAAGCCACATGATCCATAAGATATATCCTTCTTTTGCTGGATCTCCCATAAATGTTTACACGTGGAAGCCAGATTCCAGATGGATGGGTCTCTAAGTCCCACTCCTCCATGTTTCTAATTGGTGATCAATTATGAAGCAAAAGAAAGTGATTTTGGAATTGGCCAAAATTTGTGATTTTAGGATTCATTCATATTGATGAACGATCTTATCTGACCATTAATATCAAACTATCAGAAAATAAACAACCCGAGTTTGCAGATAATACAATGGTTTTTCTTAAATCAAATCCGCACAGTCTTGAAAATTTAATGATTTTCCTAAGGAAATATGAAAAACTGACTAGATAAAAAAACTAACCCTTGAAAAATCTTCATACAATTGTTATATGATATCCCGGGTGTACGCATCCCACCTTAATATGTACTAACAATTTTCACATACTATTCATAGTAATAAAAATTACAATGCACAATTATATATATATTTAAATGCACATCTTCACATTTTAAAATGCACATGGAGTACGTACCCCGGATGTATGGTATAATTTGCGATTTTCATATAAACTGTTCAAATCAGCACCAGTAGCTTATAGTAGAATGATTTCTGGCATTCCTAAGGGTACATGTCCTTTTGAGTACTTAGAGCAAGTCCAACAGTTTCTCCATTCACATTCTCAATAATAGAGAAGCAAACCTCATATTCTCCATATTTTTTCACCTCAAACCCAACAGTTTCTCCATTTCTCATTCCCTAAAATTTATTAACATTTAATGCACATATTTATCCAATTTTCTTCTATTTTTAAAACCATATATTCAATAAGTTTAAATAATAATAAACAAGGAAATAATGAACTTATAATAAAAGTTACAATAACATTTCATATTTGACATTACTTATTCCATAATATAAAATTACTAAAACATATATTTATAAAAATAACACATTACGAATTACAATATTGTTATTTTTGTAACGTGTTATGAATAGTTAGACTTACCTCTTTTCAATTATTTATTACAAGTTATTTTTTTCAACCATTAGAAATAAAATGTTTAACAAAAAAACACTTTAGTTTCAACGTTATGACTTATAAAAACGTTAAAATAAATTTATTTAAGGCCTTAAAATTTAATAGATTTATATTGGAAAGTAGATTATATTTGATTATCAAATATCAATAGATATATACATGTACAAATAGTCATATGAGATCTTATTACAATCGTCTTTATGCATGTTTTTGGAATATGTATTTTTGATAAAATTCTATCGTAATTATTTTGAGATATTATCATTTAAAATTATTGGAGATAAACAATTAATGAATGAAATAACAAAAAACAATGCAAGTAGCATTAAATTTTGCTTCTCCAAAAACTTCTTCTCATTCTCCAAATTTGGAGAATCAAATCTTCTATCTCTTCAATTTCCCCATTATGGAGAATGGGATGGAGAATCCGTTGGACTTCAAAAAAGGCCCAAATTCTCCATATTTGAGCAAATTTGCTATTATAGCAAAGCTGTTGGACTTGTTTCAGATACTCACAAGCTCAGATGAGCTGAAAATTAAAAGAGAAAATGCAAAAAATGCAGAATTTGATTACAATAATTGGCTGCCAATGATTGGCCCAGAATTTCAGATAATAAAGAAGTAAATGGAACTAAACTGTAATTAATGAAAGATATATCTTCTGAATAATTGCTAAATAGCCCCTCATATATGACAATGCCTCACTCTCAAAATGAGCTTGACCTCAAGCTTCAATCACACAGCAAAATTAGGAAACTGGATTTTGATAAACTCAGCATCTTCCCAGGAGGATTCATCAGCATTCAAATTTTTCCATAGAATCAACCATTGCACCGTCTGCTGATTATCCTTCATGACAATTCTGCGTTGCAAAATTCTCATAGGGCACATGGAAGCTCACATTGGGATATGAACTGGCAGTAGTAGTAGGATCACCAACAAATAATTTGAGTAATGAGACATGGAACACTGGGTGTACCTGACTTCCCACTTGCATCTTCAATTTGTAAGCCACTTCACCAACTCTCTTCTCCACCTGAAAAGGTCCATGATACTTAGCAGAAAGTTTAGACTCAACTGCAACTTGCAATGTCTGCTTTCTGTACTTGTTCCTCTTCAACAGAACCCAATCTCCCACCTCAAATTTCCTCTTAGATCTTTTAACATCAGAGTAATGCTTAATCCTGGCTTGAGCTACCTTCAAATGTTCTTGCAACTTCTGATGCACACTAGCCCTTTGCTGGAGCAGTTCTTGAGAAGCTGGAAATAAGGAGTCAGTGACTAAACCAAGGGGTAGTGTTAGAGGCTTAACCCCATATAGAGCCTCATAATGAGTCATTTGAAGACTGCTATGGTGGTTAGTATTGTACCACCATTTAGCAGCAACTATCCAATATTTCCAGCTATGAGGGTACTCTCCACAAAAGCATCTGAGGAAATTCCCAATGACCTGATTAACCCTTTCAGTTTGTCCATTTGTTTCAGGATGGAAAGCTGAACTATACTTGAGTTTTACACCAAGTTTCCCAAACAATTCATTCCAGGAATGACTGATAAATATCTTGTCTCTGTCTGAAATAATAGAATATGGTAGGCCATGGAGTCTGTGAATCTCATCAAGGAAAAGTTGAGCAACTTGCTTTGCTGAAAAAGGGTGAGAAAGGGCCAGGAAATGACTGTACTTAGAATACATGTCCACTACCACTAAAATAGTATCAAAACCTTTTGAGGCTGGCAATTGCTCAACAAAGTCCATAGTTACATGCTTCCATGCAAAGTTAGGTATAGGCAGAGGTTGCAGAAGTCCTGGAGGGTGACAGTTCTCAGATTTATTTTTCTGACAAGGTACACATGCTCTAATAAAGTCATCACTTCATGTCTAAGGAGAGGCCATGTAAAAATACTCATAATCCTTTTCACAGTAGCATTCTGTCCTAAATGACCACCTATAGCTGATGAGTGCATAGTAGCAAGAATTTCCTTCCTAATGTTACCACTTTTTCCCACATTAATTTTGTTACCTTTCTTTAAGATTCCATTTGCATAGGAGTACTCCCCCACTGTCTGTTGTGTAATCACAGCCTCTGCAATGAGTTTCTGAGCTTCTTCATCTTCCAAGTAACTTTCTTCCAATTGGGTTATCCATTCAGGCACTAGTGTGGAAGAGTTCACCACCCTGCAAAACTGTTTTGCACCACTGCTGGCATGTGATCCTGGCATGTGTTCTTCACCACTTCTGGCATGTGATCCTGGCATGTGTTCTTCACCACTTCTGGCATGTGACCCTGGCATGTACCCTTCACTAATTCTCAACTGCTCAGATTCTGGTACTTGACCTAATGTAAGCCTTGACAAAGCATCAGCAGCAACATTAGTCTTCCCACTCTTGTATTGAATTTCAAAGTCAAGCCCCAAAAGCTTGGTAATCCACTTATGCTAGACTGCTGTATGTAACTTCTGCTCCAATAAAAACTTCAAGCTGTGATGATCTGTTCTGATGATAAGTTTATTCCTAACTAAATAATGTCTCCATTTTTCCACTGCCATGACTAAAGCCAAAAACTCTTTCTCATAGGTTGACAGCCCCAAATTCTTTTGGCAAAATGATTTGCTCAGAAATGCTATAGGTCCTCCATTTTGCATCAATACTGCTCTCATACCTTTCCCACAAGCATATGTCTCCACAATAAATGGCACACTAAAATTTGGCATCTTCAGCACAGGAGCTTGAGTGATTACTTGCTTCAATTTATCAAAAGCAATCTGAGTTGTTTCACTCCACTTGAATGAATCCTTCTTCAGCAAATCATGCAGTGGCCTACAGATGACACCATAACCTGCTATGAACCTCTTGTAGTAGCCAGACAACCCCAGAAAACCTTTGAGCTCTTTCACACTCTTTGGCTGAGGCCAGTTTAACACACACTCAACTTTCTTGGCATCCATTTCCACCCCCTCTCCAGTTACAATGTGCCTCAAATACTCTACTCTGTCAACTGCAAACACACATTTTGATTGTTTGGCAAACAGTAGATGATTTCTCATCAGTTTCAGTACCAACTGAAGATGCTCAGAATGTTCTGTCATGGTCTTATTGTAAACCAGTATGTCATCAAAAAACACCAATACAAACTTCCTCAAATAAGGCTGAAATATAGTGTTCATGAGAGCTTGAAAAGTGGCAGGAGCATTAGTTAACCCAAATGGCATCACCAAAAACTCAAAATGACCATGGTGAGTGGCAAAGGCTGTCTTATGAACATCTTGTTCCTTAACCCTAATCTGGTGGTAACCAGACCTCAAATCCAATTTACTGAACACTTTGGCATTGTGAAGCTCATCAATCACAGGTATTGGAAACTTATCTTTGATGGTCTGATCATTAAGCTTTCTGTAATCCACACACAATCTCCAAACTCCATCTTTCTTCTTCACTAAGAGTACAGGTGAGGCATATGGACTAGTACTGACTTGAACTAATTTGTTCTCCACCAACTTCTGAACTTGAGATTCAATTTCAGTCTTGTGGAAATGAGGGTACCTGTAGGGCCTTACTTTGAATGCTTCTGTTCCCACTTTCAAATTAATCTGATGGTCTATAGCTCTCTGTGGTGGCAATGATTCAGGCTCTTAAAAAATGTCAGAAAATTCACTAATCACAGCTTGTATTTCTCCATGAGTCTCAGATTCTGAAATTGGTGTTTCTGCAGTAATGTGATAAACTCTTCCATCCATAAAGTCAAAATAGGCTCTTCTGCTAGCCTGATATTCTTCTCCTACTCTGGTGTCAGTCACTCTGTCAATCTTCAAAAATCCCCCTCCATAACTGGGAGGAAGTGCACTTCTCCCTTTCCAGACCTGATCTGTGTTATGGAAATCATCTGGTTGCAACTCAGCAGTCATTGCCAAACACCCTCTTCTCCTTCTTAATTTAGCTAACTCCTTGGCCTCTTCACCTCTCATCAAATGGAATTGGGGATCTCTGCAATTTCCCTGTAAACACCATTGAGCCCCCTTACTTGTGATAAACACTTCATCAGTAGCTAGATCAAAAGATATAGGGCTCAGGTTTGCCATCCAGTCAGCTCCCAAAATCATATCTATACCTCCCAATTTCATTACCCTGAAGTGAAACTTAAACAAATGGTTCTGCACCCCCCATTGTACTTGAGGACATTTAGAAACTCCTCCTATCTGACTTCCATCTGCAATAGTTACTTTAAATGACCTTGTCATTACTTCCTCCAACTTGAGCCTTTTCACAGTCTCAGGGTCAATGAAACTAGTAAAACTTCCAGTATCTAGTAACATTCTTACTATTTGGCCTTCCAATAGCACCTGTTAAAGAAATGGTATTGGATTTAGTGCTACCATCGCTAATGGTTTTCAATTCAAATTCCTCAGGATCCTGCTCCGGTTGCTTGATCTCTTCACTGTCTTCTTGAATTACCAATAAGTCCTGATCATCTTCATCCTCCAACCTAGAAATCAAATGCACTTTCTGATACTTACAGGTATGGCCTGGTACATATTTTCCCCCACACTTGTAGCACAAATGATTCTCCCTCCTATACTGCTGTTCTTGTGGTGTTATTCTTTTGAATCCTTCAGTCTTCTTTTCTCCCTCTACAACCTTAGTTTCAGAATTCTTCCCTTCCAATTATCACCATGATTCTCTCTTCTATAGTTCCCAAACCAGGGTGTAGTAGCTGTCTGTTTGCTTTTCTTGTACAATGCCTCCAGATGTTCCTCCTGACACATAGCAATTTCCACAGCCTCATGGAAGGTGGTAGGCCTACCAGACTTGACTAGAGGTTTGAGCTCAGCCTTCAAACCACTTAAAAAGCTAGACAGAAAATATTGTTCCTTCTGGTGGGGGTGTGACAGCAGCACCATGGACTTCAATCCCTCAAATTCCTCTATATACTCCTGCACCCCTTTCCCCTGATAAAGCTTATTGAACTCTTCTATGACATCCTCCCCACCTTTTCCAGAGAACCTCTTCAACATAGCTACCTGCAGCTCAGTCCAATTTTCAAAATGCCTGTAATACCTCTTAGACTGGTATCAAATTTCAGCCCTGCCCTCTAAATACCACACAGCAGTCTCCAACCTCTCCAAATCACTCAGTTGGTGGTAGTTAAAATACCTATTACATTTCCTTAGCCATTCTTTTAGATTTTCCCCATTAAACAAGGCTAACTCCATCGTAATGGATTGTGGTGTCTATTGATGGTATTTTTCCTGCCTAAATCTCCAGCCAGGTCATCCCTACTGTTAAATCTCCTAACACTAGGGGTAGTAGGAATTGGAACCTTTCCCTGCCCTATATAAATCTCATCATATAGTGGATTGTTTTTGACCAACAAATCATCCAATACATTCAACAGCAGGAATTGGCACATTAGGCTGCTGAAAATGCTCAAAATGAGGGCTGGAGCTCACCTCAGCAGCAGGTCTGTGGTTGGGGGAATAGATCTGAGCAGCCTCCTTCTCGATCACACTGGATCCACCCATCTATATCATCGGTGACTTTCCCTTGACTACTGGCAATATTTCCCTCATCCTTTGATCTATCTCCACGCTTTTGGTTTCATCTCTTGCCTTTAGTGTGTCGGTGAGATCCTTGATTTTCCGATCCAGCTCGGAATTAGCACGAAATTGCTCCGCCTTTAGCTCAGAATAGCTCCTGGATTGCTCAGCTCGCAGATCGGCCATTGCTGCCGCCATACTCGCCATTTCCGACTGGTGACACTCCAAATGATGCTGGCTCGCCTCCAGTTGTTGCCGGAATTCGACGGGCAGGCTCTCTACCTCAGTCAAACGGCCGTCCAGAGCCTCATTTCTGGTGTTTTTGGCCATGGTCGGTGGACCAAGGCTCTGATACCAAGTGTCAGATACTCACAAGCTCAGATGAGCTGAAAATTAAAAGAGAAAATGCAAAAAAAGCAGAATTTGATTACAATAATTGGATGCCAATGATTGGCCCAGAATTTCAGATAATAAAGAAGTAAATGGAACTAAACTGTAATTAATGAAAGATCTATCTTCTGAATAATTGCTAAATAGCCCCTCATATATGACAATTTGCTCTTAGAGCAAGTCCAACAGATTTGCTATAATGGAGATTTTACTTGAATATGGGGAATTTGAAACCTTTCTGAACTCCAACAGTTTCTCTATCCCATTCTCCATAGTTTTTTTTTTTTTTTTTTGGATTAAACCATCCTTAGATGGGGGGAGTTTTTATAAGGTTCCCCAAACCTATAAAAAGACCAAATAAGGTCAAAGTATATACATCAAGAGATGACAAAAAGGAAAGCTTATAGCTTTCGAAGCATATAGCCATGCTTCCAAAAGATAGACTAAAACTAAGTCTATGGAGTGATATACTAGTAATACACCTAAACCTTTGTGTGAGGAAGCCTTTAAGCGAATTGTAAAGACAAAACACTAAGCGGCACCCAACCACACAAGAGCAAGGAGTAAAAACATAGATGTGAAACTAGATAACAAACTAGGAGGCTGAGCATTTGGAAGTTTCATAGCAGAGTATAGATGTCCCTCAGACTGAAATGATGAAACAAGAACAAACACATTACATAGCATCTGTAATAGTAGATAGTCTGAGAGAGGGCAAGCCAACCTTATCCAGATACAGCAGGCCTCTTGCTGCCTGAGATAGCACATGTGTAGAGAGCTGAGGACCTATCTTGTCAGTAATTGCAGACTTTGCAATGGAGTCAGCCAATAGATTTCCCTGTCTCATAGTGTGAAAAATAGGACAGTTTATAGTTAAAGCACAGTCAGAAGCCAGATCATACACTGGCCAGGGAGCTTGGAGAGGATCAGAGATGGATTTAACTGCTGTAAGGCAGTCTGACTCAATAATGCAAGGAATTAATGAAGCAATTGCCCACTGTATAGCCTCTTTAATAGCTAAAAATTCAGCATGCAATGCAGAGGGGGCCATGACTACACAACGGAGAGCACATATTAGATCACCATCAGAGTTCCTAACAACTATAGCCAGACCAGCCTTTTTGTTCTGTAGCCAAGAGGCATCAGAATTAATTTTTAAAAAACCATGGATAGGGGGAATCCATTTGATTGCCCTAATCATTGGCTGAGGTGGTCTAGCATGCAGTGGTAGAAAACCTAGGTTAGATAGTTCAATGTCCAGTTGAGTATTAGATGCCATAGGTTTAGCACAGAAAGTGAGGAAAATATGGTCTTTAATGGCCTTTTTAATACTTATAATATTAGGACTGACTTCATCAAAAATGTAAGAACATCTTGCCTTCCACAGAAACCAACAAATAATGCATGGAGCAATTTTTGACAGTGTAGTGTGAAGTTTAGTGGATCCTTGAAAGGACATGTAGTAGGACAGTCTATCCCATATATTGGCAAAATTAATAGGAGCAGTCCCAATCATAGAGTGATAATCAGACCATAAGGAAATAGCCAAAGGGCAACTGTTAAAATAATGTTCAAGATGATCAGAATTATCACAGGCACAGCATTTTGATGGTAAGTTGAAACCCATTTTCATAAGCACATCAGGGAAAGGGATAAATAAATTTACCATTCTCCACATGAAGACACTTATCTTTTTTTGGATCCTTGAGTTCCACAGCTGGTTTAAAGTGTAAGAGACATTTTTTGTGGGGGCAACTGCTTTATAAGCTGATCTGAAAGAAAATTCCCCTTTTGCATCAGGCATCCGAATAAGTCTGTCCAGCCTGAGTGGTATACATTGCACCATCTGTAAAATTAAAATAATGGAAGAGGGCAGATGTGGTGTAATGTTAGCAAGAAAAAATTGTTTGTTATCACAGAAGCTTGCCAAAGTACAGTCAGGGGGTATAAGTGTATCAGATACATTACAGAGCAGTGAAAGAGGGCCAAAGGAGGTCCAATTAGACTGCCAAAAATTACACTGACCCTTTTCATGTATAACTTTAGTAAGACTCTCAGCCAAATCAGTGACAGAAATAATTCTTTTCCATACAGAAGATGTTCTATAAGAAGGGGGAAGATTCCAGAGGAATTGAGACCATAGAGTATCTCCAGATTGGAATTTCCACCAAAGCTTGAGTGAACAAGCTGTAACTATTGCATGTATGGATCTAATTCCTATACCATTTTGGTTAACTGGGAAACATAATTCACTCCATCTTTTCCATACTTTCCTTGGTTTAAGGTCAGTTTCCCCCCAAAAAAATCTGGCCATTAGTTTCTCAATTTTTTTAATCACAGATATGGGAGGTTTCAGAACTGACCAAATGTGCTGGGGGATAGAGTAAAGACATGATTGGATCAAAGTAATTTTACCCCCTGTAGATAGCCACTTGTTCTTCCAATTGGAAATTTTATTTTCCAATCTTTGGATTAGTGGTGTAAAATAAGCATTAAGAACTCTACCCTTAAAAATGGGGACCCCCAGATATGTAAATGGAAAATGACCTTGTTTCATACCCAGAATATCTTTGACCTGATTAATTTTAGCAGCTGAAGCATGTCTACCTAAAAAATAATCACTCTTTTCAAAATTAATTTTCTGACCAGTGGTTAGCTCAAAAGCTACCAGAAAGTCCTTAAAACAAGAGAGATTTCTTTTAGAAGCTCTAAGGAAGATGATGGTATCATCTGCATAGCTCAGATGTGATAATGGAGAAGGACCAGAAGGGATGTCATAGTATTGAAGCATGCCAGAATGAAACATATAAGATAATCCTCTTGAAAAAGCTTCAGAAAAAATATTAAAAAGAAAGGGTGACAGAGGGTCACCCTGCTTAATCCCCCTAGAGGATTTAAAGAAGCCCTGAGGTCTACCATTTATCAACACAGAGAAAGATGCACTACTGAGATTCTTCATGATGCAGTGAACTAATTTACCATGCATGCCAAATTGTAAAAGAATAGAATTTAAAAAACCCCAATTAACTCTGTCAAATGCCTTTTTAAGGTCCAATTTAATAATCAAATTAGGGTTCCTGCACTTTTTATCCAGAAATCTAATCATCTCATTCAAATAAATAATATTATCAGAGATGTCCTTATTTTTTAAAAATGCAGATTGCTGTGGTGATATCAATTTGGCCATAAAAGGTTTCAGTCTCTCCATAATCAATTTGGAAAAAAAATTATTTAAGAAATTAGATAGACTAATTGGCCTATAATCATCAAAGGAGGTGACAACATCTTTTTTTGGAATTAAAGTGATCCAAGTTGCAGCAATTCCAACTGGGATAGAAGATGAAGTCATAAAATCTTGGACTGCATTTAGTAAATCAAATTTAATTATGTCCCAAGATTTAGTGAAAAATTTTGAAGAGAAGCCATCAGGGCCAGGGCTACTATTTTTATTTAAATCAAAAACAGTAGTTTTGAGCTCTTCCATGTTTACTGGGCTTAATAAAATCTCATTATCAGTCTCAGTAATTACTGTAGGGATTTGACTTAAGAATTGGTCATAGTAATCACCATTCTCAACATTAGCAGGCTCAGTAAGTAACTCAGAATAATAAGAGATAGCTTCTGAGTCAATTTCTGAAGCATTTTCAAGCCAATTCCCAGAGGAGTCTTTGATTTTAGTAATACTAAGTAAAGACCTCCTTTCCTTCACTGTGTGGTGAAAGAATTTGGTATTATCATCTCCCTCTTTTAACCACTTAATTCTAGACTTTTGTTTCCAGAATTTTTGTTGTTCAGTGAGGGCTCTCAAATGCAGTGCTTTTAGTTCTTTGAGTTTAATAAGCTCAATAATTGAGTTATTATTGTCATAAACTATTTCTTGCAATCTGAGATTTTCAGCAGCAGTAGTAGCATTGTTATCTATGTTGCCAAAAATATTTCTGTTCCAGGCTTTAATAGTCAGCTTCAATCTGATTAATTTCAGATAAAAACCAAGCATTCCTGAACTGTTTATAGGGAGATTCCAATCATTAGAAATCACATTCATGAAATCATCCCTATTAAACCATGCATTAATGAACCTAAATGATGATGGAGAGGAAGGTATTGTACTGCCTATTGTAAGAAACATAGGTGCATGATCTGAGGTGTTTCTATTAAGAATCTGAATAGATGAAGTGGGGAACTTAGCTATCCAGCTCAGAGTTGCCAATCCTCTATCTAGTGTTTGTGTGGTAGGGTTTCTAAGCCAGTTGTTAGACCATGTTAAATGGTTACCAACTGTATTAATCCCTGTGAGTGCATTACTGGAAATGAAGTGGTTAAATGCAGACATGCTCCTAATACTAGGCTGAGAAGGGCCCCTGTACTCATTTGGTGATCTTATGGTATTAAAATCACCAATTAGGAAGGAGTCCTGTAACTGTGCATTTGACAAAGCACTCCACACAGATTCTCTACCAGCTACAGTTCTCAGACCATAGATAAAAACTCCTTCCATTGGAGTATTCATCCTCTGACTGACAATTATAACAGATAAAAATTGGAGGTGGTCAGTTTTCAAAGTGAAATGCAATAGGTCATTCCAAAATAACCAGATCTTGCCACTTTGTGCACATATATGGTTCTGATAGCCTAGAATCCTCCTAAATCTATCAGCTTTTTGGTTTTTGTGTTGTGGTTCAATTAAACATAACAATTCAATTTTATGTTCTCTAATTATATCATGTAGTCTGACCATAGATGTCCTCATACCTCTAATATTCCAAACCAAGCACTTAATTTTCAGGGTTGTATTAACCATTAAAAATCACTTTTAGAGCTTTTTGACCTAGTAAAAACAATATTAGGTGATGGAATTTTTTGAATTTTTTATGGAGTAAACTTCTGATTAATCTGAGTGAAGAAATTACCCATACTAGATTCTCCCTTATGAGAAGTGACAGGTTGGTTAATTTCATCATTCTGAACAATAGAAGGAGATGTAGGGTGTACCTGTTCAGGCTCAATAAGATTATCATCTTCAGATGATTCATCCACAATTTCCTTTTCTGTTGGAATTGCATCCTCATCATCATTATCAGACATATCAGTTAAGCAGGAGAATCTATTTTTATTTTGTACCTGAGACAAGGAAACAAGCTTATCAGTAGAAAGAGAGATATTCTCAAAGAAAGAGGGCTTACTGATCATGAGATTATCTTTAGCATATTTTTTGTTGGGAAGGAGGGCTTGATCAAGTAATAGGTAATCTGATTCCAAGGGGAAGGATTCTTTTAGAGTAGGTAGTTGGGGTGAGGAGGCAGGAGAGGTATGGGTGATGTTCTGGTTCTGGCTGTGGAGTGATGCATTTCTTTTTTTGGACTTTGTCCAAACTTTTGCATGGATATTAGGATTTGAAATGTAGGGGACAGAGGGCTTTATGGGAGGAATATCTGAGTGAAGGGTGACAGGTGGAATGATAGCTTGATGGTTAGAGGAAGAAGGGATGAGTGGAATGGATTGAGAGGGAGGTAAGGTGGAAACAGAAGGGTTGAGAATGGTGCAGTCATCTGAGTCTTCTGGGATAGCCAAGCCTTTGCCTTTATCCGATGGCTGGCCCATCTTGAGGCTATTCTCAGTATGATTCTTGGTGTTATGGGGAGGCTGAGCCTTTGGTGCAGCAGGCTTCAGTTTCTGCTTGAGCTCTGGATAAGGAAGGTGCAATTGTCATCATTGTGTCCCAGCATTGAGCAGTGACTACAGTATCTTGGAAGGTCCTCATATTCCACTGGATATCTGAGAATTTCTTCCCCTTCAATTCCCAGCCTAATAGAGCTATTCAACTTTTTCCTCAAATCAATTTCAACACAGATCTTAATCACAGATGGCCTAGTAAGTGCAGCTGTGGCCATATCCATTTTTATAAAGGTCCCAATCTGGTTACCCATAGCTTGTATCAGTGTAGAATTATAGAAGTAGCATGGTACCTTCTTGATTGAGACCCACACTGGCACTATGGACGATTCAGCCTCAGGCGAGAAATCCAAGGTCCACTTCAAGACCTTCATTTGAGCACCACACAGAAACCAGTGACCCCGCATCCAGCAGCGTTGATAGTCCTCCTGATCTTGGAACCGGATAAGAATGTGCCTGAAATCAATTGCTCCGATCTGATATTTTCCGGTGAAGCCCAGCGTCTTGAAAGCCTCATTCAGCCTTTCCATGGTCGGTTTTCCTCTTGGGAATTTGCCAATTAAGGCATTATTATAGTGACCGGCCAATGTTTCAGCCTGAGATCTGGTAACGATGCAGGCAATCTCGCCACGGAATTGGGTAATTGGTGTGATTTCTGGGTTGTCGGGAAGGTTAGAGGTGAGGGGGGGTGGTCTGTTTGAGAGGGCTTGAAGAAAGCTTTTAACCGGCGCTGCGCCACCGCTATGCCGCGGTGGCTCCGCCATTGGCGTCGCCGTTATAACCGTTGGTTGTGACCGTTAACGGTAGAAAACTGTCAGAACGGGAAAAAGGAGGGTGGATGTGTGGTGGAAGTTTGTGTCGGGAAAGTGAGAGAGACACTGAAATCTAGAGAGTATTTACTATGACCAACACGAAGTACTGAGATTTGAACTATTGTGTGAGTAGGAAATTTGAAGGAAATTTCCTACTCACACCAATAGTAGGAAATTTGAAGATAGAGAATATTTGATTCCCCAAATTTGGAGAAAGAGGGAGAAGATTTGGAGAAGCAAAATTTAATGCTACTTGCAGTGTTTTTTTGTTATTTCATACATTAATTGTTTCTCTTCAATAATTTTAAATGATAATATCTCAAAATAATTACAATAAAATTTTATAAAAAAATACATATTCTAAAAATATGCATAAAGACGATTGTAATAAGATCTCATATGACTATTTTTACATGTACATATCTATTGATATTTAATAATCAAATATAATATATTTTCCAATATAAATTCACTAAATTTTAAGGCCATAGAATATATTTATTTTGATGTTTTTTATAAGTCATAACATTTAAATTCTAAATTTTTTATTAAACATTTTATTTCTTATGGTTGAAAATAATTATTCATAATACATTACAAAAATGATTATATTGTAATTCATAATGTGTTATTTTTATGAAACGTTTTATCATTTTATATTATGGAGTAAGAAATTTCAAATATGAAATATTATTGTAACGTGTATTATAAATTAATTATTTATTTTTTCATCATTATTTGGACTTATTGAATATATGGTTAAAAAATAGAAGACAATAGGATAAATATGTAATAATAAATGTCAATAAATTATAGGGAATGAAAAATGAAGAAACTGTTGGAGTTGAGGCAAAAAAATATGGAGAATATGAGATTTGCTTCCCTATTATAGAGAATGTGAATGGAGAGACTGTTGAACTTGCTCTTAGAATGCTCAATCTATACTGGAAGAAAGAAAATTCTTACTTCCAACCATTGTTTGATAAGTTATAGTTGCTAAGTTAATAACTTGGCAAAACAAAGGGCTCAATCAAGTAGAGAGATTAATTTAGCAAAACAAAGGGCTCAATCAAGTAGAGAGATTAATTTTAGCAAAGCATGTTCTATATGCCATACCACTACACTGACTTACGGTTGTGAAAGCTACAAAGGAAGTGATTATTTTTGCAAAGTTCTTTTGGGGAAGCCCTCAATATGGTCAGATTAAAATTTGAAGATCATAGATAAATATGTGCTATACTTGTATTGAAAATGGACCATTTTTTTAAAATATCCATACTTTAGTAGATAACTTCTCTTTAAAGATCAGGTGGGAATATCAAAAGGAAAATAGTTTGTGGGTCTCTTCCAAATTGCAAGACAAAGTCCAAGACTTGGAGGAGATACATGGAGGTGGACAACATTGTTCAACATCATAGCACTATACATGTTGGTGAAGGTAAATTTTCCTTTTGTGATCGTAACTGGTTAGATATTGGACCTCTAATAACTCACTAAAATCCCGATTTTGAAATCTTACATGCGGATTTGACCGTCAAGGATTTTGCTATGATCACATAAAATTGCTTTATCTTTAAACCATGGCTTCCCTCAATCTATCTGTGATATACTTGTCAAAGGGTTTCCATTATATGACACTTGTGAAGACAAATTGTTATGGAAATTAGAACCAAATGGTCACTTTACAGTTGCATCTGCATATGAGTGCTTAAGAGCAAAGAACACGTAGTTCATTCATATAAATTTTTATGAATTAAATATGTCCTTAGGAAGTTATCAGTGTTTACTTGGAAATTCTTAAACAACTT
Source organism: Sherardia arvensis (assembly GCA_948330725.1). NCBI lineage: Eukaryota > Viridiplantae > Streptophyta > Magnoliopsida > Gentianales > Rubiaceae > Sherardia > Sherardia arvensis. Next base: position 20,581,448 of record OX415235.1, read on the forward strand.
AGGGTTTGTTTAGTACAACTTATCTGAATATTTTTCAGTTTAGTTCAATATTTTTCAGTTCGGTTTAGTTTAGTTCAATATTTTTCAGTTTAGTTCAATTCAGTATTTTTCAGTTCAGTGCATTATACTTTTTAAAAAAAATTATATGTTCATAATTTAGTCCAGTTCAATCCAATTCGGAGAAAATGTAATTTATTTCAATTTAGTTCCCCGAAAATATATTTTGATAATTTTAAGTTATATTGAAAATTAAGTTCATTTCAGTTAAGTGTAGTTCAATTCAGTTCATTTCAGTTAAGTGTAGTTCAGTTCAGTTCATTCAGTTAAGTGCAGTTCAATTTAGTTTAATTCAGTTAAATGTAGTTCAATTCAGTTCTATTTTCTATTCTTGAGTTTCTTGATTTTCATTTGATTTGGTTGCAATATCCATTCGATTTCAAACACTATATTGATTTGTTTTTCAATTTCTTTTTGTTCAATTAAGTTAGTTCAATATATTTCAGTTCCTTTAAGTTTATTAAGTTCAGTTTTAATTTATGATTTGATAAAATACAGTTTCATTTAGATATATCAATCCATTGATCCTTTTCTTCAATTCAGTTCAGTATTATTCAGTTCAAATCAGTTTAATAAGTTAGGTCCAATTTCTTAAGTTTAGAATTGATGAAGTATGTTTGATAAAATTTTGCTAATTTAATTGTATCAATGCATACTTTTGTAACTTCAGCTTAATTAAGTTCAGTTTAGTTCAATTCATTATGTTTCAGTTCATTTATATCAAGATAGGTTCGATTTATTAAGTTTGGTGCTGATAAAATTTGATTTGATAAAATATAGCACAATTTGGTTATATCAATTCAGTTCAATAAAGTTTAGTTCAATATACTTCAGTTCAATTCCGTTTAACTTCTAGAATCATTTTATCAAGTTCGGTTATGATGAAGTGTAAGTTGATAAAATTTAGCTAATTTAGTTATATGAATGCAGTGATTTGTTTCTTCAATTCAGTTAAGTTAAATTCAATTGTTTCTTTTGTAATAAAAGTTTTGAATGTAAATGTGTTTTATATAAAAAATCAAATGAAATTTTTCAGTTCAGTTCAGTTCAGGCGTATTAAACATGCCCTTACTTCCAATATACTACCTGAACACAATATACCATACATCAATATGTTATTTATGCTGGAGTGAATCTAAAGATCTGCACATTTTCATGATATTCAAGATCTTACACCAGATAATTTTACTAATTTATGGAACATACGTCTATTATAAGACTATAACTGTCAAGACCGAACTCCACTGAACACTGGTTAGGACAATATCTATGTTCATTATTTGGGTCATCTGGTGCTCCATAAATGCGCCCACACACACACATACATACACATACACACATACATATATACACACATACATACATATATACATACATATACATACATACATATATGTATATATACATATAAGTACAAATACATATATATACATATACATATATACATATACATATACATATATATACATATACATATACATATATATACATATACATATACATATATATACATATACATATACATATACATATATTTATACATATATATATACATATATATACATATACATATACATAAATATATATACACACATATACATGTATATAGTACCAAACCAAGACTGAAGATAATGAAAATGCAAGTTTTTAACAGTGTGACAAGTGTTTTAAAAGTGCACAAATTACAATGGAAGCAGGGAGATGTAAGAATAATTCACTTTGAGCTACTGAGACTAGCACCTATTTCACAAGTTTCTCAAGACAATCAATTCAACAAGTCTCTTGGAAACTTCTAGGAAATCATTATAAGTTGAATACAGATGGGAGCTCACTTGGAAATCCAGGCTTTGCAGGAGTCAGAATAGTAATTAGAGATAGCTCAGGACAAGTGGTGGTGGCAAAATCAATTTTCCTTAGCATAAGGAACAACTTGGAAGCAGAAGCACTTGCCCTGATTGAAGGACTTCAAACAACATACTATCGGAGGATCCAACAGCTAGAAGTGGAGATGGATTCCATGATCCTACTCAAATGATCAGAAGAGAGTTCAAAATCCCCTGAAATCTTCAAGAGATCCTTAAGATAGTTAGCAAGCAAATTCAATGAATTTCTCTCTTTTAAACATATTTTTAGAGAAAGCTACCTCAGTAGCAGATGCATTGGCAAAACTGGCAAGTACAAACAAAAAGAACTCTTTTTTACTCATCAAACTATGCTAGATAGCAGAGAGGTCCCTTGTATAAGAACTTAAAATGATTTTTTTTGGGATTTTAATACTGCTGTTTCTCTTTGATATTTTCAGGCGACAAGGCCTTTATGAAGCAGATATGGACCAAGGCAATCCAGTAGCAGAAAAGTTGACAAACAGATGGTGCAAGGTGTCAGCTATACTCAGCAGCAGCAGAACCGTCATTATACGACAATTTGAAGCAATAATTTAGACCAAAGGCATCTCAATACTACAACTCAACATAAAAGCATATTCTACCAAATACAGTTACTAAGTGAAAATTGGTTTAATCCCCGTGCTCGTCGGCGAAATTAGGTTTCGTTTAGCGATTCCTTATAAGCTTACGAGTAGTAAATCCTCCCATCAATAGATTTGGTCTACGTTTAGCGATGTCTAACATGCTTGTGGGAGTTGACATGGGTACAATTACAAGTTTCACTCACAAATTGTAACATTTTATGTACTTTTTAGATACATTAAGATACGTTGTATGATTTTAAACTTCAACCTCATGAAAGGTAAGTAAAAGGTGTGGTGAGCCTATAGGTAACCACCCTACTTTCAAAGTGGTTAAATATTTTTTTAAAAAAATCAGACTATTGGAGGATATGGCTAAACTAGGCGTGAAGTAGTGCAATTGCAGCGCATTTCGTGCCCAACAGAAAGGTTTTTGCCAACGAACTTTGTTTCTATAGTAGTCAATATTGAAATTTAGAAAATAACTATAATTTAGATATAATCACTAAATTATGTTTTCATGCTTCGGCAGTCTAAAACACTGTTAAAATTTCTTACATACTTTCATCCCGGAACTTGGACAAATTTTACTTAAAAATCTAGTTGCGGAGAACTTGCCCGTGAATACTATCTGAGCGACAAAGTTTACTCGACACAATGGTGTCCTAATAACCAAATACTTCAGAATCAATCTGCTGAATGTTTGGGAAGATGTCTTTCAAGAGAGCAATGTAATTCGGAGATTTGACCTGCAAGGTTTACTTGAACATTAGTGTGTATAAAAAATAACTCTAACAGAATAAATAAAACATCTACGCACAGAAACAACATTTGGAGGACAAGTTCTTTTATGAATGACAAAAATCCATCAGAGAACCAACAGTGTCTAACTTACACATGGATTTCGCTCAAGATAGATTGTGGTTAGCTTCTCTCTTGAACCTGCAACTGCAATTGCTATTCCATCTAATGAAGCTATACCGTTGTCATTCAGCCACAAATCTTCCAGCCTGCAGAAAAATACATGAACGGCAAGGCAAATTCGGGGAGATGAGCTCAATCATGATATTGACAAACACAGATATACAGAGTAGACATGCATACCGTGTCAGGTTATCTATGTCATTAATTTCTGTTAGCTTATTAGAAGAGACATCCAAGACTCGGAGATTGGTCAATCTTGACAGACCTTCCATTTTCGCAATACCATTATGGCTCAAGTACAGCTCTTCTAAAGCAACACATTCCTGAAAATAAAGGAAGCAGAAACAAAAATTAGCAATGGATAATTGCTGGTTTAGCATATTCCCTTCCCAGACATATAAATACCTCAAGTCCCAGCATAGAAGTCAGCCGATTGCTTTGCAGGCTAATCTTTTTAATGCATTTCAACCCACATAAATCAATACTTTTAATTCGATTACGACCAAGCCATAACTCCTGCAAATTTGTTAAATTTTGGAGATTTTCCATCACCTGAAATATAGCACTTAATAGTTGCCATCAGCCATCCAAGAGAAAGGTACAACATAATAATTATATCTATGTAATATACAAAGTAAACATGAAAAATAACGGAGAGAAAGTACACATGGAAAATATTTATGGTTGGAATGTATATTATCATGTATCAAGATTCAAGAAAGAATCTAACCCGCAGTTTGTTCGAACCAAGTTCAAGAATTTTAAGCTCCAAAAAATGTTCAATCTCTTCCATCTTGGGAACTTCATTCTTTGACACATAGAGTTCTTTAAGTGTGTTGGAGACCTTAGACAATCCCTGAAGTGATGGAATCTCATTGAAAGACACGTCAAACACTTGAAGTCTCTTGAAAATGGTTACATCAGGAAGTTTCTTCAATTGGTTGTCCCTAAAAATGAGCTCCTGTAGAACAAATGACCTGCATTAATTTAATAACAGATACAGCCGAAGGAAGCTATAAAGGAAACATTAACAACAGTTCAATGTCTCACTATCAGGAAATTCACCCTGGTTTAAAATCAAGGAAGCTGTTTCAATAAATGAGTCATTAACTTGGGAGGATGGGGCTCAATTTAAAAAGTGAGATTACTTGTCACTGACCTGCCAGGCACAGATGGGCATAAACCCTCCTTTATGCGCATGTAAATCAAGGAGCCTTAATGCTCTGATTCATTTTAAGGTACCCTTAACTTCCTAAACACAATTAAATGCAAGCAACAAAAGATGTAAAACATGTCATCTAAGTTATGTAACTACTAACTGAGAATAAATCTGCCTAGATAAGGTAGGGTTGCTCCTTTCATGTTGGCAAAAATTAAATTGACCTATAGTTGCAATGGTACGGTTGCTCCTCCTGTGACAGATACAACCTCTTCATGATAATTCAAGAAGTAAGACAGTTTGCAACCCTCCCCTTCTTGAGGTCAAGCAGTTTTTCTAAAGAAAGGATCATGAACCTAAACATCAATACTCGCTAAGCAGGTCTAAATAGTCTGGGATGAGAAGACACCTAATTCATGGTGCCACACACAAATACGACACCACCTAAACCAAGAGCAGTACAAAAAATTGTCAATCAGACTTGAGGCCTGGCTATATTCCAATCCGGCTTCTCATACAAATAAACTAATTTCACTACTTAAAGACATTCACCATCCAAGAGCTACATGTTTAGCTACGTCACTCTACAGCTTGGGTTCACCGAAGATATAAAACACAAGAGCATATACTCAATTAACAAAGAAACAGAAACCTCCAGCAAATCAAACATATAAAAATTCCCAACAAACCTCTAGGTTAGCGAGGGCGTCCCAGTTGGAGAGGGGCTCGACGGCGGGGTCCTGAAAGAGGTTCTGGCGCAGGGAGAGCTTCTTGAGGTTGCAGAGGTGTGCCATGCGCGGGTCCAGCTTGGAGAGGCGGTTGGCGGTGAGGTCCAACTCAGTGAGACTCGGTGGCAGCTCCACTGATTCCAGATCATGCAGCTGGTAGCTCGACAGATCCAGCAAACCCTCATCGCTCTCTTCCATCGCCATACGGGATTCGATTGCCTGATACCGGCGCCGGAAAAGGCGGAGGAGGAAAGGTGCGTCTGTTTGTGCGTTCGTGAGAATGTGTTTATATATTTCTTCCTCTGTCGGATATGTGTCGGGTCGGGTCGGGTGATTATATCACCCTCATTCATAACCTAACGAACTTTTTCAAAACACGAATTCCTATGCTTTCCCGCAATCGCAGACGGCTATGAGGTTCCTCCAATCCCTACCAAGAATCCTCCCCGTCTCTCTCATCCGCCGTCTCATTTCAACCACCGCCGCCGTGGCGCCGTCAGAAGATTACGCTTCAGCAATAGCAACCCAAATCTCAAGTTGCTCCGATTTGAACAATCTCAATCAAACCCATGCTTATATAATCCGGACCCACTTTCTCTCGTCCTTCCCAGCTGCGTTTCATTACAACAACATTATACGATCCTACACGAATCTGCTATCGCCGCGCTATGCCCAGTATGTGTTTGTGGAAATGTCTCGAGCCGGTGTTGCGCCGGATACTTACACATTGCCCATATTACTCAAATCTATGACGATGAATTTTGATTTGTTGATGCTGCGGCAGTTTCACGGGGTGGCGACTAAGTTCGGGTTGGAGAAGAACATGTACTGTGAGAGTGGGTTTATTAGTTTGTATTCCAAGGCTGGTGAATTTGAGGTTGCACGTAAGGTGTTCGATGAAAATGGTGACAGAAAGTTGGGATCTTGGAATGCGGTTATTGCAGGGCTTTCTCAAGGTGGACGTTCCAAGGAAGCGATCAGGGTGTTTGTGAAGATGAAACAGCATGGTTTTCAGCCTGATAGCGTTACCATGGTGAGCGTTACTTCTGCTTGTGGGAGTCTGGGGAACTTTCAGTTGGCTCTTCAGTTACATAAGTGTGTTTTCCAGGCGAGGAGTTTGGAGAGGTCGGATTTGCTGATGATGAATTCGCTTATCGACATGTACGGGAAGTGTGGTAGGATGGATGTGGCTATTAGAGTGTTCTTGCAGATGGGAGAACGAAATGTGTCATCTTGGACATCGATGATTGTTGGATATGCTACACATGGACAAGTCATTAGTGCATTGGAATTATTCCTTTGCATGAGAGAGGCGGGTGTGAGGCCTAACCATGTGACATTTGTTGGAGTTCTGAGTGCTTGCGTTCATGGTGGGAAAGTTCAGGAGGGGAAGAATTATTTCAAGATGATGAAGGATGAGTTTGGAATTAGGCCCTCAATGGCGCATTATGGATGTATGGTTGATTTGTTAGGCCGAGAAGGTTTGTTGGATGAGGCTAGGAAAATGATCGAGGGGATGCCCATGAAACCTAATGTGGTCATTTGGGGATGTTTGATGGGTGCCTGTGAGAAATACGGGCATATTGAGATGGGCGAGTGGGTGGCTAAGCACTTGATGGAGCTCGAACCATGGAATGATGGGGTGTTTGTAGTTTTGTCCAATATCTATGCTAGTAATAATCTATGGGATGAGGTTGAGAGGATAAGAAAGAGTATGAAGGAGCAAGAACTGGAAAAGATTCCTGGTTTTAGCCTTCCACAGAGACATGATGAAGTCCCTTAGGTTAAAGTTTAATCATTTGATTCCCATGCATTTTTCTGCTTGGTCCTTTTGATCAACGAAATTCTTTAAGACGTTGATTGGACACTACTATGAACAGAAGGTGAGGGAAATGCGCTGTAAAAATTGAAGCATAACTGGACAAAACTCTAGTTTGCCGATGCTCATCCTGTGTTATAGTGAAGTTCTCACTAGGTATAAATCTCTGCCTTCTTGGATGTGGAGTACTGGGCTGAACATATTAAAGCCTAATGATAATGGTCGGCTGTTGCATCTCTGCTACTCAGGTTGTTGAAGAATGCACACTGCAAATCTCAATAATGAAATTATGAGCAACTCCTTGACAAGTTTTTCAGAAAGAGATGAAGGCAATATTTTGCCAGGGCAACTGCATCATACATAGTCCGTGTCATCCAAAAATTGGTTTCCTGTTTTACATTGTTATACATAAAGGAGTGCTTTATTAAAGTTTGTGGCCAATTTTGTCAATTTATGTATCTAACTATTTTTTATGATTGTTTGCCATGGTTGTAACTAGTGCCGTCAATTTTTGACACGACCCGACAATCTCACACTACCTATTAACTATAGTAGGGGTGTACTTTTTGAAGCGTTGATGAAGAGTGACTATATATATTCCCACAAATCTGAATGACCATAATGCAAGAGGTGTCGTAACTTAAAAAGAATTCTTTCGGATGCTGATAGAGCGCCCTCCGAGGGCGCTGCCCTCCTCTCGACGTGGAGGCTCATGATTCGCCTTTTTTAAAATTTCTATTTTAGCATTATTTTGTTTGACTGGCAGTAGGACCCGCGTGGGCCATTTTTTTTATCCATAGATTGTGTTTTATGATTTTACCGTTTGTTAATTAGCTGGGATTAGTAGGGCGTAATTTCGGTTACATATTATAATGGAAACCGACATTTTGCAAACGGATTAATTAAACATTCCGCTGCCGACAGAAATTTCCCAGATTCACAAACACCACCGACCATCAACATCGCAGTCATAGTGGCCGGTCGGCGATCAAACTTCCGTAGAAATATGAAGACGGGCCGGATTTGAGTAGGGATTACAGAGGGCGGGGTCGATTTGAGTGGAGCCACCTGCAATCGCATAGTCCCAAAACCCCACTCTTCCCCCCAGTAACACGATAGGCAAGGTAAGCTAACACGTCCCAATTATAAACCAGTTGTTTTTACTGTAAATCAGTTATGTAAATTCGGTTACCATTGCATTCATATGTTGTTTACATGTGAGGCTTGTAACGTTTGTGAGGGAACGAGTGGCATTTAGGGGGATTGGATTTAGGGCCATTTGTTAAGAAAATGCGGGTGGATTGTGTAAAAACTCAAATTGCGTGGTAGGAGTTATATATATTTCAAAGGGTTGTAGGAATAAGCGTTGTGTGTGGTGTAAAAGTGCTCAGGTATTTAGTCTGACAGATGTTTTATGATTGTTGCGATGCAGTGAATGGATTCTAATGTTCAGTATGCCTGTACCGAGGAAGACGACACTGTTGTTGAGGTAATAAATGGAATCCATCGCCGGTATGTCTCGGTACCAAAAGTAGAAGGTGTTGAAGCTATCGAAGTTGAAGATGTTGGTGCTGAAAAGGCGGTGGATGTACAAGAGAATGAAAATGTGTTGGTTGTTTCGGACGATGAAAATGATTGTGAAAACGATGATGATAGAGATGTTTGTGTGGTGGAGGATGTAAACGAAGAAGGAGAATTGTCGTTGAGATATCTGCCGGAGTAAGATGTTCTAGACTCCGAAGATGAGGTCGAGAGGACAAGTACATCAGTGGATAGCCCGGTGGTGGGAATGAGGTATACATCTGGTGGTGAGTTTTTTGTACAGATGAGTAAGTTTGCTTGTGCGGCCGGGTTCTCGATAAGGGTGAAGGAACCAGTGCGGGATAAAGGCTTGGAAGGTGCAGAGAATGCGAAGGGGGTGGTAAAGGGTGTTGATGACAGGTTTGAATTTGATTTGGTAAGAAAGTACAGGAATCATCGTAAGCTTAGACTGTATTGCAGCAAGGCAGAAGTGTTTAAATCACGCAGCGGTGATCCTAATAAAAGCACAACATCCCGAAAGACGGACTGCCCGTGGAGGGTAAATGCCTGCAGAACACCTATTAGGGGTACTAGTTGGAAAATAACAAAGCTGCATGCTGAACACAATCATGCCTTAGACCCGGAAATGAGCAAGATGTTGGCAAAGTACAGAAGGATTTCTGTTGTAGATCAAAATAAAGCCCTGGAAATGCATAGAGGTGGCATAGGGATTGCTAAGATATACGGTATGTTTGTCAACCTGTATGAGGGGTACGAAAAAGTACCTTTCTTTGAGAGAGATTTGAGGAACTTCCCAAACTTTACTGTAGGGGAGCGTATGAAGGGAAGTGATTTTTTGAAAATGGAGGTGTGTTTCAAGAAAATGAATGAAGAGTGTCCTGGTTTTTTTATGAGTTTGAGACGGACGATGATAATTAGTTGAAGAGCGTCTTTTGGGCTGACGCAAGATGCATAACAGCCTTTAAAGAGATAGGTGACACTGTATCATTTGACACGACGCATTTGTCAAACCGCTATAAATATCCATTTGCACCCTTTTCTGGCACCGATCATAATGGGAAGACCATATTATTTGGGTGCGCGCTACTGTCATCAGTGCAAGAATCTAGCTTTGTCTAGCTGTTTAAAACATTCAAAAAATGCATGGGGAAACAACCTGAATGCATACTCACTGATCAAGCCGTGCCAATTGGTACGTCACTCTACTCTTTCAAATATCTTCGAATGTCATATGTTGTTTTATGCTGGCATGAAATCGAAGGTAATTGTTTACCGTCATGGGAACTCTTGGTGATGATTAAATTTGGTGGGAAGTCCATTTGAGTGTGTTGCTCTACTGTTGTCTGATATTTATTAGTTGAAGGATTCTTGTTTGTAGGTAAGTTGTTATTTTCCCCATGTAGGATAATTAATAATAAATCATAATTGGGTAAGATTTACTACATAATGTTGCTGCTTATTTTATGTATGAATAAAAAAAATTGAACAGACCATAATAAAATGCAAATGAGTAGGTGTGATGGTCTAATAAAACAGAAATTATTTTAATGGTAATGCAAAACTGTTTCTGTCAGTAGATAAAATATGGATCGCTAGATAGAAATATTTGTGTCTTGAAATAAAACTGTTTCTGTGAATAGATAAAATATGGATACCTAGAACTGACTATATTCTGCAATACATAAAATCATATCCGTCAATAGATAAAATTGTATACCTAGATAGACATATGTCCCTCAATAGATATAATCAGTTTTGTCAATAGATAAGATTATTACTGTGAATAGAAATTTGTGATGTGATGGCACTGTTGTTGATAATTGCGAACGTCCTGCTAAATGAGTGACATTATACTTTGAAAAACAGTTAGTGATGTGATATTTGTAATTCAATTGTGATGGCACTGCTGTTGCTAAATGAGTGACATTAAACTTTTGCAAAGTTTGTTGGTTATGTAAATCTTGAGTCCAAGTGTTTGATATTTGTGCGAGTAATATATATATGTTGTTATGTAAGTAGCATCTGTATATGGATCTCCCGAGTCCAGTAAGCTGTAGAATAATGTTTTAATTTATGATGTAGTTAGACCGTTAGTTTATAAAGCAACAAGCATGTAGGGAAATTATTTTGTTTATGGATGTCAGAACCTCCAGTTTTCTAATATCGTGGTTGCAAGGAAAAACAGTTATGAATATAATTGTAATGATTTATTGATTAAATGGCCATGGATGTAGCAATTAATAGGAAAAGGTGAATCAGTGCATGACAAGTATTTTGGACTAGTTGCTGTAATTATTAGATGGCGAAGGAGGAATGTAATAGATACTGCTTTGAATATTATTTTGGTTTTTTAGCAAATGAATATAGCCATGTTAATTATAATTATATTTTGTAAAGATGATGGTGTTGTGGCTAATGAGACCTTGTGCAGGATTTTAATTTTGTAAATAATATGTATATGCTGTTATAATGCATGTGTGTCTAGATTATGCAAAAATTCGGGATAAAAAATGTATAGTATGTGCAGCTTACGTGTTTATGATTTTAGCAGTATTGTAAATGGCTTGAAGTATTATCTGATAGGTTTTAATTTTATACCTCAATTGCCTCCGTCTAATGAGTCACACGTTGGTTATTATGTAAAATACAGACAATGCAATAAAGTCGGTGTTCCCCGGTATCAGCTATAGGTGGTGCCTGTGGCATGTTAAGCAGAACGCAAGGAAGCATCTAGGGATGATGGTTAAATGGGGAGAAATATCATTTAGGTTGAAGGAAATTTTGCATGATTCCTTTTCTGTCGCAGAGTTTGAGGCGGAATGGGCAGTTTGGGTGACTGATTATGGTTTGAGTCGCAGTGGTTGGGTGATTAGGGCTTATAGCGACAGGGAGCACTGGGTACCTGTGTATTTCAAATCACGATTTTGGGCTGGAATGTCCAACACTCAGAGGAGTGAAGGGATGAATCATTACTTGAAAGGGTTTGTGAACTTGAACACGACCTTAGCCAAATTTGTTGAGGAGTACGGCAAGGCTGTTTGTAAGAGAGTAGATGAGGAGAAAAGATACTCGAAACTGGGGAAGGATAGGTCATCACGCAAGACCAGTAATCATCCATTTGAGGATCACTTTGAGAAAGTTTACTCACTTTGTCAGTTCAAAAAAACCCAAACTCAAATGACTGAGATGAGGCACAATTCTGCCATGGTTGAGAAGAAGCTTGACGCCAACACTATAGAATACAAAGTTGTGGTTAAGATATTTAGGCAGGGGTGGACTAAGCGCAAGGAGTTCAGGGTTGTTATTGACCGAACAACCGAGGAAGTAAAGTGTGAGTGCAAGCTGTTTGAGTTCTCTGGTATATTGTGCACCCACATGCTACGGGTGTTCTGGGAGGAGGATTTTGTCACTGTTCCTGAAAGGTATGTTTGTAGAAGGTGGCGTAAAGACATTCCAAGAAAATACCAGAGCATATCATATCCAATGGCTTCTATAACACCAGTAGTAAGCAAAGAAGTCAAAAGGTTCAATGAAATGCAGAGGGTTACCGAGGAAATATGCGGCATGGTGATGTATGATGAACATCGATATGGCGAAACGCTGGTTAGGCTGCTGGAAATACAAGCAGATCTGAAACAGAGAATGGTTAATGATGTAGGTGTGGAGTCTTTTGGGGTTGGAAGTATTGGATCTGGCTACCGGGCTGCAGCAAAGGCTAGGGAGTCCATACATAGCGGAACAAACACGGGCAACAATGGAACGGAAAATGTAGTAGATGAGGAGACTCGACCTGAACAGGTGAAGGATCCGCTGGACAAGAGAGGCATGGGACGTGGTGCGGTAAAGAGGAAGTTGACATTTGATGAGAAGAAACAAGGGAAATGGAGCAAGAGAAAGAGGGGTTCAGTTGAAGAGGTTCCCGTGAGCACTCCAACCAGCACGCCACAAAAAGAAGTTCAGGTATAAATTTATTGGTGATCGGAATTTAATTTGTACTTGTTTTTAAAAGTCCATTTACTGAGGTTGAATTTTTGTTTCTTTTGATGGATTTTTGTAGGGCATGGCAGCCAATCTCTGTGGGGATGAAATGGCCTGCCAGTGTGAAAGTTGATGGCAACGGCAACATTCCTGTAGCAGCTAATCCGTTCACCAACATATGATACCGGTCGATCACAATTCTACATCGGATTTGGGACGCTGATTTCCGCACTAGTAAGTGCATTTGTTTTGGTTGCAGGAATGAGTAGTTAATGAACCAAAATGTAAGGGTATACGTTGAATTTGGAGTACTATTCATTTTGTGTTTTCAGAAAATTAGCTCGGTTTGGCATGTTGTATTGTGTAGAAGTGTTTGCAATCTTTATTCAAACTTGATTAATAAAATGAAAATTTTTATTATATTATGTTATATTCATTTGGAGATAGGTTTATAATTTTTTGGGCCATAAATTTATTATTTTCACCTGTTAAATTGTATGTAGGTTTGGCCTTGATGTCAAAATATATTAAAAATGTAAGTTTGTCCTATACTTAAGTTTGTGATGTTGCATCATGAATTGCTTGAATTGTTTTGGCCCAGTAGAGGTCAGCCAGATGTGAAGAAAAAACGGCCCAATTGAAGTACTGTAGTTAAAATCAATAATAGTGGGTTTAGCTTTCTTATATAAAATAAAGTTTGCAAATTCGGTAACGCGATAAATTCCATGTACACATGCGGTCCACAATTTTATCTAAATTGTTTAGAATTTTATGATTGAAGGTGTGTGTGTATTGGAAGATTTGAGGACTTTGGATTTGGTTTTAGGAGTTTGAGAATCTGGATTTTGAATTGAATGCATGAATCTGGACAGTCTGTCTCAGCATAATCTGGACAGTTGACTTTTTACACTATTTAACATTCAATTTTACCAAGAGTATCATTATGTAATTATATTATCGGAATAGCAAAATCTGATATTTGAATAACATAGTTTGTGATGTATCTAACGATACCTAACATTATAATATAATGAATGATTATATATGTATTTATAGAAGCGTTCAAAATTTGACAATATATAGTGTCAAAAAGTAGGGTAAAACTGAATGTAAGATCTAGATTTGTAATGTTGGGACACGAAACAAGGATTTGTGCAAGGTTGGATTTGAAATCCTACAATCCAAATCCTAAACCTTGCCGCACAGGGCCTGAGTGTTGTGATCTTTTGAATCAGTAAGGGCAATTTAGTCATCAGCCACGACATCAATAAGATACTGTAACAACATTCATCCAAGCTAGCTAAGCGTACTTAGCTCATCATTATGATTGTAATTTATTATATAATCATTATTATTAAACCCTATTTTGATCATTATCCCATCTCAGTTCATCAGAGCTAATCTGAGTTGACCGGGATTGACTCCGGCATACACCTGGTTTGAACGGGGGCAAACATGTTATTGCTCAAACAGCCTGGATGACCACTTGAAAGAAAGATAGGGTTCTGATTACAATAATTAATGGGTGCAATCCCAGTTAATCATCAGCTGAGTACATTAGCATGTAGATATTTTGTCATAAACACAGATAATCAAAAGATGTTGTAGTATCAGTTGTACAGACTAGACTATATTGGCCATTGTCAGTTCTTCAACAACATTTTACCAGCAAAACAATCTTAATTCTTCATGAGGAGATCTTCAAGATTCCAGATTGAAAACGAAATGCAAGCAAACATTATTGTTTTGTCAGTTGGAGAAATTAAATGCTTGGCATCCAACGTAGCTTGTTCATGAATTCAGACACTTCTTCCCTAGGAAATATTAGGTTGTTGGCTTTCAGTTCAACAAATCTGGTAGTTGCTTGTATTAGTTTGGATCTGTGGACGTTGATATTTGCAACAGCAATTGCAGCACAAAATTGGAGACGCCGTCGCACACGGATGTGCTCCTGTACAAGCAGTGGTGACAACTAAAATCGGTGAAATGATTGTATCTAAGGATTGCATCCATCACAAAAGGCGCAGTATAGGAAATGGTGTCTAAATAGTAGGCTACAAGCGCGAACGAGACATACCTCCAAAAGGGAGAAAGGTGGTGCCGGATTGTTGGAATCCACACTGTAGTTTTCCATCAGATGCATACAAGTCACCCCACTGTCATTGTCAATTGTAGTACGGCTCCATGGAGGATGTAGTAGAACCAGCTCAAAATCGTGTAACATGTAGGTTTGATTATCTCCAAACCTTTTCAGTACTGCTATTAACCAACCAAACTATGAAAAACATGGAGAGGAGAGGTGAAGGTCAACATTGTGAAATAACCATAAAAAATCATTTGGCAACAAACTTGTAATTCATGAACAGTACTTACGATTTGTCGCTCGAGCTCTTTCCAGTCTGACCTAGAGTCTCTGTAAATGGTGTCGATGACAGTCATTTTCATCTGCCGAAGGTTGACGACCAGGAGTGTGTAGTGAGTTCCAATCAAAGTGGGTATGAGTATCTGGCACAATGTGGTTGAATGTGTCATGTATTATAGAATTCAAAATGAAGTGATAGTTTCTATGGATGGAAAGTGAGTACCATATCAGGTTTGCGCATAGTTCTGCTATTGGTGGTTGCGCATATCCAGGATATCCAATGATCAATCTGATGATCATCTGGCCGGAATCCCGCCTAATGTGAGAAAAGATTGTTCTTATCGTTAGCGGCAGTCAAAATTAATGTTAGTGTATATTTTTTCCCTAGTAAATTATTGTCAAATCAGTGTCTGAACTAGTATTTGCTAAAATCGGACAGGGAAATTATCAGCCAATACACACTAATTGTGGTATGATTTGGTATCCATTTGTGTTTATCGCAGTCAAGATTAGAAATGAAGTCACAATAATTAACATTCGTCAATGAAATGACATTGTGACCGGGATCAGGACTTACTTTTTCAACAACGTCGAGGCACAATTTGCTGGTGCATCCGTTGGAGTACCATTTGTCCATCAACACTTTCGACCAGACATTTAGCACTTGGGGGGCTATGGAAGATCCAAATTCTAACGTGCAAATATCCTTCCTGAATAACATCAGTCCTTGGGAGTCCTCATATAATGCTTCCCTGTCATCATCGATATGAGATCATTTCAAGAGAGATAACATAAACTAAGTGTTTGTAAATGTGCATATAATATTGACTGGATGTACATGGTATAAACATTACCGAGGAGATAGGTTTTTGTGTGACGCTATGCAGTAATCTGCAATCTCAACGAATGGACGGGGCAAACACTGAGTGCTAGAACTGTAGCGGGCGACTAACTTGCTAAGAAAGACTCCCGACCTATTCTGATCCATTGTGTTGAGAAGGGTGTCGTAAACTTGTGAGTTTGAGTGCTGGGATGATTCTGGAACAGTGATGGCATGAGAGTTTGAGGACGATTCTGCGTACATCTTAATTGCAATCAATTTGTTTAGGACTTCGGTCAATCCTGCAGTCACGGGAAGTGGAGGTCCTAGCCTTGCGAAGTTGGCATCCAACTTCAATTGTTGGAGCTTCTCGGCACTCAAATTCAGTAGGTAGTCTGCTATTACGACCTGCAGATTGCGGGCTAGTGTAGCCACCGACCTGTGTTCATTCTACAAAACGAATGGTCACAAGGAAGCTCAAAATATGTAACCTTTTAGCAGCCTGCATAGCTGAAATGCTGTGTTCCTTTTGGCACAAGGATATAGAATAGACCTTAAATTTTGGCAAGTCAAAATACTACACATTGCAGGGGTTAAGAATACATTGGAATACTACAAAGTACTTGCACTTTTGTTTACCATAGAATGAAGAACCAGCAGGTATCCCACTGAAATGTTTGGAATAATAGTAACATACAAAACCTTGACTTGAATTATAAATCCCATATGCATTTATAGTTACTCCCTGTTTTATTTTCCATAGATGAATTGCCACTAGAACTCATAATCTAGGAATGGTTGTGCTTGATGGTGACAGTAAATGGCCAAAGACAAATGTGTATGTTATTTTGATGCTGCTGAAATGATGTGGTCCCTGAAAATGGATTTTGCAACTACAGCCCATGTTGTGAATTGTCTATTATGATGGGTGGGTATGTATGCAAATAAACCAAAACCTGTTTTGAAAAGAATAAGAATTTTACAATTATATTGTGTACATCCTTTGCTGGCAAGTGTTGAAAAAAATTGTGGACCTAATGCAGTATTCAAGTTTTGTTCATGGGATCGGTTATTTGTCACATTAGTGAAAGGGGTGGCGGGAAAACTTACATTCACGAAGATCATCTCCAACTCTGAGTCTGCTTGAAATGTGCTCTCCATTGGGAACCAGATGACGTCATCGCCTTCTAGTAACCCGTCCTGGTCCATTTCTGTGGTCAAGCTGTCCACTGGAGTGAAACTTGGACCTGCAAATGGAAAAATGGAAAATAGTAGTTACGGGAGGGGATCGATCAGAGAAGAACTGTTGAGAAGCTATGAATAATGAACTACAACTTGTAAAACAAATGGCATAAGCTTGTTATTCATAATAACATGAAATATATCACCTTGTGTTGTTGATGCTAAATCTTTTGTCGGCGCCGGAGTTTCACCACTTTGTGTTGAATGAAGGAGTGTTTCAGGCCAGTCGTTTGCTTCCAATTCATTGTCCGTCCAATACCCGAATTCGACCATGCGGCCGGCGTTTGTTGAGTAGCTGTTGTAGCCAGTGAACCCACTGCTGGGCATTTTTTGAAGGTGAGTGTAACTAGATGCCGGTTCAGAGCAAATGGTTGAGAAATGCTTTTTGGAGGAAGAAGGTAATTGTGTGAAAATATGGGGAACCCACAAATTCCATGGTGAAGAATTTAATTTTGCAAAGGGAAACACATAGAATGTGTAATATCAATTTAGTCCAGAAAACCTATTATTTTGTGCTAGTACCAAAAATGTTAGGCATTATTTTTTTGAAGGTCGAGGTTTGGGTGCTAATTGAGTCCGTCTACTCGGGAGTAATTGTTGATCGACTCGGTCAAAACTCGGCTCAATCTTGTTCAACTCGACTCGAAAGGTGATGAGTTCAAGCAAAGGCCTAACCCCATTCGAAAAACTGTCGAGTAACTCGATAAGTATAATCAGTTGTAGTTTTATAATATTATAATGTCAAACTGTATTGATTCAATGCTATAATCTAGTTAGTTTTCATTTAGTTTAAATATTTAAAAAGCTAATTATTTGCATTGATATTTATAATAATACTTTCATTATGTACATGTAAAGCACATATATGAGATTTGGAAATGTGTATAGTGCAGATGTGTTTAAATTAGAAATGTGATCATTTATTTCACTTTATTTACACTTTTCATGATAGCATTATCATGTACTTAATACAGTTGTAAGATATTCATGTGACATAGTAAAAATAATTACTTTATCAATTTAAGTAACCGGTTATAAAAAGAAAATATTACAAATTTTGTGTGAATGGTTGGGATGAAGATTACCGTTACGAATAATTAAGAATAAACTACTAATATGTGGACTAATTATTTACATTTTTATTAAAAAAAGGAAAAAGATAATCAGACTAGGAGATAATAATAACAAAGCAGTAATGATATTTGAGCCATAAGTACATGGACAAAATAAATGACTATTTCATATAAGGGTAGTCACCAATATCCAGTTCGTAATGAGACTCCAATCGTACCACTGCATATTATCTTTGAATTTTGTAAAGTGAAAATAAAGTTAAAATATCTAAACAGGATGAAACTGACCATCAGATATCATCACTAGGGCAGTAAATGAGATATGTTATTTGTTATAAATTTTGAACATATTCGGCGTTAAAATTCAAGTTCGAGATCGATTTGACCAACCTATATGTCAAACTCGCTCGAATATCTAACAAGTTTAGGCATAACTTTTACATTAAAATTTGAAAAGCTAAACTGGAGCAAACGGATACAGAATCTACAACATAACTAATAAATTGGTTTCTGTCAAAATTATGTGGAGTTAGCGTGGAATTTGAAAAAATGCAGATCTAGCAACATCTACTACGTTTACTGGATGTTGGTATTGTGTTTTGCAATACTTTATTAATAAAGCAATATTATATGCAAATTTAAGAATTTTCAAATTTTGGCTTGCTTATTATTTTGGAATAGATAAACACAAGAATTATACAAATTATATCATAAAATAATTTGAACGATGTTATTAACATTGTTATACATAATGTTATTGACAAATTTAGTGTCGAATATATAATATGTAGAATGTTTCTGTGTTTTGATTTAATTTTATAATTGGATGGGTTGAATTATGAAAGAATTTTTATATTTTAAAAATATATAGTGGAACGGGTAAATTTGACCCTACATTAAGAAATTATTTTCTAATTTTATATATAATCATTAACTAATTTTGACGCCACTGGTGAGTTTAGTTACATTAATTTATGCGTAATAGTTGATTAAGACCCATCCATAAAGAAAGCAGAAATCAAGCATCGGATACCTGCAATATTGTGATCCCACATGCCAAAGTTAGTAGGCAAACAGTCGCGGCTACATGTAGGCTATGCTATGAAATACCAAAAATATTGAAAATCAGACTGTATACACAGCACAGTAGCAGTGACAGTCTGTTGACTGAGCAGAGTTGAAGTGACATTTCTTTTAACACGTAATAATAAGTCTTAAAAGAAACTCCCATAATAATAAGTCTTAGCTTCACAAACTCAGTTACACTACATTCCTGTCACAAATTGTGACTCACTATTTTAAATGATAGAACAGTGTATTTTATGGAAACATGTGCTTTATATTTTAACCCCTCCAAACATTGAATCCAGTTTCACTAAATAAGTTGCCAACAGATCGTTACTTATCCCCCGTTACATTTAGTATTTGTGAGTACTGTATTTATGTATTTATGAAACATAGGGCTATTTATATATCAAACTTAAAAGTACAGTGCAAGATATAGTAGAAACATGGAATAAATTAGGGTGTAATTTATTGCCATTGCATTGTTAAACTTAAACACACATACTTAGGATGTTGCAAATTAGGAAATCATTTCACCGTCAAATTATTTTGATGCAGCAATCTAGACTAATAAATCCAGAACAAACTGAATCTGAAAAAACACCACGGCTAAAACACAGCTAACCTCCGGCAAACCATGCCGGATCTTCTAATCCAGATCCTTGCCTTTGTAGTAGTCACCCAAACTCATGCTGGAGTAGATGACAGTTTGGCCGGAAGATGGCTCGCCCTTCTCCCTCACCTTGGCTTCAAAATGTTCGTGAGACTTTCTGAAATCCTTCTCCATCAAATCGAGTGCCTGCATAACTCCGCGTCTTCCCCGTGCTATTTTAGCCTGCACAATTGTTAACAAAATTGTTAAACACGAGTTCCGGCTATATAATACGGATCGGAGAACGGGTTTATATGTGCACCTTGTTATGCTCATACGCTTCCATGAATTCCTTTTTGCTACGCTCGTCCGGTGTGTTCATTGATTCCAGTTTAGCGAACGTACGAAGCCAGGGGTAGTTTCAGCTTCAAAATCACGATCTATGTCGTCCAGATCTGAGAAACGAATGGAAAGATGTGTAATCTATAGTAATGGAAAGTACAAACTAAATGTTGAAATAATTACCAACCTTTGATAGTATCTTCTCTGAACTTGGCTACTGTCTCCTCCATCTTAGCTTTCCTCTCCAAAATTGGGCAGTTCCTTTCCCCCATTTTTTTATTCAGAGTTGAATATGCTGCTGAACTTGAGACTATGTTGAATAAAGAAGCATCGTACTTATCCTAAAATAAATTGCGTGTTTGGGCCATACTGGGCCTTAGTTGGTCTGAATTCAAATATTGGGCACCCATTAATGGGCCGTTAAAATGTTAGTACGAGAATCCAAAAAAAATTATAAATACAATTGTGAGTAGTCAATAAACCCTCAAGAGTAACCATTTTGGTGGTTTTTAATGGTTTAAAACACTTCAAATACCTTAACAGTAATAACTACATAAACAAGATCTGAGAAATGCACTACATTTTTCATTGGCCTTGGGGTCGATGGTGTTTGACGATTAATAATTGAAAAACACAGATTCACACAAAAATCCCACATTCAGAAAAAGAATGTGCACACAAAGTCAAAACATATGGATGAACTAGGTAACTCAATTAGAGTTGGATGTGAAACATTAGTAAAACAATGTCTTCCTAGAACAGAATTGATCGTCAGAAACAGCTACATAGCGATGGCTAAAGATGACAGTTATATCAATATTTGCATTTGGTTATATCTAAAGTGGCATTTGGATACAATCTAGACATTATGCAGAAGAGTAAGAACAGTCACCGGATTGAAACAGCATTGTTATCACAGCGGCTGGTTTCGGATTAAATGATTATATTCAGTTAAATCATAAGTATATTCAGTTAAATGATTTATAATATTTTCAAATTTTAATAGACATTGAATTACTCAATCATCTAATCTCGGCGGTTTTAGTTTACTACTAACTGTAAGACGAACTACTTAATTGCATTACGGAGATTGAAAGCTATTTGTACGTCGTTCCTAATTATCATACTTCACTCTAGGCCTGTGAATGAGTCGAGTCGTGAATTATGCCTGTGACTCGTTTCATTACATTTGTCGATGCTAGAATCATGCTCGAGATCAAAAAAATGATTTCCAGGTCGAATTCAGGATAAGTCTGCACGTATAACTGTAACAGCTCCATTTCAAATCAATTGACATTACATAACGATGTTATAATATGGATTACACACTAGCTTTATTAAAGCAAAACATACACTTAAACTCCATTTAAATATATTATGAGATTTTTAATTATTTGGGTATAAGGCCCAATACTTTATGTAGGTATGAACACTCACACACATATATATACATATGTGTGTGTATACATATTGATACATATATCTGTGATGGTGCCCGTCTAGATTATCTCAATATAATAAGACTCGACTCTTTACCTCCTGAAACGACTTCAATTTTGTGATCGAGGTTGGTCAAATAATCTAGAATAAACTTTTAACTTTTGAGTTCGATTAGATGTTCAAAATTGCGAGTCTAGTCGATATTCGATAAATATGAATACGTTCTAGTTGAATATGATATTTTGAAACTCCAGAACTCTCGAGTAGAGTCGAACATGATTAATATGGTCCTCGAGTCGTGTATAGCTACAAACTGCTCCCGAACGATTTGCTAGATAGCCACACCCTACTAATCAAGTAATGGGAGCGACATTCAGTGGGAGTGACATCGGTGTAACTGGAAAATACAAAGTGCATCCGTCGAATCCATTGTAGAACAAAACGACTGCAAATGACTCTTAAATCATCAACTTCTAATTTTACAACATTTAAAAGAGATGTTCATATTTCAAATGTTATAGAATTTCTGTATCAAATTATGAAGATGTGACCAATGTTATGAACAATTCCTCACTCCGCCCAATATTGTACCACATTTTACAGGAAACACCCATGCTCGGTTGTTATCGGCGAAGATTAACAATATTATTTATCATAAATGTTATGAAGAATATAAGTTGATCATTAAGTAACTAATTTGATTGAAGACAGTATGTAGCCACTAGGGAAGGATATTAATTAACTATTATTTGACATAAAAAGTGAAATACTAATTTCTGGCAGATGCAAAAAATTGTGCATTACCTCTCTCCATTATCCCCTATAAATCAAGTGAGTAAGAACCCACCCAAAGTATTCTATACCCGTAGTTATTTAAATACATTCAAATGCCTCCTAGAAAGTCCAAGAGAAAAGCCTGTGAACCAGAACTCTCCCCTCCACCGGTCATTCAGCCAGAAATTCCGGTGGCAACTGAGGATGTGCAGATGACACCGGCGGGAATGAGTTATCTTTACCATGGCCTGATCAGTCAACATCAGAGGATGAAGATGGAAATCCGTGAATTGTTCCGCCGCTGCTTGAAGAATGGATCGGGTAACTTCATTAAGCAAACTGTTGTTTGTGATCCAACGCTAGGTATGCTTGCTGATGAGCTTGATGGAGTAATGCTGTTTTGCGCTCTTGAACAAAAAAATGTTGTTCAAGCAAACAATGAAGCGACAACCAGTGTGGTTACAATGCATCCAGTTGCCCCACAAATTGATTCTTGAATGGTTACTTCAAGTTGGTATTCTGTTGTGATTTTTGTGTGCAAGGCTTAGCCGGAATGAATATGTAATGTTATAAAATTGTCGCAATAATTTTTATTCCAATTTATAGACTAGTAGTGTTTTGGAGAATGTGGTCCTTGTGGCATTAGCATTATCAATTAAATGTAATATTTTCATTTCATTCTTTATGTCACTAAGCTATTTTTTTAAGTTAACAAAATTTAAGTTTATTCAATTTTATAATTACCAGATTTGGTAATACGCTTTAGTGATGACATCAATAGTTTAACCGATCTGATAACCAGAATTATAAACTATAAAACTAACAATGATCAAATTTTTTATTATTATTTTCTAATATTTTTGTTAACATACAAAAGTGCAGACAGTAGATGTTCATCAGCTCATCTAGCCCTAGTTACTTACCACATTTATTTGTGTGCCATGACTTTATCTTGAACCACTACCATACAAATGAAAATCAAGGACTTAAAACATAAAATGTAAAGAACCACACAAGACATACATAGCTTCCATTCATAATAAAATAGTAGTTGAGTTGCAGCAAATGCAACCTCCTAGTTGTAATCCCACCTCGTTTGGAATTGCAAAAGATGTTGTGTGGTATAAGTACCATACAACAACCCAAACGATAGGCAAAACTAGCATCAGTCTAATTCAACTCGGGAGCCACCATGTCTTGGACGAGCATGTTTCTATGGAAATTTGGGTAGGTGGGAACCCAAATCTGTTGGTTCAGTTCTTCAGTTCTGACTATTGCGTCGTCGGTTACACCAAAATAACGCACAAACGATCCATCCGGGCCGACTTCTAACTTCGACAGCTCACCATCTTCAACCCATTTGTGCTGGATCTCCTCCTTGAAGATCTGTCTCACAGTAGGTATGGGGTTGCTGATTCCGTCCAGCAGTGAGTGAGCACTTGCCTCCCCCATGGTATTCACAGCAGCTCTGACAAAGATTGTGAACTGATGCAGATCTCTGAGATGCTCGCCAACGTGGTCATAATTGAGCGGAGCTGGTGGATTAGGGTTGTGTGGGACCCAATCAGCTACATTTTCCACCGGCTCTGGTGGTGGCGCCTCAGCTTGTGCCTCTTCAATCACAGGTTGAATTATCATCACCTCAGGCTCTTGAGCTGCGATTTCAGATGATGCCTGTACTGGAGTTGGGGTTTGTTCTTCAGGGAACAGGCTCGCTCCTCCACGTCTGCAAGTCGGAGTTCGCTTCACAGATCTGAACATCGTAACAAGGCACGGACTAGCGCGGTTTGGTTTGTGGTTATGTTTCCGCACAATAGATATGAGAACATCTTTTTTGCGGGGAGAATCAAGAAAGGAAAACAAAGCTTGAGAAGAGGACCTAGTTTGAACCATTTTTCTGTCTAGGATAAAAACTAAGCCTGCCAAGGATATTCGAGGTTATGGCGCTCAAATCTTGGTTGCTCCTAAAGTTTACTTATATAGGCAAAACTACCGCCAAAATATTTATCCAGCCTACAGATTTCCCTCCAAAATTAAGACAAAGTGTCGTTATTACACGAATAATAGTTTGAAAAATATGGGCTAGGTATTACAATGTCGGCTTAATAGACATTAACATTATACATGACATCGATACTAGTGGAAATATTAAACTTTTTATTAATATGATATGGTCAATTTCGGTAAGAATCAAACAAACCCTATTCATTGAGTGTTTGACAAATTATGCTATCGTTGTCCTTGTGACATATGATTGTAGGTAAAAACAAATGTAGAATAATGATCATTTAGTAGACAAATCCGCAACCAAATTAGGGCCCGTGAACTTGTATTTGTTGTGAATTGAATCTCGGGCTATTGGTCAATTTATAAAAAAGGGATTGTAGTAGGTAGGTATGACTCTTACAGTTTCAAAATTACATAATCTGATTTTCAATATTTAAATAAATAACCAAAAAAAATGTGTAGGAAAATCGTAATCATACGAACAATAGATTTGTTTCTTCTTCAATACTGAAATGCATCGTAATATTATACTCCTTCTTTTACAATAAAACCCATATGCTATTAAAACAAGTTTGGAATTTGGAACTCAGGAACAACAACAACTAACCAACAGAGTATGAAATAAAACAGGGTCTTTGAACATGGGGAGCAAATCACGTCATCCAAAACCATAAATCTCCGATAACAAACTAAGGTTGAAGAGTGTCAGGATTTGGGGTAAAACAATATGAGGAAGGTCGTTCAATTGATTATTTAAAGCAGCTCGACTATGGAAGGGTTTACGATTTAAGTATTACGGTTGTAGGGTATGGGTTGTGCACCTCAAGGGTTTAGGGTTTCTACTGGAACCCAACACAATGGGTTTGCTCATTAGGGGGGTTTGCTCATTAAGGTTTAGGGTTCTTTTAACCCAAGGGGTAACATTTCACTAAAATCCGGGGCAACATTTCCATTAAGTTTGAATGTCTTCAATTATGAGATTATGAGACACATTCTCATGCCCGACTATTATTGCGACCTTATAAAGTTCATGCTTGTAAAAGCTAGAAAATAGTTTAGAACATATACACTTTCTTCAAATAGTACTCAATTTTAACAGATTTACGGTGTTGGATATAATTTGTTGAAACATATTCTATTTTAGGCTCTTATATTATTGAAGGTACACAAACCTCCTCAACTATTTCCATCATTTTGGAAACGTGACAAGGTTTAATGTTGACATAGATGTCGATCAGGGTACAAAAACAAGCTACATAAGTCTTCTCCGTTGTTTATCATGTAACATCTGTTTATAAGTATGGTGCAGCGTATCAACTTCAATACCAAACGTCAAATTTTCTAACGACAATACTATTCGTGTGTCTGAGTCAACAAATTATCATATTCAATAGTAGATTCAATAATAATATTTCAAAAGTACATAACAGTGAAAGCAAAATTTTGGACTGGCAATATATTCTACTATGAATTTCAATAATACTATGATAATGCTATACCGAAGAATAAACATTCTAGAGATAATACAAAAAAACTACATTTATTTTTATGTTATTAAGAGCTCTAAATTTTATGAGTATGTTTTTTTAAGTGTGTTGCTATACACATTCCAGTATGTTACTCGTGTAGTCCAACATACAGTGTAAAAGTACCAAACTTACCTCAACTTATTTGATTTTTGTATAACTAGGCAACTTACAGGGAGAGGTAGTGTCATTACATTGGTATTTTGGACTACGCCGAGTAAAATACTGGACTGTGTATAACACATTAGTTTTTTAACTCTAAGTTGATCATCGAATAAATATTCACATTTAAGCAGTGGACTTTTATCTTTTACCAGCATATAATCTTTAAATAATGTACATTATCATGAAGAAACCAAGTTTAGTAAAAAGTCTTAGAAATCCATTAATATATAATATAGGAACAAATGGTTTTTAATATATTGGAGAAGTGTAGTGTTGTTTTCCAATTCCTTGGAGTTGAGATGGCGACATAAAGTAGACGTCAACTTATTAATTGCTGCTCAGTTCGTGTATAATTTTTTCCCATTACATGAACCTGACACCGCCATCTTTACAGACCTGAAACCCTAGAATTCAAAAGCGACGTTATCCAACCGAGAGAGTAGGTTTAGTGATGAGCAACTTTGCCGACATCGACCTAACATTTTGTTACATCAAATCCATGCTGGTACTTAAATACATATTACTTCAATAATAATTGCATGCAATAAGTGTGTCAAGGCTTGTCCTATGAATTTTATTTGTCATTAACTCCGCCATTAGTTTTAGGAGTGCGATATCTATTAATGTCAATTTTTAAATTGAATTATATTATAGGTTCAGAATTCTTGTGAAGAATTTTATTCCTGTCTTCTTTTAGTTTATTTACGAAAAGAACTAAAAAAATATATAACATTTTCAATACCGTATTCAAAGCTAAGGAAAAGTATGTAATAGATTAGCACAAATAATAATTACATGACCACACAAAAGGTGAATGATTCCACAATATGGTTTTCAGATTTTAACATATATTGGAAATTTGAGACTAAAAAATCTAGAATATCACAACGTCATGAATGATAGAAACAAAAATAGTTTTATTTGTTATATACACTATTCGAAGTTCTCATTATAATACAATTTTTTTTGGGTCTGGATAACTGGATACTATCCTGAATTTAAGCCCGTCCGCCGCGGCTTGCTGGTAATATTATCCAAGTCGCCCCGTGGATTTATAGAATCGGGGCGGGTCGGGTATATGGCTCGACCCACGGGTTTCCTAATGTAAGTACGCCCACAATAGAATATGAAAGGGCACCGGTCATCGCCGATGAACAAATAATATGTAGTAGTTTTCATATACTTCTAAAAAATAAAAATTATTTAGTAATTGTAATGTTGATGACGTCATACTTTACACTAATCTTGAAATCATCAACTCAAGATTAACTCACCAACCATGATGATTATAAATGGTAACACATACTAAAATTATGTGAAAAAATTGGTCTTATCTACAATAAAGAGAAAATCATGATTGGGGTGTTGAAGACTACCTCAATAGTAAAAGAACATTTCATTGTTTATGTGTTGTACACTTTGCCCTTCGAAAATCCAGTAGAAAAAATCACATGAAGATTCTCCATGTCTTCACGCCCCTGTACATGTACAGTACACATAAGATTTGACAACACTAACTTTATAATGCATATCTAACCGTTACAGACCACCTACTATTGATACACACCAAGAAATCCTACACAGACAAGCAACACGAAACATCATTCAACCATTTCACATTGCAAAACCGTGTGCTTATACTATACCACCCCGAGTCAAACCATGTCAATCAATTGGGCCTGTCTTAGCGTCCATTTTGGTGGGCTGGAGATCGATGCTGCTAAATCACGGCCCTTTATACAGGCCCACTCCAAATGTGAATGAAATCCATCGTGTATGGGACCTATAATTTTTAGTTTAAAGAAATCATTTCTGAATATGAATGTCAACCACAATACACGACATCAAGGATTTTAATAACAATATAATAATTAATGTCAACCATGCGTGTGACATTGTCATTTTATTTTATGAACTCCATCACATGCAATTTGATTTTGGAAATTTAAATATCCAGTAAATGTTTCCAATTAATACAACTGTTTATGAAATATTTCAATTGAATATCAACAAATAGTCCATACACTATGTATGTCATAGGATATTGATGGGTTTCGATGTGCTTATGTTGTTCTTAAATGACTGTGACTGAATTAAAAGAATTGAAATTCATCCTTGATCAACTAGCTGATACTTAATTTGTAGGCTGAATTTTCCACCGCAACCATTTATTGAAACTAGTTTCATTTGGTCGTGCAATGTTTTAGTCATAATATGACTAGCGATCAACTAAACTGATAATTACATACACAAAAACCTATGTCATATCTTTCAAGCATGAAAGTATAATCGGGTCAGAATTGACTTGACTTCGTAGCATGTCAAACACATAACCAACTAAGTTCCTGTTTGCGTCTACAATTTTGCATCACAACACATTCATATTTGATCTATAATGGCAACCATCGGTGGACTCATGTCAAATTGAATGATTATAGTGCCAGATTATGCTACATATATGTTGTTCATGACAAGATCCAATTTAGCTAGAACATCAACACACAGGCAATTATTCTGCAACACAGTACACTGGTTACAGTGTTAAATTACATCACAAATGTGATTGTCAACCATGCATCCAAATGAACGATTCTTCATTTACTAACTTGCCATAGCTATTACCTGCGCTACTGAAATCGTATTGTCAACCAAAGATTTCTTAACACTAACACAAATGTTTATTTTCAAACCGGGTCAGTATGGTCATAAATCTTTTTAGATCTTACTTATATCACTACAGCGTACGACTTGTAGTTTTCCAGACTTCTCCGGTATTCGATCGCATCAATTGATAAATACCGATGGTACTTACCGTCAACTCGTGCACACATACGTTACTGATGACCATATACACATTTAAAGAATACGTGAGTGAGGTATTCAAAAATGTTCTTAAATTGTTGTTAATCATCATATGATCACACTGGTATGTATTTGTATGATATGATGTAATCATAATTATTGAACAACAAGTCACTAAGAAAAATTAATTATGAATACGGGAAACTATTTTAATTTATATTCACAAGAAAATCAGGTCAATGTTAATACTTTTTAAAATAATTATTTTATAACAATAAACGGTTAGGTATTAAACAATATTAGTATGACTATGAAAACAATGTAAATATAATTGACATTCAAAACGGGCCTCTGCCGGTTGTAGTCCAAAATGGTATGTAGTTCATTTGGCCCAATAATTTTCAACTGCTAATTCTTACTGATGAGGCCCACATTCGTGCGAAACTTAGATGAAACGGTTCGCCTTCAAAAATTTGAAACAGCAATCAATTATTAACTCCAGACAATTAAATGGTTGCCGACCTTGTCCAGCCAGTAGAATTGCATGCAAAAGTTTGTGAGATTTTATATTTGTGTTATTTTTATTCACACTCCTAAATTTACACAGTAACCCACAAATCAAAAACCCTTCCACATTCTTTTTTCCGATCAGTGCCTACCCCTGAAAGTCAAATGGCCGGAACTCCGACTCCCTCTAGGATACCTCTTCTCCGTTCAGCCGTGAAAAGGGGGGCACAGCCACAACCACCCCCTCCTGCTCAAACAAACAAACAACAGAGACGGTGGTATGTTGTTTCTTCCACCGAATCGGAGGAAAGTAATCAGCCAGAAATTTGCTCGCCGGAACAACCAGAAACCAATGGTGACGAGGATGACTGCCGCATCATTGGCGAATCAAGCGCAAACCACAACAACAACCCAAGCAGGCAACCAGATGACGGTGATTTCAACCCCGAACCCAAGGGTAAAGGTACAAATTTGTATACATGAAGTTGGTTATCAATTAAGTCATCCATTGATGCAACTATTAATTTGCGGATATTATGAATTCATCTGCTTAATTGATAAATCTCAATATATTTACAGTACTCCCATGCATTTTCATATTTTTACAATCAGAAAAGATAAATTACTTTAACTGAATCCTTTCCTGGGTTTCACATAGGTTAAATTCATATAATTTTGACTTGGCTTCATTTCCGTACATATGAATTTTGTTATTGTGCTGTATCTGAAACTTTTCCAGTCTAAAACCCGATCTTTTACATACCCACAACCCAATTTTTACCAACCCCTGCCTAATGGTTGTTGGGATTCACCGAGTATGATGATTCACAATGATTTTTAGATGCTTACTTGCCTCAATTATTGACATTTTCTATAATTGCTGCAACAAATACACAATTTTGTTAGACTGTTATTTCATCATCCATAATGTCTTCAATATTTTCATTAAACGGGAACTTGAACTTCAGGAGTGATTGCGTGTATACATTAGCTAAAATTTACTACTATTTAACCCACAGATTCACCTGTCTAACAATACATAAGAACATATTTTTCCAATTACAATACCTCCTAAACTAAAATGGATGCTAATATCTAAATTAGCATTCTTTCAAACTTAATTACCTTCCAAAAACAACTACAACTGTTTCCACTTATCTGTCTCAAATCACTAATTTCCTTCATAATTGTATTAACACATTTCATAATGTCATTTTATCACTGCGCCTTCCAGGGAAGAAGGTAGCTGCTACAAGAGAAAAAAAACAGTTGATGGCATCGAAGCCGGGGAAACTTCATTCTCTTTGTTGTGAGTTGAACGACCAGCAGCGATTGGCCATTGTTCAGGCGGGCTTTGGGGGTTTATTAGAGGTACATATATCTACCATCCCCTCCGACTTCACAGACTGGCTTCTGAAGGCTTTCAACCCGGCAACGAGGGAGGTTTCACACGGAGGCCGTGTACTGTGCACTCTAACCCCAGCCGCCGTCTGTGACGCATTTATGCTTCCTTGGTGCCCTTCTAAACCTGTCCAGTTCGACCGGACACCTGCCTACTCATCTCTCAGAAGTAGATGGGAAAAAGAGTTCAATTTTCCAGCTGTTCCACTTAATTTCAGCACCCTCATAACCAGTCTGGAGCAGAGAATGATGAAACTTGAAGATGGAAATTAAGACTTCATAAGGATGTTCGTTGTTTATGCATTTTCTGTGTTCCTGGATCCAGTCCCGAGCAACAAAGCAGACTTCAGACCATTGATGTGTGCGGTCGATGTAGATCAAATAAATACGTATGACTGGTGCAGCTACGTATTAGATCGTTTCTGCGAGGCTACGACACGGTATAATGGAGGGACAGATCAGAGGACATTTTCAGGTTACTTGCTGCTGCTAGTTGTGACATACTTTCATAGGATGGGTGGAAAGTGTGTTACTATTCCAGAAAGATCAGTTCCCTTGTCAAGAATTGGAGACTTTGGTCAGTCCAGCGTCGGATTTCTGAGGAAAGGGCCAGAGAATACGACAACGGGAGACCTAACCAGGTAAGCTACCCCATAAACAGGATTCAAGGACAACCCCCCAGCGAGAACAGACAGAGCCTTATATCATTCCCAGTTCCATCTGGTTATCATACGGACTTGCAGCTGAAAACACTACTCCCTAATGTGAGTTATATGTACATGGTATTTTATGCTTCATTTGTTTATAACAGCTCCACTTACAGTTCTATTTATTACACATGATTATAGCTCAACTTTAAGCAAAATAGGTTGTTTTGACTGCTGGTATCATATTCAACTTATGCCATTTACAGAAAATATTAAGAGACTCTCAACACGCAGGGCATTCATCTGTGCTTGTTCATATTAGAATCAATCAAGTTGTGTCCATTGATTTTCAAGGAACTGTAAACACTATGTATTAACCCTGCTTCATTTTTTATTGAAACAGCCTTACCAGCGCGATGTGGCCAGATTGGCACAGAATCTGAACATTGTACTCGGTGATGACTTGTACAAACTCGAGCATATGGATGATGTAGACGTTACCGAGCGATATCCCAGATGTGTCGAGGGATTCATGCCGTCCACTATCGACAAGGCTAAAAGGGCAATCAAGCTTCTGCAGCAATCTGTCACCCTAATTGAGCGACAACTTCAGCACAAGAAGTACTCGGATGGTGCAACAACATCACAGGAAAAGGTAGACCTGAATGATGACGGACATGGACCACCGCATGACATGCGCGACAAGATGAATGGTGAGGCTGGGTTAGAGGATCAGAATACAAGTGCTGATGGAAATAGCAAGCCGGATACAAAATCCAGTGCAACGGTAGATGTGGACCTCCACATCGATCCGAGCGTTGGTATGATGGCGGGTGAGGTTGAGGCCGGATCACAAACAACCACAACTTGTGCTGGACAGGAGGTCGTGCACGAGAACAGGAATGAGTCGACAACTGCAACTTTGAACTCCACTCATCAAGACTCATCCATTCTTGATGTGCCTGTGATGAAACCTCAACCAGAAACACAAATGGTATACACTGATATCCATTTTATGCTATTCTACAATTAATTTCAATCACTACACTAGCATCATCAACCAATATTTATCATCCTATTCAGAATGACCATGGAGCTGCAACTATTCTCGGAGAAGGGGAAATACCGAGCCAAGTTCATGACAATGCTACATCTTATGAACATCATAATTCTCAATCAGGTTCATATGATAAAAACAAAAATGTCGACGCTCGATCAAAAGTTGCAAATGTTCAGGTCAGGGTTATATCATAGTCATTTCCAATAAATATGTGGTAGTCTTTTTATTTTTCCAATAACAACCAAATTGCCTTTTTTTATCTTATTACGCATATAATAGGACGGAGGAGCTACATCATCTAAGGGTGTTAAACTACACGACGTGAACGTAGTTGGTCAGAGTCAATCCCCAGCCAAACACACCGACCCAGATGAAGAGGTATCATACATAGCATTCACTATATCTAAGTAATTTTGACATTACATTGGTGCTTCCTAGATATTGGCAACAATTATTCCTAACTTAAGACAATTGTCTTGTGTATAACAGGGTCCATTACCGGATGTGCCTAAACCCGCCATGATTTTGGTTGAGACTCAAGGGTGCTGCTATATACAGGAGACTGAGGTAAGTTACAACATTATACCTTCCCCAATTACACAATTTCAAAAAAATCATTGCCTGTTATGATGCTAGTTATTCATAATTTAGTAGACCGCCCGACAACATGCTACTGAACTTCCGGGATTCCCATCTACTCATTATATACTTTCACAGTTATTTATTTTAACTACCTCAATTGTAATTATGTGAATATGGTCATCTGAATTCGTTTCACTTTGTTTCCACAACAGCCTGTTCAAGTGGAAGACATTACACAGGCAGGGCGTGGAGAGCGTAGACATGGAGACATGATTATGGAGGTTGAAGAAATTTCTTTAGATGGAACAGTTCAATGGTTCACCCTAAATCCATTCCAGTGAAGGGGCGGTTGTGGTCATCTATTAAACATGTGGTCAAGCTTCGGCTTTTTTCAACTCAACTTAAACTGATTGGATACTAAGTACGATTTTGTTTTGTTATCACCTTCAACACTCTGCTTTTTTTATTCGATATGATAAAGAATTAATGTTTGCATCCTCGAATTATGTTTGAAGGGGGCCAATTGTTCAAATTTTATTATTTATTATAAGACTTCAACAATAATTTTTGTTACACATACCTTCACTTCATTTTTGAATAGCGATAGTTTGTAGTAGAATCGGTTACGACCTAAATAATACTTTTCATATAAATTAATATTTACTAAAAATACAGCTTCAAAAACTTTAACTTGGGCAGCAAAGTAACATAAATCTTAGGCCCAGTTTGCCCGAATTCATTTCATGCTGCTCTGAAATGAACTGAACTGAATAAATTAAAAAATTACTGAAATAAACTGAAAAATATTTAAAAACACTGAACTGAAATGAAAAAAATATAAAAATATTGAACTGAACTTAAAAAATTAATAAATACTGAACTTAATTAAGAAAATTACAAAGTACTGACCTGAACTGAAAAATATTTACAAATACTAAACTGAACTAAAAATATATAAAAATACTAAACTTAACTGAATTGAAATGAAAAAAAATACTAAACTGAACTGCTATTCTTTACAGAAAATTCTGGCAAACAGGCCATAAATAAGACTTACAGGTAATTAAATAGAATTTTAATACCGAAAATACATTTGTTAAATCTAAGGGGCCTCACCAAAAAACAATTAACTACCACAAACCAAATACAACATTATAAAACAAATAAATGTGGCCCATTGAACAACATCTTCCTGCTCCTATTGTATAATCGTCGGAAAAGTTCACACAACTACATTCATATCGAATTTCCCACATTTGTAGACGGATTTTCTTTCAAAAGGCCTGTCCGCTTCAGGCCCCCATTCTTCCGCCCCAGCGTGCATCGATTACTTATATCTAGCAAATCCCATTCCGATGGGTACAGTTCAACTGCAACATATGAATTTTCCTTTGCATTAGGTTATAGTCAGCCTAACAATTTGCTTCATTACAAAAAAAATGAAGTTCTCTACCAGTTACGAACTCGATGACATAATCTCATCCAACTACATATCACTCTATTTAATGTTTATTCCGTGCACAAATTTATTTTTTCACAATTTAGAAAAATAACTATACATTTCCATGTCAAGCAACTACCTGATACAACATCAACCATTTCACATTGAAGTTCACAAATATATGGCTGCCTTTTCCACCTTTTATTTAATTTTTATTTACTTACATGCTATTTTTATAACGTATTAAATGGGCTTCATTTGCTAATTATCCAATACAAGAACACACCAAACAATTCTTAGACTGTTGGGCTTAGCCTTGAAACGGCCCGTTACAATATACCTGGTCATCACACCAGAAATCCATTTTATTTCAACCCTTGCATTACAAGCCCATGTTACAAGCCCATGATACATATTACCTCTCTCCGACAATTGTTTGGTTGGCGGCCCTAGCCAACCAATAGGATTGGAACAAAATAAAATGTTGATGGTACATTCAAATCAAAATCAGATCAAATTTAACCACCCATAAAACTAACCCTTCACCTTCACTACCCTCTAACAGTACAACTACCCCCCTAAATCATGGCCGGAAATACTGTCGGTCGGGTCAAACCCCATCTCAGATCGGCGTCAAAAAGAGAAGCCGACGCCATTGCTGAAAGTGAAGCCCCATCAAAGCGGCAGTGCAATCGGGAAAATGTTAATTCCGACCGGGAGAAGGATGACAACCACCGGAATTCAAACTGCTCTACAACCACGCCCGACGACCATACAACGGACGAGGATTGCGTAATCCTTGATGGGAACGAAGATAGAGTCAAGCGAGGGAGCAAGCATGACTCAAACTCCACATATAGCCAGTGGGTCAAAAACGGTAAAGATAAAATCCTGTTTTGAAATGCTCTTGGAATGTAATTATGTCAATACTACATCAACTATACATTTATGTGCCTCAATCTCGACTTTTTCTTGTCTTATGCTGATTTGGGGCAACTTCACTTTCATTCATTTATACAACATCCTGTACCACATATACAGTAGCTCACACATCAGTGACTATGTTGGAAATTGGTTAAGTTTTTAGCTTCTTGTCCACAGTCTTTGATGGCGGGTACAGAGTTGCCTATATTTTGACATGGGAGTGCAATTTTTACCAAATATTGGAGTGGCAGTTCAAAACTTATTTTCTAGAACTATAAATACATACAAACAATAACATACTTGGTTGTCTCTTTGGAGTTTTGTAGCACTACATTATGAAAAAATAACTGTTGTAACCCTATGCTAAAACTATACCATCCTGCCTAAATTCCCGGAAAAAATCTGTAGGGAGACTATGTCAAATTGCAGTTTAGTAACAGTTATACTATTACTACTTCAGACCTTAACTTGAATTGGTTATTCTGTACACATTTACATATGAGCATGCCTTTCCAATCACTCATCATCTTTTACCACAATTTTCTATCAACAACTGTTCTGTCTTATATAACATTACTTCTACTTAACTTCAAGAATTTAGTGCATAAACTTGTTCTATGCGGCAGAACTTATTTCCGTTTGCATTCAATTTTATTTGCCCCTTGGTTAGCACTTGCAGGGAATATTATTGCAACACCGTCCAAAGACAACATCATCATTTCATCGAGACCGGGTAAATTATTTGCATTGTGCTGTGAACTAAATGCACAACAGAGGTCAGACATCATACAGGCTGGCTTTGGGGGACTTCTGGAACTCCAAAACCAGACAATCCCTTCTGACATGACTGAGTTGCTCCTGAAGTCTTTCCGTCCGGCAACACGAGAGGTTAGGCACCATGGAAGAGTATTGTTGACTTTAACCCCGGCAGATGTTCGCGACACGTTCATGCTACCCTGGTGCCCGTCCAATCCGGTCTGATGCGAAAAATTAGCTGCATTCATTGACCTGAGAAAAAGATGGCAAACTGAGTACGGTTTCAAAGCCCAACTTACTAACTTCTCCCCACTACTAACTCAGATTGAGCCCACAATGAAGGAGCTCGACGAAGGCCAGCTTGACTTCATACGCTTGTTCGTGGTGTTTGCTTTTTCTGTCTTCTTGGATCCAGTGGCCAGCTACCGGGCAGATTTCCGCCCTTTGATGTGTGCTGTTGATGTGGAGCTGATAAAAACCTACGACTGGTGTGGTTACATGTTAGACCGCTTCATTGAGGCTGCGACAAGGTTCAAACGAGATCGGTATCAAAAAACATTTTTGGGTTGCCTTATGCTACTGTTGGTCACATACATGCAAAGGATGGGTGGCCCAGGGGTATCAATTCCAAGCATATCAGCCCCTCTGGTCAAGAATTGGAGCTTGTGGGCACTGGAGAGGAGGATGGCTGAGGAACTGGCTAGGGGCTTAGGTGCAGGCACACTCGACACCACAAACTACCTTATAAACAAGATTGTCCAAGACAAGCCCCCGGTAGGCCAGAAAGGTCACATTACCTTCTCCTTGCCTCATGATTATCACACAAACAACCAACTTCAAACACTCATCCAAAACGTAAGCATATCATCTATTATCAAATTATATTGTGTTCTTTTATCACCATTCCTATATCGTGATATAATTTGACTTTCCAAAAATTGGTTCTACATTACCTTTTTCAGCTATGTACATTTATTCACCTGCCCCGTTTCTGTTTGACTACAAGATTATCATTACGTCACTTCTATCAACATTTTTATTGTCAATCTTTTTACAAGTTTCTACATAATTATTACTAAATATTTAACTACCTCCTTTCATGTTCTTACAGCCATTCCAACAAGTTGTAGCTACTTTGTCAAGGAATCTGAACATTGCCATTGGTGACGATTTATACACCCTCGAACGGAAGGCCGAAATCCCTCATACTGATCTGTTTCCCAGATGTCTGGAACAATTCATGCCTTCTTTACTTGTCAACACAAAACGTTCTATCAGACATCTTCAGAAGTCAGTTTGCCTCCTTGAGGGCCAGTTGCATGCAAGCCTGCACTACGACTCGTCAAATTCTGAAGATTCCATGTCTGACAGTGAAGGTTCAGGCCCATCTACCGAGATACCACCACACTTTGACACAGATCCAGACGACTCCACACCTTGCATCAACCATGTGGCATCAGCAAATGCAACTGTCATGGAGGAAAATCAAACTCCTGATGGTGGAAAAGCAACCATTACGGAGGAACAGATTGAGGACCAACTGTTCTCACACACAATAGATGACGTGCTACGCAACATGGGAGGTCATCAGTTATTCAACACAAATGAAATCATGCCAGAGCATGGCCTATCCATTCCTCAGGTAGCTGTCAACAACAACTTACCAACCAAACACATCATACAAGTTATAGTAATCACTTACTCTATTAAATACAATCTTACTCTTTAACATTCTATTCAGCAGGATGAAGATGAGCGGGTTATTGTGGATCAGCGCAACCAATCGCATGCGACGCCACCACAAAAATCTGTTTGCAAGCCACAACAAGATGATTACATGATCACTTTAAATACGCACGAGGTATTTTACTCAACGTACATTCCTTTCAATTTAATACATCCATTACTTACACTCATCTTTCTTACTGATATACAGATCAAGAAAATAGTCAAGACTTTGCTCCCCCATGATCCTGAAAACAGCCATCAATCAAGTCCTCCAAATGAGCCTGCATCTTCTTACGTCGATCTTCAATTTGAATCTGAATCCGATGAAGAGTTGAAGGCTATTTTTGACGATATTGATGCAACCCCCGTTGACGACATATCACTGCTTGCTTATGATGATCTCCACAAACAACATTGGCAGATTGTTCCCTACGTTACTGTGAGTTCTTTTATCACATTAATGTTCAATTATGATAGCTATATATTACAAGTATCACATACTACATGTATCACATACTAACTGCTATGATAACACAAACTTAGGGTGGTGGTGCTGCAATTGAACCTGCAAAAACGGGATTGCCGGTGCTGGGAGTTCAGGAAACTCTACCTACTGTGATCTCTCCTGTGTCCTCGCTGAAGGTGACAAACATGACAATGATTCCTTCAACACAAATTTATCTTCATATACTAAGTATCATATATTACAGTATTATTTCATTTCATAATAACTTTTGTTTTTCCCCTCTGCAGGGTCATTCTGAGTTTCATCACAAACCTGGTACTGGTACGACTGACAAAATTGAAAGAAATATTCAGGTATGTTCCATCATATAAGCAACTAATCCGACACACTTCATTTAATTATAACACAAGATTGGTTTCGTATATTGTAATATTATCATTTCCACAACCTCACCAGAAGAGTATTTATATGCTCTTCAGGTACAAACGTCGGATCATGGTCAGCCTCTGCGGGATAGCATGGAACTACATGACGTCCATATGGAGGTATTCAGATAATACAGAATTTCTAATTAATCCAATGTTCTAGAGCACTAACTACCTTTTACATAAAATTTTTTTATTTTTTTTATTTTTTTTCTTTAACATAGTCACAACTAAATCATCCTTTGTGACGCAAATTCTATTTTGTTCATCTTCTACGCCTTGAACAGACCATCAATTTTCTTAATTGTGAGGCTCGAGAGACCGCGTCAACCAGAAACATAGCTCCTGCACAGGTATTATACAACACCATACACCTTTTGTATAGATCAACTCGATGTTTTCTGATTCATTTTCTTTTACTCCTCCCTTTATTTACAGACCAACGTTCCGACATCAGATATGGCTGAGGCTATGGGTCATGAACCAGTGATAGGATATGATGTCGAAGTGGAATATGACAGCGACTCACCTGATTCGCAACCATGGTATCGACATTGCCCTTTTTGATGGCTGGAGCCATACTGTCACTCCGAACTTCATGACTTATATTATAAGCCTTATCTGCCTTTTTTGTTTCTAAAACTATGATCGTAAACAGCTAGACCACCGTCCTGTCTTCGTCATGTTCTAAAATAGACACTGCGGCATTTATTTATTTTGCAAAGCTGCTAAATACATTACCATGTTGTTTACAATTATGTAATGACATACCTGTTTTGCATAACAACATTTGAATCATCTTCCTAAAACTTGCATTCCAGCACCAGCCTAACATCAATTACATTCATTTTCTGTAAATTACAACTACAACACATTTCAAAAATATGGGTGAAATTAGTATGTGGGGATGTGGGGCTAATTGTTGCAACACAAACTGTTGCATCATCTTCAAAACTAACTTGATTCCAAGTACCAGTTTTCGGAGTTCTCTACATTACTATATTCATAAGTTAGACTTATGTACTAGCTGTTTCATCTAAGTTCTTTAGCCCGACCGAATTCACCAATTACAATGGGTTTCGAGAATCACATTTTGGGTTGTACTCATTTTAAACCACATGTAATTATACATAATTTAACCCACATTCTAGATCACATTATGACATTACTCAGCTCTGCAACACCGCAGCCGACGTACCGGAAATTTGTAGCACCGTGATCAGCCTGGATACACTTACAGATCCATCACCGAAACGGCCTTCTTATTCGGTTCTGACTAAACCAATCAAATCTAGCCCAATAGATTTCTCGAAATCTACAATTCACCCACATGTCGGCACCGGTATGGGATCCTTCGCAACGCAACCGCCGACTGAATTGGGCAATACGAAATGTGCAACATTTCGTCAACTCTCCGGCGTAGTTGGCAAACTCTATCCACACCGGAATCCCCTACGGAATTTTTTAATGTGTCTTATCAATACCACGGTGTCGTTTTCATAACAGCCTAAATTTGTTGCTAACCTTATTCATAATTACCTCGCTTTTTTTACATACATGATAAATCTCCTAATCACTGGCCCCAATCCCTTGCGTCAGGCTCGCCAATGGTCCACTCCCATGTGGGACCTAGCAAGAAGGGCGTAGACTTTTCGAAAAGAAGGTGTCCGAAGCAACTAAAATCTAGTCCATCAGCTAAGACTAAGAGGCTGCTGAACTTTTTAATTTGTACAAAAAGCTGTGACGGTGATAAACTGGCTTTCTACGACCTACGTAAATACCGTCAATTTTATTCATTCATGAGTTTGAGGTCCCCAGAATGGTACTCCCATCTGCCACGTAGAGTTATTTTAGTTTTATTGATTTTTAAGATTACTAGTTTGCCATTTAAGATCAACCAGTTGCTTGCATTGAATGTTTATCGTTTTAACGCTGTTGTCTACTAGTTTGCACAAGAATTTAATTTTTGGAAAGGAAGAATAAATCATCTTCACTGTACGTAATAAATTATTAAATTTATTTGTATAAATATTACATGACATTAGAAGCATGATCTAGAAATATAGATGCCTTTAGTAAAACATAAAAATTGAGGCATCAAAATAAAGAATTATGAATATAATTGTTATTTCCAAATAAAAGTATATCTATTT
Organism: Sherardia arvensis; assembly: GCA_948330725.1. NCBI lineage: Eukaryota > Viridiplantae > Streptophyta > Magnoliopsida > Gentianales > Rubiaceae > Sherardia > Sherardia arvensis. The sequence goes on from OX415235.1 coordinate 20,622,422, forward strand.
ATGCAAATTATATTATTTTAGACTGAAATGTATGTTTTCATATTGAAAATCTTCAATATTTAAAACTAATATCATAAAAATAATATAAATTTGAAATTATTCATATTTATATACCATATTATTTCTAAAACTGAGACTCTTTTTTTCATAAAAAGATGGGGTCTCAGGTAAGGTAATAACCTGCTTACCTATAAGACCGGCACTGATTAGAAGAAAAACTTGTGAATATCAAATTATAATTCTAGCACTAATATTGTACAAAAAAACTTCATTGACAATGAAAATCAAAATTTTACTATGCTAAAACAAAAATTTAATTATTATTGGTAGAAGATTTAAAAAAAAAAAAATTTATTTATAATTAATTTCCATCAAATAAAATGTGTGAATATTAAAAGCATCATAGTATTAAAAAAATAGAGTGAATAATTTCATCAAAATAATAGTTTAATGGAATCATGGACACATATTTACTTTATCATAAATGCTGGGTTGCACTTTTCAGACCCTTCAACTTTGAACTTTTTTGTAAAAAGTGGAAAATCATGAACAAAATCTTCCACTGTGAGCCAATTTTAGCTTTGAAGGGATAAATCTTTCTCAAACATCACCCGTTGCAAGTGCTCTTCATTTTGATTTCAAAATGAGTGTTGTATAACTTTTTCAAATGACACAACGACCTAAAATTCAAGTGGACAAAGTTTTAAGATTGTTGGTAATATGTCACCGTGTCAAATTTGAGAACAACCGATGTAAAATTTTTCTTGTTAACATGCACAAAACATGAAACGAAGAAAACCTCCAGGTCGTGTAATCACTTTTCTTAAAATTATATTTGCTCCCTTTGTGTGCATATAATATATATAGGACAAATATTGTTTTGTGTGCATATAATGGAGTTTGTATGCACTCACTACTTCTTCATGGCCAAATAAACAAGAAGATCTTATTTATAGAGTTCAAATGACCTTTCTAATAGACATACAATTAAATCTCGATAAATGAATAACCTCGCTAAATGAATAAATTTTTCCGGTCCCGATTTGGGCTAAGGGGCTAAATGAATAATCTCGCTAAATGCATTAATGAATATTTTTTTAAAATCCTTAAAGACCCTATGTAAATATAAATGAATAATCACCACATAAGATATATATATGGTATTAAAAAAATTTCAATCAATAATGTTCATAAAATAAATCATTGTCTTACAAAAAAGGTAGTTTTTTGCTCTTTTTTCCAGCCAAAATTCATCTCATCCTTGATTTTTCCTAGAGAAAATAAAACTTTGGAAGTATTCTGCTCGTGTTGTAAATTCTAAATATTTCATACAATGCATACTATTTATCTTATTAGTAGTTTTAAATACAATGCATATGTGTACATTTTTGGGTTTAGTACACATACATACAATTCATGTAATATTACTGTCTAAATGAATATATTATTCATTTATCGATAAATAAATAAAATTTATTGATAAATGAACAACCTCGCTAAATGAATATTTTTGTGATGGTCCCAAGAATATTCATTTATCGAGATTTAACTGTAACTTCTAACATTTAAGAGTTATGTATTCTGAACTGTATCTTTTTATATTGTCTAAATGAAGAATATAAATCATTTGAGTTGTGTCTCTGCAATTAAAAGTAAATACACCAACATTCACTGCCTTCTAACATTAGGAGTGATGTTATCAGGGGCGGATGAATGTGGGGGCGTGTGGGTGTTCAAACCCCACTTGTCAAAAATAATTAGGATTAATTTTGTATTTTACAAATATAGTTATATTTTAATTAAATTTATCATATTTTTATTAAAATTAGCGTTAAATTCACTCATAAATTCATGTAAGTTTATTCTCGATCTCCCACTAAGAATATTTTATGGATCCTCCACGGCTTGTTGTGTTGGATTCCTTGCAAACACTTTCTGCGAGAATAGCTCACAAAACAGACTGAAACTGCCTTTCTGATGCAGAACTGGTCAAGAGCTATCCAGCTAGAACTAGAAGGATTCATGTGAAGCCTTGATTCAAGTTTTATGGTTATGATACTGATTTCGAGTATAAACATTTCAAGCCAACCGTTTCTGAGCAAGCTGAAAATTATGAGACATTCTTCCGTTTGGTGCTTTTTAATGTTTGTTTATATTCACAAACTCTATTGTTTTGTATCACTACTTAATAGTTTTGACAATGGAAATGACAATTGAGGGTGGAATTATGTTTCATCATTTTCCATGTTTCAGTGGGACGTTTTCGTAACAAATGAGCCTATTTTGTAACTTCCATGCATTTTAATTTTTAATCGAGTTTATGGTTCCCGATAAATTTCATCCCATACAGTATTTTCACTTTAAAAAAAGGGTTCAGTGGCAAATTTCGTAAGCATATATACTATGCTTCAAAAATGCATGCAATGTTGACATGAAACAATGTACAATTCTAGTCTGGGTACCATGTAAAAACTGTAAAACTATTTCGCTAACTACCTTTTCGTTTAGCGACTATATTTTACGTTAATGACATTTTACTCTCGATTTTTAAAAATATATTGTTTATTGTAAGATGCCGTCCGTATTTTGTTTATTTTACAGTCCAAAATAAAAATATGTTTTACGTTAATATGTTTTCTGATATATGTATGATGGTCAATACTTACATATATCAGACATATCCATCATATATATTACTTCTATTACATACACTTGCTAATCAATTATATATCATAATCATTGTATATATGATTATATAACAAAAATACGGACTGCATATAAGTAAAATATGAACTGCATCTAGCAGGCCAATTATACTGCAAAGGTTGATTTCTTATTAACTCAGACTCCTATTTATATACAAGGATGTCCTAACGGTAATACGACAGGACTTCCCATAACAGAGGGATATCAAATATTTTATGACTAAAACAGGATATACTACAACTCATATACAATCAATAATAATCAATAATGATCAATCAAAAATATTCACTAATACCCTCCCGCAAGCTCATGTTCAAGCACAGACAAGAATTTTGGAACGCAAGTCTTTGAATCTAGCCGTCCCAGCAGCCTTAGTAAACACATCAGCGACTTGATCAATAGAGCTAACATGAAGAATCACAAGTGAACCATCAAAGACCTCGAACAAAGTGAAAATCTAGCTTGATGTGTTTCGAACGGTGATGAAGAACGGGACTAGCTGTGAGAAAAGTTGCACTCAGATTATCACAAAGAACTGTCGGAGGGCCAGAAAGAGCAATATTCATTCCTTGAGAAACTGTTGCAACCAGATTAATTCAGCAACAGCAAATGCAATGGCACGATATTCTGCTTCAGTGCTGGAACGAGCAACATCACCCTGTTTCTTGGACGCCCAACTAACCAAGTTGCCACCATAATACAAGCAGAACCCATGCTGAGAACGACAATCATCTGGATCGAAATCCAACCAGTATCAGTGTAGCAGACTAGGCGAGAATCTGAAGTCGGGCAGAAATAAAGTCCAACAGTAATGGTGCCTTTGAGATAGCAAAGAATGCGTTTGACAGCAAGCTAGTGCTCAGTTGTTGGGTTGTGCATGAACTGACACACGCGGTTCATAGCATAAGACATGTCAGAGCGAGTGATGGTAGCATACTATAGAGCTCCAACAATGCTGCGATAAAGATGCTGATCTGGATAAGGATCACCGGAAGTCCGGGGCCGCGAACCAGGAGTAGCTGGAGAAGAAATTGGCTTAGCACCAGTCATGTTGCTACGATCCAAGAGATCCAAAATATACTTCCTTTGAGACAAAAGTAAGCCTGAGGAAAGATGGTGTACTTCAATGCCAAGAAAAAAATTAAGACGACCAAGATCTTTCAGAGAGAAAACCGAGTTCAGGTAGAGAACGAACTCATCAATGAACTTGGAATGAGAACCAGTGATAATCAGGTCATCAACATATACCAACACATAAATGACATGACCACCATGAGACTTGATGTAGTTGGAAGTATCCGAAACACACTGCTTGAAGCTGTGTTGAAGCAGAGCATGGCTGAACTTCTGAAACCAAGCTCGTGGAGCCTGTTTGAGACCATAAATAGACTTATTCAACCTACACACATAGTTCAGATGTGAAGAAGAAACAAACCCCGGCGGTTGGTGCATGAACACATTCAGAAAAGCATTGTTGATGTCAATCTGATGAAGAGTCCAGCGCCGAGTGACAGCAATATTGAGTACAAGACGAATAGTAGTGGGTTTGATAACAGGACTAAACGTATCAAAGTAGTCCACACCTTCCTCTTGGTTGAATCCCTTAGCTACTAACCGTACTTTGTAACGTTCCACAGTACCATCAGCCTTCATTTTAATCATGAAAATACACTTACAACCAACAACACCAGAAGTATAGTGATGCTACCAGCTTCCAGTCCCGGTCCGGATCAGACTTTTGTCCGTGCTCCGCGCGCTCTCACCTAAAGCCCTGCAAAACAACGCCCCGGAGTATCCCGAGGATAGCTACTCCGGCGTGATGATGAAAAAGGGGCCTTTGAATAGGAGAGAGAATAAAGATATATTGAGAGAGTTTTTATCTGATAGAACATACCTTTCTCCACAAGTCCAAAGCTGTATTTATAGGTGTGAGTGGTCAGCCTCAAGCCCAGAGGCAGTGGACCGGATAACGCCATTCTAGCTGACGTCATGTGGACCGGACTACTCTCTGGGCCGGAGCCTAGATATGGGCCAAAGCCCCTATCACCACTAGCCCCCCGAGACATGGGATCCGTCCGAAGGTCTCGTCCGGGAGAGGGGTCCCGTGTCTCTTCACGTCTAATTTAACCATCGGGATCCGCCCGGAGGCATGCGATCCGACCCGGATCTCTATATCTGGATTGTGCGCGGTGCGTTAGAACACGCGCTCGGCGCTTGGGTTTCCTGCGCGCGTGTTTATGGGCGCATTTATGAGGCGTGTTATACCGTCATAAATGAGCTGTCTAATCGAGAAATTCTCTGTTCACCCTTTTTTTCAAAAAAGGCAATCATGTTGCCTTGGGACTCGGTCCTGCTTTTATGCGACTTCTCTTCTTATAAATACTGGACCATCCCTTTCACTCTCAATTTTTCACTCTTTGCATTTCTTCTCTGTTTTCCCCTCTGCGCTATATTCTCTTTTCATTTCTTTGGACAAGCACGTTAGCGCTCTTCACCCTTCGCATACAATGGAAAATGAAGATAACAAACAGCTCGCCGGTTTGTCTGGTGGGGAAGTGGAGATCGGTCTAAATCCGGAGCCGGAGGTTGGCGATCCCGATGAGGGTGATGATGTCGATATCACCCCGGCGGTAAGGGAGTTGGTGGAGGCGATGGTGGTTCCGCTCGCCGTCGATGCCAAACTGAGCTCATTTCCGGGCGACGTTACCACTGTTGCAGCCATCCCCCGGAGCCATTTTCTTTATGGGATAACCTTCCCACTTTCCCCCCTTTACTCCGCCATCTTTCATCATTTCGGCATCTCTCCGGCCCAACTACAACCGAACGGAGTTGCCGTAGTCCGGGCGTTTCTCTTGAATTGTTACAGATGTGGGGTGACGCCATGTTTAGATTTGTTCCGGGCCTTCTACCACTTGGAGGGCACTAAAGATGAGGGGATTTTCACTTTCCAGAGGCGGAAGGGGGTAAAGGATCCGAGCAAGGGTCGGCGCGATAGCTACTCCAATTGGCAGAAACATTATTTCATCTTCGACCTCGACAAGTATCCGTGCCCGGTCTGGGGTCACACTGCCGAGAAGGAGGAAAAGACGGTGTTCTGTCCGGAGGGGCAGGAGGAGAACATCGCCAAACTGGCCGCCAATCAGATCGACCTAGATCCGTTCTGGAAAGGAGGGAAGTACGTTTTTCCTTTGAGGGCATACGAGCCGGAGGTGTTCGTGAAGTGTCGCTTCTATGTCCCCCGGGATCCATCAAGTAAGTTGCTTTGGTATCTTCTGTTTTACCTTATGCTTTTCTCGCTTTCTTCTAATCCGTTTCGGGTGTTGCTAGTTTATCCGGAGATAGGGAATGGCGTTGATCCGTCCGGACGCCAACCCAAGATAACCAACAAGGTGGAAAATCCACCAACCGGTTCGGTAACCGGCATGAAAATACCGACAGACAAGCAATCCGAGACGGAGAAGAAGAGGAAGCGCGCTCAAGAAGATGCGCTCATCAAAGAGAAGGAGACCGCGAATAAGAAGGCGGGGGAGGCGTCCGTCAAGGAAAAGGAAGCCTCGGTTCGGAAGGGTAGGGAGGCCGCGGCCAACAGGGAGGATGAAACCGTGCCCAAGAAGGCGGATAAGAAGGCGGGAGGAGCGACCATTCACACCACCGCGGATTCGGCCGGGAATAGGGCCGAACTCCTTCAAATCCGTGTTCCGTCTTCTTCCGATGAGGAGGGAGGGGAGTCCTCCCGTTCCCGCAAGCGCGCAAAGCTCCGGATTCCTAAATCTCCTAGAATCCCAGAGCAAAGTGAGCATTCCCGCGCTGGTGATCATCAGGGGGATGGGAGGAAACTGGCGATCGATCCCGACAGCACACACCCGGAGCACACTCACAGCAGCAGCCGGGGCGATACTAGCAGGGTAAGTGACATTTCCTTTTCCGTTTCGGCTTTCTCGTTTTGTTCAGAGTCTCATTGTTTTCTTTCTTTAGGACTTCGCCGCTTATTTAATCGCTCAGCCGGGGGTGTCCGAGGCCATCAACAAGGCCTTTCATGTTCAGCAAACAAGGCAAGCTCAGAAGCGGAGCGCACTTGAGAGGGCCAATGGGGTTCTCCGTCGCCAGCTCGAGGCGTCGGAGATCCGAGCTGCCGAGGCGGATGCCCGGATCAAGGAGCTGGAGAGTTTGGTCTCTCCGTCCGCCCAGCGAGAGATGTGTGTTGCCTTCACCGATAAGGTACTCCGGAGCCAGGCTTTTGAGAGCAGCCTGACTGGCCTTCTCCGCTCCTCCAACCAGATTTCCGCCCATCAAGTCTACCAGAGCATGAAGGGTTGGGTCCCGGAGCCTAAGAGGGAGCGGTTCTCCAAGTGCTATTACAAACCAACAGCCGCCCATCAGTACAACTTCGATGTGGATCAATTCTACCGGGGCGGAGTTGAGAAGATGAATCCCTCCGTGCTGGGCATCTTCGAGGAGAATGTTGAAGAGCCGGTGTCGGCTGGGGCCATCCGCGCCTATGGCGAGGGGCTGGTGGATCTAAGTATTGCTGTACCCCCGCCTGAAGAGAGCATCCGTCCGGAATCCCCTGCCAAGCCCAAATATCTTGAGGTCTTGAAGATGTATCCCTCCGTTGACGAAGATACCGATCAGGGCGAAGGTGGAGGAGACAGGGATGGTCGTCAGCCCGGTGGCACGGACAGCGAGGAGAATGATGTAGAATAACTTCCTAGTCCTTTTTCTTTTGTAGTTACCTCCGTCCTAGTTCTAATTTTGCTTTATTTAGTGTAGGAAGGATGGTAGCGACGACTCGGATGGGGATGACAACCCTCCGAACGATGTAATTCTCTTCTATTTATAAAACGAGTTTCCTTCTACTTGTGTGTTTATTCTCTCTATATTGTTTGTCTATTCTTCTCATGTCCGTGCTTGTCCGCAGCCCAAAGATTCCGGTCCGGTGCTCCGAAGCAGAGATGCGGATGTCCGTACTTCACCAGCCAGTTCTCATTCAACAAGCCCTCCGTGCTCCAGATGCGCGGAGTTGGAGTCTGAACTTTTCGGGTGGACGATGGGTGGAGAGCGGACTCGTGAACTTTTTATTCGCTCCGGAATGGGGCCTCTAATAGAAGAGTTCAAAGACATTCCGTCTCTGGCCACTTGCCTCCGGGAGATATCGGAGGAGTTCGGTACTCTGTCCCAATGCCGGGATTTTGCTCGCGAGCGGATCAGCGCGACCAGTGATGCGGACGAGACGATCTCCATGCTGCAAGCGGAGCATGAAGACTACAAGGCCAAGCTAAAAACCGAGTTGGATATAGTCTGGTCCTTGCTTCCGTTCTATGCCGAGAAGTTGAAGTGGCTGGCCAGCCGGACGGATTTTCAACGAGATTATCTGAAGCTGGAAGAAGAAAATGAAGTGCTTGCCGGCCGGGTGATGGTCCTCCGAGAGAATCTGATGACCCTGCAGCTCTCATACCATCTGACCGGACTCCGCCTCGGACTCGTCACACCGACCATATACCGCAACTTCCCTCGTGACGTCAGTGCTTTGATCGTCCGGATGTTCAAGTTGGGGTGGAACGATCGGGAGTCTCCGTATCGTCCTGCGTTCGAGGAGGCCGTTGAGTGGTGGAAGCGGATGCATGCTGGCAGTTCTCTCCCTCCCTCGCTGACCCTGATTCCGAGCCAGGTGGCGATAGACTTCACCTTCGAAAGGTATACTGGCATCCAGGTTTCTGTTGATCCGGAAGAGTCTGCCCGTCGCGTAGAGCGGCTCCGTCAAGATGCCTCCGTCATTCGTCCCTTCATCATTAGGGAACTAGCCGAGTTGGCGAGGCGACGTCAGGCTCGTCTCCGGGGGCAACAGAATACTCGTGTCCGGGCGAGTCAGAATTCTCGTGGCGGGAACAGTCGAGGCCTCAACTCTGTCCTTAACCGAATGGCGAAGCAGTCAGCACGGGGAAGGGGGAGGGGTGCCCAACAGGCGGCAAGGGGAAGGGGAAGAAGCATCCAACCAGCTCGCCGTCCCCAAGTCCCCGTTCGGATTCGCTCTCCTTCGCGATATCCGAGCCAGAACCCCTTCCGTCCGTCTCGAGCTGGACCTCCGGTCAAGGGTAAAGGAAAGGCCAAAGCCACAAAGGAGACCATGCAGTCCTCCGAGTCTGACTCTGACGAGATCTTTGGCTCTGATCCGGATGGAGCTGGTCCATCGGAACTTCCGCCCATTCCTCCCTTTCCGTATCGAGGACCAGTGGCTCAAAGCAGTGAGAATGAGGTCCACGATCTTGAGGACAACACTCCAGAGCAGACTCCTACTGCCCTGAATCAGGAAAGGGTTCCAGACGCAAGGCCTCCATCTCCAGAGAACGGAGCTATGTTACCTCCTACTCCGGAACCTCCTACTCCGGAGCCCACCTCTCCTCCTATCGATTGGGATATACCGTGGCCGAATAGATAGGTTTTATTTTTCTTTTGTTTCTGCGTCCGTCCGGACGTAGCAGATTGTACCAATGTATCATTTATTCAAATGTAATTTCTTTGTATGTCGAGATAGCTTATTCAAGCGCTTTTCCTTGTTGTCTGATCAAACCATTTTTATCCTTTTGTTTTGCTCACCTCCGTTGGTTTATTCAAACACTTCGGAGGACTTTATTTATTCGACTTTGCTCACTCCGTCCGTTTGTCCAAACGATCCGGAGGATTCTAATTGTGCGGAATTGAAAAATAGTACATAGTAAAATAAAATTTAACAACTCTTCATTCAAATAATCGTACTCCGGCTAGACATACCCTTTGTCTAAATGCGGCCGGAGACAAGTACATAGTAAATAGATCGGAACGGAATCCTAGGCTCAACCCTAGCCAGAGGACCCGGAACTACATACTTGTTGAAAATAAAACAGTTTAAAGAACTCTATCGGAAAGCATACCTACTCAGGATGCTCCGTAAAACCTTCGCAAGTTGGTGATGTTCCACCTTCTGGGGATTACACGTCCGGACTGATCCGCCAGCTCATAACTCCCACCCGGATATGAGGCTGTGACTTGGTACGGACCTTCCCAGTTTGGTGCCAGTTTGCCAGTGGCCTCCTTCAGACTTTTATCATTCCTCCTCATCACCCAATCTCCGGGGAAGAATGATTCCTTCCTGACACGCTTGTCGTGGTAACGCTTCATCCGCTCCTTCACCTTGGCCTCATGCAGCGCTGCCTGCTCTCGTTTTTCCTCCAGGAGGTCCAAATCCAGCAGCCTGCTTGATCCGAGCGGAGAGCTCCGTCCGGCTTGGTCTTCATCCCAAGTTAGGGTCCGGAGACTGGGGACTCCCACTTCGGCTGGTATGACTGCCTCCGCCCCGTATACCAAACTGTACGGCGACTGGCCCGTGGCGGATCCTTCGGTCGTCCTGTATGCCCAAAGAACGCTTGGCAGCTCATCGACCCAGTTACCTCGTGCCCCCTGTAAGCGAGTCTTCAGCCCATTCACCACTGTCCGGTTGGTAACTTCCACTTGACCGTTGGCCTGCGGGTGGTAAACGGATGTGAGCCGCTGCGTGATTCCGTACTCCTTGCACCAAGATCGAAACGGGTCATTTTCAAACTGAGCTCCGTTATCCGTGACAATGTACTTCGGGATTCCGTAGCGGCAGATAATGTTCTTCTAACAAAACTTGACGCAAGTGCTGCCACGGATGTTTGTAAGGGGTTCAGCCTCCACCCACTTGCTGAAGTAGTCGATCGCTACTATCAGGTACTTGAATCCTCCCGGGGCGGAGGGGAAAGGCCCGACCAGATCAATGCCCCATCTATCAAAAGGCCACGAGCCGGTGATCCCGACCCTTTCTTCTTGCGGAACATGAATGAGGGGGGCAAACCTTTGGCACTGAACGCAGGAGCGGACGTACTTCTGCGCTTCCTCAAATAGGGTCGGCCAGTAGTAACCCGTGAACATTATTTTTCTCGCTATGGTCCGGGCTCCTTGGTGACTGCCATTCGGTCCTTCATGCATCTCCTTCACAATCCGGGCTGCCTCATCCGAGTCTACGCATCTTAACCACGGTTGGAGATATCCTTGTCTAAGCAGGATTCCATCAACTATGGTGTAGTGCGGTGCCTTCTGTCGGATTTTCCGTGCCAGTGCCTTGTCTTCCGGGAGCTTTCCGTGCTGCAAATAGTCGAAGAAGGGGGCCATCCATGACTCCTTTTGCACCTCCACTGCTGCCACTAGTGGGACGTCGTAACTCCGGGCGGATAGGGTCTCCATCATTAGGTTGCTCTCCGCGTCTGGCTTGATCTCAGAAGAAGCAAATTTGCTCAAAGCGTCCGCCTTACCGTTGTCCTCGCGAGGGATCTGTGTTATGGTAACGCCACGGAACTTGACCAGTAATGGCTTAACCACCTCAAGGTACTTCTGCAAACTCCGCTCCTTTGCCTCATATTCTCCATTCACCTGCTGAACCACAATCTGAGAATCGCTGTACACCTCAACGTCCGTGACCCCTATCTCCAACGCCAGTCGAAGTCCGGCCAGAAGTGCCTCATACTCTGCCTCATTGTTAGTTGCCCGGAAAGCGAACTGGATAGCATACCTGTACTCCCTTCCTTGCGGGCTAGTAAGCAGGACACCAGCCCCGCCCCCGTTAGCATGCGACGATCCGTCCACATGCAACTTCCATTTGTCAGAGGGTGGTTCCGATCCGGACGGCTCTCCTGAAGGTTCAGTCATTTCTACCAAAAAGTCCGCCAGGGCTTGCCCCTTAATAGCCTTCCGGGGATGGTACTTGATCTCGTGCTCTCCAAGCTCAACTGCCCACTTCATCATCCGTCCCGAGGCTTCCGGCTTCAGCATGATCTGTCTCAACGGATGATTCTGATGCTACCAGCTTCCAGTCCCGGTCCGGATCAGACTTTTGTCCGTGCTCCGCGCGCTCTCACCTAAAGCCCTGCAAAACAACGCCCCGGAGTATCCCGAGGATAGCTACTCCGGCGTGATGATGAAAGAGGGGCCTTTGAATAGGAGAGAGAATAAGGATATATTGAGAGAGTTTTTATCTGATAGAACATACCTTTCTCCACAAGTCCAAAGCTGTATTTATAGGTGTGAGTGGTCAGCCTCAAGCCCAGAGGCAGTGGACCGGATAACGCCATTCTAGCTGACGTCATGTGGACCGGACTACTCTCTGGGCCGGAGCCTAGATGTGGGCCAAAACCCCTATCACCACTAGCCCCCCGAGACATGGGATCCGTCCGAAGGTCTCGTCCGGGAGAGGGGTCCCGTGTCTCTTCACGTCTAATCTAACCATCGGGATCCGCCCGGAGGCATGCGATCCGACCCGGATCTCTATATCTGGATTGTGCGCGGTGCGTTAGAACACGCGCTCGGCGCTTGGGTTTCCTGCGCGCGTGTTTATGGGCGCATTTATGAGGCGTGTTATACCGTCATAAATGAGCTGTCTAATCGAGAAATTCTCTGTTCACCCTTTTTTTCAAAAAAGGCAATCATGTTGCCTTGGGACTCGGTCCTGCTTTTATGCGACTTCTCTTCTTATAAATACTGGACCATCCCTTTCACTCTCAATTTTTCACTCTTTGCATTTCTTCTCTGTTTTCCCCTCTGCGCTATATTCTCTTTTCATTTCTTTGGACAAGCACGTTAGCGCTCTTCACCCTTCGCATACAATGGAAAATGAAGATAACAAACAGCTCGCCGGTTTGTCTGGTGGGGAAGTGGAGATCGGTCTAAATCCGGAGCCGGAGGTTGGCGATCCCGATGAGGGTGATGATGTCGATATCACCCCGGCGGTAAGGGAGTTAGTGGAGGCGATGGTGGTTCCGCTCGCCGTCGATGCCAAACTGAGCTCATTTCCGGGCGACGTTACCACTGTTGCAGCCATCCCCCGGAGCCATTTTCTTTATGGGATAACCTTCCCACTTTCCCCCCTTTACTCCGCCATCTTTCATCATTTCGGCATCTCTCTGGCCCAACTACAACCGAACGGAGTTGCCGTAGTCCGGGCGTTTCTCTTGAATTGTTACAGATGCGGGGTGACGCCATGTTTAGATTTGTTCCGGGCCTTCTACCACTTGGAGGGCACTAAAGATGAGGGGATTTTCACTTTCCAGAGGCGGAAGGGGGTAAAGGATCCGAGCAAGGGTCGGCGCGATAGCTACTCCAATTGGCAGAAACATTATTTCATCTTCGACCTCCACAAGTATCCGTGCCCGGTCTGGGGTCACACTGCCAAGAAGGAGGAAAAGACGGTGTTCTGTCCGGAGGGGCAGGAGGAGAACATCGCCAAACTGGCCGCCAATCAGATCGACCTAGATCCGTTCTGGAAAGGAGGGAAGTACGTTTTTCCTTTGAGGGCATACGAGCCGGAGGTGTTCGTGAAGTGTCGCTTCTATGTCCCCCGGGATCCATCAAGTAAGTTGCTTTGGTATCTTCTGTTTTACCTTATGCTTTTCTCGCTTTCTTCTAATCCGTTTCGGGTGTTGCTAGTTTATCCGGAGATAGGGAATGGCGTTGATCCGTCCGGACGCCAACCCAAGATAACCAACAAGGTGGAAAATCCACCAACCGGTTCGGTAACCGGCATGAAAATACCGACAGACAAGCAATCCGAGACGGAGAAGAAGAGGAAGCGCGCTCAAGAAGATGCGCTCATCAAAGAGAAGGAGACCGCGAATAAGAAGGCGGGGGAGGCGTCCGTCAAGGAAAAGGAAGCCTCGGTTCGGAAGGGTAGGGAGGCCGCGGCCAACAGGGAGGATGAAACCGTGCCCAAGAAGGCGGATAAGAAGGCGGGAGGAGCGACCATTCACACCACCGCGGATTCGGCCGGGAATAGGGCCGAACTCCTTCAAATCCGTGTTCCGTCTTCTTCCGATGAGGAGGGAGGGGAGTCCTCCCGTTCCCGCAAGCGCGCAAAGCTCCGGATTCCTAAATCTCCTAGAATCCCAGAGCAAAGTGAGCATTCCCGCGCTGGTGATCATCAGGGGGATGGGAGGAAACTGGCGATCGATCCCGACAGCACACACCCGGAGCACACTCACAGCAGCAGCCGGGGCGATACTAGCAGGGTAAGTGACATTTCCTTTTCCGTTTCGGCTTTCTCGTTTTGTTCAGAGTCTCATTGTTTTCTTTCTTTAGGACTTCGCCGCTTATTTAATCGCTCAGCCGGGGGTGTCCGAGGCCATCAACAAGGCCTTTCATGTTCAGCAAACAAGGCAAGCTCAGAAGCGGAGCGCACTTGAGAGGGCCAATGGGGTTCTCCGTCGCCAGCTCGAGGCGTCGGAGATCCGAGCTGCCGAGGCGGATGCCCGGATCAAGGAGCTGGAGAGTTTGGTCTCTCCGTCCGCCCAGCGAGAGATGTGTGTTGCCTTCACCGATAAGGTACTCCGGAGCCAGGCTTTTGAGAGCAGCCTGACTGGCCTTCTCCGCTCCTCCAACCAGATTTCCGCCCATCAAGTCTACCAGAGCATGAAGGGTTGGGTCCCGGAGCCTAAGAGGGAGCGGTTCTCCAAGTGCTATTACAAACCAACAGCCGCCCATCAGTACAACTTCGATGTGGATCAATTCTACCGGGGCGGAGTTGAGAAGATGAATCCCTCCGTGCTGGGCATCTTCGAGGAGAATGTTGAAGAGCCGGTGTCGGCTGGGGCCATCCGCGCCTATGGCGAGGGGCTGGTGGATCTAAGTATTGCTGTACCCCCGCCTGAAGAGAGCATCCGTCCGGAATCCCCTGCCAAGCCCAAATATCTTGAGGTCTTGAAGATGTATCCCTCCGTTGACGAAGATACCGATCAGGGCGAAGGTGGAGGAGACGGGGATGGTCGTCAGCCCGGTGGCACGGACAGCGAGGAGACTGATGTAGAATAACTTCCTAGTCCTTTTTCTTTTGTAGTTACCTCCGTCCTAGTTCTAATTTTGCTTTATTTAGTGTAGGAAGGATGGTAGCGACGACTCGGATGGGGATGACAACCCTCCGAACGATGTAATTCTCTTCTATTTATAAAACGAGTTTCCTTCTACTTGTGTGTTTATTCTCTTTATATTGTTTGTCTATTCTTCTCATGTCCGTGCTTGTCCGCAGCCCAAAGATTCCGGTCCGGTGCTCCGAAGCAGAGATGCGGATGTCCGTACTTCACCAGCCAGTTCTCATTCAACAAGCCCTCCGTGCTCCAGATGCGCGGAGTTGGAGTCTGAACTTTTCGGGTGGACGATGGGTGGAGAGCGGACTCGTGAACTTTTTATTCGCTCCGGAATGGGGCCTCTAATAGAAGAGTTTAAAGACATTCCGTCTCTGGCCACTTGCCTCCGGGAGATATCGGAGGAGTTCGGTACTCTGTCCCAATGCCGGGATTTTGCTCGCGAGCGGATCAGCGCGACCAGTGATGCGGACGAGACGATCTCCATGCTGCAAGCGGAGCATGAAGACTACAAGACCAAGCTAAAAACCGAGTTGGATTTAGTCTGGTCCTTGCTTCCGTTCTATGCCGAGAAGTTGAAGTGGCTGGCCAGCCGGACGGATTTTCAACGAGATTATCTGAAGCTGGAAGAAGAAAATGAAGTGCTTGCCGGCCGGGTGATGGTCCTCCGAGAGAATCTGATGACCCTGCATCTCTCATACCATCTGACCGGACTCCGCCTCGGACTCGTCACACCGACCATATACCGCAACTTCCCTCGTGACGTCAGTGTTTTGATCGTCCGGATGTTCAAGTTGGGGTGGAACGATCGGGAGTTTCCGTATCGTCCTGCGTTCGAGGAGGCCGTTGAGTGGTGGAAGCGGATGCATGCTGGCAGTTCTCTCCCTCCCTCGCTGACCCTGATTCCGAGCCAGGTGGCGATAGACTTCACCTTCGAAAGGTATACTGGCATCCAGGTTTCTGTTGATCCGGAAGAGTCTGCCCGTCGCGTAGAGCGGCTCCGTCAAGATGCCTCCGTCATTCGTCCCTTCATCATTAGGGAACTAGCCGAGTTGGCGAGGCGACGTCAGGCTCGTCTCCGGGGGCAACAGAATACTCGTGTCCGGGCGAGTCAGAATTCTCGTGGCGGGAACAGTCGAGGCCTCAACTCTGTCCTTAACCGAATGGCGAAGCAGTCAGCACGGGGAAGGGGGAGGGGTGCCCAACAGGCGGCAAGGGGAAGGGGAAGAAGCATCCAACCAGCTCGCCGTCCCCAAGTCCCCGTTCGGATTCGCTCTCCTTCGCGATATCCGAGCCAGAACCCCTTCCGTCCGTCTCGAGCTGGACCTCCGGTCAAGGGTAAAGGAAAGGCCAAAGCCACAAAGGAGACCATGCAGTCCTCCGAGTCTGACTCTGACGAGATCTTTGGAAGCGGATCTTGAGGTCCACGATCTTGAGGACAACACTCCAGAGCAGACTCCTACTGCTCTGAATCAGGAAAGGGTTCCAGACGCAAGGCCTCCATCTCCAGAGAACGGAGCTATGTTACCTCCTACTCCGGAACCTCCTACTCCGGAGCCCACCTCTCCTCCTATCGATTGGGATATACCGTGGCCGAATAGATAGGTTTTATTTTTCTTTTGTTTCTGCGTCCGTCCGGACGTAGCAGATTGTACCAATGTATCATTTATTCAAATGTAATTTCTTTGTATGTCGAGATAGCTTATTCAAGCGCTTTTCCTTGTTGTCTGATCAAACCATTTTTATCCTTTTGTTTTGCTCACCTCCGTTGGTTTATTCAAACACTTCGGAGGACTTTATTTATTCGACTTTGCTCACTCCGTCCGTTTGTCCAAACGATCCGGAGGATTCTAATTGTGTGGAATTGAAAAATAGTACATAGTAAAATAAAATTTAACAACTCTTCATTCAAATAATCGTACTCCGGCTAGACATACCCTTTGTCTAAATGCGGCCGGAGACAAGTACATAGTAAATAGATCGGAACGGAATCTTAGGCTCAACCCTAGCCAGAGGACCCGGAACTACATACTTGTTGAAAATAAAACAGTTTAAAGAACTCTATCGGAAAGCATACCTACTCAGGATGCTCCGTAAAACCTTCGCAAGTTGGTGATGTTCCACCTTCTGGGGATTACACGTCCGGACTGATCCGCCAGCTCATAACTCCCACCCGGATATGAGGCTGTGACTTGGTACGGACCTTCCCAGTTTGGTGCCAGTTTGCCAGTGGCCTCCTTCAGACTTTTATCATTCCTCCTCATCACCCAATCTCCGGGGACGAATGATTCCTTCCTGACACGCTTGTCGTGGTAACGCTTCATCCGCTCCTTCACCTTGGCCTCATGCAGCGCTGCCTGCTCTCGTTTTTCCTCCAGGAGGTCCAAATCCAGCAGCCTGCTTGATCCGAGCGGAGAGCTCCGTCCGGCTTGGTCTTCATCCCAAGTTAGGGTCCGGAGACTGGGGACTCCCACTTCGGCTGGTATGACTGCCTCCGCCCCGTATACCAAACTGTACGGCGACTGGCCCGTGGCGGATCCTTCGGTCGTCCTGTATGCCCAAAGAACGCTTGGCAGCTCATCGATCCAGTTTCCTCGTGCCCCCTGCAAACGAGTCTTCAATCCGTTCACCACTGTCCGGTTGGTAACTTCTACTTGACCGTTGGCCTGCGGGTGGTAAACCGATGTGAGTCGCTGCGTAATTCCGTACTCCTTACACCAAGATCGAAACGGGTCATTCTCAAACTGAGCTCCGTTATCCGTGACGATGTACTTGGGGATTCCGTAGCGGCAGATGATGTTCTTCCAACAAAACTTAACGCAAGTGCTGCCACGGATGTTTGTGAGAGGTTCGGCCTCAACCCATTTGCTGAAGTAGTCGATTGCTACTATCAGGTACTTGAATCCTCCCGGAGCGGAGGGGAAGGGTCCGACTAGATCGATGCCCCATCTATCAAAAGGCCACGAGCCGGTGATCCCGACCCTTTCTTCTTGCGGAACATGAATGAGCGGAGCAAACCTTTGGCACTGCACACAGGAGCGGACGTACTTCTGTGCCTCTTCGAACAGGGTCGGCCAGTAGTAGCCTGTGCACATTATCTTTCTCGCTATAGTCCGGGCTCCTTGGTGGCTACCGTTCGGTCCTTCGTGCATCTCCTTCACAATCCGCGCTGCCTCCTCCGAGTCTACGCACCTTAACCATGGTTGGAGATATCCTTGTCTGAGCAGGGTTTCATCAACTATGGCGTAGTGCGGTGCCTTCTGTCGGATTTTCCGTGCCAGTGCCTTGTCTTCCGGGAGCTTTCCGTGCTGCAAATAGTCGAAGAAGGGGGCCATCCATGACTCCTTTTGCACCTCCACTGCTGCCACTAGCGGGACGTCGTAACTCCGGGCGGATAGGGTCTCCATCATTAGGTTGCTCTCCGCATCTGGCTTGATCTCAGAAGAAGCAAGTTTGCTCAAAGCGTCCGCCTTTCCGTTGTCCTCGCGAGGGATCTGTGTTATGGTAACGCCACGGAACTTGGCCAGTACTGGCTTAACCGCCTCAAGGTACTTCTGCAAACTCCGCTCCTTTGCCTCATATTCTCCATTCACCTGCTGAACCACAATCTGAGAATCGCTATACACCGCAACGTCCGTGACCCCTATCTCCAACGCCAGTCGGAGTCCGGCCAGAAGTGCCTCATACTCTGCCTCATTGTTAGTTGCCCGGAAAGCGAACTGGATAGCATACCTGTACTCCATTCCTTGTGGGCTAGTAAGCAGGACACCAGCCCCGCCCCCGTTAGCATGCGACGATCCGTCCACATGCAACTTCCATTTGTCAGAGGGTGGTTCCGATCCGGACGGATCCCCTGAAGGTTCAGTCATTTCTACCAAAAAGTCCGCCAGGGCTTGTCCCTTAATAGCCTTCCGGGGATGGTACTTGATCTCGTGCTCTCCAAGCTCAACTGCCCACTTCATCATCCGTCCCGAGGCTTCCGGTTTTAGCATGATCTGTCTCAACGGATGATTCGTCAGTACCGTGATCGGGTGGCCTTGGAAATATGGTCGGAGGCGCCGAGAAGCATGGACCAATGCCAATATCAGCCTTTCCAAAGCGGTATACCTTGTTTCCGGACCTTGGAGTGCCCTGCTCACAAAGTAAACCGGACGCTGTACCTTTCCATTTTCTCGGACCAGAGCAGAACTTATAGCGTGTTCCGTTGCTGCTATGTAGAGGAAAAACTCTTCTCCGGGCAACGGCTTGGAAAGGGTAGGGAGGCTTGCTAGATGAGCCTTGAGATCCGTGAACGCTTGGTCACATGCTTCGGTCCACTCGAACGGCTTGGCTCTTCGGAGTATGTTAAAGAACGGGAGCTGCTTCTCAGCCCCCCGAGCGAGAAATCGGCTCAAAGCGGCTAGCGACCCGGTCAGTTTTTGTACGTCCTTCACCCCTCTCGGAGGAGGCATCTCCATAAGGGCCGATATCTTCTCCGGGTTGACGTCGATTCCTCGAGCCGACACCATGTAGCCAAGAAATTTCCCTGCTCCTACTCCAATGGTACTTTTTCCTGGGCTGAGCTTGAGATTCGCCATCCGGAGCACGTCGAACATCTCCCGGAGGTCGAACAAAAAAGATTCGTACGTCCGGCTCTTAACCACCATGTCATCCACATAGACCTCCAGGTTCCGTCCCATCTGGTTCCGAAACAGCTTGTCCGCCATCCTTTGGTATGTTGCACCTGCGTTTTTTAGTCCGAAAGGCATTATCTTGTAACAAAAAGTACCAAAGTCAGTGATAAAAGATGTTTTGGGGCGGTCATCCTTGGCCATCGTAATCTGGTGGTACCCTCGGTGCGCATCAAAGAATGCCAACACTTGGTAACCAGTAATAGCCTCGACCAGCTGATCGATGGAGGGGAGCGGATAGCTATCTTTCGGACAGCATTTGTTTAGATCTGTGAAGTCAATACACATTCTCCACGAGCCATCGTGCTTCTTCACCAGAACTGGGTTTGCTATCCACTCCGGGTATGATATCTCCTCCACGATTCCGGCATTCAACAGTCTACCCACCTCCGCCCGGATCTCCTCCACGCGTTCCGGGGCAAGGGGCCTCTTCTTCTGCCTGATTGGTTTCAGCTCCGGAAAGACATTGAGCTTGTGGACTGCGATCTCCTCCGGGACGCCAGTCAAGTCCTCCGTCCCCCAGGAAAACACATCCTCGTACTCCGCCAACAGGGTTCGCAACTCCATCTTAACGTCATCCGGCATGTTCTTCCCCACACTGACTACCCCCTTCTGTCCGACCATCATATCCTCCACTTCATAGGATGGTGCTTCTCCATGGATAGCTCCTACCAAGTCCGCTTTGGCTTTTCCCTTGTCCGAGGCGGACAGCTTGGGTTGGCCCTCCCCGGATCGGGCATCCTTGATGGCGGTCAGCATGCAACTCCGAGCGGTTTGCTGGTGGCCCCGGACGGATGCGATACCGTTTTCCGTGGGGAACTTCATGATCAAGTGGAAAGGTGAACATATAGCCCGTGCCTGTGACAGCCAAGGTCTTCCGATGATCATGTTGTAAGGGGAAACAGCATCAATGACGGCGAAGTTACATTCCACCGTAGCCCGCTTTGTCGGGTCCTCGAAATTCGTCAGGGTGACTTTTAAAGGGATGACTCCGAGCGGATGGACAGTCCGTCCGGTGAACCCTGAAAGGGGGGTCTGACACGGTTTTAGGTTTTGTCGTCCGATCCCGAGCTGATCAAAGCATGCCGCGAACATGATCTCCACACTGCTACCGTCATCTACGAACACTCGTTTGATCAGTACTCCTTCGACATCCGCCATTACCACCATCGGATCCGAATGGGGAACCTGTGGGGGTACCGGATCCTCATCCGAGAAGGTGATAGTCTCGTTTGGCTTGAATCTCTTTTCTTGTATCTCGCCCGGAGGCACGTATCTGCTTTTGGCTTTGATCGCCGTCATGGAACAAAGTCCGTCGCCGACGATTCCGTTTATCACATTGATCACCCGAGGCTGAGCTGGGGGCGGAGCTGGTGCAGCCTGTCTTGGTGCCGGCTTTGCCGGATTAGCTTGATTCCCCCCTCGGGGGCGATTGTTCCTATTCCTTTTTCGACCCTGTCCGGCTGCAGCTGTCGGGGCTTGGGCCGGGCGTCCGGGTCCTTCTCCCGCCACGCAATCTCTTAGCTGGCCTGCTCCGATTAACCTTTCAATATCCCAACGAAGCGCCCTGCATCCCTCCGTGGTATGTCCATGTGACTTATGAAACTCACACCACTTATCCGCATTTGCTGGTGCCGGCACGCCAACAATGGGCTGCGGATCCGTAAACAAACCTCGGTGAACTGCAAGGATCTCCGTACGAGTCTTTGAGAGAGGGGTGTAGGTCGGACGAACAGCGGCTGCTGGTGCTGGTGCGGCTGTCGCCGGTGCGGGTACTCGTCTGACTTGATCCGTCCGGGCCGGAGCCCTTGCAGCAGTGGTTTGGGTCCCTGTCACCGTGAGAGACCTTTGCTCAAAAAAGCCCACTGTGGTCATCCGGACTTGGTTGGCATCATGCACCGTACAATGCATCTCTACTACCAACTGGAGGTGGTAATATGACGTAGGCATATTCTTCATGAGCTCGATGTAGAAAGCGTTGTCCCTCAGTCCGTTGACGAAGTTATGGATAATGGCCTTCTCCTGCAAATGCCGGTCCACCACCTTCATCGTCGCAGCTATGTACCGGGTGTAGAATTCCCAGGTAGTCTCCGTCTCCAGCTGCCTCATTGCCAGGACCGTGGCGAGGTTTACAAATGTGTGCTTCATAGCGGAATAGCGCCGGACCAGGGCTATGGCGAAATCCCAAAAATGTCGGAGTGTACCGTTCGGCAGACCCTTGAACCATGTTAAGCAGTTGCCCCGTAAGTACGAAGGTACCATCTTACACTGTAGCTCTTCCGGAATATCCCTAGCAATCATGATACTTGCATAAGTATGAACGAACTCCTCGGATCACCTTCTCCGTTGTAGGTAGGTAGTCCGTCCGGAGCCTTGGTTCCGGCTGGCCACTTAAAACTTAACACCTCCGGAACCCAAGGTGACTGTGGCCCGATCCCATTCCGTCCGATTAGGCGATTGAGTCGGTCTTCAATGGAATCCGGACAGAAAGGTGTTTGAAAACCAAAACCTCCAGGGAACCCTCCTCCGGCAGGCTGCATCCCATACATCATCTGCTGCTGACCCCCGGGTCCTCCGGCAGGTTGCATCCCAAACATCATCTGCGGTTGTCCCCCGGGTGCACCCCTCGCATAGCCCTGCTGGGTACCGTATCCCTGCTGGGTTTGTGCTCCCCAGTAAGGCGGTGCGTTCGGATTCAAACCAGCCGTCTGCTGTTGATGTCCGCCCGGGTAAGGGTTTAGGTTTGGTGCTCTTGGTTGGTCCGGAGGCGGCTTGTCCGCCTCACCTCGTTGAGCGGCCTTCCACTCTTGGAACTGCTGATACTCCGCCATGTTGGTCCTCAGGATGTTGCCTCCCAATCCGGAATCATGACGCTTACGCTCCTCCCGTCCGGCCTTCCGCCCAACTCGGGGTCTGATCGACCGGCTCTGAGCATCGTCTTCCGTGCTATACCCCTCTGGAGATTCCTCAGGTTCATAATCCTCAGCTTCCTCAGAACCGGATCTCTCAGGACGATCCGGATCGGGCGTCTCATCCCCTTCCGACGACTCCTGGTTATCATCCTGATTCTGATTCCGCGCCTCTCGTGCCGCTCGCTGACGCTCTCTAGCCTCGCGTTGTATATCAGCCAGAGTTCGTTCAGAAGCTGGCCTCTTCCCTTTTGCCTTTTCAGCTGCTAGGCGCTGTCGCCGACGCTCCTCAGCTGCGGCCTTCTTCTCTGCTGCCGCCTGTTTGGCTTGGAGAATCCGTTCCTTCTCAGCCGCTATCTTCTGAGCTCTAACTGTAGCGGCTTTTCTGGTTTTTGGCCCTCCTCCCGCTTCCTCCTCCGCCGGGAGAGGGTTCTTTCTTGGTCGTCCGCGCGGCGGCATGAACGTAACCTGCAACTGGAATTTTTAAGCTCCCACCGGGCGTGCCAACTGATGCTACCAGCTTCCAGTCCCGGTCCGGATCAGACTTTTGTCCGTGCTCCGCGCGCTCTCACCTAAAGCCCTGCAAAACAACGCCCCAGAGTATCCCGAGGATAGCTACTCCGGCGTGATGATGAAAGAGGGGCCTTTGAATAGGAGAGAGAATAAGGATATATTGAGAGAGTTTTTATCTGATAGAACATACCTTTCTCCACAAGTCCAAAGCTGTATTTATAGGTATGAGTGGTCAGCCTCAAGCCCAGAGGCAGTGGACCGGATAACGCCATTCTAGCTGACGTCATGTGGACCGGACTACTCTCTGGGCCGGAGCCTAGATATGGGCCAAAGCCCCTATCACCAGATTCGTCAGTACCGTGATCGAGTGGCCTTGGAAATATGGTCGGAGGCGCCGAGAAGCATGGACCAATGCCAATATCAGCCTTTCCAAAGCGGTATACCTTGTTTCCGGACCTTGGAGTGCCCTGCTCACAAAGTAAACCGGACGCTGTACCTTTCCGTCTTCTCGGACCAGAGCAGAACTTATAGCGTGTTCCGTTGCTGCTATGTAGAGGAAAAACTCTTCTCCGGGCAACGGTTTGGAAAGGGTAGGGAGGCTTGCTAGATGAGCCTTGAGATCCGTGAACGCTTGGTCACATGCCTCGGTCCACTCGAAAGGCTTGGCTCTCCGGAGTATGTTAAAGAACGGGAGCTGCTTCTCAGCCCCCCGAGCGAGAAATCGGCTCAAAGCGGCTAGCGACCCGGTCAGTTTTTGTACGTCCTTCACCCCTCTCGGAGGAGGCATCTCCATAAGGGCCGATATCTTCTCCGGGTTGACGTCGATTCCTCGAGCCGACACCATGTAGCCAAGAAACTTCCCTGCTCCTACTCCGATGGTACTTTTTCCTGGGCTGAGCTTGAGATTCGCCGTCCGGAGCACGTCGAACATCTCCCGGAGGTCGGACAAAAAAGACTCGTACGTCCGGCTCTTGACCACCATGTCATCCACATAGACCTCCAGGTTCCGTCCCATCTGGTTCCGAAACAGCTTGTCCGCCATCCTTTGGTATGTTGCACCTGCGTTTTTCAGTCCGAAAGGCATTTTCCTGTAACAAAAGGTACCAAAGTCAGTGATAAAAGATGTTTTGGGGCGGTCATCCTTGGCCATCGTAATCTGGTGGTACCCTCGGTGCGCATCAAAGAATGCCAACACTTGGTAACCAGTAATAGCCTCGAC
Source organism: Sherardia arvensis (assembly GCA_948330725.1). Taxonomy (NCBI): domain Eukaryota; kingdom Viridiplantae; phylum Streptophyta; class Magnoliopsida; order Gentianales; family Rubiaceae; genus Sherardia; species Sherardia arvensis. Next base: position 20,646,339 of record OX415235.1, read on the forward strand.
CAGCTGATCGATGGAGGGGAGCGGATAGCTATCTTTCGGACAGCATTTGTTTAGATCTGTGAAGTCAATACACATTCTCCACGAGCCATCGTGCTTCTTCACCAGAACTGGGTTTGCTATCCACTCCGGGTATGATATTTCCTCCACGATTCCGGCATTCAACAGTCTACCCACCTCCGCCCGGACCTCCTCCACGCGTTCCGGGGCGAGGGGCCTCTTCTTCTGCCTGATTGGTTTCAGCTCGGGAAAGACATTGAGCTTGTGGACTGCGATCTCCTCCGGAACGCCAGTCAAGTCCTCCGTCCCCCAGGAAAACACATCCTCGTACTCCGCCAACAGGCTTCGCAACTCCATCTTAACGTTATCCGGCATGTTCTTCCCCACACTGACTACCCCCTTCTGTCCGACCATCATGTCCTCCACTTCATAAGATGGTGCTTCTCCATGGATAGCTCCTACCAAGTCCGCTCTGGCTTTTCCCTTGTCCGAGGCGGACAGCTTGGGTTGGCCCTCCCCGGACCGGGCATCCTTGATGGCGGTCAGCATGCAACTCCGAGCGGTTTGCTGGTGGCCCCGGACGGATGCGATACCGTTTTCCGTGGGGAACTTCATGATCAAGTGGAAAGGTGAACATATAGCCCGTGCCTGTGACAGCCAAGGTCTTCCAATGATCATGTTGTAAGGGGAAACAGCATCAATGACGGCGAAGTTACACTCCACCGTAGCCCGCTTCGTCGGGTCCTCGAAATCCGCCAGGGTGACTTTCAAAGGGATGACTCCGAGCGGATGGACAGTCCGTCTGGTGAACCCTGAAAGGGGGGTCTGACACGGTTTTAGGTTTTGTCGTCCGATCCCGAGCTGATCAAAGCATGCCGCGAACATGATCTCTACACTGCTACCGTCATCTACGAACACTCGTTTGATCAGTACTCCTTCGACATCCGCCATTACCACCATCGGATCCGAATGGGGAACCTGTGGGGGTACCGGATCCTCATCCGAGAAGGTGATAGTCTCGCTTGGCTTGAACCTCTTTTCTTGTATCTCACCCGGAGGCACGTATCTGCTTTTGGCCTTGATCGCCGTCATGGAACAAAGTCCGTCACCGACGATTCCGTTTATCACATTGATCATCCAAGGCTGGGCTGGGGGCGGAGCTGGTGCAGCCTGTCTTGGTGCCGGCTTTGCCGGATTAGCTTGATTCCCCCCTCGGGGGCGATTGTTCCTATTCCTTTTTCGACCCTGTCCGGCTGCAGCTGCCGGGGCTTGGGCCGGGCGTCCGGGTCCTTCTCCCGCCACGCAATCTCTTAGCTGGCCTGCTCCGATTAACCTTTCAATATCCCAACGAAGCGCCCTGCATCCCTCCGTGGTATGTCCATGTGACTTATGAAACTCACACCACTTATCCGCATTTGCTGGTGCCGGCACGCCAACAATGGGCTGCGGATCCGTAAACAAACCTCGGTGAACTGCAAGGATCTCCGTACGAGTCTTTGAGAGAGGGGTGTAGGTCGGACGAACAGCGGCTGCTGGTGCTGGTGCGGCTGTCGCCGGTGCGGGTACTCGTCTGACTTGATCCGTCCGGGCCGGAGCCCTTGCAGCAGTGGTTTGGGTCCCTGTCACCGTGAGAGACCTTTGCTCAAAAAAGCCCACTGTGGTCATCCGGACTTGGTTGGCATCATGCACCGTACAATGCATCTCTACTACCAACTGGAGGTGGTAATATGACGTAGGCATATTCTTCATGAGCTCGATGTAGAAAGCGTTGTCCCTCAGTCCGTTGACGAAGTTATGGATAATGGCCTTCTCCTGCAAATGCCGGTCCACCACCTTCATCGTCGCAGCTATGTACCGGGTGTAGAATTCCCAGGTAGTCTCCGTCTCCAGCTGCCTCATTGCCAGGACCGTGGCGAGGTTTACAAATGTGTGCTTCATAGCGGAATAGCGCCGGACCAGGGCTATGGCGAAATCCCAAAAATGTCGGAGTGTACCGTTCGGCAGACCCTTGAACCATGTTAAGCAGTTGCCCCGTAAGTACGAAGGTACCATCTTACACTGTAGCTCTTCCGGAATATCCCTAGCAATCATGATACTTGCATAAGTATGAACGAACTCCTCGGATCACCTTCTCCGTTGTAGGTAGGTAGTCCGTCCGGAGCCTTGGTTCCGGCTGGCCACTTAAAACTTAACACCTCCGGAACCCAAGGTGACTGTGGCCCGATCCCATTCCGTCCGATTAGGCGATTGAGTCGGTCTTCAATGGAATCCGGACAGAAAGGTGTTTGAAAACCAAAACCTCCAGGGAACCCTCCTCCGGCAGGCTGCATCCCATACATCATCTGCTGCTGACCCCCGGGTCCTCCGGCAGGTTGCATCCCAAACATCATCTGCGGTTGTCCCCCGGGTGCACCCCTCGCATAGCCCTGCTGGGTACCGTATCCCTGCTGGGTTTGTGCTCCCCAGTAAGGCGGTGCGTTCGGATTCAAACCAGCCGTCTGCTGTTGATGTCCGCCCGGGTAAGGGTTTAGGTTTGGTGCTCTTGGTTGGTCCGGAGGCGGCTTGTCCGCCTCACCTCGTTGAGCGGCCTTCCACTCTTGGAACTGCTGATACTCCGCCATGTTGGTCCTCAGGATGTTGCCTCCCAATCCGGAATCATGACGCTTACGCTCCTCCCGTCCGGCCTTCCGCCCAACTCGGGGTCTGATCGACCGGCTCTGAGCATCGTCTTCCGTGCTATACCCCTCTGGAGATTCCTCAGGTTCATAATCCTCAGCTTCCTCAGAACCGGATCTCTCAGGACGATCCGGATCGGGCGTCTCATCCCCTTCCGACGACTCCTGGTTATCATCCTGATTCTGATTCCGCGCCTCTCGTGCCGCTCGCTGACGCTCTCTAGCCTCGCGTTGTATATCAGCCAGAGTTCGTTCAGAAGCTGGCCTCTTCCCTTTTGCCTTTTCAGCTGCTAGGTGCTGTCGCCGACGCTCCTCAGCTGCGGCCTTCTTCTCTGCTGCCGCCTGTTTGGCTTGGAGAATCCGTTCCTTCTCAGCCGCTATCTTCTGAGCTCTAACTGTAGCGGCTTTTCTGGTTTTTGGCCCTCCTCCCGCTTCCTCCTCCGCCGGGAGAGGGTTCTTTCTTGGTCGTCCGCGCGGCGGCATGAACGTAACCTGCAACTGGAATTTTTAAGCTCCCACCGGGCGTGCCAACTGATGCTACCAGCTTCCAGTCCCGGTCCGGATCAGACTTTTGTCCGTGCTCCGCGCGCTCTCACCTAAAGCCCTGCAAAACAACGCCCCGGAGTATCCCGAGGATAGCTACTCCGGCGTGATGATGAAAGAGGGGCCTTTGAATAGGAGAGAGAATAAAGATATATTGAGAGAGTTTTTATCTGATAGAACATACCTTTCTCCACAAGTCCAAAGCTGTATTTATAGGTGTGAGTGGTCAGCCTCAAGCCCAGAGGCAGTGGACCGGATAACGCCATTCTAGCTGACGTCATGTGGACCGGACTACTCTCTGGGCCGGAGCCTAGATATGGGCCAAAGCCCCTATCACCATATAGGGCTTTGGAACCAAATCCCAAGTCCCATTAGTCATTAAAGCATCATACTCTAACTGCATTGCCTGCTGCCAATGAGGGTTTTTGACGGCTTGAGCAAAAGTTTTTGGTTCAGGATGAGAGGAGTCACGAATGAAGGGATATTTGGTAACAACTACAGATTTGGGTTTGAGAGAATTGGTGGTTGCACGAGTGGTCATTGGATGTTGAGATGTGTCTGATTTTCTGAAATAAAAAAGGTGTATTTGGGTAGGGAATAATGGCCAGGGAGGAAGAGGACGCAGGAGTTGACTGGTAAGACTGAAATCCAGACGCGGGTGGGGAAGATACGGTTTACTCGACCGACTGGGATGTGGCAGACTCGGTCAGGAAGCCGTTAGACTCGGCTGACGACTGAGGACTGTCCGGCGGCGACCCAGGCGGAGACATCGACCGAAAAGCTGAATCGGACGATGACGGAGAGTGATGAACGATGACGCACTACAAGAAAAATGATCATTAGTGACAGACAGATTTTGGTCACTAAATTGCGAATTTCATCACTAAAGACTTTGAGTGACCAATTTTGGAAGGTCACCAGTTGATCACTGAAGCTTGGTGACCAAAAGTCTGAGTGACGAAAATTTGATGTTGGTCACGAGAGTTAAATTTAGAGAAATTATACATGCAGGTCCATGTTTATTAATGCAGGTCTGAAAAACACAATATGTGGCCCTGAATTGTGCTAGTGCATCCAAAATATTATATTTTTCACCTGCATTAGTAAAAATGGACCTGCATGTATCACCACTCTAAATTTAGTGACCAAATATTTTGGTCATCTATATTAGTGACGATATATTATCGTCACTAATTTTAGTCAATAATAATAATAGAACGGTCACTAATTATAAAATTAATGACCAGATAATTTTGGTCATTATGATTATCTGTGACGAAAACCCTTTCGTCACTGCTAAATTTACTGACCAATATTTCTAGTCACTACTATATTTAAGGGCCGAAAAACATAGTCACTAAGATAATTATGACCAAAAATTTCGGGTCACTTCCAATATTGATGACGAATTACTTTTTGTCTATGAGATATTTAGTGACTAGTATATTTCGTCACAGTAATTATAGATATTGACCAAAAAAAAAGTCACTGGCTAAATGCCCGTGACCTAACATTATATTTGAATTCTGGTCTCAGAATCCACACAAACGTCTGAACAGTAGCATGCTGCCTTACATTCTTAAGGACGGCCGCCATGATGAGTTTCTACATTGACAGAAGAATACATTGTTAGTTAATGACAAATTTCTAAATACGCAGCCAAATAGAAAAAAAACGGTGGCAGCAAAGTATAGTTATCACATTTATAGGTAGAACACTTCTGCAATTAAAAGGTGGCAGCAAAGTATCAAGAAAGAAAAAAAACACAAACACAAAGAGCATACAAGAAAATGAAAAATCTTGAAAGAGACTGTTTAGAACAGCTGAAAGAGGGAATATTGATAATGGGAGGGAGCATTTACCTTTCGGGTTCTACATGATCATGTCTTCCATCATCTCCACTTCGTATGAACTACACAGTAAATATGCATGAATGAAATTTAATACTGCAAAAACTAGGAATGGATACCTGTGATGCAAATTATACGAGCATCAAATTTGCTCTGACCTCTTATTATAGTTAGCTTCGTCGTCCAAGAAAAGGGGGACACTCAAGAAGGGAAAAAACAACAATACGAATGCTAAGAATGGTATTTAACGCTTTAATTGATAAACTGAGTTTAGGATGTACCAATCCTCCAGCCATAGATGGTTGACAAGCTGTACCTTCCGTCCTTCAGTGCAAGACAATAATCATCATATTAATATAGCAAATGAAGACAATTACAAGATCAAATTCGGTATTAGTTAGGGTATGTTTTTATAAACTTATTTTTACTAACTAAACTGAATTATAAGATATCAAACTGCATTGAAACAAAATAAAAATTAATCTATTGAAAATAACAAGAATATGGCTAAATTAATTAAATTTATCAAATCATATTTCACCGAATCAAAATTAAACCAAACTAAAAATACAGAATTGATTTGAATTGGAATGAATTAAAATATTTTAAAATAAGAAGACAATTAGTCTAATGCACATGGAGATGCCTAAAACTGACGTTTTGTTTTTCCAATTTATTTACGTTTTCACAATGATGGAATTTTCCCACCAAAAGCAATATGCACTTTTTGGGGTAATATTTTTTGGCAAAGGCGGGAGACCACTATTTTCACAAGGCGGGACTATTCTCACATTTTTTCACTCAAATTTTATTTCTCTCGATCTCTATAAAGTCATTATTATTATTATTATTATTAATCTAAGAATGGAAAATACAATTCTATATATTTATCGAGAATTTACTATAGTTAATATTATTATTTCTATTTTTGATAAATTTTATAATATAATTATATTTATATCATCCAAGACTTCTAATTTGACAAAAGTAAATTATTTTTAATGTTTGATGGCTAATCATATGAGTTAATATGGAAGAGGTTAGTCTTATGATCTATTCTCCCTAAATTATTCAATTCAGTCTTATTCTACTGAAAATAAACAATTAGATAAGACGGATTTATGCAGTGGCGGAACCAGACCGGAATTCATGGGGTTGCTGAATAACTATGTTTCGACACATTGGGTGGCACAGAGGTTGATTTCCATTACAGTTCCACCATACTGCCGTTTAAAATACAGTAAATTAACCCTTTAATCTTAAATTTTGGGGGTTGTTGTCGCCACTTCCGACAACCACCTGATTCCGTATTTGGATTTATAGTAAGGCCTAATTTATTTTTTATTTTAAAATGGGTCTATTTATTAGTTTGAGACCAAAAAATAAAGAATTAGTATATTATTTCACCATAAAGTCGTTTTATACAAGTGTTCCTCTCAAATGAAACTATAATTTAACAAAATTCAATTCAATTGAGTTAATATAATATAGAATACTTTAACTTTTTTCAGAGAAATATTTTATAAGTTAAAAATGTTTAAATGTACGTGGAAAATGATTTTTACCATTATAACTAAAATGCATTTTATTTTAATCAGAGTTGTATTTAGATCCTTTAGTAATAAACCAGTAACTAAATATAGTACATTATAGTTGCAAGTGCATGTGAGTGTCTAAAGGTCATTCTTCCCAGCTCACTTGTTAAATTGAATTGAATTGAATTAAATTGAAATGAAATAAAAATTAATGTATAAACAAATAGAATTAGTGTGATTAAATTTAGTTTAATTTCATCAAGTTATATTTTTATTGAACTGAACTGAACTGAATAATTTTAAATTGGGATGTATAATATCTTAACTTTAATTGTGCCTACCTAATTTAAATATGGGCTGCATGTGAACAATAATAGTATGTTCATTGATTAATTTGGCCCAATCTCCATGCCCTTAAAAGTCAATTATTTATGGGCTGATTAAACTTTTGAAAATCAATGTGAGAGCACTAGTTTTTCTCCTTAGACCATGTTCTTCGGACCTTATTAGTAGATCATTTTAGTTTAGTCCAGCATAATTATATGCAGTTAAGTTTAGTTCAATTAAAATTAAAATTCATATCAATTGGTTATATTGTTTTTTGAAGAAAATATTTATATATTAACTTAGGGAGTTTATATTACATAATCTTCTACTTAGACCATTTGCTAATCTATGTTCTACTTGAAAATAATTTCTTCTAATCTTAACTATCTTAAATTCTAAGAGAGAATTTAAAGCATTATAGATACTTAATACAATAGACTTTATTTCTATGGGTGTTTTCCTTGGCTCGTTTATAGCTTCGGTTAGGATCACTGAATCAGTCACCAAGTTTATCCGACGACATCCCTGCCTAATTGAAGTTTTCAGAGCTCTCCAGCAAGTCTCAACTTCTGCCTGTAAAGGAGTTACAGCTGGAAGAAAATCCGAACCTTGAATGCCTGATTCTGTTGGTCATCCCGGTTTTCATATTTTCCAGCCTCCAGTTCCTAACCATTGTGATTTTCTGAAGGACCCATCAAAGCTCAGTGCACAAGCTCCCTGTAAAAGATGAGAACAGTTGCCACTCTTGATTAGATCTAATGAGATTTCCTCATTACTTCCTGCCTGATTCTGAGATATTGGTCCCAATTCCTGAGTCCAACCCGTTTGCATTGTTCTCCTTCCAAGCATAATTTGGCATTCGGAAGTAGCATGATCTACACACCAATTTATGAAGCATGTCTACTTTATCGGAATGATGATTTTGTGATGGAATATGCATAATATTTTGTTACTATTTGAACCTAGAACCCATAGGATCATACCTTATTGCTTTCTCCCTAAACCCACCTTTATAAAGTCCTAAATTAATTTATGCTCACGTGTTTATTGATGCGGTGGAGATAATGACACTTCAATCATGTTGAATGGAATTGATGATGCCCGCCTGGTCGGTCCGAACGGTCCCCTTCCTCTGATCCAATAACCTGACCCTGCAAGACAGAGCCCTGGGAGGTACCCGAGGGTAGACCCTCCGGCGTGATGATGAAAGATGGATCCCGGGAGAGAAAAGGGGTATTCACTAGAATAATCAGAAGATACTTACTTGGGATAGTGCTGAGGAGCACTATTTATACAATGACCTATGCTCTCCATGTGGTCCATGCTTTAATGTACTTGTCCTTATCCGAGTTGTACGATCCCGGATGCTGCCATATTAGCTTATCTCATTATGGGCCGAGCCCATGTTACTTCCGAGTAACTGGGCTTGGGCCTAGTATCACCAGGAATGCCGGCTGTGATATGAGTGACTGTCCCAATTTTTGAGAGATATTGAGTGACCTTTGTGAGGATGACTTTTGTTGCATATTTTTTATTAGAATATAAGGATGAAGTGATTTTATAAGCGAAGGGGAATGGTTTGTGGTAAAACGGTTGGTTCCGTAGTGAATGTTGCTTGGTTCAGTTTGTGGAGATGTTTTATTTGCCTATGATATAATGATTACATACTTGAGGGCAAGCATGATCTAAGTGTGGGGATATTTGATGAGCTGTATTTTATATTTCTAAATATGTGATTTTATAAGTCTCTTTTACCATTTGATGTGCACGAAGGTGTGTTTCTGTGCAGGGTTTATAAGAAAAATGGTTTAATACAATCAAATAGAGGATTGCTGGAATTTATGCTAAAAGAGACGAAATAGAAGACTTTTGGAGCTGATGGAGAGGAGCTATACACTACACTCTTTTTCCCAAAGGATTTTTTTAATGAGATAGTGTGCTCCAACGGTTAATGAATCGTTAATATTCATTACACCGGCGCTGAAGAGAAGAACCTCAAGGAAGAGACGAGATAAAGTAATATGCAATTCCTAATACTGGTTTTCTCTAACGGGCGGCTAAGTGTGCTTCGCGGGTCGATCACTAATCATCTATACGTTTTGAAGGAATTCAGTATTAGACTTAAAATATTGCATATATTACTTAAATTAATTGAAGACAATAAAGTCGGAAGAATATTATGAGGAAATTGGGCTTAATTGGGTTACGTGAAGAAGAAGATGAAGAATTATATTTAATGCCCAATTTATTATTATAATAATTATTTAGTCCAATAAATATTTCCCTTATATTATTTATAGAGTTGGTCTCTAGAGTGACCGTCTATATTATAGCATAATATAGACCAAGGACTAAATTACAATATGGAAGGAAGGAGGTCCTTATTTGCAAAATTTGGGAAAATACTATTCACGGCACTATTCACGGCACTGTTCACGCAATGAATATGTACACAAATCAGTTAATATAATTTCTGGATTTTAAACACTTGTAAACACAAAAGAATTCAGGTTAGAAAGACAAGTTTCCATATTATAAACATCAGATTTTAGGTACATAAAAACTAGGGTGTTTAGGTTAAACAATGTTGTGTCAAGTATAGTCAAGTTTCACCAAAGTTTTCAGTCTAAAAATTCATAATCATCACAGTTTTCAACTTTAACAATCAAGTTTCACAAAAATCACAGTATTCACCAATAAATAATCAAGTTTCGCAAACACCAAAGTTATCAACCTAAACAATCGAGTTTTCACAATAAAAACAGTTTTCAACTAAACAATCAAGTTTTACAAACACCACAGTTTTCAGCCTAAAAAATATAGTTTCTACAATCACTGTAGTTTTCAACCTTAATAACCAAGTTTTCACAATCACAGTTTTCACATTAAAAAATCAAGTTTTACAAACACCACAGTTTTCACAATAAATAATCAAGTTTCAACACAAATCAAGAAGCCTAGTTTTAAGTTAAACACATAAAATTTCATATGCAGACAAAAACCACATTAAGCAGTCTAGTTTTCAAGCTAAACACATAAATTTCATAACAAGACAGAATCCACATCTTGCCTAGCATTCTGAAGCTCTTTGTACATCTCCTGAGCAATCTTCACCCGTGCTCCTTCTGTTTTCGAGCGAGCCTAAAATGCACAAATCACAGTTTATGTAAATAATGATTTTATTATTAATATTATACTACAAAATGCATTGAAATCCATGGTAAGCGCAAAATTACGTGTGAGCTCAGCTTGTAGCGACCGATTTGGTCGACCGATATACATTCAAGCAGCCTCCACCACCACAGCACACCGAATCTCATCCCCAATCCAATCCTCTCCGTCGCCGTTCCTCCGACGCCGCGGCGATCAATCACCGGCTCCACCACGCTCATCCCCAATCCGGATCAATCACCGGCTCCGACGCCGCGGCGATCAATCACCGGCTCCACCACGGTTGGATTGGTTGGATTGCGCAGAAATTGAAAGAGGGTTTGGGGATGCGAAATTGGGAACGACAGAAGGTTTTGTAAAATAAAAATTAGAAATATGGTATATATATATTTATGGAGGAGGGTCTGTGATGCAATTTCCCTATATTACTAAAAAGGACCCGCGTAAATATTAATTGCAAAAGAGGAGCCGCATTTTCTATTTTAATTGCAGAGATAGACCGTCTGTATAAAGGTATAATATAGACGGTCTATGCTAAGACTAATATTTATTTATATTAGGTTTTATTTTGTAATAAGGTATATAAATACCAAGAAAACCCTAATTTTGGGTGTGGCCGCCCGTAGGGTTTGTTTTGGGGTCTGGCCGCCAAACTTGTGTTTGCATGCGTATGACCTTCACAATTAATCATCTTGATAGTTAGTTTTTTTTGTTTGATATTATTATAATGTTTGCATGTTATTTTATTGTTTTTTTATGTGTTTTCATGTTTAGTTGCTAGTTTAGTTTTCGGCGAGAATAATGAAACTCTAGTCATGAGAATTTTGTGAGATCTAATTGTGCTTAAATTAATTGCTATGAATTTTGGTTTGTTCTCTGTGCATACTGTTATATCTGCCAATTAGTACAACCAATCCGTAATTGTTGGAAAGGGCTAATTAGTGGTAAAACTATCGTTTAGATAGTGAGAATAAACTGGTAGACAGGTTAATACTTGCGTTCTTGGTTAATGTGTCTAAGCTGGGTTCCTTTATATCTTAATGCTATCAAACCATTTAGAACTGCGTACCAACTAGATTGGATTTGATAAGAGAAATAGTTAGTTTAAGCGTCTCTTGCTAGCTATCGATAAAGTAAGTAGGAACTGGGGTATGTCCGCTGCATTCACGGTATCTTATAACTGGTTGGTTCATGGTTGTTAATTATATCTTTGCATAAATGATCGAATATATGACTAGTGTGAATTTATTTGAGCCACTTTGCATAATTAATTGATACATTTGCATTTAGGTTAGTTAATCATTCTGTATTTATTTTCGTAGTCTTAATATATATAAAAATCTCAAGTGAAAAGTTGGTAACTATAAACCAAATCTGATCTTTAGGGAAGTTAAATTAATAATCTGCTCCTTCTGGGATTCAACCCTGCTTACTTGCTATACTAATCTATATTCTGAGCGTTGCAGGAATATTTTGGTGGTAAATGACGACCACCACTGATACAGCTTTCCAGAGAAATGTAACCATTTTATATGGGATCTTAAGATTCCATAGTCTGGCCCAAAACTTCCTTGCTTGTGTTGATAGTCTGATGTTCTGTGTACTTGGCATTATGGAATTCATGGCTATATGATATCCAAATTTTACACAATACTCCCCATTCTTGGTCCATTTCCAAAAAGGAGTGTCAGACACTGATGAATTCAGGTGTAGAGCCATAATATGTGGAATCACTTCAGTTGGGAAAATGCATCTCAATAGTGAGTGTCTCCAACTATTATTTTGCTGATCTATTAGATGCTCCACTCTGAGATTAGTATGTGTAGAGATCATTGCTGAATTATGAATATGATTCTGAATAGTTGGAATCCAATGTTCATGAACTCTAATCTCCTTACCGTTAGCCACCCTCCAGTGCAAATTTCCTCTGATCAGCTCTGAAGCCCACACCACTGATCTCCAACCCCAACTATCCCCTGGTTTGGCTACAACTGACCTCATGGAATCTTTCCTCAAATATTTAGCCTTATGCACTCTGCTTAGCAAAGATGAACCATCCCTGATTAAGTTCCAAGAGTGCTTAGCTAAAAAGGCCTTATTTAAGGCAACAGTGGACCTGAGGCCTAATCCTCCTTCTAATTTAGATCTTGAAATGTAATTCCAGGATTTCCAATATACTGGCCTAGACTGAGGTGTTCCTCCCCAAAGAAACCTTGTTGTCATTGCATCTAGCTTTTTTAGAATGTTGAGAGGGATTCTGATTATACCTAAAGGATAAACTGCTATTGATTGGAGAACATGCTTGGCCAAAGTTAATCTCCCTGAAAAATTGAGTAAACTTACTTTTCAGAACTCATACTTCTGTTTTACCTTCTGTATCAGATTTTGGAAAATTTGTGTCTTCCTCTGATAAAAAATGATAGCAGTTCCCAGGTACTTACCTCCTATTCCCTCTCCTTGTATATTTAGCCTTGCTCTGACAAAATCCATCACTTGATCTGAAGTGTAAGGGCTGAATTTGATTGAACACTTAGCATGATTCATTATCTGGCCAGAAAATTTTGTATAAGTGCTCAAACCCTCCTCCTCCTGTGTACACTTAGTGAACAAAATGCAGTCATCTGCATACATGATATGAGATATCACAGGACCTCCCCTTGAAACTTGAACTCCTAGGTTTTTATTACTTGACAACTTGTTCTCTAACAATACTGGACAAATATTGTTGACATATGATGAAAAGATAAGGAGATAAAGGACAACCTTAATTTTCAATTTATTCAGTAAAAAATAAGCCTAGAAGAACCGAGTTTAAATAAAATAGATACAAAAGTTATAAATAAAATTGAAAGAATTGTATGCAACATGTCACAATAGTATTATTAAGTAAATCTTATATTATATATTAGGGAAATTTTAGAGTAAGCAAAATGAAACTTTTGAAATTTAGAGTTGGGAAATGTAATTATATCATTATAGAAATTAAATCAAAATAAAATCCCATTTACAGATTTCAAAAATTCCATTGGCGGTAATAATAAACTTCCTTTTAGGTAACAAATATTAAGGTTTATGTATGATTTTAGGAGGAAATAGTGGCGATTTTCATTGAAATGAAAGTTCCATGACATATTCAATGCGACCCATATTATTTCCCCCAAAAATCGGGTGACCATAAATTATAGTCACTAATTTTAAGAAATTTGGTGACCGACACTTTAGTCACTAATATTAATTTAGTGACCATGTAAAATTTGGTCACTGGATTTGGTCACAATAAGGAATCAAATTGGAGGAATCTTTTGCCAAACAAGAATCCGTGACCAATTTTATGACGATAATTTTTACTTAGTCACTAAAATAAATATTAGTGACCAAAATTTAAGGGCGAAAAATATTGGTCACTAAATGTAATAATAGTGACCAAATAATTTGTGGTCACGGGAATTCGGTCACTAACGACCATTCTTCTTGTAGTGACGGAGGAGCAGCGGATGAAGTCTGAGGGATGCTGGAGGAGGATGTATCTCTGCCAGACGAGGAGATGGAGATAGGGTGGGACCCAGACGCGGATGTTGGCTGAGGGGACTGGGTCTCGGACTGGGACTGGACAGAACCCAACAAAGAGAGGTCATAATTTGGAGAAACTAAGGATGGGATTGGGCAATGTGATCAGTATACGGGAATTGAGATTCATCAAACACAACATGACGAGCTATATAGGTCCTAGAAGATGGAGCATAGAAACAAAGATAGCCTTTGTGTATAGCACTGTAGCCCAAAAAGATACAGCAATGGAAAGAAACTCAGGGTGTGTTTGGTTCGCAAGGTTTTTGAGAGTCTGGATTTTGTTTTGGGTTTTTGAGAGTTTGGGTTTTTGTTTGGGATTTTGAGAGTATGGTTTTGCAAAATTCTTGTCTGGTTGGGTTGAGTTTGTGAGTATAGAACAAAATCTTTGATTGGTTTTTAGGATTTTGCAAGTCTGGATTTTGGAAAACTTGGTGAACCAAACAAGATTTTACAAAACTGGACTTGGATAGTCCAAGTTTTGCAAAAACTTGTCCAACCAAACACACCCTCAAGTTTGCTATTGCCTTAAGTAGGGAAAGCATAAGCACCCAAAATTTTTTAAAATTTGATAATCAGTTCCTGTTTGTAAAGACAATAGTAGGGAGATTTATAATCTAGAATAGGAGTGATGTTCCTGTTATTCAAATAGATGGCAGTGTGAAAAACTTGTTCCCAAAATTCTATAGGAAGATGGGAATGAGCTAACAATGCCAAATCATTTTCCACAACAATACGGTTCCTCCTTTCAGAAGCACCATTTTGTTCAGGTGTGTGAATGGAAGAAATTCGATGTAAAATTTCTTGAGTTTGAAGAAAAGTTGATACATTACGATACTCACCACCCCATTCAGATTGAAAAGCCTTAATTTTTGTTGAAAACTGAGTTTCGACCATGGTTTTAAAAAGTTGAAAGGTAGAGAAAACATGAGATTTTGTTTGGAGAAAATAAATCCAAATGAATTTAGTGCAATCATCAATGAATAAAAACAAAATAGCGGTTTCCATTTAACGAAGGAATATAGGAAGGACCCCTAACATCTGAATATATTAAATCTAAAGGTTCACTTGATGACACATGAGAAGAAGGTAAATGTAATCTATGACTCTTGCCTAATTGACAAGCACTACAGAGAGGTAAAATTTTATTCGCAGAAACTGGTAAGTTAAAAGCAAACAGCTGACGACGAAGAACAGACTCATGAGGATGAGCGAACCTATGGTGCCAACAAGCAACATAAGCACGTTCGCCAACAAAAACTCTAGGAATGGGAGATTATGGGGAAGGCAGACAATACAGACCATTCTCAACGATTCCCTTGAGAATTTTTTGACCCCGAGGATTCTTAACAAAACAATGATCAGCAGTTAATTCTACAAATACATTATTATCTCTTCATAATTTTGAAACATTGATGAGATTTTTTGAAACCTTAGGCACAACCAGAACTTCATTAAGAGAAAGAGTTTTATTGGCAAACATGCAACGAAGAAATATTACGAGTACCAATATGAGTAATAGGAAGGGACTTACCATTGCCAACAACTAAGTTGTCAGTGCCAGTGTAGGGAGATTGAAAATTGAGTGCATCGAGATCCGCTGTAACATGGTGAGGGGCTCCAGAATCCATCACCCAAGGATCAATGAGAGCTGATGGACTGGTGTGCGCCGCATGAGCCGAGGGAGCCTTGCCTGGATGCTGGTTCTGACGCTGCTTATCTGCTGCCTTCGGGTTGAGGCCAAAAAAGCATCAGCATTAAAGCGCTGGTGATAATTCAGGGCCGTGTGAAAGGGTTTTTCGCAGATTTGGCACGGTGGATGAGAGTGATTACCAGATGCTGAGTTGCTGCCAGAAGATCAAGAGGCCCCCTCCCTGCGGAATGCATAGTGAGCAGTTGTAATGTAAGTGTTGGTATTCGAGTCGAGAATTCGCTGCTCTTCCTGAACCAGCAAGCCAAGAAACTCGTTGGATAAGACTGGATCGAACCGCATGCTGAAGGCGGGTTTGACGGCACCATACTCGTTGCCTAGACCAAACATGATGTATGCCACGAGGTCATCATCAGAGACGGGCATGAGACTCTCTACGAGAACATCAGCAATGCACCTTTTCTTCTCCATGTAATCTATCATGTACATGGAATCCTTGGCTAGAGACTGAAGCTTACGCTTGAGATGCATATAGAGCGCACGTGTCTAAGACTGGAACATCTGCTGCAACATGGTCCAACTCGGAGGTGGTTTGTGGTCGAGCCACATAGCCTAGCAAAAGAGGTCGTGAGCGTTGAGCGGAGCCAGAGCAGGACAAGCTTGTCCTTGCAACTAGGCTGTGATGGCTCAACATAGGCATTAGTCACAAACGTGTTGAGCCTATGGCTTTTTGTATCTGTTTTCTTTTGTTATGGTTTGGGGTGCCAATAAATTCCCCCACCTTTTGGTGGCTTAACTTTAAAAAAAGAAAAAAGAAATAGATAGGTCAATTTGTACGTATGTGATTTATATTATAAAAAGTTGAATGAATATACTTCAAAATAAATAAATGAAAGGACAGAATAAATTGGAATAAACTAAAATTAATCTAATTTAAATTTGTAGTTGATTGCTTTCTAAAAATAATCATATTTTGTAATTGATTATGTTGGAAAAGATGGCATTGATTCGCATATTTAATATGGTAATCTGACTGAATATGTGAATTGACATGGAGATTAGAAACTCATGGGGCACAATTATATCAAATCCCGAAAATCTTCCACGAATATAGGATATTTACTGCCCGTAATTTAAAGTGGGGTCACGTGCCCACAGTGACCCCATCCTAAATCCGCCCCTGTAAATAGCAGCACTTTCGGAAAGTCCCAATCTGACTTGCTGAGTGCATACTGGCTATGGTACTGGATCGGCATCTCAAACAATATAGTCACAGCCTAGAAAGTCTCATTCTTCGCTATACACTATCTGGTATATATACAGGCCTAAATCCAACTGAATAGAATGGGTTAGGCCCAACTGATCAAAATTATATCAGAACAGCCCAGGCCCAACTGAACACTCGTATTGTAGAACGGTTAACAGCCCAGGCCCAACTGAACACTCGTATTGAAGAACAGTTACAAATGTTCAGTGGTCACTTGTAATGCAAAGCAGTTAGACCCGACTGAGTACGTGGTCTAGTGGAGCAAGGCATGACGCCACGAATTTAGGGCTCCACGACCCAAGAATGTCGGACACGACCTCAACGTTCTACCTCTATAAATAGAGGAGAGGGAAGAAGAAAGAGGTAAGCTCTCTAGTCTGAAAATATACAGTACACTCATAATCTCTACTGACTTGATCGTCGGAGTTTCTATCCCCGGAAACTTCCGGGGACTTTTCTTGTAGGAAGCGTTCATCATCGGAACCTGGAAGATATCCGTAATCAAGGAGAAGGGAGGTCCCACTTCAGTGGCGCCGTCTGTGGGGATCTTGTTTTTCATTGATTATGGTGGTTACCAGGAGTGGACGTAGCGGTAATCATACACAACAACAAACAACTAGGAATACTCCCAATCGCCATCATGCTATGAACGAACGGGAAGAAAATCCTAGGGAGAGTGAACGGGAAGATGGGGCTGAATCCTCCCCAAATGATTAGCAACGTAGAATAGCGTTTGAAGCCTTCCTTGAAACTCAGAAAGAGACCTTGTATGCACAATTTTTGCAAGCAGTCGTGCCGAAAAATGATGAAAATAAAGGTGAATCACCAACTGTTGAACGGAAAAAGGACAAGCAACTTTTACGAGAGGAAGAAGGATTAAAGTATGGAGAGGAACTGAAAAACATCGTGGCAGAAGACGAAGGTGATTTTTCACCTCTGTCGATAGAAATACAACAATATCCTATGCCAGAAAACTTCAAACTACCATTACATGTGAAAATATATGATGGTAGTTCAGATCCAAAAGACTTCCTTCCCTCATATCGTAATAGCATGCGGTTTAGAAATGTTCCCCTACCGTTAGTATGCAAAGCCTTTCCCATCTTTCTTACAGGACCGGCAATCACTTGGTTTGAGGGATTGCCTAAAGGAAGCATTTGCTCTTGGGCACAACTCTCAGATACATTCTTAGGTCGGTTTTATCGTAATCAAAAATTCGTAAAAACGATTGCCGATCTAATGAACATAAAACAACAAAGCACGGAGATGGTAGGAGATTATCATGCACGATTGGTATTGGAAAGTTTGCAAGTCAAGGACTTGACCTATCAGATGTTCTTAGGCGCATTCATGAATGGACTAAAACCAGGGGATTTCTATAAAAAGTTGAGGGAAGAAATGCCTAGCAACGAAAGAGAACTCCAAAGATTGGTGGAAAAATACGTTCGCACGGAGGAAGCGAACAATAAGAAATGGGAGAATGAAAGGGGAGAAAAAAGGGGAAATGAAGATGAGCAGAAATCATTTGCGAAGAAAGGAAAGACCACGTCTTCGACAAAAATGAAGGATGTAGATCGAAGTAGAGAAGTTCATGATACCCCCTTGATGAAAAGCAGAAAAGAAATCTGGCAGAGTAACAAAAGTCTTTTCAAGGACCCTCGTCCTATGTTGGCACCGCCAGACAAGAGATCAAAAGAACGGTATTGTTCATTCCACAGGGATCATGGCCATGATACTGAAGAATGCTTGGACTTGAAAAGGCAAATAGAAGAGAATCTTCGCCAAGGACACCTATTGCAGTACAAAAAAGAAGGAGGACAAGGGTCAAAACCGGAGGGGTTTGGAAGCCGACCTTCACACACAAAAACAATAGGAGGAAGTCAACCTAAAATCACTGCGGCTGTAGCACGTGATAATGACCAACAGTTTGGTGTGTCAAACAGAGTCATTTTATCCATTCATGGCGCTACAGAAGTAATGTCAAACCATGCTTGGAAAAATATGGCAAGGTACGTTCCACCCCAAGAGCCGAGTGAAAAGAGATTTAAGGCGGGAGAAACAATCACATGTAGTGAGGATGATGCAGTACCCAATGCTTCACCCCACAATGACCCGTTGGTAATTGTGGCAAAGATTGGGAATTCTACGGTACATCGAGTGTTTGTAGATGATGGTAGTGCTGTGGATATATTGTTCGCGGACTGTTATGATAAGCTGGGTTTTCAACGATCAGACCTGAAAAAACCGACATCAGCCCTAGTTGGTTTTACCGGCAAGTCAGAGATGCCACTAGGCAACATCAGGTTACCAGTCACTATTGGGGAGGACAACAAATGTTGTACAGTTTTATGTGACTTCGTTGTGATGGAGGCACAAAGCCCGTTCAATGCTATTATAGGCAGACCTTGGATGAATACAGCACGGGCAATATGGTCGCCATATCATCTAGTAATGAAATTTCCGACACCATTGGGAATCGCTACTGTTCGCGGAAATCAGCAAACAGCGAGGCAGTGTAGGGCGATCGCTATGAGACCATCAAGTAACACTGTGGTAGAACAGTCACAAATGGTGCATGCAGTTTCTATGGAAGATAGCACAGACGAACCAGATTTGATTTTAGGGGAGGAAGTCGAGGATTTTATGATAGATGAAAATGACCCATCCAAAATTATCAGGATTGGAAAAAATCTACCCCCAAAACAAAAGGAAGAAGTAAAAGTTGTGCTTCGGAAGCATATCGATGTGTTTGCTTGGTCCTTGAATGATATGGGAGGTGTTGACCCCAAATTAGCAACCCATATTCTAAACATAGACCAATCAACAAGGCCAGTTCGGCAGAAACAGAGAAATTTCGCATCAGACAGGCAACAAGCAATTGAGCATGAGGTACACGCACTCACGGAAGCAGGAATCCTTAGAGAGGTCAAATACCCAACATGGCTTGCCAATCCGGTAATGGTTCGTAAAGCGGATGGAGGTTGGAGAATGTGTGTTGACTATACGAACCTAAACAAGCATTGCCCAAAGGACTGTTACCCATTGCCAAAAATTGATCAGCTAGTCGAGAAAATTGCAGGTTACACGACAATGGCGTTCCTAGATGCATACAAGGGGTATCATCAAATATTGATGAATCCAGCTGATGCGGAAAAAACAGCATTCATCACCAGTTTCGGTGTATTCTGTTATGTGAAAATGCCTTTTGGTTTAAAAAATGCAGGTGCTACTTATCAAAGGGCAGTTGATTCAATCTTCAAAAACCAAATAGGACGGAATATGGAAGTGTATGTCGACGACATGGTGGTTAAAAGTAAAAGAGTTGCACGGTTCGCCGTGGACTTGAATGAGACATTCGCGACTCTTGCATCCGTAGGAATGAAGTTAAACCCAAAGAAATGCACGATTGGAGTTGGGGCTGGTAAATTCTTGGGATACAAAGTATCCTCAAAAAGAATTGAAGCAAATCCAGATAAGATCGATGATATCCTAAGCCTACCCACTCCACGAACAGTAAAGGATATCCAAATCCTAACTGGATCACTGGCAGCTCTGAGTCGATTTGTATCGAAGGCGGTGGAAAAACATATGCCATTCTTCAACATCTTGAAGAAAGCAAACAAGTTTAGCTGGGATGATCGATGTCAAAATGCTTATGACCAGCTTAAACTCGAAATACAAAACCTTCCAACATTAGCATCGCCAATCAGAGGGGAGCAACTATATGTTTACCTAGCAGCTTCCGATACAACGATAAGTTCGGTTTTGCTCAAGCAAGAAAAGACAAAACAATTGCCAGTGTATTACATCAGTAGACGACTGCAAGATGCAGAAATCAACTATTTACCGATGGAGAAGTTAGTCTTAGCATTGGTTCATACAGTCAGGCGATTGCGAACTTATTTCCATAGCTACCCGATTGTGGTCTATACAGACTTTCCACTTAAGCAGACTATTCAAAAGCCGGAAGCATCAGGAAGACTGATGAAATGGGCAATTGAATTGGGTGAGCATGAAATACAGTTCCAACCACGAAAAACCATCAAAGGCCAAGTGCTAGCTGACTTCATCACAGAAATGACAAATTGTTCGTCTACTGCAATTCTCGCATTGACGGCAATCGAGCAAGACAAAGGCAAAGGAAAACTTCATGAAGTGGCGTGGAACTTATATGTTGATGGCTCATCTTGCAAGGAAGGGTGTGGGGCAGGCATACTGATCGTTAGCCCCGATGGGGAAGAGTACAAGTATGCATTGAGATTTGACTTTCAGGTAACAAACAATGAGGCGGAATACGAAGCACTGATATGTGGATTGGATTTAGCAATCAAGATGAACATTACAAGTATCAAAGTGTTCAGTGATTCCCAAGTTGTGGTCAACCAGGTCCTGGGAGACTACGAAGTTAGAGATAACCAATTGGAAAAGTACCTGGGGAAAGTCAAACAGCTAATGAGCTATTTTGATTTGTTAAGTGTTCGACAGATTCCGCGAACAGAAAACACCAAAGCGGACTCCTTGAGCAAGTTAGTGACTGCTGGATACAAAAATTTGAAGGCTCCAAAGGATGTTACAGTCGAAGTGGTGTCAATTCGGAGCACAGCAACAACGTTGGTAGCATGTATCGGGGATGAAGAAGATACGTGGATGACACCGCTTGTGTCATTTCTTCGAGGAGGAACACTACCAACTGACGCCAAACAAGCAAGGAAAATTGAAAAACAGTCATTTTCATTTTCCTACATTTGATGGAGTACTCTACAAAAAAGGGTATTTAACACCATGGTTGAGATGCATCGGGCCGGAGAGAGCTAAAGAAGTTATTGAGGAGATGCATGAGGGCATTTGTGGAGCACATCAAGGAGCTAGATCTATTGCAAAGAAAATAATGCGAGCGGGTTACTACTGGCCTACTCTCTTTGATGACACACACTCATTTGTACAAAAGTGCCGAACTTGTCAGATAAATTCAAATGTGAAGGGTAAACCACAATCATAATTTATTGGGGTATATGGAGTTTGGCCATTTGAAAAATGGGGAATTGACATTGTAGGACCATTTCCTAGAGGCTCGGAGAAAGCTCGATTCCTGATAGTAGCAATCGATTACTTCACCAAGTGGGTAGAAGTTAAACCCCTACCACGAATCACAGCGGAAGCTGCATGACTGTTTGTATGGCAAAATATTGTTTGCAGGTTCGGGTTACCCAAAACCATTGTCACTGATAACGGCACACAGTTTACAAGCGATGCTTTCAAATCTTGGTGTACTGAGATGAAGATAACCCAGAAATTTACGTCGGTTGCTCACCCACAAGCGAATGGTCAAGTGGAAGTCACTAATAAAACCATTGTTCAAGGAATCCAGAAGAGGCTGGAAGGAAAGCAAACTGGATGGGTGGAAGAAGTCCCTACAGTATTGTGGGTATACAGAACTACACCAAGAACACCTACTGGGGAAACTCCATACAGCATGACGTATAGACAAGAAGCCATGTTGCCGATAGAAGTCGCCATACCAAGCATTAGAGTAATTTCCTTGGAAAAGGAAACCAACGAGGAGAATTTGAAAGCCAACCTTGACATGCTTGACGAAAAAAGGCAAGCTGCTGTTATACGAGAGGCTAGGTATAAAGAGAAGATGGCAAAAGCTTACAATCTTAAAGCGAAAGCAATAAGATTCGATGTAGGTGATTTGGTACTTAGGAAAAATGATGCGAGCTTGGCTGAGAAGAAAGGAAAGTTATGTCCCAAATGGGAAGGACCGTACAAGATAATTGAAACCTATCAGTCAAACTCCTATAAATTGGCCAGAATGGATGATAGTATGGTTCCCAACATGTGGCATGTGACTAACTTGAGGAAATATTACATCTAGTTGAAAAACGCTCAAACACCATGTATAGGAGCCTTGAAATTATCAATGGCGGCATTCCCATTTCTGTATTTTCGTTTGTCATTGTGATATGATCACAGCATGTGAATATATATATCTGAAAAGCCAAATTTGGCACCAAACAACCGCCTATTTATTTTTTTTCGTTTTAAGTAACTTACAGTAGCATAAGATGACAAACTCATGCTAATTATAAAAAATAAAAATAAAAAATACCGACTGAACGCAATGTGCGATCGGTCTAAAAAAAACAAAAAAAAAAAAAAACTGAACGTAATGTCGATCAGTTACAAGAAAACACATACTGAATGCAATGTCGATCAGTCAAAAAAAAAAAAAAAAAACTGAACGTAATGTCGATCTGTTACAAGAAAACACATACTGAATGCAATGTCGATCAGTCAAAAAAAAAAAAAAACTGAACGTAATGTCGATCAGTTACAAGAAAACACATACTGAATGCAATGTTGATCAGTCAAAAAAAAATGAACTGAACGCAATGTGCGTTCAGTCGAAAAAAAATAAATAAATAAATAAATAATAATAATAATAAATAAAATTGAACTGAACGCAATGTGCGTTCAGTCGAAAAAAAAAAACGCTAACAGTCAAAAATGCTAACAGTTGGAGAAGTATCAAAATGCTAACAGTTGAAGAAGCATCAAAATGCTAACAGTTGGAGGAACATCAAAATGCTAACAGTTGAAGAAGCATCAAAATGCTAACAGTTAGAGAACCACTAACAATCAGAAAAGGCAAACAATAAAAAATGCTAACAGTCAAGAAATGCTAATAATCATTTATGCTAAAATGTATATAGCAACTCACAAAGCTAACTGTTAGGGAACGAATAGTACCTAACCAAATAGCAAAGTACAGTTGTAAATGCCTAAAAGCAACAATAGTTGTTATGGTAAACGCCCGAACAATTCAAACAATCTTCATGGGTTGCCATCAAACTGAATAAATACCAAAAGCAACGAACAGTTGCTAGGTAAAAATATCCAAACAGTCAAACAGTGTGTGTTTACTAACAATTCACCTGGTTTTCTTGCAACTGATTGAACAGTTGCAAACAAGTGGGACATTTTCTCAATAGAGTAACAACACTGAGACATTTTCTTTTTGGAAACATCCAAAAATTAATGAACAGTAAAACGATGAAAGTGGGAAAATCACCCAATAAGAGCGAACGCTCAAACAATGATGTCAAAACAAACAGTTATGACATGAGTTCGCAAAATTAAATAATTAACAAAGATGGAGTTCACATTATTCTTATTCGAAAAGACAAAAATAAAGTATAGCAATCAGCGACGCCATTGCCGATGGTGATTCCTGCCGCGGCCTCGACTCGAAGGAGGACCATGTGATTCACGAGATTGTGGTCGCGTCTGAGCAGTACTAGCCCGATGGGAGGGAATGCGACCTGATCTCTCAGCGTAATCTCTTTCACACTTCTTTATGTCTTCTAAATGATACTACATGTGAATATATGCAGAATGCCGAGTACAACCTTGCTTTTGCATTTGGTCCATATAATGCTGATAATAAGATTTGTAGTCAGTGATGGGCCCAAACTCATCGCGATCCAACTGCATGCTCATTAAGTTCACTGTTTTCTCATATTCTTTAAGGAGTCGTTCATCACAGGCAACTTTTTGGCATAACTGATTTTTTTCATCTTCGATCTCCTGAACATGTGCAGCAATCACATCCTCGACACGAGTATATATATCACCATTTTTAACTACAAGTTCAACACGATTGGCAACTAAAGTTTTGTCTTTTTCTTTGAGCTGTTCCTTCAGATTACCACACTCTTGCTCGAAAGCTTGAATACGGTAGTCCAACTCTTGACAGTCAAGCGAAAGCTTCTCGTTGTCAGCAATTATTTTTGTACTACAGGCATACTGTTCGTCATACTTGATTTTCCAACCTTTAGCCAAGGTCTTATACTCTTCACATTCATGTCCGCGAAGAGATAGCAAATTTTCAACTTGCCGAAGACGTCTTGAATGCTTAGCAATTACGGCAGCTTGAGTGGAAATATCTCGATCCTTATCTGCCAAAACGCGTCGCCATTCTTTTTCTTGGTCAATTAGAGTGTTAATCTGAACGCAACATCGATGAATAACTCCATTTTGCTGAGTACAAAGTTCATGCCATTCACTTTTCATAGATTCAACATCTACCATCACTTGAGCCCAATAATCTTCACGGCCAGACAGTCCAGCTAACAAACGTCGAAGACGATCCCCCAATTTATTAAACCACATTCGAGGTTTAGCAGGTAGAGGTAGTGTGGATGCATAATCAGCAACAACATCAATGTCTAACAAACACCTGGTTATAACTTCATGAAAATTTCCTTCATGAATATCATCAAAAGAAGTCCCTGGAGAACTTTCATCATCCAGCCGAAGACTACCCGCAGAGCTAACAGTCTCACACGCTTTCGAATTCGCTAACAGTTGAGGAGTTACGATATTGTTGTTACGCTCAATAGAGAACAATGGAGCCTCACGATGGTACAATTTCCTACTTGATTCAGCAAAGGCTGCAAATAATTCCTCCACATTGACACATATTCTAGATACAGGAGTAAACGCATGTTTGGGGGAAGATATTAATCGCTGAGTATGCAAACTGTCAAAAAATACTTGATCAAGCATAGAAGACATGGCTAAAATCTGCAATGGCCACAAGAACTAGTGTAAGAAAAAAAAACATATATATAAAAAAATATAGTGATAATAATAATGATAAAAAAACTTAGAGCAATGTGAATCAGTTCAAGGATAAATAATAATGTCTACACACAGTGTCACAATCATTCGAATTAGCAAACATAGTACAATACTCAAACACTAACATCATGGTCATCCATAGAATTGTGGATGCCAGTGTCTCGACCATCATCCTTGCTCCCAGAGTTATCTCCATCATTCTCAATTGTGACTCCAACAACAGTAGCCGAAGATGAAGGACTCATCTCAGAAGGAAGCTCCTCATTGTAGTCTACACTACATGCCTTCAACTGTTCGAGGGAAGTCAGTTCTCCAAGCATCTCTAAGTGTTTCACAAAGGGAAAGTCATACCCACCAGTGCGAATGATTGAAATAAAAGCCGCAGTAGCTTTGTCTGAGTCTTCAGCGATGGCTGTGTCCAGATCCTCAATGGAAGGGAATTCAGCGCCCACCACGTTACTTTCCCTATACCCTTTTAAACTTTCACTGACACCAATGTCTTTACCAAGACTGGTAGTGTTGACAAAGAACTCATAGAATGCGTTTGTTTTCATCAAACGATCTACGACAAGGGCAGGGTACTTGGGTGATAGTGCACCAGTAGCCTTATGGGACTCTAGCTCTCTATTGGCAACATCCAGCTCGCTGAACGCAGCAATCTTCTGTTCGCTCTCAAACTTGCTAGCCTTAAGTGCCTTATCTCTGGCCTTCCTCATTCTCTCAAGCTCCTTCTTCATTTTTTCAAATTCCTCACGAGGTACAAAGTCATCAAGATTGCTACCCACATTTTGCATAACCTAGGAAATCTGAAAGGGAAAATGTCATATCAACATATTTACGTTCAGTAGGGTTGATTACATACAAATAAAGGAAAATCAAACTGAATGAGCTGACTTACAGTGAGGATGGATTCCTTGGGGGATAGTTCAGAGAAGGCAGCAAGAATAGAGGTTTCCACTTTGGAAGCAGTCTCAGTTGTAGACCTAGGCCTCTTCAAATTAATACCCTGACGATCACTAGTGTCACCACGACGGCCCTTATCCTTGCGACTCATTGTCGCTACAGTTTCGTCCACAGGATTGTCGCGAACAACCACATCTTCACTAGCATGAAGAACAGTAACTTCATTAGCATTAGTCATCTCCTCAGCGGCAGACAACTCAACAGTAGATTTCCTACCATAAGCTCTGAGTTTCGTAGGACCTTTACCGATATTCATAACACCTTCAAAAAGAGAAATAGATATTAGTACATAAACAATAAAAAATAAAAACTGAACTTCATACTTAGGATAACACATAAGTGAATCACATACTCAAGCAAGCTGCAGGATCAATACTCAAGCAAGCTGCAGGATCAACAGAATGAGGAATCAGTTTTTGTATCTCTTCATCACTGATCAACAAACGCTCAGACATTTTGAGACCCTTACACTTCCCTGTTTGATAACTCCAATTAGGAGGCATAACATCTGTCCTACTATCATACTTCACGAAAAAATACCTCTTCCTAAAAAGTCCAAAATTACCAGGGTAGGAACCGGGTTTAAGGAAGCGTAACTGCGGATGATATGAATAAAATGTATATTCATCACTCCTGTCTTTCACAGACTGCAACCGCATCATCCGACGAACAAGGTTGAAAGAAAAATCAACCCCAGCCTTCTGGCAAGCCTCATACAGTGCTCGCAAGACCAAAACACCTTTTGGGTGTAGCTGAACCAAACTAATGCCGAATCCACGAAGGATGTCAATAAACCACATCGGTATAGGCAATGTCAAACCCTGTGAAATATAGGCAGCATACAAGGCAAAGTAGTCCGGAGCTGGACTCTTAACTACCTCTACAGGAAAGGGACATTGCAACTCGCGACCGCTAAGAGTCGGGTGAGCCCTCTGAAATGTCTTTAAGGATTTAGTAGTAAAGACACTGGCATTAGGGTTTACAGTTGCAGTCGCTAACAATTGGCGACTCGACTCTGAATCATCAGGATCACCAACTGAACCTAAGGAACCTACACCACTACTAGAAGTGGAATGAGCAGGTGAATCAGTCTTATCTTCTCCATCACTACCATCAATATCCCTATTCTCACCACCATCCTTAAACCCAGAATATACTACATCTACAACTTCATTCCCAGACCCAATCAACAGGGTAGCCGAATCATCCATACCATTAATTTCTCTAAAGCCAGTTTCGTCAACCATGCTTGATCAACAATCATAACACCTAAACGCAGAACAAGAGATCGAATACTGAAAAGCTCAGATTCATATCAAATTAAACAACTAATACATTTATAAGAAACCAGCAGAGCATAGAGTTTAACACAATAATCACATATATTGAGCATGAACTATCCTTTACCTTTCTATAGCTGCAACAACGATGAAAGTAGGACTTGAGCAAATGTCAAAAACAGAGAGTGGCAAAATATAATCCTCCAATCCACTAATATGCTCTAAGGAGAGAAAATCTGAAAGATAACAACAAATACTTATCCCTGATTCATAGCCAAAATTATATAACTAATTTATGTTTAGCCCGATGTACATGGAATTTGATTTTCAAATTTCAGTTTTAAGCAGCCCTAACTTTCAGGGCCTAATTTTCAAATTTCAAAACAAAACATAATAAATAAATAAATAAAAAAGCTCACCTGGAGGAGATAGGCGGTCGCCGGCGTACGAGCTGAAAGAGATAGGCTGGCGGCGAAGACAACGGATCGAGCTCCGGCGAGGACAAAGGTCGAGTCCCGGCGGCGGAGAACCATATGGCGACGTACGGCCCTCTTCCGGTGACGACAAACCCAGCTCCGGTGACGTACGACCCTGTTCCGGTGACGGCAAACCCAGCTCCGGTGACAAACCGACCTCGACGAGAAGATCAGGAAGCCCGATCCGACAGTTGAACGGATCGGCGACGAATGGACAGGGCGAGCGACAGGTCGGCGGCGCTAGGATCCGAGAAGTGGAGCCGGGAAATCAATCTCCTCCGGCGGCTAGGAGTATCACTGACGGCAATGGGTTCAACTCCGGCGACCGACGGCGAGGGCTAAACTCCGGCGAGAAGGCTAGTGAACGGCGTAGGTCCGTAGCTCAGTTCCGGCGAGAGTCCAAAGGAAACGAAGGAGCGGGTGATGGGCTCTGATTGGTAAGAATTGGGATTGCAAAAAATTCTACCTTTATTAATATAATACCATATACGAAGACACTTTACATATCTACAAATAAGTAACTTAATTATTTGCATGAAAATAAATAAAATACTAATACTAATAAATATATAGTTTGAAAAATTATATAATTATTTAATTTTTTAGATAAATAATGATACTATATATATGTACTTGCACACATACATATATATATATATATAATAAATATATAAAACATTTAACAACTAAATCGATAGAACAAATGTTACTACCCCAACAATTAATTCTATCGCTGGGGGGCTTATGGTATATATACAGGCCTAAATCCAACTGAATAGAATGGGTTAGGCCCAACTGATCATAATTATATCAGAACAGCCCAGGCCCAACTGAACACTCGTATTGTAGAACGGTTAACAGCCCAGACCCAACTGAACACTCGTATTGAAGAACAGTTACAAATGTTCAGTGGTCACTTGTAATGCAAAGCAGTTAGACCCGACTGAGTACGTGGTCTAGTGGAGCAAGGCATGACGCCACGAATTTAGGGCTCCACGACCCAAGAATGTCGGACACGACCTCAACGCTCTACCTCTATAAATAGAGGAGAGGGAAGAAGAAAGAGGTAAGCTCTCTAGTCTGAAAATATACAGTACACTCATAATCTCTACTGACTTGATCGTCGGAGTTTCTATCCCCGGAAACTTCCGGGGACTTTTCTTGTAGGAAGCGTTCATCATCGGAACCTGGAAGATATCCGTAATAAAGGAGAAGGGAGGTCCCACTTCACTATCGTCCTTGCTTTGCCTGTACAAGACTGTTTCATTCCTCGTTGTGATCAAGCCGGTAATAGCCTATAGTAGAACAATATCATTTCTCGTGGTCTGGCTCTCTATGACAATTAGAGACTTTCTAGTTCGATCACACACTACCAGGACGCCGGTGAGTTGCCTGCCCGCATCAAGCCGAAATGTCAAAATCACATCTACCCGTACATGCTACAATCTGATTTAGACAGAGTCGCCAGAGGGATAGTCAATACTTCCCTTGATTTGGATTTCTCCTATCTATCCATTGAATCAGACAAGAATCCAGCAAAGGACCAGTCGAAAAAATTACATTGTTAGACAAAAACCAATCTAGTACTCTATCAAAAAAACCATCTCATAGCACTTAGGCTCTGTTTGCTAGAGTTTATTTCTTGCTGAACATAACTGAAAAAAATAAAAAATACTGAACGTAATTGAAAAATATTTAAAAATATTGAACTGAACTGAAAGAAATTAAAAAATACTGAACTGAACTGAAAAATATTTAAAAATACTGAACTGGACTGAAAAAAACAAAAAAAAAACTGAACTGAACTGAAAAAAATATAAAAATATTGAACTGAACTGAAAAATTATACAAAAAACTGAACTGAACTGAAAAAATATAAATATAGTGAACTTAACTGAACTGAAAAAAAATATAGTAAAAAAATTGATTATTGACAAATAAAATGAGCTGAATTGTACATAATTGAGTGGAAATAGAACATAATAAAGTGTATTGTGTTGAAATAATGATTTAATGCAACTAATTTTATCAAATCACATTTACTTATAACTAAATTGAATTAAACTGAAGTAAAGTTTAATGTATTCAAGACAATAACAAAATGACTAAATTAAACTAAAATTGATCAATATACACTTGTACATGATTGAAATATACTCAATTTTAATTTTAATTAAATTGAACTGAACTGGTTCAAAAAATATTCAGAATATGATAGAACCACTAGAGTACAAAGATTGCTCCATTTTGTCATATTCACAAACAACGAGCTTGTATTTATCTAGTAAATACTAATTGAACCGAATTATAAGCGAAGGTATTGAACATATGACTAAATTATATCCAGTAATTTTATGACTGAATGATACTGAAATGAAATGAACTGAATTAAACTGAATATAAACCGAACTGAAAAAACTGTAGAGATCTATAATAAAAAAATATAGAAGAAATTTACTGAACTAAAAAAACATAAAATATTTATCTGAATAGAATTGAACTAAAAAAATAAAAAATAAAATTTTTGAACTGAATTAAACTGGAAAAAAAACATTAAATTGAACTGAAAAAATTATAAATATACTGAACTGAACTGAAAAAAATAAAAAAAATACTGAACTGAAAAATATGTAAAAATACTGAACTGAACTTAAAAAAATATAAAAAATACTGAACTAAACTGAACTGCTTTAATAAAAACTCTGGCAAACAGGCCCTTACCCCATTATTCATGAACACTAAAATAAAGCTGAAATTAACTAAGAGAAAGAAAGGAACCCAGTTCTTGCAGAGCACCAGGAGACTGGATCTAAAAGCTGTAGCTCGTGGATTGACGTGCTCCAACGGTCAGCGCGTGGGCGCGTGGGCGGCGCGAGTTATGCACTCGCGAAGCCGCCGGACACGTGGGGTGGGGTTCTCGCGCGTGCTCGGCGCGTTTGACGGAACCCTTCCCAAGATTATTTTTGTATTTTAGTTCTAACCATATTTGTTTAGAATATATTTTCTAAATCATAGCATAATTGTTTCTTTTGTAATCTTTGATTATGATATTTTACGATTTTATTTGGTTCCACATGTTTCAATCTTGTTATTTTAGACCTATTTTCATAATTTATTTCTCATTTCCTCTGGTTCTTATTAATTGATTTGGTTAATATTGTCATTTTTGTCGATTCATTTTCATTCATTTTTGGTATCTCTTCCTTAAATATGGTCTTCCATTCTCTAGCACTATATCATTATAGAATTTCCTACGTCCTTGAAAAACACACACACAATTTCCTAAACATATACGAAAAAATATATATTAGATAAGTCAATCATCGTCATCAATTATTATAATTTCGTATTCGCCGGTTAAGGATGATAATTTTTTTATAATTTACTGATTAACTGGTAGGATGAATTAAACTAAATAGATTAATATCATTTAATTATTTATTACATCAAAATTTTAAATTTAACTCAGTATCATTTATATTAAGTAGCATGTATTTAAAAATATTATATTATAATTCTAAACATATATATTTTTTAATTTAACGTTCGGTGCAACGTAATATAACCTACTTTTTTTAAAAGAAGGTTAACCTTACCTAGTTTATTAAACTGAAGGGGAAATATCACCTTCATTTTGAGCATACTATTTTGATAAGTTTCGACTTTACTGTGCGGAATATTTCGTTTGGAGCATTCGAAACTTCTTTAGCTTCAATAATTAACAAGAGATTTTTTTTGATTGTTTATTAAGTTTAATAAACAAGACGAACAATTTCTTGTTTGGCTGGATTTTTAATGACAGAGGTAGTAGAAGTTAAACTCAGACGTAACGGTTTAAAATAGTTGTTATATAAATATAATATATTTCCTTATATTAATAACCATTTCATCAGTAAAACAAAATAGGTTAGCACTTAAATATACTATGTTGGTTTTAAATTAGTTTTTGTTCCAACTTTAATCAAAAGCGTCCGAATTTGGTGAAGGGTGAACAAACAAACAAAGAGGAAGGAACAAACAAATTTTGTTGATGAAAGTATAAAAGAACTCTCTGTGGGATATTTGTTTTACTTCACTTTATTCGTTTTTCATATTTGTTAAAAGTCAAATTCATATATTTTATTCATCAAATTATATACTGTTCGTATCATCTTATTTTATCTTAACGCAATTATGTTTTAATTGTAGGAATATAAAATAACCAATCATGGTGAATGGAAACCAGCCAAAATAGCATACTACTCTCCTATTTTTAATGCAAAATCATTCAAGTATACTTGAACATCATTCATGTCTCATCAACTTTACAATAAAAAAGTCAAATATATAATTTGGTAAACCAATATTATAACCTATAAAATTATTTGGAATTTCTATAACCATAATTAAGTAAGATCCTCAAGGTTTTAAACCCTTTTACTTTTAACGTGAAAGAGTCAAAATGAGATCATGCTCTAAGAACATGAACATCCCCAATATCGACCACATCAACCTTACTACGTTTTTAATTTAATCTTTTAAATTTTTAGCAATTTACACTATATTACAAGTCATACTATTCTAAAACTCATTTCATCATCATATGACATGTAATTAAATTAAATTCATAATATTTTACGTACTATTACTAAAAAAAGCTGGTGATTAAAAAACGTGCAACCAACCTAATTTTTACATGGAGAGATATGAGATCAATCATAAATCAAACAAGGGCATAATTTTTACATGGGGTGTGTTTGGTTCGCAAGATTTTTGAAAGTTTAGATTTTGTTTTGGAATTTTGAGAGTTTGGGTTTATGTTTGGAATTTTGAGAGTCTGCTTTTGCAAAATCCTTATTTGGTTGGGTTGGATTTTGTGAGTATGAAACAAAATCTTTGATTGGTTTTTAGAATTTTACAAGTCTGGATTTTGGGAAACTTGATGAACCAAACAAGATTTTACAAAACTGGACTTGGATAGTCCAAGTTTTGCAAAAATTTGTCCAGCCAAACACACCCCAATTGATTATATAGGGAGAGGAGGAAGAGTTTTGTCGGTGAGATAATTTTTCCATGGGATGGGAGAGGCAGTTTGTAGGATATAAGCTCTCAATATTTATATCCTAAAAAACACACAATATATATTTAACACCAACAACAACACGCAGCGGAAACTATCTCAACAAACAACAAACTCTTTATTAATCTCAACTATATTGGAGGAGGCGATCACACAACAACCACGATACCGCAAACCCGACGTACATTCAACAGGGTAAGTTCTACCAGACTTAAAACCCTAAACTAGACCTCAATGTCTATCTCTCTTTGTTTTTCTTAACTCTCAATCTTGCCTCTGCCTCTCTCACCTAAAATGAATCTCTACGTCTCTTTATATAGAGACTACATCAATCCTAATCCATAATAGAATCCAACTTCCTAATCCTAAACGGATACAATAAAACATGCAATATCAAATTATCTAGAATCCTAATTAAGTTTGGTATAATACCCAACATAGCCTCCCTTAAACCAAACATGTCTTCAAAGCATCTCCAGCACCATCACGAGTTTCAAACTCCATTGCAAACTCTGTAGTTGTATCAACATCATGTAACTCACTCACAGTGTTCTTGAACTCTCTGTTGATCACTGCATAGTCCATCAACATAGTTATAAACTTCTGCTTCACAAACATTTTATCTGAATATTTCTTCTCAAAGAATTCATCCACATTCACCCACTCTTCTTTGAGTAATTCTTTTTCCTAGCATCATCAATTTCTTCAGAATCCTTAAATTTTGCAACTTCATTCATTCCTTTCGTTTCTCCCTCTTGAAGTGATCTCCTTATATCACTTTGACACAACTCAAAAGTATATTCATCTTTATCCCTAAAAGGAACAATGTCTTTCTCAACATCCTCCATAACTTGAACTTCAGTTTTTGCATCTTCATACATCATCTCCTCCCAATAATTAATATCCTCTATCAAACGCTCAACGAGATCAAACTCCACCAGCACTTCTTCATTAATTGTCTTTGGTTTAATTTTATTGACAATGAAATCTCCTGCTTTCTTCTCCTCATGATAAACAACTACATTTTCGTCTTCATTCTTCCCCTCATTCTCCTCAGCGATCATACATTCACAATTCTTTTCCTTCACATTATCATCACCTTCAACTTCTTGCAATTCCTCCATGCAAACATTAACTATTTCTTGCATTTCCAACACAAACCTTCCATCTTCATCAATTATGAATTCTTCCACAATTTCTTCCTCAACTATGTTTATCTCCTCCTTTCCCTTGCATTCTTCTTCTTCTTCTTCTTCTTCTTCTTCTTCTTTTCCAAGATTCTCTTCTTCTACCTTGCATTCATCCATAACTTCCTCACTTGTAACTTTTTCTTCTTCATCTTTTGCACAACTCTTATCTTCCAACTTCTCTTCTGCACTTTGAATCCTTATATCTGTTTCAAGAATACAGGGAACACTAGAACTCACATCTGACATCTTTAACGATGGATCCTGAGCACGAAACAATTCTCGAAACTCCACCAACGTCAATGTATCAAGATTCTGTGTTACGATCACTACAGCTGCAAAGCGATCAAATTCCTCAGGTATCGAGTAAATTAGCCTCAACACAAACATTTTCTCCCCGAGATAATATCCATTTGATATCATCTCTGACTTTATATTTTTAACTTTATCAATATAATCATACACTGACTCATATTTTCCCATCCGACATGTTTCCAACTCTCTTTCTAGTCTCACGATTGTTCTTCTACGCTTTTCCTCCGATCCATCAGATGAACCGTACACCGCATACAAATAATCACATGCTCTTTTAGCACTACAATCTTTCAGAAAATTATGATCTTGTCCAATCGATCCTTCAATATGTTGAAGAATCGGTGATAAACTTCTTTATCACGACAAAAATCATTTTCATCCGCACTCTCCAAAATCTTCTTTAACATATTTAAACAATTTGTCCATTTTTAGAATAATTTCCATCCTAAATCTCCATTCTTTATAATGTTTTCTTCCAACTAAATTTGGAATGTCCATCCTTTTTGTTTTTTTTTAACCACCGTATGAAATTTCTCCAACGGTCACCACGTCTTCAATTTCTCAACAATTTCCTTTTTTCAAATTATCCCGAACTCTTCAATTAAACCTCGGCTCCGATACCACTTGTAGGATATAAGCTCTCAATATTTATATCCTAATAAACACACAATATATATTTAACACCAACAACAACACGCAGCGGAAACTATCTCAACAAACAACAAACTCTTTATTAATCTCAACTATATTGGAGGAGGCGATCACATAATAACCACGACGTCGTAAACCCGACGTACGTTCAACAGGGTAAGTTCTACCAGACTTAAAACCCTAAACTAGACCTCAATGTCTATCTCTCTTTGTTTTTCTTAACTCTCAATCTTGCCTCTGCCTCTCTCACCTAAAATCAATCTCTACGTCTCTTTATATAGAGACTACATCAATCCTAATCCATAATAGAATCCAACTTCCTAATCCTAAACGGATACAATAAAACATGCAATATCAAATTATCTAAAATCCTAATTAAGTTTGGTTTAATACCCAACACAGTTTAATGGCAATGGCACAAAAGATTCCGACCTCTGGAAATGATCATGAAGCCATAGCTGGGTGGAGAGTACGGATGTGGATGTTGTTGGCTCTTGGTAGTGTTGTTCAAACTGCCCCAGCTTAGATAATATGGCTCACTGTTTTAATGAATGCAAATTGCACACACAGATTCTGTGTTATATACATCAGATATTTTCCATTCATGTACCTCATTTCCAATCAGTTACTCACATACTGTCTTTCTAACTTAATTTCAGAGGTCCTACAAAAATTATCACTATGGTTGCCATCAACACTTTTGTGATGACTCTGTGATGCATCTGGTTTAGTAGAAACAATTTCATGTATAACAATGTGAAACCTGAGCCATACCATATCTTTCGGAATGTAATCAAACATGTTAATCTGATATTTAGGGCTTCTCCACTAGTTGGAAATCCTCTAAAACATCAGCAGCTGGTTAACATAGGGCTAATTCCTTATCTAAAGAGAAAAAGGCCAAAAGTAATTAGACTGGTCAGATGGACTCTTCCTGAAACTGGTTTAAAAATCAATGTAGATGCCTCTTTCTTAGCTCCAGATAATGTAGGTCTAGGAGTCATAGTTATAAATGGCAATGGCTCTGTACTTCAGATGCTCATGAAAAAAGTCACTGCCTCGTCACCTTTACATGCAGAACTCCTTGCAATACAATTAGGTTTCTCAGTTGGCAGAGCTGGGAATATGTCCTTCATTTTGGAGTCCGATTGTCTTGCTTTAGGGATTATCTCCCCATCATCTATCAATTGGAACTTTTATGGCATGTGCTATGATCTCAACAGTTTGGGTGTGGGGAATTGTATTAAACACATTTTCAGGGAGGCTAATGGGGTTGCTGATTTGTTAGCTAAACATAGCTCCAATTTCAACCTCTTTGGAAATTTGTTGTTAGAGGACTTTACCCTCCCCCCCCCCCCCCCCCCCCCCCAATTCTGAGAGGAATCATAACAATGGACAGTCTACAAATCCCTAATTTTAGACATGCCTAGACAGCTAGTACTTTTTTGCTTCCATTTCTTTTCAGGTTCTATGTCTATATATGACATCTGGTTGTGTATAGACATCCAAAGTAGAAAGAAGCCCTGTAATGATGAATTTCCCAGTCAACGGAGAAGAGAAAACTTCACTGAAGCTAAGGCATCACATGCACAAACCTTTTGCCTCACTCTTATATGTACAGAGTGAAGGAATTTTGCAGATGGATGGATCTTTGGTACATGCATTGGTATCCAATATTGTTTTCGGTTGGCAACTTTATGCTTCGTTTAACGATCACTAACCTGCTCGCTAAATTCTTTTGGTTCCATTGCATTTCTTTTTTGACCAAATGATCTCCAAATATGTATATGAAAAGGTAGATTAGTTAGCCATATTCTTACATTCTTTTGTCAGCTTAACTGCTGTGATCATTGTAACAAACTGGCCTTGCTGCCTTTTTCCATACAGGTTGGGGATCCTATAAATATCTCCTCACCATATGGTGGTTTAAAATTAAAAAAAGAAAAAAAAAAGAAATATAGATTAATGAACTTCAAATTAATTTAGATATGTTGTTAAATTATTAATTTCATTTCATTTTAGTTCAATATTTTCATTTTAGTTCAGTATTTTTCAGTTTATTTCAACTCAGCTTAGTTCATTTCAGGTATATCAAACATGCCCTAACACTTACATTCTCAGACTTTGAAAAGTTGTAAGCATGTGACACATGAATGAAATCGCTAAACATTTATTGAAGTGCTATACACAATCCGATTTTTTACCCAGCATGGTCAAAAATATCAAAGAAATTACAAAATCGCCCCTGAATATTGCTAAGTTTCCCAATGAATGTAATAAATGAGAATATTTTCATAATAACATACAGTATTTTGGACTGTAAAAGTAAAAATAGTGGACTGCGTATAACAACACTATTTTTTTTTATAGTGGTGCAACGTCAATATAGTCGTAATTATTTGTGTTACATGTTTTGGGGGTAAAAACCCTATTATTCTTCACAGATTGATAAATATTCATTTTGATAAAAAATTATGCAAATTACACAAAATTCCTTTATTTGCGTCCAAAATCAACCACACTAATTACAGAGAAATTGTAAACTATAAAAATCGGTATTTGATTAGTTGTTAGAATAATTTTAATGAATTCAATCATGTCCAATCATCTTCCATCACCTAAATAATAAGAGATAATACATTATATTTTTTCTGAAAATTTCTACATGATCACATAACACATGATCATTGTAAACATAAAAAGAAAAAATGGTGGAATTTTGAAAGATCAACTAATGGCGGAGACTCGAGGGAGAATGTGCAGATGATTTTTTTTTTATAAGGTGGATGGGACTCGCAAGTTTTTCCGAAACTAAAATTCCTTAAAAGCTACTCTTGAAACCTTTATTTACAAAAGTGTCTATGGTTGAGGTAAACTCATGCATTATAGTGCAATTGTAGTGAATCCTTAAAAAATCACTCTTAAAACCTTTATTTACGGAAGTGTCCATGGTCAACCAAAACTGGAACTAAACTCATGCATTATGGTGCAATTGTAGATAAAGACAGAGAACAACAAATTTCAAAATGGCGATTTCAGTAGTTTCTTCATTTTTCTGAAATTTGCTGCAATTCAGGGAAGATGGACGCTGCATCAGCTCATACAATAGGAGTTCAGAATCTTAAACATGCAACAGCTTAGGAAATGCAGCCAACTGCACTTTTGAAAATGCAACAGCTCAGAACCTCAACCTTGGTCTATCACAACAATATGGTGGTACTATATTTTGAGTTTGATACCAAGGATGAACAACCAGTTGGAGACAAATCTAGGTCGTGACAGGAATTGAACAATTACATTATAGGAAAAGCTAGATTGATTCTAAAAGTCCAGACATTTTGGCTTTGAAAAGTCGAACACTTGAAAATTAGCTATTTTACAGATAGTGATGTTTAATCATCTAAATCCAAAAATAATATTCGACTTTTATCGTGAATCAAAGTTGTCACGTCTTCGAAGAATGTTCTAATCCAACAACTGCAGATTTGATTACCGTTATTGTATCTAATCCAATTCCGACTTGATCGTCGAAGATAATGCTGATAATTTCTGGATTTCCATAAGTTCCAACATATTATACAACACAACATTGTTAGAAGTCTAGCTTGCAGACTTGAAAGGGTAGTATGTGTTATATAATTTGAGAGTATGTTCCACACATATCTGAAAGGAGAGTTTATAATACCAATAGTGGCCAAAAGAGACTAGATTGAACCAGCAAAAACACACCCACTGAACCAGTGATCAATAGAATCTGAGTGGTTGTCTAAGGGGAATTTTGAGGTAAGCTGGAAGCTATGGTGGTTCAAGACCTCATCAAAAGGAGCAGAGAGTTAAACAACCTCCATAAAAAAAGATTATCTTTTTTGGAATTCTGATTTTCCACAGTTTTTCAAGGAAATTGAGGAGCCTCTTTGATCTTGAATGGATTGATATGCGGATTTGAAAGAAAAATCCCCTTTTAGAGTTGGATTCCATATCAATCCATCCTCTCTGTGCTAAAAAACGTGTGACTGTGACTGTAAATGAAAAAGCTCTTCATTAACAGCACCCTGCAACTGAGGTACAAAGTGATGTTTTTCAGAGATAAATTGAGCAACAGTGCATGAAAGAGGGGTAGTGGTCAGTGACTGAGGAAAGAGATCATGCATAGGCCCATGTCCAGTCCAGTTGGCAGACCAGAAGTTGCAGGTGCCTTTCCCATGTAAAACAATACTGAAGTGTTCACCAATGCAGTTGACCTGACATATCCTCTTCTAATTCTGGGAATTTCTAGCAGCAGTAGGCAAGGACTGGAGAAAATGAGTCCCCGGTGTTGTACCATGTTGGAACTTCCACCACAACTTAATAGAGCAAACTTGAACAATATCTGGGATTGACCTGAAGTCAAGACTATTTTGCTCAACGGGAAATCATAGTTTAAACCACTTCATCCACTTCTTGTTGGCTCTGATCTCAGTTGAACCCCACAGGAAGCTAGCAAATAACTTCTCCATAGATTCAATAGTGTAGATTGTAGGTGTCATGACCGTAAAGATGCGTTTTGGGATTGCATTCAAGACTGACTGAATAAGGGTGATTTTCCCTCCAGTAGATAACCACTTGCGCCTCCAAAAACTGAGCCTTTTGGTTATCTGTTCAATAAGAGGCAAGAAATGACAGTTCTTGATTCTTCCTTTAAAAATTGAAGATCCAAGGTATTTAAAAGGAAATGATCCTTCCTTCGTACCAAGAACATCTTCAATCATATTAGTCCTTGCTAATGTGGTATACATAGTGAAATAAAATTCACTCTTTTCATAATTGATTTTTCGTTCACTGACAGATTCAAAAGTGACCAGCAAAACTCTTGATACTATGCCCATCTCACTTGAATCTGCACTCTAACTTTTTAACACAATTTACATTTATATTTTGATCGCGTATTTAAATAGTTATATATTCATTGATATAATCATATTTTTTGACCACATATTTAAATATATATATATATATATATATTCATTAACATTATTATATTTGGTATCGTTAAATCAATCGCAACATATAATATTCAAATATCAAATTTTAATTTCCCAAAAATTTAAATAATAAAAGATATCATCGGTCAAAAATTTCTGTTGGATAGTGTGAAAAATCAACTGTGCAGATTAGGGTGAGTGTAAAGACTATTTCCCAAACTGATTTCCATTAGGATTTACATAAGTATTTATACTACATACATGGGTGTAATAATAATTACCAAAACTATCTAAACCCTAAGAACATAACTGCAATATACAATAAATATAAGAAATACAAACAAAACCCTAATCAGATTCTTCTTCTATTGTCACACCCCCCTCAAGCGAAGTGTCGGATTGATGGAGACGCAAAGCTTGGACCGGAAAAAATCAAACAAGGCACGATTGAGACCCTTGGTAAAAATATCTGCCACCTGCAGAGATGTAAGAACATGACCAACACGAAGTTTGCCTCCAGCAACCAGCTCCCGCACAAAATGACAATCAATATCAATATGCTTAGCCCTCTTATGTGCAACAGGATTCTCTGCCAAAAAGATAGCATTGTTATTGTCACAGAGAAGTAAGGGAGAACCCTGCAGAGTAAAACGCAGATCACGAAGAAGATGCATAAGCCAAACAACTTCCGAAGTTGTATTGGCCAGAGCACGATACTCCGACTCCGAACTCGATCTAGAGACAGTAGGTTGCTTCTTAGCACTCCAAGAAACTAGATTTCCACCCAGAAAAACAGCATATCCATATGTAGAACGCCGAGTCTCTAAGCACCGAGCCCAGTCCGCATCCGAGTAAGCAAGTACTTCTGAAACACCACCAGCAGAAAAAGGTCAAACCACAATGATGCGTACCAAGAACATACAGAAGTATCCGAGTCACTGCCGAGAAGTGATCATCACGAGAATCCTGAAGAAACTGACTCACTGAGTTAACCGCAAACGACAAATCCGGACGAGTGATAACCAAATACTGAAGAGCTCCAACAAGTGAGCGATACAACTTGGGATTATGAAAAGGACCACTCGTGCTGCTATGAAGCTGAGACAAAGGTAAAAATGGGGTAGAAACAGGTGTAACATCCAACATCCCAGCTCGCTGAAGTATGTCTCTGGCATACTTGGCCTGCCCAAAAAAAACCAGTGGAGGTGGGAGTCACTTCCAGACCAAGAAAATAGCTAAGAGAGACAAGATCCTTGACCGAGAATTCACGATCAGCTCGGGTGATGAATTGGTGAATAGTTGTACTGCTGTTCCCTGTGAGAATGATGTCATCCACGTAGACAAGCAGGTAGAGAATAACATCATCATGAGTGAACACAAACAAAGACGGATCCGAGAAGACTCCCAACAAAGCCAAGATCCCGAACAAACGCACTGAACCTATCAAACCATGCCCCGGGAGCCTGTTTCAGTCCATAGATAGCCTTCCAAAGAAGACACACATGATGAGGATGAGTTGGATCCTGATAACCCGCTGGCTCTGCCATATAAACTGAAGTATCAAGAATGCCATTGAGAAAAGCGTTCTTGACATCCAACTGATGGAGCGGCCAGTTCCTCATGGTTGCAATGGGAAGAACAGTGTGAACAGTGCCAGCCTTGACTACCGAACTGAAGGTGTGATCAAAATCAAAACCCGGAATCTGAGAAAAACCCTGAGCAACCAGGCGAGCCTTGTAGCGATCAATGGATCCATCATGTCGATACTTGAGGCGATAGACCCATTTGGAGCCAACAACGTTAACCTGTGGAGGACACAGAACCATATCCCATGTGTGCTGATGACGAAGTGCAACAATCTCCTCATCCATAGCAGCCACCCATCGAGAGTCCTTAGCAGCAATACGATAAGTGCGAGGTTCCTTCTGAGCAACCAGCTTAGCAACTAGTCCAGTGACAACAAATTCGATGCCAAGATCACGAGGCACATGTGTCCCATCCTGATGACGAGTGACCATCCTATGAGCCCGAGGAGCAGGAGGAGTCGAAACTGAAGTCGAGGATGCAGAAACCGAGGACTCAGGCGACGACACCGAGGGAGTAGGCAAACGAGGAGGAGTAACAGGTTCATCAACAGTAATAGGATCATCGAAAATAGCCGTAGGTTACGCTGGCTCAGAAGAAACAGGAGGCTCAGGACACACAAGGCAAGGAGCAGATGACACCGCTGGAGAAGACCCAACAGAAGGTATTTCCAAGTCTGGAGTGGTGGGATCCAAGAACGACGAGACATCCAGTGAAGTAAACTGAGCCTCCGAAGTAGCACTCGAGAAAGGAAAATGAGTCTCATCAAATCTGGCATGGCGAGTCATATAAACGCGACCGGTAGCTGTGTCCAAGCACTTAAACCCCTTGTACTGCGCACTGTAGCCTATAAAAACACATGGAAGACTACGAGGAGCCAGCTTGTGAGCTGTTGTAGGGCGAACATATGGAAATACTCGACAATCAAAAGGATGAAAGTTGGAGTATTCTGGAGAGCGACCAAACAAACCCTCAAAAGGAGATACATCACCTAGAACAGGAGTAGGCAGACGATTAATGTTGAACACTGCAGTGCTGAAAGCATCATCCTAGTGGGAAAGAGGTAAGTGTGAGTGGAACAGCATGGAGAGCCCCATCTCCGTGATATGTCGGTGCTTCCGTTTAGCCCTACCATTCTGCTCTAGCGTGTAAGGACAAGACATCTGCTGATGAATGCCTCGAGTACTAAAGTGAGAGTGTAATCGAGTGTTGGTAAACTCAGTTCCACCATCGCTCTGAAAGACTTTGATCCTGGATATAAATTGATTCTCAACCAGTGCCTCAAACTGGAGATATATATCAACAAAATCTGACTTCCGATGTAAGGGATAAAACCAGGAGAAACGCGAGTGATCATCCACAAACACAGTATAATAAGCAAAGTCATTACCAGATAAAACCGGAGAAGGTCCCCATAAATCACAATGAATTAAATCAAGAACGTGATCAACACGTTTAGAATTCTCAACAAAAGATAATTTTTGTCCCTTAGCCATAGCACAAGGATCACAAATACCAGGTCTAGGGAGCAAAGAAGTAAGCGACAAACAACCAGTCTTATTCAAAAGAGAAATAACACTAGGAGACACATGTCCCAGACGAGCATGCCAAATCTCAAATGATGCTATATTTTTATTATTCACCACAAATGACAGCAATGCCTCCTCACCACGGTCCAAAACATGGAGAC
Source organism: Sherardia arvensis (assembly GCA_948330725.1). NCBI lineage: Eukaryota > Viridiplantae > Streptophyta > Magnoliopsida > Gentianales > Rubiaceae > Sherardia > Sherardia arvensis. The sequence goes on from OX415235.1 coordinate 20,689,734, forward strand.
CATACTCACATCTGCCCCGCCCTAGAATTGCCCTGGTGGCCTTGTGCTGAATAAGAAAAGACTGATCATCAAATGCAATAACAACACCAAGCGCACGAGTGAGCTTACTGATACTCAACTAGTTCTTAGTAATAGCAGGCACAACTAACACATCAAATAAATGCAAAGAAGGGCTAACACGAGCATCACCAATACCAGTAATAGAAATACCCGCACCATTACCAACAGAGACAAGAGTGTTACCGTTATAAGGTGTGATGCTGGACAAATTCGACGCAGAGGAGCTCATGTGATTCGTGCTTCTAGAGTCCATGTACCAGTCTGGAGTAGTGGATGATGAAGCAGCAAAGGAGGGCTGAGTAGGATATGTCAAGTATTGTTGGAGTTGCTGAGGAGTATACATGAACATACTGTGGCGTTGACTGTTGAGGAACTGCATATGGCTGCATCTGAACAAGATTAGCCTGAGAAGTCCGCGGAATTTGACCTAGCTGAGCTACAAAAGGCAGAAACTGCGGCTGAGCATATGGCTGGACATAGGGCTGAGCATAGGGCTGAACATAGGGCTGAGACTTCTGAGACGCCGGACGAGGAGTGGACGACGGACACTGTTTGGACACATGACCATAACCCTCGTAGGTATAGCACTGAATCGGACCACCACGACCACGACCAGAATCCCCTGACTGGCCTGCCGCACGCCGCTGACCGGACCGGCCAGAACCGGTGGCGCGTGGGGCCCACGCGCTGCCTGCTGCTGGGTCGGCGGCGGCGGCAGTCTCTTGATGGAGGTAGAGAGCTCGCCAAAAATGCTACTGGGGTTGAATTTGGACCAGCAGAACGCCTCAAATTGGCCAAAAACGCTTCATGAGCTTGTGCCTCATCAACAACCTGCTGATACAAGGGGGCAGGATCTCTAGAGGCAATAGGGGCACTAAAGGAACTAAATTCAAGTCCCAAAGAATTCAAGAACCAAATTAACTTCTCCCGGTTATCAACCAGATCACCCATAGCATTCAACTTTTCAAAAATTGACATAAAAGAAAGATGTAGCTCATGAACGGTACCCGATTTCTTGAGTGAGGCAGCCTGTTGGCGGAGGCTGAACTTGGCAACCACAGATACATGTTGATAGGCCTTCGCAAAGACATCCCACATCGTCCTGGCAGTGTGACACTGAGAGACTTCATTCTTCGCTTCTGGGGTAAGCGAGGAGTACAAAACACCACAAATCGCCTGATCATCATCCATCCAGGCATCATACGCCACCTTGGCAGCATCATAGGCCTCCTTGGCCTTCAACTTAGCAGCATCATCGGGAGGAACGGAGGAGGAGGACGGTGGCACAGGCACCGGAAGTTCAGGACAAGGAGAGGAGCCATCAAGATGGCCAAACAAACCTTGGGGACGAAAAACATACTGAACATGTTGCTTCCACTGTAGATACGTAGTAACATCAAGCTTGGTATTAAGTTTATGGATCATTGTATTGATGGACAATTTCTCATGACGTCCACTAGAAGCCATCGTAGAGCAGGAAAAATACAAAAAGAAAATATTTTGATGAGGGGAGGGAGGGAGGAAGCCGACGGCGGCGGCTAGAGGAAGAAGGGGTGGGCGAAAACCCTAGAGAGAAAAAAGAGAGGATCGATAAAAGGCTGATACCATGTAAAGACTATTTCCGAAACTGATTTCCATTAGGATTTACATAAGTATTTATACTACATACATGGGTGTAATAATTACCAAAACTATCTAAACCCTAAGAACATAATTGCAATATACAATAAATACAATAAACACAAACAAAACCCTAATCAGATTCTTCTTCTATTATCACAGTAAGATAGAGATAGTAAGATTAATATTCAATAAAAAATTACAAGTGGACAAAAACTGGATTTAAAATCTGGATTTAAAATCTGGATTTGTAATCTTGAGATATCAAACAAGGATTCGTGTAAGATCGGATTTGAAATTCTAAAACTAAATCCTATAACATACCACACAGTCTTAATCTGATCAAAGTATCAGTGATGGCTGAGAAGAAAAGAACAGTGTCATTTGCATAGGAAATGTGCGTGAAAATTTGCCATTAGGTCTCTCTTGACAATAGATCTGACAATTGTATAATAGAATATTGCCACGCTATATTGCTTCAAATTAAATACTATATTTCGGGTTGTAGTCTAAATGTATAAATTGACATTTAGACATTATTAATTTCAATATATAGTTAATCCATCTTAACACTCAAACTTCATTACGAGAACGAATTGTAAACTTATTTATGAGAGTGCATTTAAAAGCTCTCGTGATTCTTGTACGTACCTGTCATGATCAAACCACCATAATCATTGAACAATACAAATGTGGATCTTTTGCTTCTACAATTACAACTCCATATATACGACTCTAGTTTCTATTTCGTTTTTTATTTTTACTATTTTGGTGCTCGCGCGGCGATCCACGAATATTTATTTTAAAATATCATATGCATATATTAATTAATAATAATAATTTAATTCATGAAAAATTACATACGAATATGCATGACATTTTAATTCCTCACTAATGATATATCTCCAACATACCAAATATATTATCTACCGTGTCATTATATTAAATTGATTGAATTCTTTCGATATAGGTCTAAATGTTCAGAATGTTCACAATGTGAGAATGTTAATACAAACAAAATTGATAATTAATATATTTTACTGAATGAAAGACAATTATAACTATTTATGGTGATGAATATAATTAATTATGTAATTTATCGTAATAAATATAATAAAAAGATAATTATGGTGATTTATGGTGATAATGAAAGAAAAATCAGCTAACATTTTTTAATTGAAAAATAAATTGAGGTAAGCTTAATCAACTTGAATTGAAATGACTTGTTAAAATATCTGTAATAATTGATGCTTAGTAACAGAATGTTGATTAACTTGGCAGCAAAGCTGTGTCGTAGAACATAAATTGGAAACATATGAAAATTGAGAAGCAAAAAAGGTAAAGAATTCCAGAAAAATGTAACATACATTTTAAGCTGTTAACTAATTTTGAACATAACAAAATTTCGTTCGTAGCTTTAAAAAACCACAACTACTGTAAACAAAAAAACCAAGAGCTAATATGGAACAAAACATTACAATGAAAAAGAGAAGAATGAACAACTAAACATGCAAAGTAAATGATAAAAACTCGTAAATAAAATAATAAGGAGACTCCGTCCTCATTTTGAAGATATTTTCTTATCAATAATATTGATACACCTTCGTCTTCATGCAGAAACATCTGGATCACATTTTGAAGAAAAAGATATTTTCAGTATTTTGAGATATTTTGTAAATCATTCACATACTAAACAACAAACACACTAATTTAAGCAAGACATACATACCTGAGGGATGTTTTACCGGAATTTAGAGAACATAATTTATAGAGAGAGGGCTAATGAAAAAGTTGTAGAGAATTTGGAAAGGTTTGCTGTGAAAACATATGAGTTCACAAATGTAGCAGCTTTATTAAGGAATAATTGGAGTATATGGAATTTAATAGATAGATGTTTCACTTTATTCTGGAGAAATTTTGGGAAAGAGGAGCAGAAAACGATTTAGAGCAGATTTATTAAGGATTAATTAGAGCATATTTGTTATGGAGCAGTTTATTAAAAAAATAATGTATCAGTTTTTCACGTTATCAGTGGAGAAATTTTAAGAAGGAGTGGAATAAAAAGTTTTAAAAAATTCAAAAAGAGTTGACACATGTCAAATTGTGGTTGATTGTAAAAAATACTCAAAATGCTTAGAAAATGACACGTCAGCTTTTATCATCTTACTTTAAAGAGTACTATAGATTCAAATTTTTTTAAAAAAAAAGTATTATTGATTCAAAAAATTGCAAAAAGACACGTCATCAAATTTTCTTTTGTTTTGAAGAGCACTATACTTAGGGGTGTTCAAAATTACCCGACCCGAGCTACCCGGCCCGATACCCGACATACCCGAATGCTAATGTCCGGGTAATTATAAGTATAAGCGGGCCGGGTACCCGGCCCGATAATTATATTTATAATAGGGTTAGGGTACGGGTCACAAAAATTGAGTTTTCGGGTACCCGAAATACCCGATTAAATATTATTATTACTAATAATAAGATGATAACAAATATGTTTGTTATGTTGAGTACCCGTAAAAAAATGCTAATGTATATTCTCTTATTTAGCACTTTACATATTTTCGATAACACATTTTTTTCATGTTCATATTACATAGAAAAGGAGATGTAATGAATAATTTTGGCTTATATTTGCATCATTTTAGCATTTTTAACGAAAAATACACTATTTCTTGTAGTTATAAAAACTTTATGACTTAATTTAATGTAATTGTTGAATTTTTAGATTTTGTTTATGGTTACATATGTGCAAAATATGAACATAATAATTCAGTAAAATGGTTATAGGGTACCCGGTACCCGGCCTAAACTTTTCGGGTACCCGAAAGTGCGGGTACCCGCATTTCCGAGTCAGGGTACGGGTCACATATTTTACTACCCGAACGTGCGGGTACCCGGAAGTGCGGGTACCCGAAAGTGCGGGTACCCGAAAGTGCGGGTACTCAGTTATGAACACCCCTAACTATACTATACCACATAGATAATGACTATTTAAATAGATGTTTAATATGGTAAATTAAGTCACTTTTAATTCTTTCAACCATTTCTTCTTTATAAATAAACATTTTTAAAAAATTAATGCATGTTCATTAAGTGGAAGTTAAAGGTAGGCTTATTAGTCTAATTAAAAGTTAATAATAATATTTGTCAAAGGGAAAATAAGATGCTGATGTGTCACTTCCTCATTAATATTAAAAATAATTCAAAATTTTTAGAAAATTCTAATTCATACTCTTTTAAAGTATCGTATAGATGTTTAATATGGTGAATTAAGCCACTTTTAATTCTTTCAACCATTTCTTCTTTATTAAAAAATGTTTTTAAAAAAATTAATGCATGATCATTAAGTGGAAGTTAAAGGTATGATTATTAGTCAAACTAAAAGTAAATAATAATATTTGTAAAAGGGAAAATAAGATGTTGATGTGTCAATTCCTCATTAATACTAAAAATAATTCAAAATTCTTCGAAAAAATTCTAATTCTAATTCATACTCTTTTAAAGTATCGTATAGATGTTTAATATGGTGAATTAAACTACTTTTAATTCTTTCAACCATTTCTTCTTTATTAAAAAACGATTTTTTTTTTAAAATCAATGCATGATCATTAAGTGGAAGTTAAAGGTAGGATTATTAGTCTAACTAAAAGTAAATAATATTTGTAAAAGGGAAAATAAGATGTTGACGTGTCAATTCCTCATTAATTCTAAAAATAATTCAAAATTTTTAGAAAATTCTAATTCATCCTCTTTTAAAATATAGTATAGATGTTTAATATGGTGAATTAAGCCACTTTTAATTCTTTCAACCATTTCTTTTTTATTAAAAACATTTTTTTTAAAATAATGCATGATCATTAAGTGGAAGTTAAAGGTAGGATTATTAGTCTAACTAAAAGTAAATAATAATATTTGTAAAAGGGAAAATAAAATGCTGATGTGTCAATTCCTCATTAATTCAAAAAACAATTCAAAATTTTTAGAAGATTCTAATTCGTCCTCTTTTAAAGTATAGTATTGATTTTTATAAAATTCAAGTATAATATTTTTTGTTTCAAAAAAACAAATTTTCATATAATAGAGAACCTTTCTTCAATTATGATATAGATCTTGATAAGAGAAGATTTCACTGTCTGATTAATTTCAAAATCTCATAATTAAAAATCTCATAAGTTGTTTCGTTGACAAAATTTAAGAATTAATTTTCTTATGAGTTTCAAATTCTCACACAATGAATGATTTTTCTTACCCAGATTCCATTGCCATGAATTTCTTTCTCCAGAATCCAACCAAAAATATTAATAAATCATGAAAATTTAAAAAGATTTAAGAATTCCATTTTGCCAAGAAATAAACTCCCACACGTAACCAAATGTTGAAGATCCATATTAAACATGTTGCAGATGCTGAAGATCTCCATCAGCAAGATTAAGCGGTTCATGACTTTCGCAACATATAATTAATATTTTTGACGACGGTATTACAATTTTATAATAAAATTTGTTGAAATAAGATTATTGATCTTATTAGCGTTTAATTTGATTATCATCTAATAAATTGTTAGATTGAATGCTGATTACACTATTATAATTGTTTGTTGGTGATTCCAAACTCTCTGAACGAACGTCTTTAAGATAAACATTTTCTTAATATATATTTTGCTGATTCTAGGGCAGGAAAGTGGAATACTTGATCTGCTAATTATTAATAAACAAAAGCCCCCAACAAATTTACAAGCGATTCGAATTGACAATGATTGCATAGCCCTTGATATTGAAGAAACGCAGACCAGACAGAAAGGCCAAATGGCATCTTAGGTCGACCTGGGATTCGAATGTCTTTCCTTAAAGTTCAAACCTCTCCAATTATTTCACCCAAATTAATTAATTAAACGACAAAAAAAGAAGGATACGCCCCCTCTTACAATACAAAGCAAAGTTAAATACACATACTTTAATTTCTTACGCAATTAGTTTATTTATACCTATTTAGATACTCCCTCCATCCCAGTTGAACCTGCAGAATTGAAATTGAATTTTGAATGGTGAAATGTGTGTAAGATGTTGAATCTAAAAAGGAAGTGGGTGAAATGAGTAGAGGAAAATAAAGTAACATTATCATAAAAAAGTGTACACTTTAAATTGAAATATTCAAAAAATGAAAATGTGCAATTTCGACAGGGACGAAAGGAGTACAGAGAACAAAGTGATTTTAACACTTTTCTTGCATTTCCTCTGGTTGACATGAACGTTGCTCAGTATATTTTCTGAAGTGTTATACGCAATCCTATATTTTACTCAGCATATTCCAAAAAAATATTGAAATTACAATACCATCCTGTGAATATTACTAAATTTCCCCATAAACCTAATAAGTGAAGATATTTTCATAAATTCACACTGTAGTTTAGATTATAAGAGTAAAATATCAGACTGCTTTTAGCGACTCCTACATTTTCTAGGCTATCCCTTTCTTCGGTCGACGAAGAAGTTTTGATTGTCGGAGGAATTTTATGATTCTTCATTTTTTAAAATTCTTTTTCCATTGGCTGACCTTAGTAGCACAGACATGAAGATAAAATAAAACACTTAAATCATTTGCAAGTTGGAAGGTGAATTTTAAAATGTATTAATTTCTCTCAAACCCGCAGATTTGTTTTAATTATACATATATTTTTATTTTTGAATCAAATCAAAGCATTTAAATATCAACATAAAAATTTCCCAATCAGATTAATTAATTGTGTTATAAGTTAGGCTAATTTTCAATAATATTGAGTTGTTGTTATTATTATTACAATAAGCTGTTCATAATGTGCATGCCAAATAAAAGCACGACAGTAATTAGGTGAGAAGTCACGCATGCATAAAGCTCCACAGCCTGTGAGCGGAGTATGAAAGTAGGCCCCCATTTACTCCCATCATATTTTCCCAACGTTCGTTAGTTAACCTAACCTTTCATATTTTACTAATGTTTATGTCTTTTAACACTTTACTTACGCCGATAGGTTTTGACAATGGAACCATGTACAATTTGTTTGAACAGTATTCTGATATATAAATGATTGGTAAATCCACGCACGTTGTATTCTTTGGAAGATCATGATTAATAATATGTAGCTTCAATCACAAGTTTTTTTACCAACCTTTCATAACAATTTTTATTATTATTTTTCTTCTCAAAGAGTTTGTGCCTGCATAGTTCAATGTTTTACCAATTTGGAGAATATAAATCAATGTTTCACATCAAGTGATGTGTTAGTTATAATAAATACACACTTGACATCAGAGGCGGAGATGTGTATATTTCATGATGACAAATGCTACCTGCTTTTTTTCAAAAACTTATTTATATATATATAAAATTTCAAAATTAATATATTTGTACTCACTATTTTACAATTTATGCTAATTAATATCCTTAATAATTTCTAAATATTTACTATCATTCCTGGCTCCGCCTCTGCTTGACATTATAACTAGTGATTGATGGATCAAATGTTCCTCTTCCGCAAGTGGTTTTGATGATTTTGGCGGTAGCCAGTTAATATCATTGAAGGTGATATTGCAATTTTATTAGATTGGATCTCTAAATGTAATATGCAGACATTAGTGTAGTTGAGATAAAATTTAATTACTCTTATATTCACACCGATTTTGTTTAGATGACACCGTATTATTTATTATAGTTTTTGTTGCAAGTTTAAGTTTGAAGTATTATATAAGTAAGATTATAATCATTGATATATTTTTGAAAGGTTTATGACATGTATTTTTTAAATATCAAAAATTTTATATTTTGTTAATAAATATAATTAAAATGATTGATGTTTAAATTTGACATCAAATAATGTTCTTGTTAAATAGTGTCGTTCAGGCATAAATAGTTCTATTACTTTATATCAGCTTAATATGCAATTATTGACATCTCTGTAGTACGTAAATACACTTGGCATTCTTCTTCAGTGCTGGTGATTCCCATCTGCACACGCACACCATTTGCATAAATATTCATTCTCAGGAATTTCTGCACAATTTCAATTGACCATGACCTGAATTACGTACTCAATTTGTTGGAACTTTCCAGAAATGTTCATGAATTATATAAAGCTGAAGCCGCCCATTGAACCACAAAACCTTGGGGTGTGTTTTGAGAGTCTAGATTTTGTTTTGAGTTTTTGAGAGTTTGGGTTTTTGTTTGGGATTTTGAGAGTCTGGTTTTGCAAAATCCTTGTTTGGTTGGGTTGAGTTTGTGAGTATGAAACAAAATTTTTGATTGGTTTTTAGGATTTTGCAAGTCTGGATTTTGGAAAACTTGGTAAACCAAACAAGATTTTACAAAACTGAATTTGGATAGTCCAAGTTTTGCAAAAACTTGTCCAACCAAACACACTCTTGATTGCTTTCATGGTCTAATTAATACATATATATATATATATATATATATATTCCAAACTGTCTTGTGACTTTCTATTTCATTTCTCTTCTGGCATCGGGACCAACCATCTGCGGGCAAAAACGAAGCACTTGACGGTCTTTGATTTTATCACCACTTTAGTAAATATATAAATCAAAAGCACATTAATTATTTAAGTGAGTACAACACTCTATCAAAGCAACTAAAACACAATGTTATTTTACTATTGTAATGATTTTTAAAGCAAGTGTAATAATTAGGCCCTTGATGTTAATCATTGAAATATTATAAATTATATGGCTATATCAAAAGAAACAATATTCCATTGAAAAAAATTAAGTAAGTAACAGTTTATTAAAAATGAAAAAAGTTGAATTTGGATGAAAATATTAATCTGAATGGACCGGGTCTCATTTTCAGCACTAGAGCTGAGATATGGTTGCCGTCGCTTAGATGACTAGAAAACAGAATTATTATAAAGCAAATTATAATATGTACAAAAATAGATCGACGAGTCCCTAATTAGCATCCACTTCTATAAGAGGGGAAAGATGGAAGCCTAAATCATGAGATTGGTTTGGGACACTCACTCATGTGTTTCTCTCAAGGATCGCTGATGAAGACGTAAATCTGTAGTATAGTGCTGGTCGGAAATTATTATTTTTTATAAAAATAGGTGCAAAATTGTTAGAGAGTAAACCTCGATATTGAGCTATATATTGTATTCACAATCAAATAAGCAGTACAAGTGTACAGAGGAAAGACAATAAATACTAACTAAATCCTAACTAATACAGGTTGAGCTCAATGTCGCGTATTAATGTCTAACAAAAACTAGAAAAGAAGTTGAAATTTACTATCGATCAGTTTCACAAAGTTTTTATCTAATCTTTCTATTCTAGCACATATGTTTAAACATGAGACAGAGTTTAAACACTGAAAGAAAAAACACAAGAATTGGTTACGCAGTTCGGTGCTAAAACACCTACGTCTGCGGGGCCTTGCCCAGCCTGAAAATCATCCACTAAAATAATTCAGATCAGTTACAATGTTTTACAAACAATTAACTATCTAAAACTTATCTTATTCGTGTGGATTCGTGAGATCCCCTCACTGCCGGTCAGCAACTCCTCGTTGCTGTCTTGACCACTTCCCCTGAAGTATTAAGGCTTGTTGATTTCTGACTCCTGGCGATGGCAAAGGCCTATTGAACTCCCTTCAATAAGCTGCTCCATATGCAAAGCTATTCTGAACTCCAGAGTACTTTTTCTCAAGTTGGATGATTTGTTGTCGCAACTTTCTTCTCTATTTATAGTTCGAGACTGTGCTTCCGTGTTGATCTTCTCAGTCCTTCAATCATGGCAAGGCTGATCCTATCGTCCAGTACATCACAGCACCACTTCTATAGCTATATTCTACTTCTATAGTTATAGGATAAGAAATATATTCTTTCCTTATTTAAGACTAATTCTAAATAAAATACGACTCATAAATATATTCTTTATCTAATTAAATCAGAACTGAATCATTCTTCAAGTATCATCTTGATTCTTTCGAATATCTTGTTTGATATATGAGTTGTACTTCACATCAACAACTGTTGCTCGGTTTCTGATCTTCGTGAGCAAGTGTTTAAACATGAGAGCATGTTTAAGCATAGTCAACTTCTACAAAATTGCCAACACATTAATGCTGAGTCTTCTGGACTCTTCAATCTCCCCCTTTGGCATTTTGTGGAACCATGAACTTTATTTTGATGCATGACTCCCCCTTTCATTTAGAAATCTCGTCTTCATTCTCATAAGCATCAATTATCAGAAACATCATACAATATCAATTAAACTCCCCCGACTCGCCAGACGTAGAAAGAAACAATCGGCCATACGCTTGTTCCAAACATAAATGGACACATTAATAACTCAAGACATCCAAAATAAATGGCCACTAATATCATCAAAATAGTCTCCCCCTTGGGAACATAAAATGTGCCAAAGACGCACCAAAAATATCCCAAAAGAAAACACAAACTACCACAATAAATGTCGGAACATCCAATCAAAGAGGCAGAATAAAAACAACAAGGAGAATAAAACAGAAATTTAGATTTTCTGAGATCCAATGCTTTCATCTCCACTGTCATCAGACTCAACTAAGGCTTTAAGTTCTTCCTTCAAATCAATAATCTTGAGACGATGAGCTTTAAACTGAACCTTGATCTCTGCAATCTTGATTTTGGCATAGTTCACTTCTGCATGTGGCACGTCAGAATCCTCCTCAACCGGTTCAGTGAGATCATTTCTCTTGGCACTGACAGTCTTATTAACCTGAGCCACTAGACAAGGTAGGATCACATCATCTTCAGCCTCAATCACCCCAGCATGCCTTAAAATTCCAGTAATGAGAGCAGGATAGACCAAATACTCATCTGACTTCAAATTCTGGGCAATAAAGTGAATCCTCTCATACAAGAACCATCCCAGATTGAAAGGTTTCCTGGTTCCAATGCAATACATAAGCCCTGCCATTTCCTCAGTCACTCTGGAGACATTTTTGGACATTGTCCACATATTTGCCACTACCCTGTAAATGCAGAAATACTTTTGAGTAAGAGAAGATGCCAGAATGGTTGGTGCATCACCCCATTCAGCCAAGATGCCACCAGATAACTCTAATGCCACCACATCATAGTTCAAAGTAAATCCTTCAGGATAAACACTAGATGGACACCTCCTTTGATCAAATCCAAGATACAGATTTATGGTAAATGGATCAAACCTGTACAAATTGCCTCTGATATACACCTTGCGAAACCAGGAAGATGTAGAGTCACTATTCCCTTTCCTCAGATTAGAGTAGAACTCATAAACCAGGTCTTTGTTGGCACTGACATAGGAGTTAGCAGGTTTAAACATATGGATACTTTTCATGAACTTCACAAAGGCTGGGAGTTTAAACTGCTCAGTCAGCTTCTTTTCCACATTCAAGCTCTTCTTTACCAAGTCAGCATGCTTTTGAACTGACTTCTGAGAATAGAACTTCTCATTGAGTGCACTCAGCAGCAAAGGATCAGCATCACCAACTCTGAGCTTAGACCTAATTCCTCCTATCTTCACCTTATCACTGCTCCTGGTAGAATCTGAGGGTATAGAATCAGCACTGCTCTTCTCAACCTCATCAGTAGACTTGATTAGCTCCTCCTCCTCTCTGTCAGAAACTTGAAGTTCTTCTGTGGCCACTTTCTTAAGTACCTCAGGAGCTGCTGACCTCTTCCTCTTCTTGGATTCTACAGGAAACACATGTATTAATGGTGGCAGATCATCCAAGTTCTTCTTCTTTCTCTGCTGCTTCTTCTTAGCCTTTTTCTGCTGCTTCTTCTTCTTATGCTTAAGTTTGGACAAAGGCACATCATCCTCATTCTCTGAATTTTCCTCAGCTTCCCAAGTCCAATTGAACTCATTCTGCTGAGCAGAAAGTTGATCTGCAACACCAACAGACCCAGTCTCCAAACCTTGCTTTCCCTTCCTTTTCTAATCGAAATTCTCAATACTTGGCTCTTTAGGTTCCTTCTCTGATTCTGGATTATCTTCACTCTCTTGCACAGATACAGTTCCCTTTTTATCAGATTCCAAGAAAGGCACCTCCTCAAAGGTAATCAGTACAGGCATTGTGGGATTCAACTCGAGTACTTAATTTCCTATAGTTTCATTATTCTCAACCACTGGACCAACAGAACCCTTAGCAACATTAACTCTCTCATGCACACAAATTGGGGATTTTGGGGCAGAATCATCACTCATGTACCCCTGAAGACTCAACAAACACTCTACAACCCCAAGTTCAACATCATTAACTCCCAAATTAGCTAAAGTATCAGATTTAGGGCTACCCATAATGTTCTAAACACAGACTCGGATTCAAACACAACACCCAAGTTTAATATGCCAGAATATAACACTTTGTACCTTGTAAACAACTTCCTAGATTTCAGAATCACAAGAAAAATCCGATCTTGAACACAAATCGAGGGTTTACCTTGTGCATGCAATCAGTTCACTTTACGGGCGAGAGAACACTGTGACTGTAACCCTACAATAAGAATGCTGAGACCCTTGAGACCGATGGTCGACACTGCTTTGATCGGAGATCGGAAAGCTGAGATGAAGCTAAACCAAGATTTCTGCTTGCTGGAATTCGGAATGGCGATGAGCGGTATTTCGCAGAAAAAAACTCCTTTTTCCCTCTTATAATTTTGGCTTTCCAAAATTCAAATCCAAGTCCAAATAAGAAATAAACAGAATTATTTCTAATTGGTCCATTAATTTCCCAAAATTATGAATAGCCCCTCATAAATAAATATGAGCCCAAGCCTCTGTCTTTCAGTCCAGAAATCTAAATTATTCAGCCCATTCTTAAAGCGTTGACTAGTCTGGCCCAATGGACCATCCACTTCATTTTCTGGCTAATTCTTCAGTGTTTAAACACACTGATTCACAGTGTTTAAACATCCTTCACACCGACTTCTTCTTTTTTCTTTTCAAAAACATAAAAGACACAAAGTAGTAAACACTAATATACAATAAATAAGAGGTGATAAGGGCTACCTCATATTCGACAAACACCTAAGTGTTGTCTTAGTGTCTCAAATGTTGCAGAATCCAGTGGTTTGGTGAAGATATCTGCAAACTGTTCAGCACTAGGAACAAATTCAATGATCAGTTCCTTCTTTTCCACCAAGTCTCTGATGAAGTGATGCTTGATGTCTATGTGCTTTGTCTTCTTATTATCAACAGGATCATGGGAAAGATCAATGGCTCTCTTATTATCACATTTTATGATTAGAGCATCCTGCTTGAATCCATAGTCTTTCAACATCTGCTTCATCCATAGTAGTTGCTGACAACAACTTCCAGCTGCTAAATACTCAGATTCAGTGGTAGACAGTGAGATAGAATTCTGCTTCTTGTTGTACCATGACACTAGATTCCCTCCTACATAGAAACATCCTCCAGTGGTACTTTTTCTGTCTTCTGAATTTCCAACCCAATCAGAATCACTGTAACCAATAATCTCAGCTTGACTTCCTCTAGAATACCAGAGACCATAATCAGCAGTCCCATGTACATATCTGATGATCCTTTTAACTGCAGAGAGATGACACTCCTTAGGATCAGATTGAAATCTCGCACATAGTCCGACACTCGAACAAATATCTGGCCTACTTGCAGTGAGATATAGTAAGCTCCCAATTATACTTCTATAGAGCTTAATGTCTACCTTCACACCATACTTGTCATAAGTCAGTTTCTCTGTAGATGCCATTGGAGTTCGCATACTCTTAGAATCATCCATCCCAAATCTCTTAATAAAGTTTAATGTGTACTTGGTTTGATTGATGAAGATACCTTCCTTGTGTTGTTTGACTTGAAGCCCTAGAAAATACGACAGTTCACCAACCATGCTCATTTCAAACTCACTCTTCATCATCTCTATAAAGCTATCAACCAACTTTTGAGATGTTGACCCAAAGACAATATCATCTACATAAATTTGGGCAAGCAGAATATATTTATCGTATTTAAACATAAAAAGCGTTCGGTCTACTCCCCCTCGTCGATAACCTTTTTGCAGAAGAAATTGAGTGAGACGCTCGTACCAAGCTCTGGGAGCTTGCTTAAGACCATATAATGCTTTTTTTTTAATCCGTAGACATGATCAGGGAGATAGGGATCTTCAAACCCCTTGGGTTGTTCAACATATACTTCTTCCTTGACAATGCCATTCAGGAATGCACTCTTGACATCCATCTGAAACAACTTAAACTTCATAATACACGACATAGCAAGCAAAAAACGGACAGATTCTAACCTTGCAGCTGGAGCAAAGGTCGCATCAAAGTCAACACCTTCAACTTGAGTATACCCTTGAGCTACAAGTCTGGCCTTGTTTCTGGTGATATTACCATCTCCATCAGAATTGTTCTTGAAAATCCACTTAGTGCCAATGACATTGACTCCTGGAGGTCGTGGAAAGAGATACCATACATCACTCCTTGTGAACTGCTCCAGTTCCTCTTGCATGGCTGAAATCCAGTACTCATCATTCAATGCTTCCTTGTGATTCTTTGGTTCGATGGAGGAAAGAAAACATTGCAACACATGCATTCCAGCATTAATTTTGGCGTAGTCTTTCCGTTCTTTTTGCCTCAGATTGTACGTTTTAGGTGGAGGGTTGACAGATGTAGATGGATCAGATGTTGTAGCTTCAGAAACAGTGGTAACTTCAGGAACTTCAGATGATGGTGTAACATCAGACAGTGTTGTAACATCAGGCAGAGATGACTCAATATCTGAACTGATTGGCAGATCAGGTTCATCTTCAAGTAGAATTCCACTGCTGATGTCCTTCAAATCCTTAATGACCACATTGTTTGACTCCATCATGACATTTGTGCGATTATTGAAAACCCTGTATGCCCTGCTATTTGGAGAATATCCAAGAAACATACCAATATCAGCCCTTTTATCAAACTTACCGAGAGGCTCACGATCTCTAAGAATGTAACAAGAACTCCCGAATACATGAAAGTAAGCGACGTTTGGCTTCATTCCTTTCCAAAGTTCATAAGCAGTTTTCTGAGTGAATGGACGGAGATAGACTCGATTTATTGTATGACAAGTAGTATGAACTGCCTCAGCCCACCATTTCTTAGGAGTATCATTTTCTGCCATCATAGCTCTTGACATGTTGATGAGAGTCCTGTTCTTGCGTTCAATAATACCGTTTTGCTGAGGTGTGATTGGGGCAGAAAACTCATGCTTGATTCCAAGTTTTGCACAGAAATCCATCATAGTAGAGTTTGCAAATTCCCTCCCATGGTCACTCCTTACTCGAACCACTTTAAGACCGTCATGTGATCTTTCAGTGTTAACTTGTGTAATGAGCTCAATAATAATGCTTACTGCATCAGATTTTTCTTTCAGGAATTTCACCCAAGTGAACCTGGAGAAATCATCTACACATACAAAGATATATTTCTTTCCCGAAACATTAGTTGGACTGATTGGTCCCATTAAGTCCATATGCAGCAGTTCAAGACCATAGGAAGTAGTAATCTCATGAAGTTTAGAATGTGGTGACCTAACCTGTTTACCTTCGTGGCATGGTGGACAGTTCAACTCCTTTGTATAAGAGAGTAGTGGTACTCCTCTTATTGCTTCAAGCTTTGTTACCTTAGACAGTGTCTTCAAGTTTGCATGACCCAGCTTCTTGTGCCACAGAAGATTGTCGTCCACACTAACTTTGAGACAACTTACTGAGTCATCCAGAATATAGCAGTTATCTGAAGATCTAGTGCCAATAAGAACACCCCGTTCATCCTTCCTAACTGTGCACACTTTGTCATCAAATAAAACTGTTAGTTTGTTGTCACATAAATGGCTAATACTAAGCAAATTTGCCTTTAGTCCATCCACTAGAAGGACGTCTTGAAATACTGGAAAGTTCTTGACTTGTAACTCCCCCTTTCCAGTTATTCTACATTTCTTCCCATCTCCAAATCTGACTGTTCCAGTCCAGGGAACAATATTGCTCAACAGCTCACGAGTACCTGTCATATGTCTAGAGCAACCACTATCGAAGTACCAGGCATCTCTGGCATATGAGCTATAACAGGTATGAATAGCATAGCAGTATTTGGTTTTTGGAACCCATACCTTTTTTGAAAGCTGAGACCTTTCTGATTGTACCATGTTGTAACCTGCTCTGTTTGTTGGTCCTTGCATCAGATCTCTAAAAAGACAAAAGCAACGCCTCTTGTAATATCATGGTCGTCGGCAATAATTGCACGTTGCCTCCCACCATGGTTGGAACATATTTCGCTGTTGATGATAGATAGGTTTATAACCTATACCAAACTTTGGAGCATTGAGATTGTTTGGAGCTCTAACAGGTTGTTCTTTCCTCAATTGGCTTGGATTAGGTTGAATCACCTTCTTGTCCATCTTTCTTTTTGTCTGGTCATTCTTGTTGGTCACTTCCATTCCATCATATCCTAACCCATGTCGATCTCCAGCACTTTTTCCCATACCAAGAATATCATCCAAGACCGCGGTTCCTTTGTTCAGTTTGGTGATGGTTCCTTCAGCGACTTCTACTCGAACGAGAGCTATCTTCAGTTCTTCCCTCATTGCATCAATAGTGATCTGTTGTTTCTCAATTTCTTCATTCAAGCTGTGGTTGTCTTTCTGTAACAGTTTATTCTGTTCAGTCACACTAAGCCAGAGTTTATGGAGTTTGTCGTATGATTCATGAACATCCTCAGAGTCCATGTTTAAACTCTCATTATCAGAAACGACAGTAGCACCAAAAGCAATATAGGTTTCTTCTTCACTTTCTTCGTCGCTTTGAGCAGTGATTGCCGCGAACGCTACATGGTTGCTAACATGTTCTTCATCAGAATCTTCTTCATCACTAAACGTAGCATTGTAGGCTTTCCCCTTTTTGTTAGCTGATCCACTTGGACACTGTGATTGAATATGCATGTAACCTTCACATTCCCGACATTGAATTTTCCCAGCATGTTTAAACACAGACTTGGATTCTGATTGATCATTGTTTGTTTTTCTGCTCATACTTGAACTTTGCTCCCTTCCTTCATTTCTTCGATTTTGAGATTTTCTCAGAACTTTTGCAAAGCTTCTTGATATATGAGCAAGCTCATCCTCGTCCATATCTTCATTGTTGTTTCTGGTAGAGTGTTTAGACACAGAAGTGTGTTTAGACACAGGGTTTCGTTCAGCTGCTTTCTGTGCAGTTGCAGAGAAGGCCAGATCATTTTGCCTTACTATAGCTGTCTCCTTCATTTCAAAGGCTGCCAGTGCTCCCATGACCTCATCAATGGTCATTTCAGATGAATCATGTAGCTCCTCCATTGCAATAGTCTTTCCTTTGAACCTTGGTGGTAAAGACCTCAATATCTTTTGCACAACATCATCTTCAACAAAAGGTTTCCCCAACTGATGAGCTGTGTTGACCAGATCTCTGATATTTGAATTATAGTCAGCAATGGTCTCATTATCCTGCATAACCATAGTATCAAAAGTGGTCTTTACTGTATGCATTTTTTGTCGTTTCATTTTCGCATCCCCTTCATAGTTGGCTTTCAATTTCTCCCATGCATCCTTAGCAGTGCAACACGTTGAATTTAAGCGAAAAACTTCTTGATTAACACAAGAGTTGATGCAGTTGAGTGTTTTGCTGTTAAGTCGCTTGTCCTTCCTCTCTTGAGTGGTCAGCTCCTCTTTGTTTTTCAAAACACCTTCGATTGCGCCTGCTGCAGGTGACTGTCTGGCTGGTGTCCACTCGTTCTCGACCCAGTACCATGCTTCTTCATCTAGAGCATCAATGTAATGCCTCATCCTTACCTTCCAATAACCGTAGTTGTTCTTATCCAGCATGGGTGCGCGTGTATATAATGAACCATCCTTCTCCTGGTTCGCCATGATCGATAGGGATCTCCACTGGCCTTGTTAAAGGCACAACTCAGTGGACTAGCTCTGATACCAAATGAAATTTACTATCGATCAGTTTCACAAAGTTCTTATCTAATCTTTCTATTCTAGCACATATGTTTAAACATGAGACAGAGTTTAAACACTGAAAGAAAGAACACAAGAATTGGTTACGCAATTCGGTGCTAAAACACCTACATCTGCGGGGCCTTGCCCAGCCTGAAAATCATCCACTAAAATAATTCAGATCAGTTACAATGTTCTCCAAACAATTAACTATCTAAAACTTATCTTATTCGTGTGGATTCGTGAGATCCCCTCACTACCGGTCAGCAACTCCTCGTTGCTGTCTTGACCACTTCCCCTGAAGTATTAAGGCTTGTTGATTTCAGACTCCTGGCGATGGCAAAGGCCTATTGAACTCCCTTCAATAAGCTGCTTCAAATGCAAATCTATTCTGAACTCCAGAGTACTTTTTCTCAAGTTGGATGATTTGTTGTCGCAGCTTTCTTCTCTATTTATAGTTCGAGACTGTGCTTCCGTGTTGATCTTCTCAGTCCTTCAATCACGGCAAGGCTGATCCTATCGTCCAGCACATCACAGCACCACTTCTATAGCTATATTCTACTTCTATAGTTATAGGATAAGAAATATATTCTTTCCTTATTTAAGACTAATTCTAAATAAAATACGACTCATAAATATATTCTTTATCTAATTAAATCAGAACTGAATCATTCTTCAAGTATCATCTTGATTATTTCGAATATCTTGTTTGATCGCATATGAGTTGTACTTCACATCAACTGTTGCTCGGTTTTCGATCTTCGTGAGCAAGTGTTTAAACATGAGAGCATGTTTAAGCATAGTCAACTTCTACAAAATTACCAACACATTAATGCTGATTTTTCTAGACTATTTAAAAGTGAATTAAAATAATCGGGTGTGAGGGTGACATACATGATCTGAAATTATTGTCAATCTTGTACCTCCGCCGCGGGCTCAACTAGTTTCCGTTCATCAAAAACAAAACTTTGGAGTAGTAGAATATAGCCATCCCTTGCTCATCTTTTTCTATTTATTTCCAGAGCGCTTTATATATAAATTAAGATGAACTCCAAAACCGTGAAACAAACAAAACTGAGGTCATAAGCGCGTCAACCACACGCTTCTTCATATATACTAACAGCCAAATGCAACTTTGCTGATCCTACTCCGTACTTGTAAACAAATATTGTGATCATGCTAGAAAATTCACACTTTCTTAATTTGATTTGAATTTATAAATCTGACAAAAAGAAAATACGACAATATATATCAACGCATTATAATTTCATTATTATTATTAGTACCAAGTTTATTTGTAATTGTACGCTTGAAATAAATCTAATATTTGCGACGACTCTACATCAATCGTCATAGTTAAACTTTGGTTAACGTAAGAATTAAACCAAGGGTGAGTTAACGCATTTTACCAACCAAAAGCTGATGATAATTAAATGAACGTAATAAGGAATTTAATCCAACGAACTCTACATAAGTTATAAAGTGTCGTACCAACCGTTTACGTTTCATACTCTAAATGAGTTATAAATTAATGTTTTCGCAACAACTTATCTGCTTATAATTATGCCTTGCTTAAGACATTTTAGTTTATGGTGCATGTGAACAACAAAATGTAACTAATTTCAACAAATTTTGATTAGTGAGAAGGAAAGGATTCATATTTATATATTTTTATGTATCTTATACACTTCTTTAGTTATCATTATTATTTCAACTTTTATGACAAAATGTGATTATTTTCATCCCTACAAATATATTTTATCAAATTTATTGTAGCATCGATTTTTACATCAACTTATATTTGTTGAGTATGAGAAAAGTGTTCTCTTGAGGGTAGATTACACGTATGAATTGTTACAAGTATTTAAGTATTGAGGCCCTGTCAAGTTCAGCTTATTTTCACTTTAACTGTACAGAAATGCGCAGAAATTAGATGAAATTAGTTGAAATAAGGTGTAGTTAGTTGAAGCAAGATGCAAATAGTGAAAAATAGCTTAAATGAGCTGCAAATAGCAAATAGCTTAAACAAAATGCAAATTATTACAAGTATTCAAGTATTAAGAGTATCCTTTAGAGAAGGTATATGAAGGATGCTGGAACTCAAAATTAATGTACGTTAATTACTCAAAAAATTGAAATAAAAAATCGGATTACCTCTTCTTCTTTTTTTCTTTAGTTATGAGAGTAATTGACAACTTGATACTAGTAACTTTCGTGTAAATTGCATGACATGAATGCAAGTGTGATAGTATATATATTATTTTACAGTATTACTCTTTCCCCATTGACCTATAAATACCGCTCTCCACATTTCCCATCTTTCGCAACCAAAACCGATCAAACCTAATTAACCTCCTCCAGCCCACTTTTCTCCACAGCTCATTAAATAACGACCGCCATGGATATAGAGCCCCAGATAATAGGTAAGAAGCTGTGGAGCATTGCGCGTGTCGTGTTCTACATGATGAAGAAGGGCAACAGCAAGCTGATGCAGGACCTCCACCAGATGCTGCGGCGGAGCAAGGTCGCCGGAAAAGCTGTAAACGACCTCCTCGACGACTACGCCTGCCGCTCCGTGGACGTCCGCTCCTCCATCGTCAGCCGCCGCCACCACGAGTACGAGTTCAGCTGCAGCAACTCTCCGGCGGCCTTCTTCTCCAAGCGCCGGCGCCACATGAGCTACTACAAGGCCAGAGACGCCCAGATGGTTCAAAAGGTCTTCGACCTTCTCAACCAGTTCGACGTCGGGTCGGGCTCACCCGCGGTCGTCCTGCCCGGGTTCGGTCACAACCCGACCGTCCGGCAGCTCCGGGTCACCGACTCGCCGTTTTCCGTGAAGGAGTTGGACGAGAATCCTCAGGTGGATAAGGACGCGGAGGATTTCATCAACAAGTTTTACAAGGACTTGAAGCAGCAGCGCAGGGTGGCCTCCGTGGAGTCGCCCTCACCCTATCACTACTACCTCGGCCGGTGATCGATTAGTGTAAATTGAAAGAAATGAATGCGCACATGGAGCATGGAGGGCGATCGGGGACGACTGGTTTTCTTAATTAATTAGGAGTTAATAATTAATTAGGTGGTTTATTTTGGGCTTATTTTGATGTCGCTTTGTTCTGTTGTCTTGTATGTGTTATCTATAGTGTGAAGGAAATTAGCACATGAATCAATTTTGTACGTATATCTGCTGAGCTCAAACAGATTCTGAGATTTTGACTGTTGTTCGTTGCATGTTAATGTCAAATATATAAGGTGAAACTTTCAGGAAATATTTATCAAAATATTATTAAGAATATATTTAAAGGGTTGGAATATGATCATCATAACTAAGAATATAATATTAATGTTGTTTTTTACATTGAGTACATTGAGATTTGTTTTCAAGTAAACATGAGTAGTGAATCATTAATTACTTCGTTACATGAATGTGTACGTACGTAGCCTTTATTTTCTCATTATTTCATGGAGTAAAAGGCGATTCGCTCGCGCTCAGCGCCCAAACCGCCCGACATCACATAATTTGGTGGAGGGGTAAGCCACGATAACCCAGAATCAGGATTCATTGAGTGTCTTTTGTCTCAGTACGCACAAGAGAAATTGCCACTACCGAAACTCAAACCTTGAACTATGTAGTAATGAACCCAATATCCCAACATCCATGAGTCTTTATTTTCTCATTTGATGATTTAACATTTCATGGTTAGTTCATTCATTTTTCTATAGTTGCCAACATATATACAAACCCGATCTATCGAGCTTCCTTCATTAAATTTCAATTTGAATTAATAACAATATGTTTTAAAATATCAAAAGTAAAAGTGTCACTTCAAAATGTAAACGTTTAAAGATCATTTAATTTAATTAGTCAAATAGTCGCATCCGGCTTAAATATACGTGGTGAGGTGGATAAAATGTTTTGCTGTTACAATCTTCTGAAATTTAATCCGGTGTTGCTTTGATTTGTCTAGTTTTATTTTTTTCATAAAAAGTTAAAAAAAACAAAAACAATTTGATAAAAAAAATAGAGAATCATGATTTCCCATGAAAATATAAAATAGAAAAGGGTGGAAGCTAGAAAGAGGCATCTCGGATGCCTTCGTCCGGCCGGCAACGATTAGAGTGTGAAAAGAGGAAATATATATAAGAGAATTTGACATAATTAGTAATGAGGGAGCATATATGGTATGGTATCCAACTTGCGTGAGCAGTGGTTCAGTTTTTATTGAGGTTGTTGAAGAGTCACTTGTCACACTACGTACATTATTTTACCCATATAATGTTTTTAGTCATGTATTTCAATCAAAAAAATTATAAAAGTTTATGTGAAAAATCAACGAAATTGTTAGATGCAGTCCAATAGTTATTTAAGCAATCTGTGTTTTGTATAAATACAAACTGTATAAGTAATTTTAGACTGTATCTATCAATTTCTAAAATCAATTGTGTTAATGATAATTGTCAACACTAGAACGTATGTATTTTTGTTGATTAATCATCCCTACATCAAATGTAATACTCAGGTTTGTTAATTTTACGCGATAAAGATAAATTTATGAGATTATAGAATTTGCTTGATTGTTTGGTTGATTAAAAAAAAGAATTTTCCATGAAATGTAGAAAACAATTCCTCAGTAGTAACTCGTAACTCTTTCCACGAAAGCATGGAAATTAAGGTAGTTGCGTAATAATTAAGTATGAAAGCCAAGAAATTAAATCAGTTTTGTGATGGTGATCAACTAAAGCAAGCAAGCTCATGCAGATTAATCGAGGGTCACTTTTGAACTTATAGCGAATTGCATTACTCTTAGTGTGTCATGATTAATATAAATGCCACATGTTGAATATTATATATGTAGTACATTATTGTGAGTGTTTATTCCTCCTCTTGTTTTTATTTCTCAACATTTTTGATGTGATAGTATTGGTTGCTTAAAAATTGAAATAGTAAAAAAACTAACACCACGTTGAAAATTTTAACATTTTTAATGTGATGGTATTGAGTAGCTTAATTTTTTTTACATTTCAATCAATTATCATACTTTAAATTATTTTAATAACTAATATAAATTCTTAAGTTTTGGTCCTTTGTATGCAGTCCAGTATTTACTTATGCAGTCCGTATTTATTCATGAAGTAACATTAATGTCCTCAATATTTATTCAAAAGTAAATGTGGTTCCCATAAATGAAGGTATATCAGGAACTTTCAATACAAATACGGATTGCGAAAGTAATGTTGGACTGCATGTATCAATTGTCAAAATTTCTAACTCCACACCTGCATGATTATTACATATCTTGTAGACTTCAGTTTGCATATCTGATGAGATTATTTCATTTTGGTCGGTTTAAATAGAATTGGATAATCATTTAGAGAATTAATTTGCATTCGTGTGCAAATTTTCTTGTCCAGAAAAATATTCGTGTCAGAGTTACTAGTTTGTTTTTTTTTCACACATAGAATATGTTAGTAGATTGCATATTTATGACTGATTAATATTCGTCCTCTTGATTTTGTATCTCAACAATTTTATATAATAATATTGGGTTGCTTAAGTAGGCTTAACTGGTTATTACACCGTTGATTAAGTGGAGGTACATTTTTATGATTAGAGGGAGAAGCAATCATTCATGCATGATTACATTACGTAAAAAATAATCACAACCCCAGAAGCTCCTTAATCTTCTTTTGAGAACGGCAAGTAAGATCCCGATGGATGGTGTGCCACTCAATCATTATGAATCTTGGCCATGTCCATTACTCTCTATTCTGGTTACAAGTCTGCATTTTTTGTGGTCATCATCTGTAAACATCCTTTCCAGCACAGCACCGGATATACATACATACATATGTGCATATATATGATACACTAGGTGATATTTCTCGATCCTTTCGATCCATACATTCACGGAACAAATTAATGATTGCTCGAAGTTGGAGAAAATTGTTTTTGCAACAAAAGATATTCATGCAGCTGTATTTATAAAAAGGTACATCAGCAATAAATTTATTCATTTTGTGATGTTTTTGGTCTCATAAATATATTTTATCCTGTGTAGTACTCTTACAATGAACAGTAAACACCCCTAACGTACTACTGCACATCTGATGTACATGCATATGGCGATGTCAAATTACTGACTTTTGATCTGATGTACAGTATGGAGTATATTTTTACTCATTTTTTAGCTATGTTTATTAAATACTTAAAACTAATATTTTTAAAAAATTTATACATCCGACAAATGTATATAGGTCTTATCAAGTTCAACTGAATTGAAATTTTTATAACTGAAGTTAGCTGAAGTTAAAGGATTGAGAACATACTACAAAACTAGAAAAATAAATGGATGTCCACCACCGGCAAGATTACACTTATCAAATCTTGCACTTACCCCAACATTTATGGAGTGTATTAAAACCTCTTGTAATTGTAATTAGGAGAATAGAAAAACTTTTATCTCTCTTTTTATGGGGTGAAACTGGGTTAAAGGCAAAAAAAAAGTTTGAAGAAAGTGGAATAACCTTTGCTAATAATGAGATTAGTATATATTAGGTCCATCCACACCATTATAAAGGCAAGCTCTATTAAGATCTGGTGGAAATTCCGACTAGAAACATCCCTGCGGTCTCAGTTTCTTTGGAGCTTACCTACATCCGACAAGACCTCACCAATCTGGAAGAGAATCTCCTGTATAAATTTATATGCTAAAATGTTTACTAGATTTCTAATTGGTAGAGGTACATGCAGTTTCTGGAATGCAAACTGGACTTGAATCAGTTGAATGGGCTCTCTCAAAGACAACACTAATCCTGAGTTGACAACCATACCAGAGGACTGCGCAGTCCAATCCTTTATATGCAAGAAATCTCAATTCATACAAATTTTTAGCTTCCTTGCCTATTGATCTTTTGTTTGTGTTGCAGAATTCTATTTGTACTCCAACCATGGAAGATAATATGGAAGCCAGACCTAAATGGAGGTTTCAACTTTAAACCAGCCTATAGCTCTTTGAGAGACTGGAGAGGATGATTTTACTCATTTAAGAAAATGTGGAATCCCAGATTGCAAAAAAAAAAAAAAAGATGAAGCATTTTTATGTGGAAACTGATAAATGTTTCTTCCTTTCTCTGTGTTTTAGTTATAATGGGATTTCATTTGCCATCGAAATGTCCTATTTGTGATTCCGATGACTCTATTGAGCATTGTTTTACTGATTGTAATTTTGCTTTATCCATATGGTCTTACTTTCATTTCATGGTTGGCATTACTGAACCTCAATTTACATCACTCTGGGACAGACTCTCATACTATTGGTCATCAGTGGCAGAACCAGGAAATTATCTTAGAGTAGGCTCAGTGGCTTGACTGCGGAGGCCGGAGGCTGGAAAGGCTCGTCGGAGACCGGAAAGGCTCGTCGGAGACCGGAAAGGCCCATTTTTTTACTAGAGAACAGTAATATAGGCTGTGTTTCAAATTTTATGGTAGGCCGAGGCCTACCCGCGCCTCCAAGTGGTCCCGCCCCTATTGGTCATGTCATGGTAGATCTAAGCTACATTATAGTCTATTTCATATTCTACCTAGCATTGTTTGATGGTATATATAGAAAGCTAGGAATGCATTTATATATGACAGCATAGTGCCCAACCATGAAGTGGTGAAACCGTCCATTAGAGACTATGTTTTTAATGGTTATACAGCTAGGCCTCTACCTACTATCACACTCTTTGATAAAGAACTGGCAATTCTAGGTTTATTACCTCTACATGCAATGCTTCTACAAATTCATATAATTGCAGTCTCATGGATTCCCCTAGTCACTAGTCTTAAAGTGAATGAAGATGTCTCATGAAATCCTCCAAATCTGACTGGAATTAGTGTCATATTTGGGGACCCTAAAGGTTCTCTTATCACAGCTTATTCTGATTATGCCTTTGCTTCTAACTCTTTGCAAGGAGAGCTGATGGCTATACAAAAAGGAGCTGAACTAGCTTCCAGTTTTCAACCGCCTTTCTGTGTGGAAATGGACTGTCTGCGGCAGTTCAGTCAATTCAAAATCCGCTCAAGACTCCTTGGAATATGTATGATATGGTTTTTTCATCAACATATCCATGGCAGAGAGGATTGCCCATGTTCTTAAACAAGAAAATCAGGTGGCAGATGCTCTTGCTAAGCTTGGACAGTTCACTCAACAGATCAGTCATCTAAATCTGCCTCAATTTCATGAAAAAATCAAAGGTTTGTTTAACCTTGATAAACCAGGTTTGCCTACACTTAAATTACATAGAATGGATGCTACTGATCTCTACCATTAATATGCTGGCTACATGATCTCTTTTATCAAGCTCCTACCACATCTATGCTCCAGTTACTAAAGCTCAATTGCTACAAATGTGGATCTCAAGTTTTTGTAATGAACTCTACAAATTTATTCTGCCCGTTCTGGATACCACTTTGTATTTTTCTATTCAATTCACTAATAGGTTTCTAGAATGGTGTTTTAGAAATTGCATATTCTTTTGTATAGTGGAAGGTTTTTACCTTCATATTAATTCATTCTTTTGGAAGCACTATCATGCTTCCAGAGTTATAGGTGATAAGTCCACGGTTCACACTCTAGGGCCTTGTTCAGTCTCGGACCAGGGCCCGAGAAGGGTCAGGGGTTTGAGATACGCGGGAGATGGATCTACGGGTCCATCGGCCCAAATCCTTATAAGGAACGCGTATATTCTTAATGTCCTTCAAGGAATACACTTCCTTTAAATATGGTAATACAACTGCTATCTACATAAGAGTTGTATTCTGACCATAATTACATATCTTACCAATATACGGATTGCAGCCCTATAAATACCAAAGGTTTGGTAGACCTCTCTATCTATTATCTTACATACACTACGCCTTACGCTTATAAGCTTCTCTAAGCTGTCACTGACTTAAACATCAGAGTATCTACCCCTGGGCCACCCTAGAGTTTTGTCTTGCAGATCAGTTCAATAACCGGGTTCGTGATCAAGCGCAGGTTCCGGACATCCATCAGTTTCTTCCCTCTATTCGCAACCTCTACACCCACGTCTAACTTCTCCTTTTTAATCGTGTACCGCGGCTCATTACAAACTAGACACCTATCCAATTTTTTATTATCTTTCCCTCTATACAACATGCAATCATTAGGACATGCATGAATCTTCTCAAGTTCCATTCCCATGGGACACAACACTCGTTTAGCCGCATAACTACGATTTGGCATCATGTTGCCAGCTGGGAGTAGTTCTGTCATAAGTCCGAGCAATTCCGTCATTGCATTATCAGAAAGACCATGTTTAGCTTTCAAATTCATAACTTGTAGAGTCGCACTTAAAACTGTGTGACCCGAGTACTTGTACAAAGGAGTTTTCTTATTCATGTACATGGCATCTAAAACTTTTGGTTTCCCAAAAAAATGCCTAGCCACATCGTCTGTCAAATCATTCAAATGATCATCACAGTCAATTTCACCACTTAGCCCTACCTTCTCAAAATTTTGTTGCTCTTCGCTTATGCCACCATCGTGATTTTCACCTTCAACCCCTAACTCACCATGCCATACCCAAATTTTATAACTCTTATCAAAACCACGCATAATCAAGTGACCCCTAACACTTGCAACACCTAAATTAGCATCATTCATGCAGTTTCTACAAGGACACCTAATTCTAGAATATTTTTCACTTCTCGCATGTTCTGTTGCTACCTCAATGAAATGTTCTGCCAGCCTACGGTATTCAGGACTAGTACGCGCATCCTCTTCAATTATACGAGCACAGCCCATATTTATATCTAGTGTCAAAGAAACCACAAACAATCCAACCTAAACAAAACCATACATGCATTATGTACACTCAATTACATGCAAAAAATCAGGTAGCACCATGCACGTCAGCATGCAAATTGGACCTAACCAACGCGTATCCAGTAACCCCTTATACTACACATCCACAACATTACCATTACAAAACAATATCAATACAAGTGGCGGTGTATACACTTATGCCATTAAAGCTTAATACTTTGTCGAAATTGGGCTTTGAGATTGAATCTAAGAGAATGAATTATACAAACATACCTTCACACATCAGCTCCCAAACTTTTGGGTTTGAATCAAGGATCTCCTATGAGAAACAAATGTTAGCAATAAGCTAAAACATTGCGCCGGGCTTACCATTTTAGTAAATATTATTAACTTTTCGAACTCGAAACATTTATCCACACACCATTCTATCAACTTTTCTTTTTTGAAAACTCCACTGGTACTAACTTTCGACTTCCAAAGTATGACGTCCTACATTTTACCATTCAAGCATGTGAGTTTACTTGTACCAAAACTTAATTAAACATAAAGCCTTTTCTTTGAGTTCGAAAAAAAAGTCATTCTTAGACATTTCATCTACATCATCACATAATGTTCCTCTACTTACGAATTCGAATCTTTCGTGCCACAAATTTCGAGTTGTTAACCATCACACATTTAAGTTCAAACATGGTACTATCATGTGCCATTCAATTTACGAATCTTAAACTTGTTCTGCTTTTGCTTTCGATATCGAATCTAGTGTTTTGTTCATGTTTTACTAATCTTAAAACAACACCTTTAAACGAACACCTAAAATTCTTCAATACTCTACTTCAACCAGCTTCATTAAGAAATCGAAAAAGTGTTTCACACGGCGTATCTTAGTTTTACACCGTCTGAAATTTCAACCTACTTACCCGATCTAGTTTCAAACTCGCAAACTTTTGCGGCCGTCGTTTGCGCCTCACCGCCGTGCAATGGCGGCGTCTCCAGCGACATTTCCAGTAGTGTTTTTGTGTGACTTTTATTTTGAAGCATAGAAAAATATTCTAGTACTTGTATATGTATTTATTTGTATTTCTTTGAGATTATATTCACTAACGAGAAGATCTCCTGAACTCCCAACTTTCCTGACTTTCCATACGTATTAACTTATATAGGGTACCTTTCAATTTCGACTGTAACTTTTATCACTTAAATTTTTTTAATTTTTACATAAAATTTCTTGAATGTTCGCATTAAAACATGATTTACTATATGTTTATTTTTACATGATCAATGTTTTAACACAAAAATGTATCACTTGAGTTTAAATACATATATATAATGGTAATTCCATAATATTTAGGAAAGTTAGACTTTTTAGAGACTTTACCTTCACTAACATATATAAGATATTATATTTATTTGTTAAAATGTACTCTATAAAATTTAAAACAATTAATTAAAAGTAAAAGTGATAAAAATAAAAATTAGTACAAATCAAAATAATTAATTATGTACAAACAAAATGTTAGGTATTACGTGATATTTTCAAACGAAAGTTTCAAAATAAAGTTACGGGAAGGATAAAAAGAAAAATTTGTAATATTTATCCAGTAAATAATTCGAGCATTTAGAAAAACGCTTTTTTCGAACAAGTGAAAACGCTTTTATTATTTGTTTTGAAAACCGTTATTTTATCGCATCCAAAAAGCTCTTGGGAAAAACTTCTCGCCAAATAAGTGAAATAACGGTTTGACCAGTCAAAATTTATTTTTGACAAGAGCAAAACAGTGCTGCCAAACATGACTTATATCCACCAGTAGTCATTACGCTAGGGAATTTATCAGATGGCGTACACATCAAAAGCCCTTTTTTCATTCAAATAATTTGTTTT
The DNA here is from genome assembly GCA_948330725.1 of Sherardia arvensis. Lineage (NCBI taxonomy): Eukaryota > Viridiplantae > Streptophyta > Magnoliopsida > Gentianales > Rubiaceae > Sherardia > Sherardia arvensis. The sequence continues at coordinate 20,720,120 of OX415235.1, forward strand.
CCGGTTGACTTTGGATTAGGTTTCACTCACTCCTTTTGAAAAAGGGATTTTTTTTGTTTTGGATTTGGTTTATATATAAGCTTCTGCATAATATATATAGAGTGGTGGAAGGGAGTACCGATTACAAGCAAGGATGAGTAGTGATGAGCAACAAGAATTGCCTGCAGACGTTATTTGCCACATACTGAGCTACGCGGAAGAGCTGAACGTTGATTATCCTCTAATGGCGTTTTTGGACGGAGCTGGTTTCAAATCCAAGCGTCTCAACCACATTACAGTTTCTGGATTGTCTTCTATAGGGATGCCGAATAATCCGACGTCCATTCGGCAGTTCTTCAAGGCCAATGATTTCCCCAGCTTGTGTAGGTATCAGTTTCAAGGGGATGGCGAACAGTATGACATGGATAAACATATGAACGTCTCCGGTTTTAAAGACATGTGCCTTTATCTGATTTTGATCCCTATTTTCTGTATCTTGACTTACCTTCAAGAGAAAGTAAATTGAGGGAACGTTACTCCCAACTCAAATTTAATTACAAGGTACAATGATTTCTCATATAATTTTTGTTTGTCGTTTTAATTCAATTAATTTATTACAATATTTTAAAAAATAGCAAATAGAAGAAAATATAATAAATTAAACTAATGACAGAAACACGTTAACTAACTATATAGACATATTTAATTAATTTTTTTGTTGAATTAGATAATTAAAACCATCATATTAATCTAATAACAAAAACACATAAACTAAACTCATAGAAATGTATAAAAAACGATTTTACCATAAGTCCTAGCCCCGGCACTCTCTCATTATTTTTGCTCGGCTTTGATGATGACGATGATTATGTTGAGCAACATATCTCCGTGACAAAAACAAGCAGGCATTGGAGGAGGTGTTCAATTTCGATGAATCAGAAATTGTTTCTCAGGAGGGAATCACGATATGAAGCAGCACTAAATGAAAGTATCCGTGAGCGTAGAAGAGTGCACGACAAAAACATTGCAGAAGAAAATAACCAGGACGCGCACCAAGGCAAAGACAAAATCATCACAGGACTACAGGAGCCTTTAAGAGAAAACTCGAGGAACGCCCACGAGAACTGCAAGAAGCTGGAGATGATGTTATAAACAAAAAGGACATACCTTGATAAAAATGAAGCTTTAGGTGGTTCTTGGTCGAAGAAGAAGCACAAACAAGCTCTTGCCAGATTTAGAGTACCCCGAGAAGATGCTATAGAGCAACCAGTGGCAACAGCAACCAAACAAGGACCATCATAAAACAAGTGTTGAAGCATTGGAAGAAGCAGCAAAACGGTGTTAGGCTTAATTCATGTTCTTTTCAGGTTTTATGAACGATTTGTTATTACCACATAAACTTATTAATTTTATAATAGTATACACATAAGGGTCGAGTAAATACTGGAGGCATCTGAATCGTAGTCAGACAATGGTATCAATTGTATTTTCACCTCCAAACACAAACAACTACAATGTGACATGATCTCAAACAACATAAGGCAGTACATAAACCAGTATACATCAAGAATTGTTGATTTGAAGTGCCTGAAATCATCTAATGGATAATGTTTTTTCACTATGGCACCTAAAAACATCTTGACCCTTTTTTACAGCAAACTAACTCACCCTCAATACAGGCTGATGGTCCTTGTTGGCCAGCACGATATCCCTCTTGACCACCATCGCCCACTGAAATACATAGTCCCCAAAAAGGATACTGTTACCAGGAAAAATCACAGAAACAAGTAATGCCATGCAACTTTGAAATAAGAACACCGCACGCGAATAATAATGTTGCTAAGAGATTTAGCGGACTTCTTAAGAGTGGGGAAACAATATCAGAGAGAAGTTGAGAGAATTCCTAAGCAGCTCAATGGCAACATCCTCGGCTGGAAGCCTGGAACCATGTAATATATTTCTTGGACAATGGTCCTTCCACTTGAAACTCTGCATCAGCTTGATGACCATAAATACTTCACCAATCTGTGAATGAGTAAACTCTACTGTAACTCTACTTTTCTTTGACTTTTTTTCTATGCATAAATTCAAACTTTACATTATCAGTTAGTGACAAATTAGATCACCAAGAGTCGAAGATAAATTTCAATGTAGAATCAGCCTGAGCATTGTTTTGCCTTATATGTTAACAAGGATCAAAAAGATCAGATATAAGTGAGCTCACATCAGTACTTAAGTTAACAATGAATACCATAGTAAAGCAATTGGAAAAGTCATGAGCATAGATCAAAGCAAAAAATACCATATTAAAGCAGTTTTACCTATCTTTTACAGTGGTTATCTTGCTCTTGATATGCAGTTCGCTCTTCTTCCACGCGATCAACAAAGCTTTCCAAAAATGGAAAGACAAAATCACCAATTTTATTCTCTCCTTTACTCTCAAGACATGTTACAGCATGTTCTTCTCCGCTACTGGCTTCTCTTTCTCTCCCGTTCCAACTTTTGTGCTCATATTTATCACTGGCTTCACTCTCACTTTCATTGTCAGCAAGTGTCACGTCATGTCTCTCAGAATCAGATTCATTTCTGAGAACTCGAGTGCTTCTTTGCCCAAGAAAAATAAGATCCAGAAGTTTCCTCCTGATTTCATATACTGGATTGGGCTGAATCAAACACCCTTGATTATATGCTACTCTGAGAAAAACCATCTGAATATTCCCTTTTGTAGACAGATAAAATATACCCGGATGCTCCAATAACAGCTCCCTAATATTGACCTCAATTCCAAGATCCTTCCTAAAATGCACCAGTTTATGAACCTCCACCATTTTTTCGACAGTCAAACACAGCAACTCGTGAATAACCGCCACAGCCCTCTTCTCGTACCCACCAATACCGCTCTTACTCCTCCCCCGGACAACCGGGGTTTTCTCATAAGGCTTCGCATAAGCAAGCCTCTGCCAATGCCTCAGTTTATTCTTAAAGCCAGGCTCTTTCTTGAACCCAGTAGGGAAATTCATCGGAAAAGCATACTTAACTTCAAATTCACTCAGCCATTTCTCTTTGAACTCCTTTTCCCTCCATTTCTCGACCTCAGCCACCGCCAAAGACCTGTCACCGTCCTCGTCAACCAACTCGAAAACCTCCAAGTCTATGATCCTGAACACATCCTCATACTTGCGAATTATACATTCACGGAAATCCTCAGGCAGGCCAAACTCCTTCATGGTCAACCTCAGCGCGTGAAAGTGAAGCCGTTTCTGAACAGACATCATCATGATCTTCTTGATCTTAGCCACATTCTGCAGCTCAAACTCGTTGCCGCGCTTAACAATCTCCTCCTCCTCCAAGAGGTTTAAAAATGCAGGCTGGAACTTGAAGCAAGCATTTCTCCGAACTGGGTGAGTAAATACGTCGAACACGTGAGGGTACTTGCGGAGGAACTCCCCGACGGGCAGCTGGGGGAGGCCAACGTGCGGGGCCCACTTGGACAGGAGCCGGAGGGAGACGAAGGGGCCGCGTTTCCTGGCGGAGAGGAAGCGGTGGAGGTTGAGGATTCGGTTGAGCCGGACGATCCGAGACGTGAGAGGGTCCAATTTAGGGTCCCGGGTTCGGGCGTGGAGTCGAGTCACAGCGGTGGTGGTAGGCCTTTTCTTCCAGCGGACTTGGATGGTTGTGGCGGCGGCGGAGAAGAGGGTGAAAGGGAGTGGCAAGTGGTGGGGTTTTGGTACGGTTGAGTTCTGCAGAAATGCTGCCATTTTTTGGACTTGTTAAAACTGCTTTACTTCAAACTGTTAGCGTCATAATCTCCTTGCCGCGTGAAATCCAACCCATCTCCGTTAAAATCTGCTAGAAAATTGCAGAAACCAGAAACCCTCCTCATTTCATTGAATAAAATCCTCAAGTTGGCAATGATGGCCTTGGATATGAATAATTTCTATGATCGTAAAGTATTGCAGTACTTTGCCCAAATACCCTCGTTTGTTTGGGGAGCATTACGTTCAACCGGTGGTTGATACAACCGCGGGCGGTGGGGTAATATATATGTAGGTCAATTGTACATGATTTTTTACATTTTTACCAAATAACTGTATTGTAATTTTTTATTTATCTTCTTAATTTCGGGTTTATTGTATAATTTCAGTATTTCTTGTTTACCTTATTAATTTCGGGTCTATTGTAGAATTTCAGTCCAATAAAAACTAAATAAGAAGCCTAATTTAGAGGTAAAATTGAGCAAGAAATATAAATTGGCGTTTTCTTGGGGAGATAACGAGGTTGCAAGTATTAGCAATGATGATTCAGGTATAAACAACCCTATAATGCATCTGTTTTCTTAATAAATAAAGAATGTGAAAATTATCTACACTTCAATTCAGTATATTTATATACTTTTTAGTTCAATTCAACATATTTCTATCTTTTTCATTTCCATTCAGTATATTTATATTTTTTAGTTCAGTTCAGTATAGTAATTTTTTTTTTCAATTCAGTTCAATATGTTTATACTTTTTTCAGTTCAGTTCAATAAATCTTTATTTTTTTCAGTTCAGTTCAGTATTTTTATATTTTTTTCAATTCAATTCAGATGAAATATTATTATTTTTTTCCAGTTCAGTTCATATAAGTATTTCCAAAAAAATTCAGTTTAGTACATTTCCTCCATATTTTTAATTATATCTCTCTACATTTTTTCAGTTAGTTCAATCCAGATATATTTAGTTCAATTCAAATCAGATCAGTCAATAGTTTTTTAATAAAAATGTGATTTGATGCAGTCCAAAATAATTCAGTTATGTTATTTTCAGTATAAATACTTTTTGTTTATTCTTAACGGCTCAAACCAGTTTTTTAATTGTTGATATGATACAACTTAAAATAGGGGTACTATTAGTATTTTCGATTCAATTTGTGTTTACTATAATTATGCAAAATTATTATGTGTGAATACGACGAAATGGAGCAATGTTCGTACGCTAGTGGTTCAATCATATATCTGAATATTTTTTGAACCATTTCATTTCAATTCAATTAAAATTATAACGAAGTCTATTTCAATCATGTACAAATGTAAACCGATCAATTTCAGTTTTATTTAGTCATATTGTTATTATTTTCAATACATTAAACGTTACTTCAATTTATTTCAATTTAATTATAAATAATGTGATTTGATGAAATATAGTTGCTAATCATTATATTAATACATTATACTTTATTCCATTCCAATTTTATTCAATCCAGCTCCTTTTATTTGCCAATAACAATTTACTACATCACAATTTATTTCAGTCCAGTTCAAATAAATATGTTTACATTTTTTTAAAGGAAAGACGAAGACGGTCTGGTTCATTACTGCGGGTTTTGCAAAATCCTTTTTGGTTGGGTTGGAATTTTGTAAGTCTGAAACAAAATTTTTGATTGATTTTTCTAAGGGGACAAGAAGGGAGAGATGTCTGGGTTTGGAATAATAGCCCCAATGGTAAGTTCACTGTGAAATCCATGTACCATACACTGAAAGAGAATCAGGAATCAGCTTATTACCACAATAGCTATGGTCCAGCTATAGTGGCTGATGATTTTTGGCCGAGACTATGGAGAATGTGTATACCATCGAGAGCAAAACATTGTGTGTGGAGGTTATGCATGGAATCTTTGCCAATATCGGAGAACCTCGGGTACAGAAAGGTACAAGTTTCGTTAAAGTGTCAACTTTGTGATACTGAGGATGGGACGACAAGGCACTTGTTCTTTGAATGTGAATATGCAAAAGGAGTATGGCAAACTCTAGGTCTGCAGCAAAAAATACTGGAGAGTGAAAGAGCAAGAGGTGATGGATGGTTCAGACAGTTGCTGATTGACAATGATGATAAGCCGAGAGAGCTAATGGCAATGGTCTGTGATGAGGTGTGGTTCCATAGAAATGTGAAGTTGTTTCAAGACAAAAACATCCCCTCGAGTTTACTGGTTGCATTAATCCGATCAACCTTGATATTCTTTGCTGAAACTAATGCCTGGCCTGAGAGAGTTTCAGAAGTCATGTCTGCAGGTAGCTTACTAAGACCTCCAGAGGTGGGGAGAAGGATTCTGTTTGATGCTGGAATAGAAAGGGATTGCACAGGATTGGGTGTAGTGGCTGCGGATGGATCCTTCATTCGGGCTGTGAGCAGAAAGATAATGGATTTACAAGACCCTATGTTTGCGGAAGCAGAAGCATTGAGAGAAACTCTGTGAATGGCGGCATCTCTCCAATGGAACGATGTAGCAATCTTGAGAGACTCATTGAGCTTAATGCGGATCATACATGGAGACCTGGATGCCCTAGAATTATGCCACTCGATTACAGAAGAGATTCGAGCAGAGTTTGTACAACAAGGCATCAACTTGCCATGCTGGATACCAAGGAATGAAAATACGGATGCCCATCTTGTATCTAGTATAGGGAAAAATAATAGCTCTGATTATATAAAATGGATTCATACTCCACAGTTTCTCTTGTCAAACGTTGCTGGACGTTTTCCAGCACCTTGAGTATGATATAAATTTTTCCTTTAAAAGAGAAATGATTTTGCAAAACTAGACTCTCAAAATCCCAAACAAAAACCCAAACTCTCAAAATCCCAAAACAAAATTCAGACTCTCAAAATTCTCTCCAACTATATACACCCGAAATCTCTACGGAACGGCTACAAGACTGTCTGGAATAATGAAACACCTGATAGATAAAGCATCTGGATTCATAAATGACATGAATATAGGAGGAAATGTGCTTCTGGCTTAGGTAATGACATGAATATAGGTGGGAGTGGCAGCTGCAAAACTGGACATGAACAAATCCTATGATAGTGTCTCATACTCTCATGGAATTTTTATTTAGTGCTTTCTCACTTATAGGGTTCCCTCAGTAGTGGATAACACTCATACATTAATGTGTCACAACAGTCTCAATGACACTAAGAGTTTGTAACTTAGAGTTCTTTCATCAAGTAATGGGACTAAGGTAAGGATGTCCTTTATCACCACTGTTGTTCATCATCAGCCAACAATAACTATCTACAATAATTCAATCTACTATAGTATCACAGAAAGTATGTGGTTTTAGTTCCGGAAGAAAAGTTCAGAAAGTATCACATTTAATGTATGTTGATGATTGCCTGAAATTTCTAGAATGCAAAGAAGAGGTGATTAGAAAGCTTGAAAAAGACATTGATCACTTTGCAAGGTATTCAGGACAGAGGATAAATTTCTCAAAAGCAGGAATCCTGGTAAGTCCTAATACAGACCTCAATATGGAAGCATACCTCGAAATAACTTGAAAATACATAATATTGGCATTGGAAGCAAGTACTTAGGCATGGTCATAAATTTTAATCTATGCAAATGCCAAATATACAAGGAGCTTATTGGGAAATTAAAGGTAAAACTTGACTTATGAAAAAACAAGCTACTCAGTCTGGCTGGTACATTGGCTAAGTATGTTTTCTCTTCATTGCCAATTTACCCAATGAGAATTTTCAGAATCCCTAAGACAATTTTGGACAAGATTGATAAACTCACTGCTAAATTCATATGGAGTGGAGATTTAGAATCAAGAGGCATAATTGGAAATCTTGAAAGAAATGTGCTTGTCAAAAAATAAAGGAGGATTGGGACTTAGGTTACCAATTCAAATGAACCAGTCACTAGAAGTTGAGCATGCATGGGGAGTTATGCAAAATAACAATTCTTTGATGGTAAAGATATTCAAGCAGAAATATTATAAACATTCAACTTTTCAGGAGATCGGGGAAAAGAAAACAGATTCATAGGGCTGGAAAGGAATTCAATGGAGAAGGGATTTCTTGAAATCAAGATGGAAATGGAGCATTGGTAATGGTTCTGATATATAGATATAGGAAAACTGGCCAGGTGATAGCAGTTTCAAAAACTCAAAACTCACATCAACTCTCAATATTTGAACATGAAGGTTTTTGATTTATTTGATCAGAATCAGCAATGGAAGGTGAATCTATTGAAGAACATATTCTCAGCCTTAGAAGTACAAAACATACAACTCAACACCTATGTACCTAAGTATGGTGAAAAGAATGACAAAAGCATATGACCTTATCACACACAAGGAAAATATGCAGTCAAATCTGGGTAGGTGCCAAGATGAAAGAGTGGAAGATCAGGCATCATCATCAAACTAGCCTCAAACCCATTATAAAAAATTCTGGAAGATCAAGATGCCAATGAAAATTCAAATATTTTTATGGAGAGCCCTAACAAACTCACTTCCAACTGTAGATGATCTCAAAAAGAGGATGATAAAGGAGAACAATATCTATCTGAGGTGCAATAATATGAAAAATAAAAATATAGTACATATACTCCTGAAATGTGAAGCTTCCAAAAGAATTTGGCGAGCATCAGTCTTGGGTCTGAATTTTGACAGTGGAAATGAGACTAGGTTCTCTACATGGTTATGGAACTGGATGCAGATGGTACCAGACAATGAGATACTCCTTACAATTTCAATCCTGTGGAATATATATATACATGTGTGTGTGTGTGTGAAATATATATGTGATGTGTTGAATATTGTGTTGTTTGTTCATGGAAAATTTGTGCTTAATCGTGTGATTATGGAACTTATGGAGTTGTTTTTGGTGGCTAGATTGTGATTGCTTGGTATAGAGCTAATTGAAGGGAAATAGCTATTTTGGAGCTAATTGGAGCTAAATTGGAGGATTAGAAGATCATTAATGATATGGGTTGAAAAGAAGACTTCAAGCCCAACAAACATTATTTCCTTCATCTTGGAAAGGTCCACCACCAGTTCCTAGTTGGATTGAGAATTTATTCTTCATGTAAAATAAGGCCAAACTTTATATTGGGTCAATTAGTTATTTTATAAGAAATTAGGGTTTTAGGAGAAGGAGTATATATATCTCCTTTAGGCCATCGGCCTCCCTCTCTCTCCTATTCCATTCCTAGTTTAGTTTTACTCTCTCTTTCATCTTTCTCTCGGCTGAATCTTGAAGAACCAATGCCCAACTTCTAGGGTTTGTACTTCGACATTATTTGGTGACATTCTTCATCTCTATATTAGTAATATGCATTCTCATATTTGTTTTGTGTGTTTTGATTATAGTATGAGTAGCTAAGTTAATTGTTCGGCTTGGATTAACGAAGTGGGTTCATGAATTTGTGAGGATTAATGGGCTTATAGTTATGTTCTGTGAATTCTCTGTTGATTATTGTATGAATCTATGCTTTATGGGTTAAGTTTGATCACCTTGATTCATGTTAAGCTAGGGCTAATTTGAGTAACAATTTCCTTATGAAAAACAGATAACTGATACAGACTGTAATAACAAAGGAGTAATCAACAGAGTAGATAACCATTGTTTGCGAATACTGGAATGGTTATGTGAATTGGGTCCTCTTTGCTTTGATATTATAATTTAGCAAGTTCAGCAAATACTTGCTTGCTAATGGGTAGTAAGAGGGGATTTTAGGGGTTTAGCGAATACTTGCCTCTATATAACTAATTGATTTGCAGAAATAACTCATCTTTAGCCAATGATCAATGAATGAACCTACAAGTTAGTCTACGCCAACATCTTCCATCATATATACTTTCTCGTCTTTGCATTGATTGTATTTGTGTGTCTTATTGGTTTGTTTTCAGTAGATATAATCAAACAACTCTCAACTTTAAAGCGTGGTTGCTAAACCAAAACTAATTAGTAGGTTAATCAATAATTTCACACTGTTCTCTGTGGATTTGACCCTGCTTACCACTGTGCTAGGATTTTATCCTTAGTGTATTGCAAGTATTATTTGTGTGAGTGAAACGACGTTCACCAATATGTATGAAAATCTATAAACAAGTTGTTTTTTGAAAATCACCCGGAATAAGTATCACATGTACTAGGACAGGTACAGATGGACTTGAGGTTGTTCAAACAGAGCCACCAATAAGTACAACACAGACATGTCAAATCCAAGATGACTAGTGTCAAAGTGCTCAACATACACAAACACACCAATGCAATGTGATATTGACTGATAGAGCTTTTTGGAAGGAGAATAAACATGGATTGGCATCATGGAGCATAATTCAACAAGGAAACAATGGACAACAAAATAGTGGAGTTGTGCATTTCCCAGCATCATCTCCTCTATATGCATAAGTTGTTGCTTGCTATAATGGTATGTTAACATCAGTGATAATGCAGATTTCTGGTATATTATTCTCTGATCATGCAACAACTGCTAATGGATGACAGAAGAGAACCTCCCTGGGAAGGGATCTCACATAGTAAGCATATTTAAAATATGTTTAATACTTTTCGATGTAATAAATTTCATAGACAGATGTTACAGAAGGAACATCTGATGGCCAATAGCCTCAAATGTAATCACGACTGTTCTACTCTGTAATGACATACATATTTGTTATAAAAAATCTCTCTAGAACCTTTTTTTTTCAAGCTAATCCACTCAAGGAGTGGGGTAAAATTTGTATTAGATTTCCCAAACAATCAATGCCTTGACCAAGAATATGCAATGCTTTACAAGGACTAAAGTCCCAAAACGCACTTTAGTGCTTTTAAAAGAATAGAGTGATCTCTATACAAAAACATATACTACCTCTAACCCTAATTAAAGTCTATTAGAGAATTGCAAGCAAAACTCAAAACGACACCAAAAAGTGAGAGAAATAGAGACTAGATACATAGTTAGATTAGATTGCTAAAATGTTATTTTCTTATATTTAGTTAGATATTAATAGTATAAAATAAATAATTGCAAAATAATCTCTGTTTAACCATTTACCCATTTGATTTTAAAAATAAAACCACTGACTATTCTAAAACAACGTTATTAACCAAAAAAATTCTACCCATTCAACTCAGTTAACCAAAAGATTAAAGTGCTCACGTACCCCTGAGTAATTGTCTATGTGCTTATGTACCCCCGAGTTTTGAGAAAGTTCCCTTGTACCCCTTGTCCGTATTTGACTTTTTGATTCAAACCACTAAAATATTTTAAAATACTCGAATTTGATATTTTTATGTCATTGGAATATCACAAATATTCAACCATATACTTTTGGACGTTTTAGAGATATGAATTAGAAAGTCAAATTTCAGTCAAGCAGTACACGAGCACTTTCTTAAATCTCAGGTGTACATGAACACATAATCAAATATTCTAGAGTAGGGGTGTTCAAAATTACTCGACCCGAACTACCTGGACCAATACCCGAAATATCCGAATGCTAATGTCCGGATAATTATAAGTATAAGCGGGCCGAGTATCCAACCCGATAATTATGTTTATAACAGGGTTCAGGCCCGGGTCATAAAAATTTAGTTTCAAGGTACCCGAATACCCGATTATATATTTATACTACTAATAATAAGATGATAACAAACATATATGTTGAGTACGCGTAAAATATTTTTAATGTATATTCTCTTATTCTGTACTTTACATATTTTCGATAACACAATTTTTTCATGTACATATTACACAGGAAAAAGATGTAATGAATAATGCTGGCTTATATTTGTATCATTTAAGTATCGTTAATGAAAAAGACACTATTTTCTGTAGTTATAAAAAAATTATGACTTGATTTATATTTTGTTTATGCTTGTATATGTGCAAAATATAAATATAATAATTTAATAAAACGATATCTGGTAATCGGTCCAAACTTTTCGGGTAACCGAAAATGCGGATACCCATATTTTTGGGTCAAGGTACGAATCTCATATTTTACATCCCAAAAATGCCGGTATTCGAAAGTGCGGGTACCCGATTACGAGCACTCCTACACGGGGCAATTTTGTTTCGGGTTTCGGCTTTTTTTTTTGGCTCACCCCTAGGTAGCATGTTAGTAGGGTGCTCCTAATCACATGTGAACATTCCTCAACTCTTCTCTTCTTCGTCTAAACTTGCGATTTAGTACTCTCAGTTCCCAACTAACGAACACGAGAACAAAACACAACAGACTATTCCCCGATCCAATTCAGCACCACAAATTGATCTCATTTTGAATTGTAGACCTAAATTAACAGGTTAAGTCTTAATTACTGCGTAATCTCAGTGAGGAATCATTTTGGTTTTGCCACACGCCGCACTCACGCGTTGCAGAGCTCTTTGATGATCAAGCCCTAGGTCGCTTCGGTTCTCTTCTTCTTCTTCAATGGCGTCGTGGCTCAAGGCTGCTGAAGGTTCTCGATAATTTTCATTTTTATTTCAATCCTTGCTCCCCGTGTTAGTATGTGTAATTTTGTGGAGTGTACGTTTTTGTTTGGAAATTGAGACGCATTACAGCATTCATCGTCTGATCTGGATTTCAATTTTATTTCATGCAATTATCAAATGTTCGTGGATTTCGTGTTGAAACTTGATACTCTCTTGTTTGTTGTTAGGATAGGAAGATTGAGGCTATAGTGATCTGATTTATTTTTCCGTGAATATTAGTGATCTGATTTTTGTTACTTGTAGCTTGGGGTTTTTGCCTTTGTTTAATCTCGCAGTTAACCCCCAAAAATTCCTTGTATATAGGTTCATTTCTGGTATAATTGGTTATATAACTTCGAAATGAACTTCGTAATCTCCTTTGCTGCACATTCTTTTATCAGATTTATTTGAAGTGGTTGATCGGAAGGCGAAGCTTGTTGCTTATGAAAATGAAACAGATAATCCTCAACCCTCAGGTACAGTTTTTCTGCAAGCTTACTGTATATGAGCCCCAGCCCCTTCACCTTAGCTTCTTGTACTGTGGGTTTTGAAGTCTTTAGTGTAGATAATATATTAAGCTTTCACAAAGTTAGCAGTTGAGGCTTGTCAAAAATTTGAAATTGTGACCTCAATGCATTTGAGGCTGAATTAAACCTACTAATTGCAGTTTTCACATTGCAAATTTCAAGATACATTTTCTTCACATAAAGGAGTTTTTACTCTAATCATTCTGGAAATAAAGTACCTCCTGAACATGCTGGGATATGGAAGAACTCGGATTATGTTGGTTAATTACGTCTTCTCATTTTGTTTCTTCTTCAGAACATAAAGCTTCTAATGTACCTGGAGCTCAGGCAAAGAGAACAAGGCAGAAATCAAAGGTCATAGATTATTCGTGCTCATATTTATTGAACACAGTCAAGGATTAAATTGGTTGGTTCTTGAACTAAGTTATATCTGCTGTTTTACTAATTTCAGTCTCGAAAGCGCATTGCTTCTGAGGCAAAGTCTGTGCTAGTTGATACTGAAGTGAAGCAAGGCATGCCAGAAATATTAAAAACGGAAGCAGTCTCTGAGAAAGATACGGCTATTCCAGTATCTGAGAGTAGTGGGATTGCTTCACCAAAAAATTCTGGAAATCTTGCTAATGAAGGTAACCAGGCAGTTGAAAATCTTGGCTCCACTGAAGAGACTTCTTCACCTGGAGTTATTCATAATGAAGAGTTGAAGGATGACCCAGAAGCATCTGCTAATAGTCAAACAGAGGTTGAAATATCATCAAAACAAATTGTTTTGGATGCTCATGAGGGAAATCAACCACTTCCTTCCAGAGATCCAGAGAATCCTTCTGATGATCCTAAAATTGAATCCAACCAAAATACTGAGTCGGAAGACACGGTATCCCCTACAAATATTAGGCCTGAAGGATCCCAAATTTTAGATGAACTTGATAAAGGCAGCAACCAGGTCATGGATATTGATGTGAAAGTTGAATCCATCTCAGATCAGCCAAGGGATCCACTGCCCACTACTGTTATTTCTGCCGAGAAAGTACAAGAACAACTTGATGAGGTAATGTACATGATGCATTCAAACCTTGCACTTTCTTGGTCTCTGCCACACAAGGTTTCTGTTAAGTAACTCATTTGGTCATGCAGGCTCAGGGACTGCTTAAAAGTGCAGTTTCGACCGGTCAGTCCAAAGAAGCTAGGATGGCCCGGGTAAGTTATATCCTTGTATGATTAGAACTAATATTAGACCAGGAGAAAGGATGTGGGTAGCTACTTTTCACCAGTTTGAAATAAGTTGTAAAAGAAATATTTAATCAATAAAAAACTCTGAGAGCATGAGTTATATATTGGCTATTAATTGTTGTTGATTATTGTCTTTGTTTATCTTACCATTAACAGGTCTGTGCTGGCCTTTCATCCCGTCTTCAAGAGTATAAATCAGAAAATGCACAGTTGGAGGAGCTTCTCACTGCAGAGGTTAGGCACTTGGACAGCTTATGATTTGAGGATTTGATTTTCAACTTATGCTAGAAATAATAAGAGTTCAACAAGTACTTTGTCAATTTTATGGTTTTTTGCCTGATGATTTTTCAATAAACCAGAGAGAATTGAGTAAATCATACGAGGATCAGATTAGGCAACTACAAAAAGATCTCTCTCTCTCCAAAAGTGAAGTGACCCGAGTGGAGTCAAATATGGTTGATGCACTGGGGGCGAAAAATGCTGAAATCGAGGCACTTGTCAATTCTCTTGATGCAACAAAGAGGCAAGCCGCTTTATCTGAAGGAAATTTGGCATCACTGCAGGTTTGTTCACTAGCATTTGCTTCAAGCCACAGGCCTGAATCATGTTATAATACTTCTAATGACCACTGTGGTTCAGGCTTAATTGATTGCGAATACTTCATTTGTGGATTATATTTAGAACAGAACAACTGGGCGTGGGTAGTGTATGCGTGCTGACCCTAAATTTGAACTGAACTATACCTTTTCTTTATGGCAATTTTTTTAGGCAAATATGGAGACTATCATGAGGAATAGGGAGCTAACAGAAACAAGGATGATGCAAGTAAGTTAACTGCCTTTCATATTGCATATTCCTTCTATGGCTATAACTTAAGTTGGTGATCTTTATGCTGGTTTCAGGCTGTACGGGGAGAACTGGCAGCTGCAGAACGAAGAGCTGAAGATGAGCGTGCGGCTCATAACGCTACAAAGATGGTTTGTGTATATCTGTGCATTATTTTTTACACTATTTTTCTTACTCTTGTTCTCTCTAGAATGAAATTTAAGTGCCCGTGCTAACTTTTTCTTTCTGATATCAATGATGGTCTTGATACTTAGGCTTCTATGGAAAGGGAAGTTGAATTGGAACACAGGGCCGTTGAGGCATCAACAGCATTAGCCCGTATTCAGGTAAGAAGAATTACTGTCATTCTTTACATTATGTTCTTTGACTAGTAAATTGCTATTAGTTAAGCTATTTCACCTTAAGTGTACATAAATAATGAAGTTACTCATTATTTTATCAAGTGTATCCTTCTAGAGAATATGGCTGCAACTAATTGGAAAGATTACTTTTTCTTGCTTTGGTAGTTCTACGAACAGTGTCTTAGTCTACCCTCCTTTGTTGTTGTCATAGCTGATGCTGTTTCTGTTATAGTTCTCATTACCATTGTGTTTGCACTTCCTGGTATAAATAAGGAATAACTACGTTACTATGTTGGATGATGCGTCACCTTCATGTTTTGTCATGGGATTTTAAATATTGTAAAATCATTTTCCTTCCTACAGAGGACAGCAGATGATAGGGCCGCAAAAGCAGCAGAGCTTGAGCAAAAGGTGCTATTGCTAGAGGTAATGATTATGCCTCTTCTGTTTTATTGATCAAGTTAAAATGCTGTTGTATTTAGTGGTGTTACCACTGTTAATCAGGTTGAATGTGCATCATTAAATCAAGAGCTACAAGATATGGAAGTTCGTGCTCGTCGTGGACAAAAGAAGGCGCCTGAAGATGCAAATCAAGCTATTCAGGTTTGATAAATCATAGACATTCCATTGTCATTCATGTTCTGAAAGCAATAAGACAGCACATGTTTCAGTTTGTTTTGTTTTTGTTTTTCATTTGTTTGTTTATGAAGCTATTCCATGGGGTAGTTGTTTATTCTTTTGAACCACCTCATAAGTTGTAGAGTGGACTTGAGTGCTCAAGCAGTTCTGCTGTATCAATCTTTAAACTAATTTCATTTATTATATGAAGATTCAAGCATGGCAAGAAGAGGTGGAGCGTGCACGCCAGGGACAGCGCGAAGCTGAGAGTAGGCTTTCCTCTATGGAGGTAAGATGTATTTCTTTACAATGTTCTGTGACTGATTTAAAAAATGTTATGTTTTATTTAACGCTGATTTAAGAAAATCGTAAATCGAGATATCATTTATTCATATTTACTAGCTTATTGAACTATAAAATGATAAATACATGATGTTTGATTTTGTGTGCCTTTGTGCAATTTAATAGTTCAATCTGATTCTTTTATGTTCATAGGCTGACCTGCAGAAAATGAGAGTTGAAATGGCTGCAATGAAGAGGGATGCTGAGCATTATTCACGCCAGGTGATTAACTTCTGTCAGTGCTGTGACCAGCAGTTTATTATTAATTATTCATATTATCTTTTTAAATGTTTTGCATATACATAGTCAATTAGAAGCTATCATTTGTTTTACTCAATAAAAGAAGAAGCTATCATTTGTTGTTTGATGAAGAGGAGATATTGTTTAAAGTTGAAATATATCAAACATAGCTATGTTTTACCACAAATGTGTTTCTTGATTGTTTCCACATGCACCATGCACCAATTGAATGAATTATAGGCCCCAGGCATTGGCCAATTTTAGTGCTTTTTATGGGGTTGGAGAATGAATATGATGGTTTTAAATTTATTTGTATGGTTCCATGTTGGCTGCATGGTATCATACGGTTAATAATGTAGATGGAATTTTTACAAGGAAAATATTTCACAAAGAACTTTTCAAGTACTATCATAATGCAAAAATTCGTTGAACTATACTTACGTTACTTAATAACCTGTCATATATGTTACTGCATCTGAACAGGAGCACACTGAGCTGGAAAAGCGGTATCGTGAACTGACAGATCTATTGGTACATAGACCCATTCTTATACCTCTTTTACTCTTATTTGATGATACATAATATATTAATTGTGCCCGTTGTTCATTATCAGTACTATAAGCAAACACAGTTGGAAACTATGGCTAGTGAGAAAGCTGCTGCGGAGTTTCAGTTGGAAAAGGAACTAAAACGTCTAAAGGATGCACAGGTTCATATTCTCCAAGTGTTTCTCTTGGTTTTCATGTTCCCAGTGTGGTTGTTTTTATTTTTTAAATTAACTTGTGCTTATGATCACAGGTAGAAGTTGAGAGGAACAGATTTTCTCGGCGGGCATCATCTACCTGGGAAGAAGACACGGAGATTAAAGCACTCGAGTATGTAGTTTTCTGGTTCAAATTCTAATGAAATCAAACTGAATTTAGGAAATACTGTATTTCTTGAGAAATGGTTGTGAATCTTGAGAAGAAGCAATACAATTTCCCAATATGTTTTCACAATTGTTCGTGCCAAGTTCTGAATTTTTCCTTCGATATATAATTTTTCAATTGCAGGACACTCCCCTTGCATCACCGCCACATGGTTGGAGCTAGTATGCAAGTAAGTTTCCTCTTGTGTTCATTTTCATGTCATGCTGGTTCTGTTGGGTTAGTCTTTGAATAATAGGTTTCTCCTTTGCTTAATGCAGCTTCAAAAAGCTGCTAAACTATTAGATTCCGGAGCAGTCAGGGTGACCAAATTTTTATGGCGCTATCCAACTGCAAGAATAGGCCTGCTTTTCTATTTGGTTAGAACTACAATTTTGGATCCCTTCCCACTGTGCACATGCTTTTTAGTTGCATACTTTCAAGCTCCAAGTTTTCTTATGCTACCTAAGATGGTGTTATTCTATGACAGGTATTTGTACATCTGTTTTTGATGTATCTTCTACATCGCCTTCAGGTATGAGTTTTCGTCCTTACACTGAAGCATTATGTCTCCATCATTGATGTGTTGATAACTTCCAATAAAAGTTTGTGACTGCATTCTATTGATAGAGTTATAGTCAAAGCTGTTTTGCTCTCTGCTGCTTAAAATCTTAGATTAATGCAACTGAAACTATGGAAACAAAAAAATTCTACATATAAGAATATTTCTCTTCTTTTTCTTTTTATATTTGCAAACAGTCTCGTACTTGGGTGGTGTAAGATGTTTTTTCTTTTATACTTGAGAGGATTGTTGCACTCTTGAATTGAAGTGTATTGGAAGTAACAAGGCTTCTGTCGTAAGTTTGTATCACAATTTCAATGGAATAATTGAATATGACTTGTCAGTTAATTTATATCCTGTAATATTCTTCAATGTTAGAAATTCAAGCTGTCTCGACCATACTTGCGCATCATGTTGATTTCTCTTCGATGTTTTGTAGCTGGCCATCAGTAATTATTTGACTTTGTGGTCTGTTTTGAAAAAGAGAGGCAATCTGTTATTTGACAAAATAAGTTCCCTAGCATGGAAATAAACAGTAATTTTACTTGGAATTCAGACACATTAATGTGGAATGATAAATTGGTATCTGAATAGCCATCTTCCAGCATCTAAATGAACTTCTTGATCTTCGTGTTTACTTATTCCTGATTTCTCAGTATTTTTAAAACATCATTACAGCTAGTCGTGTAATTACTCTCTTTAGATTTTCATATTTTGAATTGAGTTTAGATTCTCTGCTGCAATTTGAGGACATTAACCTCTGAATGCAATTTGATATTTCCCTTTTGCAAAAATTACAGGAGCAAGCTGATACGTATTCATCAAGAGAAATAGCTGAGTCAATGGGGCTTATGAACCAGACTCTTCCCTGACAACTTGTAATATTACGTTTGCTTCTGGAGTTTGGTATTAAAACGCTTCCAGGAGTCATTGATAGTAAGTTTCTTCTGTAATTGAGTCCGTCCGTCATCATCATCCATCTAGGTCATGGGGTTTAATTCAGTTCATGGATATTAAAAAGAAGAATGTTTAGACTATAATGTCCACAAAACTGGACTAATCTTTGCTTGTGGAGATGGTTGTTTTCTGATGAAAAGCTGGAATTGAAAAATTGGCAGGTTCATAACTTGACTGAGCTACAACATCTGTGTACTGAGTTTTACAGCTGTATACAGAAGGAGGTCACTGTACATTACATGTAAGATGGTTGTGTGAGTGATGCATACAAAATTGGAGAGCCAATTTGTAACGATAGTAGTGTCAAGTGAACCTCAAAGTTTTTAACCAAGTAGTAACATTGAAGGTGTTCAACCATAGAAAGCTTTAGTACTGACTACTACTCTTATTTAACTTACCTGGATTGTAACACGCCAGGTTCAACTCTGGCTGATGGTCTTTATTTTCTCCCATTTGTTTGATTAAAAGAGCGTTGTACAAAGAGTGCAATATACAATTCATTTTTTGTTAAAGGGATGGTGACTTAATTCATGTTTAAATTAGACTGAAGTGCAAAAACTAGACCAAACATTGGTCAAAATACCCAATTTCTAGACCCAACATTCAAAGTGTTCAATTTCTAGTACCCTACATTCTAAAAATACCCAATTTCTAGACCCAAAATTCAAAGTGTTCAATTTCTAGTACCCTACATTCTAAAAATATCCAATTTCTAGACCTTGGTTAATTTTCTCTGTCAGTTCAGTTAGTTTGATGGGTATTTTAGTAATTTATATTCTAAAAAATTATACTTCCCAATTTTTCTTTGTATCTCCCGCACGAAAATCCCCTATTCTCTTTTGTTCTGCAACTCACTAGCGCTCGACTAAGGGGCGTGCCAACCCGGAAAATTGATTCGGCCCGGATTTTTTCACCCGGACTCAAATTTTTAGTATTATAGGCCGGATCTCGGACAACACTTTTTTCACTTTTCGAGTTTGACTTTTCGGGTTCCGGGTCGGTTTGGGTCAAACCCGGTTTTTCCCGGGTCAACCTGGTGATTATTTGTGGAGATACGAAGAAAAAATGGGAATTATGATTTTTTGGAATATAAATTACTAAAATACCACTCAAACTAACGGAACTGATGGAGGAAATTAACCAAGGTCTAGAAATCGAGTGTTTTTAGAATGTAGGTACTAGAAATTGAGTACTTTGAATGTTGCGTCTAGAAATTGGGTATTTTGACTAATGTTTGGTATAGTTTTTGCACTTTAGTCTAAAATTACTGAATTTTAGGGGAAAAGGAATCTGATAGCTCAAGAGAATTTGTGTGATTCTCATGATAGGTTTCCGGAGATCAATTCTTATACCATACCACGGGTGTACATACACCCACCTTTACTATGTGTTTTACCTTAATAATTATGCATTTCATTTGATAACAATCTACACATACTATTTATAGAAATTATAAGTTAAAAGATTTACAATGCACAATTATTCACATTAAAATGCACATATTTGAATATTAGAATGCACATGAGGATACATACCTCAGGTGTATGGTATAATTTGTGTTCGGAGATATAATTGGCTGGCGTGCCATTTGGTATGTTGAAAGCGTAAGGTGTCCAAAATATTAGGAATGTCATGAGAAATTTGTGAAGACATTTAAGTAAAAATAATAATAACTGGATGTATTAAGATGTTTTCATTTTTCGGAACCACAAAATGAAGTAGGACAATCTTATCTTAGAAGAAGAGAATAATTAAAATTTAAGTGTGACTGACCCAAGGAAGGATTGAAGGAATTACGAATAAATACACCGACATCCAAAGTGTCCCCTGTTTTCCTGGAAGAGTGGTCAAGCAAGTAAAAGTAGTTAACTGCGAGAGCGACTTTTCAACAAGAAGAGTCCAATACTATCCGTGCACGGATCTACCAGCTTCCCTGTCATTTCACCGTTTACTAGCGACGACATCCGCCCTATAAAATCAATGATTCCATCAACACACACTCCGCATTGAAGACGATGAAGCTCTCGTGTTTGGGCCTAGTTGTGAGCTTGCTGGTTCTGCTTGCGGCCGCGGAAGGGGCGATCGTTTGCAACTCGGTGTACCTCACCATCTCGCCATGTCTGAGTTACATCAGTAGCGGGGCACTGGATCCTAAGTGCTGCCCTGCAGCGAAGTCGGTGGCCCGCAGCGCCAACACAAAGCCCGACCGGCAAAGGCTGTGCGGTTGCATGAAGAGCCTTGCTGCCACTTACACAG
Organism: Sherardia arvensis; assembly: GCA_948330725.1. Lineage (NCBI taxonomy): Eukaryota > Viridiplantae > Streptophyta > Magnoliopsida > Gentianales > Rubiaceae > Sherardia > Sherardia arvensis. The sequence continues at coordinate 20,741,166 of OX415235.1, forward strand.
CTAAAGTTCCCAGGGCCAATCAGCTTCTCAAAACATGCGGCATTACGCTCAACTTCCCTCTCAGCCCCGCCGTTGATTGCTCCAGGTATATTGTGACAGGATTATTAAGCTTGCAGTTGTAGTTTCTGTTACTTTCAAGTAATACAATACTATTACCTTTGAAATTGATGGACTTTTTATATGCATCTTGTAGGGTGAATTGAGCGGAAAACTGGCCTGAAAACGTTTCGTCTTGATTTTTTTTTATATATATATTTCCAGAAGTCATTAATCTGCACTTCGTGCTTCGGGTGTTTGCTAGCTAGTGTGTACTTCCCCCTTTTGATAGTAATTGGTGGTGCTGCTACCAACCAAGCATTTCCAGTAACCAGGAGTTAGAACTTTCAACGTCATTGTTGTTCGCACTACCATAAATATAATTGGAATTGAAGAATTATAAGAACTGCGACTTTGTTATCTTCCAATAATTAATTGAAAAGTTTCTGGTTGATTTTTTCTCTAAAAATATAATTATATCATTTTCAATATAATGTTTACATTTGTTCATTTATTTATGCTCAAATAGACGGATGAAAACATTGTCATACTTGAAAATCAGTAATTCTAAATAAACAATTTCATGAAAGTACAAAATATATCGATTTTAGTACGTCCCAATTAAATATGGTATTCAATTTTCTCTTATTATATCATCACATATTTCCTAAACCTTTTAAAACTATACTAGTATAATATCTCGTGTCGATGCTCGAGAATTCAATTTAAATTTTTTATAATTTAGTAAAAACTAATATAATGTAAATTAATTAATCTTAACCACGTATTATTTTGTGAAAGTTAAGTAATATTATGTAATAGCCTTTTGGTTTAAAAAAATTCTCCGCTAAAGCATTGTTACATTTTCAAGAATTTAACAAAAAAAATATTACATAACTTTATTACCCAAACTTCTTAAGCACTTCCTTAGAGCAAGTCCAACAGGTTTGCTATAATAGCAAGTCTAACAGGTTTGCTATAATAGCAAATTTGCTCAAATATAGAAAATTCTCCAACAGATTCTCCATCCCATTCTCTATAATAGGAAAATTGAAGAGAGAGAAGGTTTGCTTCTCCAAATTTAGAGAATGATTTGGAGAACCAAAATTTAATGCTACTTGCATTGCTTTTTGTTATTTCATTCATTAATTGTTTTTCTTCAATAATTTTAAATGATAATATCTCAAAATAATTACAATAAAATTTTATCAAAAATACATATTCTAAAAATATGCATAAAGACGATTGTAATAAGATCTCATATAACTATTTTTACATGTACATATCTATTGATATTTAATAATCAAATATAATCTATTTTTCAATATAAATTTACTAAATTTTATAAGTTCATAAATATATTTATTTTGACGTTTGTTTATAAGTTATAACGTCTAAACTAAAATTTTCTTTTGGCAAACATTTTATTTTAATGATTGAAACAAAATAACTTGTAATAAATAATTAAAAAGAGATGAGTCTAATTATTCATAATACTATTGTAATTCGTAATGTGTTATTTTTATAAAATATATTTTTATAATTTTATATTATGGAGTAAGTAATGTCAAATATGAAATGTTATCATAACTTTTATTATAAATTCATTATTTGTTTGTTCATTATTATTTGAACTTATTAAATATATGACTTTAAAAATAGAAGAATATTGGATAAATATGTAGTATTAAATGTTAGTAATAAATTTTAGGGAATGAAAAATGGAGAAACTGTTGGAGTTGAGGCAAAAAAAATATAGAGAATATGAGGTTTGCTTCCCTATTATGGAGAATGTGAATGGAGAAACTGTTGGACTTGCTCTTATAAACTACATTAACGGTACTATGGATCGGTTTATCATTCTTGTCACAAATCAAAATTTTCAACCTCTTTCTACTTTTAACTTTAGAGACAGCACCGAATAATTGTCCATGAGTGAAAACGGGTTTTGGGATGCAGTGTTTTCATTGATAGTTATGTGACTGTTTAAAATGGTTATAAATCAAAATCAATCATATAATCACAAATATGTGGTGGAAAAGGAAGACCTTGATATATAGCTTGTTCAAGAAGAAATATGGATTCAAAGTTGGTATATGTTTAAAGGGGATGATTGTGATGGTGGTTGTTTGCTTTTAGATGAAAGTATATAAAATAGTTTCATACACGATTCATAATTTCACACATTAATTGCATGCTATAAAGAAGAAAGGGTGCATGAATTACCGTTACAAAAATAATAAAGAATCTGTGAGGATGATTAAGTGCATTTTTTATTTCAGGAAATGTTACGATGCATGTTTTAAAATTAAGTTTTAGCGTTACAAAAATAAAAAAGAATTTGTGATGATCATTAAGTATAGTTTTTATTTCATGGGACGTTATGATGCAGGTTAAGTTTTAATAATTTTTAATAAAATAATTGCAGGCTATAACAATGAAAGGATGCTTGAATTACCGTTTCAAAAATAATAAAGAATCTGTGAGAATGATTAAGCGATTTTTTATTTCAGGAAACGTTACGATGTAACTTTTTAAAATTAAGTTTTACCATTACAAAAATAACAAATAATTTGTGACGATCATTAAGTGCAGTTTTTATTTCCGGGAACGTTATGATGGTTTCAAAATTAAGTTTTAATCATTTTAATGAAATAATTGCAAGCTATAAATAAGAAAGGATGCATGAATTACCGTTATGAAAATAACAAAGAATGAGCGATGATGATTAAGTGCAATATTTAATTTTAGAGAACATTTTGATATAGGTTAAGTTCTAATATTTTTTAATGAAATAATTGCAACATATAAAGAATAAAAGGTGCATGAATTATACCGTTACAAAAATAATAAAGAATCTCCGACGATCATTAAGTGCAGTTGTTATTTTAGACCACGTTACGATGCATGTTCTAAATAAAGTTTTACCATTACAAAAATAACAAAGAATATGTGACTAATATTAAGTGCAGTTTTTAATTCATGGAACGTTATGATGGTTTCAAAATTAAGTTTTAATCATTTTTGATGAAATAATTGCAGGGTATAAAGAAGAAAGGATGCATGAATTACTGTTACGAAAATAACAAAGAATTTGCAATGATAATTAAGTGCAGTTTTTATTTTAGAGAACGTTATGATTCATGTTAAATTTTAATAATTTTTAATGAATTAATTGCATCCTATAAAGAATTAAGGGTGAATGAATTACCGTTACAAAAATAATAAAGAATCTTAAGAATGGGACTCTTAAGTATAAGAATGCAATGGAAAGGACTTTATAGATGGTGAGTTTTAAACCTAAAATGGTTAAATATAGCAATATCTTAATCCTAGTAGTTGTCAAGATTAAATTATTTCAATAGCTGCGTGCCTGAAAAAAAACTGCTATCCTTTCAAAATAATGTTGGAGACTTTTTATAAAATTTGAAACTCATTGATCTCTATAATTCAAATAAAATAAATTTTAAAACCCCAAATTGAGAGAAAATGAATTGTATTCATTAATCCATAAATAAAGCGATGAGTCACAACTCTTTAATGTTCAAAATGTTTGATCACCTTAAAAACTTTTTTAACATTTAAATGTATTATGAAATTGATGACTAATCATTAATTCCTTTCAAAATAAAAATGAAATATTTACATGATTTTTTCTCAATATTTTTTAAAATTTAGTCTAAATATATGAATTCAGTTTTGAATTCATTAAATTTAAATATATTTTTATTATTTTTAATACATTCATTTTCTATTTTTATACAACATAATTTATTTCATTATTTCAAATTAGTTCAGCAAAAATAAGCTGATCGTGGAGCTCCCCGATCGATAGAAACATGCATGAATTACCGTTACGAAAATAACAAATAATCTGTGAGGATAATTAAGTACAGTTATTATTTAATGGAACGTCACGATGCAGGTTTTAAAATTAAATTTTACCGTTATAAAAGTAGCAAAGAAATTGTGACGATCATTAAACGCAGTTTTAATAATTTTTACGAAACAATTGCAGATTATAAAGAAAGGAATAAAAGTTTATTTGTTGAGAATGTCTTTGCATAAAAATGCTTTAAAGCATTTCAGTGTGGAAGGAGCCTGTTTTTGTTGATTATGTGAGAGCTGATGGTGGGGCTCTTGAGATAAAATTATTGGGAATATCTCCACATTATGAATTTCCATTGATCAAAATACAAAGATTGGATACGTCAATTTTCAAGAATAACATCAATACCACATAAATAACACTTTTCTACAATAATTTATAGCATATCACTTTCATAATATCGAAATGTACACCTTCTGCCCATCCATCGAAACATCATAATGTTGAAAATGTACACCCAGACTGGAACCGTGATAGCTTCATATTCCCACCAGCATATGATCTCTTTCCTGATTCAGCTCTCTTGATGGACTGCCACTTGGTGTATGTCCATTTCCTTCAACATAACAGCACAGCCACACGAGTCATAGGGAGCCGTTCGAGATCCACATAAACTCTCATGCTCCGCTAGTCCCCTTAATCTGTCTCGGACATCAGCAGCCAATGTCCCAGCTTGAACCATATCCCCACAAAACCGACAGGTAACTAAGCTCAACGGGCACTCAGAGGAATGCTGTTGAACCTGCAGAACCGGAGAAAAGAGTCGGGATAACCAAACAAAAAGGGCACATAGCTAATAAAAGGGTAACTAAAGAGCAACATATATATATACATACCATTTGTTCCTTTTCAAGAACCACCCCACAAGGGCATTGAAGTGGTTCATGAAATACTTTCATGTGCTTCTCAATTTCTGCTTGTTGAAAAGCTTTCGAACACTTCCCACAATGGACATGATTCTTGACCCCACAGCCAGCATGCTGACAGAGGATATTGTTTCTCCGACAAAATGCCTCGTGTAAAGCTATCGTCCGAGAGGGAATATAATGCTTGCAGTTCCTGCAAGCCACAGTATCAACATCGACAACCGTTGAGGATGATGCAGCCTGCTGACCAATTATGGAGACCGGCATCTCCTTAACACTAACAGACACATCATACTGAGTGCTTCCCTTAAATCCATAAACACCAATGCTGTAAGTACCAGTCCCCAAGTTCTTATCCTTGGAGCTCAGAATCAATAACTTGGTGCCAACATCGTGTAAGGGGTGCCTAGAAACATATATATCACAGTCACCATCAGACTTTTGGGGCTCTACTTTTATCTCAAGTTGGATATTCCCAGATAAAATTCATCTTCAAGTGTTATCATCAAGTAAGAACTTGTAATAAATATAGTTCCCCTCCTCAACAGATCCTGATTCTGATTTTCCGAACACCAAGGGTCTTAGAACATGAGGATGAATCGGTTTCAGACTCCGAATTCCTCAAGTATTAGCTTTCCAATCTTAGACAATCAATTTCAATGATTGCATGATAACTACAAATATATCTATATACATAGTGATGATTAGAAAAACACAGAAAGAATCAAAAACTGAAATTGAAGTTTGAGCTGACCTTAATGAGGAAGGGAAGATTGGGGCCCCATTCTTCAAACACCTTTTCCCCAAGCAAGGACCGTATATTGGGGCTCTGCATAATCCAAGTCCTTCAGGCTCAGCCTTGCAAAAACATATAATTTGATTCCATTCCATTGCATATGTGTATTATGAAATTGTGAACAAAAAAACTCACTCTTAAATCCTGAGCTCTCACTGTCGTTTCGGTTCTTACCTATCTTCCCGTGCCTAGAAACAACAGCAATTATAACCTATGTCATTACATAACCTAGACAGAATAGTCTGGAAGAAAAGAAAAAAAAGCAGAAGGTAACTTTGCAAAGAGATTCGCATCATCACACATGCATTATTACATGATCCCAGAACCATTCAAACTATGCATGTGGCCGAATCCAGAAAGCATAATATGTTAGATAAGTCACACATACAGAGAAGATAGGTCTACTACATGAGGGGAATGAAAATCCTTAAATGAGTTAGTCATTGAATCACCAAGCAAGCCAGTCATAAAGATTGGATAGCAGCCCATATTAAAACAAAGAGTATTAGCAAGAGTTGCAAAACTTACTGCTGCACCGAGACTAACGGGATACCACCGGCGATTATAGCTTGGTTCAGGGGAGAATTCGCGGCGGCGAATGCTATTATCGATGCGCACGGCATCTCAAGCAGGTGGAGGATTACTCCGGCGCCGGCGAGGGATCCGGCGGCGGGTATGATCCCGTGTTCGCGGCAATTCACCGGCGGAGGATGAACTGGATCCCGATTCTCCAGATGCAGAAGTACTTCTCCATCGCCGACGTCGCGGTGAAACCGCCGGAATCCTCCGCGTAGCTCTGTTCCCGTGGGCAGCCTTCGGGCACATCATCCCTTACCTAGAGATCTAGCCTCTCACATCACCTTGCTCGGGAGAGGACGAAGAAAAGGGTATAAATTGTGGTTTAATTCTAGGTATAAATTGTGGTTTAATTCTGATTTGTAACGTAAGAGGAAAAGGGGAAGAAAAGGCAATTCAGAAAGAATAAAACAAAAATAATTCTGATGAGCAGGGTTTGGAGTAGGCTGATGTGTCAATTTATAGTAATTTTAAAAATAATTCAAAAATCTCACAAAATTCTAAATTCTTGTCTTTTAAAGTATATATATAAATATATATATAAATATATATATATATATATATATGTGTGTGCTAATCGAGATAATTTAGATTTAAAATAAACTAAATAATATGTTTCTTAGGCTCTCCTCTCCAGAGCCATTAAAGAACAAAATCACTCTTGGAAATATAAATCTAAGGTTAAATGGGTTAAAGAAAGAGATGATGACACTAAATTTTTTCATAACTTAATAAGGGAAAGGAAGGGAAGAATGACTATTACAAAAATTCAAAAATCTGATGGTCAATGGATTGATGATTTTGCAGCTATTGAAAATGAAGCAATCTCTTACTATTCTGAGTTGCTAACAGCTGAAAACAATCCAGATCAAAAGACTTTCTATTCTCATTTCTTGTCCCAGATCCCTAAATTAATTAGTTCTGAGGACAATATAGAACTGCTTAAACCTGTCACTTTGCAGGAACTAAAGGAGATTGTTAACTCCTTAAATAAACAAGGAAGTCCTGGACCAGATGGATTCACTGCTCAGTTCTACATCAAAGGTTGAAATTTCATCCATTTGGATTTACCGTGCTGTAAATGATTTTATGTCCTTTACTAATATTCCTTAAGGAATTGCCAGTACATGGATTGCCATTATTCCAAAAATCCAAACTCCCTTATCTTTTAGTGATTTTACACCTCTCAATCTTTCAAATGTTCTAAATAAAATTTTCTCTATAGTTTTAATGAACAGACTGAAACCTTTCATGCAAAAAATCATCTCCCCTCATCAAATTGCTTTTATGAAGAATAGAGACATTAGTGATAATGTCCTATAGCTCAATGAGATGGTGAGATTTTTGAACAAAAAAGACAGAAACCCTAACTGTATTTTAAAACTTGACCTGAGAAAAGCTTTTGACAGAGTATGTTGGAGATTTCTCACCAGTATACTTATAAAATTTGGATTTCATGGTCAATTCATTTTCTCCATTATTGAAAATCTTTCTCAAACTTAGTTTTCAGTATTAGTTAATGGAAATCCAGTTGGATTTTTTCAAGCCACCAGAGGAATTAAAAAAGGTGATCCTCTCTCCCCTTTTCTCTTCAATATATATTCTGAGGCTTTTACTAGAAGCCTTGCTTATATTTTTGATATTGGTAGATTACAATATTACAATCTGCCCAGAAATGCATCACTTATCTCTCATCTATCTTATGATGATGATAATGTAATTTTTATGCAAGCTAGTAAAGCTAACATCACTAAGATGAAATCATTTCTTGCTGTTTTTGAAAATGTCTCTGGACAAAAAAACAATTATGACAAGAGTGATTACTATATCAGTAAACATGCATCACTGGCTATTATTAGAGAAATGAACACAGTTCTTGAAATGAAAAAAAGATCCATTCGTTTTAAATATTTAGGTGTTCCTATCTTCTCTGGTAGAATAAAGAATATATTTTTCCAGCCTCTCCTTGAGATGATAGATAGCAGATTACTTAACTGGAAAAATAAATGGTTTCCTCTAGTGCTAAACTAGTTCTCATTAATTCCTGTATTTATTCTCTACCTCAGCACTATTGGGCTGTCATGAAGCCAACTGCTCACATCATGAAACTGATAAGAAGAAGAATTTCTATATTCTTTCGGGTATCAGTGGATGATAAACCAAAAAAGTCATGGAAAAATTGGAATGATATGTGTTTCCCCATTGATGAGAATGACCTAGGTTTTAGAAATCTCAAATCAATAGTTACAACCTTCTCTGTTAAGCTTTGGTGGAAATACCAAAATGCTTCTGCCCCATGGACTTTTTTCATAGCTTCCCTGCCAAAATCATTAGAAACTTCACACACTTGGAAGAGAATATGTGAAGTTAATGAATTTTCTGAACTACACACCAAAGTTATTCATGGCAAAGGCTCTTGCAATTTTTGGAATGCCAACTAGACAGATAGAGGCCCTATTTCAGATATTCTCAATTCACAGTCCACCCCTATCCCTGATAATCGTACTGTGGCTGAATTTATTTTGAACAGACTGCAATATATCCCTCATATCTCCCCTTACATTGATACTGCACTACTTCATTTTTTATAGGAAGCAACCATCAAGGATCAGAGGGATGACAAGCTGATTTGGAAACCAAACATTACTGGTGCTTTCACTTTCATGTCAACCTACAACCTAATCAGGCCTAAAAGAGGCACTTCTGTATCTCTTCCTAAATTGTGGAACTCCTGAATTCCAAAAAAAAGTATCTATCTTTATGTGGAAGAACCTAAACTCTCTCTTACCTTTTGACAATGTTCTTAAATATTGTGATTTTAACATAGTATCTAAATGTTGCTTCTGTAACAATATGGATTCTTTAGACCATTTTTTCAATGACTGTCAACTGGCTACTTAAGTCTGGGAAGGAGTGAATAATTTCATAGGCATCAGAACTCCCCCTTTCTCCACAATTTGGAATAGAATCTCATATTACTTATCCAAATATGGAATCACTACTATCCAGTCCCTAATGATACATAACATGGCTCTTTTCTCATGTTGGATCCTGTGGAAATCTAGAAATAAATTTATCTTTGATAATATTACTCCTAGTATCCCAGTATCCTCCATGAGATTAAAGCAATGATATATGATTCTTTTGTAACCAAACCTTTCTATATACAATCTGATCATGATACAGATCTAGCTGCTAATGGATACTTTCCACAAATTCTCAAACCCCCTAAGCCTGTCATTTCAAAAGTCTTATGGACTAGACCAGTCTCACACTTCAAAGTCAATTCTGATGCCTCTTGGCTCCCACATGCAACTGGTCTAGGTGTTATCATAAGAGATTCACAGGGAGCCCTAGTTGTTGCTAAATCTATGTATACCCAGTCATCTTCACATTTGCATGCAGAACTGTTAGCAATAGGGCTGGGTATCAAGATTAGTACTAAAATGAACCTTACATGCTCATATGAGACTGACTGTAAACATGCAACAAAAATAATTAGACATCCTGATGATGCCCCATTGAGACTGTTTCCTTTAGTCTATGACATTGCCCAAGCATGCTTAAATTCAGATATTTTGCACATTTTCAGAGAAGGGAACTATGTAGCTGATTCCCTAGCTAAGCATGCTATAAAAACAAAACAGACTCTATCTTTTAATTCAGTGCAGCTTCTTCCCTAGTCAGTCAAGGGATTATACGTTCTAGATAAAGAAGGATGATATGGTTCTGGATTTCTGGTGTTGATCCGTCGACCAGCAAGGTGACGTTCTTCTTCTCGAACCTGCACGACGAGCAAAGTAAGCTCAGGCAGGTGGCGTTCGGCCGTCGCCCGTTCCAACGCCCCAAGTTAGTTTTGGGGTGTTTTAGAGAGAGAAAATCTAAGTGACAGGTTCAGAGAATCTGAGGAAAGAGAGAGGAATCTCTCATTCCTTTATACCTGTTGGGAGCCTCATCCGGTGTGGGCGTCTCCATTGATTATGTTGTGTTCCTCTATGCGTTCTGCACGCGTTGAGCACGGGGTCTCACGTGTGCATACTTTGTGTGAGCTGTCAAGCAAGTCGAGGGGTCTCATCCTGTGTGAACTACTTGACCTAGTATGGGCTTTATGGCCCATACCTTATCAAGTCCCCCTAGTCCTGTCCATGGTTCTCATGGTGCAGGACTATTACTGTGTGGTTGTAGGCGTCAGTATGATGTGGTAGACGGCTACGGCCTTGAGGATCTCGTGATGAAGTTCCTGAACATGTTGAAGTAGTAGAACATGTTGATGTATTTCATCTTGATGAAGACTTCCTTTGCTTTTTTGCCGGTTCATTTTTCTTGAACGGTTATGTCGCTTGGCGTGTCTGAAGAAAAGACATGTCTTTACCTGAGAAAAGGCATCATTTATTAGCCTGTTTTCCCATCAATTCATCATTGATGTGACGCGTCTTTTCATAGTGAAAAGGCACGCTTCTTTTCGACCTATTTAAGCCGCCCTTTTCAGCTTTTAATTTTTTCTTTTTCTCACTTCTGTTTTTTCTGCAAAATCTTCTTCTTTTCTCTCTTTCTCTCCCATGATGAAGAGTGCTATTGAAACCCTTTTATGTACCACCACTGAGGCGGAGTTGTCACTTCTTCGCCGTCGTTGTGAATCTGTGGCTTCTGTGCAGGCCAATGCTCTTCTGCCTGAGGATGCAGATCCTGTGAGGCAGATCTTGCTGACTGTTTCATCTTGCCGGTGGCTGATGTGTCGGCTAATCAAGTTCAGGATGGGTTCTGCATGCTGTAGTTGGAGTGCTTTGACCATTGCGGCCTGCGTTTCCCGCTTTCCCCCTTTTTCCAGTCGGTCTTAGGGTTTTATGATTTGAACTTTTCCCTTCTGACCCCAAACTCTGTCCGTATCTTGGTGGGTTTTGAGGTTTTGTGCAGGGTCCATAAGGTTGAGCCAACCCACCAATTGTTTCGTGCCTTTTACCACCCATGTAGGGAGCCACCGAGTTGGTTCTTTCTGAAGAATTATGAGGGTTCCAAGGTGATAACCGAGTTGCTGACTCGAGTTGATTGGACTCGCAAGTTCGCATTTATGAAGAAATCCTTGATTTTTGGGGAGAATCCAGGCGTCTTTCTGCCAGGCCCTGTCCTCAGCCGCACGAAGTCTCCTGATGAGGGAGAGATGATCCCTATACGCGCCCCCTTCGACTTGCTGAAGAAGAATCCCACTCCTGCTTACTATCTCTGATATGATGCCCTTCTGCAGGGATCTGGGATGTCTTACCTTCCCGTGGCTTGCGAAACAGTGGAGGAGCCTCTCATCGTGTGTAAGCATTTCGTCTTTGTGTTGTTTATGTTGTTATATGACCATCAGTCTCTTATCTTGTTCTTTTATTTTTGTAATGTAGTTTCTCCTACTCAAGTTGAACCTCCTGTCCCTATGGGATCTAGACGTCGGCCGTCTCGCCTGAGTCGTGGCCTTGGCAGAGGAGCAGGAGAGGGGTTGCCTGTTGGGGTGATTGATTTGACTAGCGACATACCATCTCACTCCAAGAAAAGGCCCTCATCTTCATCAGATGCTGGTGGTAAGCAGGCTCGTATTAGAGTAGAGAACGTGCTGGAGGAGCCCAAGGTGCAGGACATGCTGGAGGCACCCAAGTTAGAGGATGTGACAGAGGTGGATCAAGGTGAGTTACGTCACCCTGCTAAGGATCCTCATCTGGAGGAATGTATAGCCTCTTTGCTAGGAGGACTTGGGCATGTGTCAGGAGAGAAACCTTTGGATCCTGCCTCTGAGACACAGGTTTGTCCTACTGCTTCCCTCCGTCAGCTCCTGCTGCAATCCATCCCTGATAGCCATATGCAATCTTGGCACGCCAACCCACTCATCAACCTGTCAGGGGTGAGCAGTATAGGAGATAGGATGGCTGCTACGGCTATGGAGGTATCCCTTGGCTTATTCTATTTACTTTGTTTTGTTCTCTCTATGTCCTTGTTTTTTACTTTTCTTTTGCTTGTTGCACAGGGTCTGTGTGCTGCTGTTGCTATTCAAGCCTGGGAGAGGGATCTTGGGGGTGACCTTGGCAAGGCGAAAGAGATGTTTGACAAGGCTGATGCCAATATTGCTAGGATTCGCGAGCTAGCCAGGGAGAAAGATCTTGCTCTTGCCTAACTTCAATCTGATAAGGAGAAACTGCTCGAGACCAAGTTGGGTCTGAATGAGGAGGTTGTTCGACTCGCTGATAAGAATAAAGAGACGAACGAGAAGCTGAACATGGCAATGACGGCCAACCAGGATTTGGCAGCCAAGATCAAGTCTCTGGGTGCAGATTTTGAGTTGGAGCGTGGGGTGAGTGCTTCTCTGCATCATCAGTTGGATCAGCGTGACTCTGTCATTGGAGAGCCTCTCAAGACAAGGGTTTGGCTCAGGGATGAGGGTTTCAGCAAGATTCAGGCGACTGTGGATCAGAGCCCGGTGGCCAGGCGCCTTCTTGATGAAGCCCTATCTGAAGCTGACCATATCATGGCTAATGTACCAGATGATGCTGAGATGAAGGTTCAGCTTGGTCGTGTGCACGCTCCCTTCCAGCAGTATGACTTCCAGGAATACTTCTCCACCCTTGGACCTAACTTGGTCTTGGAGGATCTGATGAAGTGGCAGCCTGACCAGCCAACTCCTTCTGCCCCTGCTAACGAGTAGAAAGGAAGTGATGAAGGTGTTTGGCTTTTCTTTTGCTTTTGTCTGGATTTGTTGATGAGCTTGTATGCTCTTTCCTTATGGCACTTATGCCATCTTTTCATTCCCTTTGGATATTTGGGTCGTATTTTTAATTTACACAAGCGTTTATTGCTTGTTTGTTTTTTCGCTTTAATAAGCTTTATTTGGTGCAAGTTTACGGGCATGATGGACGTCTCCATCATGTAGCCTTTTGCACCATGTGACAAGTTGAATTTAGTCTTCAACTTGTCTTTTATGGCTAAGGCATCATAGGCCTTTTTAGATGCAAGTTTCTTTTCTGAAACTGTTTGCATTTATTTTGGGTTCTTTGTTCTTTGAACTCCATTTTCTTGTACTTCTCTTTTTAGACTTTTGAGCAATATTTGCTCTTGTTGTCGCTGCATTTATATGAAAGAGAAACAAGTAGAATGACATCTACCAGTTGACTGGTTTGTGTCAGTGCATAATGAAAGAAAACGAGAAAAGAGACATCTACCAGATAACTGGTTCGTGCCTTGGTGAGATATACTTAAACGCACTTCTCATTGCATTCATCTTGTAAATTCTGGAACTACAAAGGCCACCCTCAAGATCATCTTGCAAGCCCTTTCGAGCTGCATGACCTCTGTTGGGGGATTTTTCATTTCATTAGGCTTCCCTCAAGATCATCTTGCAAAATCTAATGAGGTGCCTGACCTCTGTTGGGATCCTCCACTGCATCAAAAAGAAAAAGAAGAAAACGAAGGAAAGATCACAAGTAAGGCGAGGAGATGAGATCCATGTTGCGCCTTACATGTAATACTTGCGGAGGTTGTTCATGTGCCAAGTTCTTGGAACTGGTTTCCCATCCAGGTGCTCCAGCTTGTACGCTCCTTTCCCAGTACCTCAACAACACGGTAGGGCCTTCCCAGTTGGCATCCAACTTGAGTTGACCTTCCACTCTTGATGCTTCGTTCTTTCTTAAGGCCAGGTCACCAGCCTTCAGATTACGAGGTCGCAGCTTGTTGTTGTATCTTTGTTCCATCCAGGAGTTGTATGCTGCCTCCTTGAGCGACACTTTCTCCCGCTCGTATTCTAACTCCTCCAGGTTCTGCCTCAAACCTTCATCGTTTTTTGCAACTGGCAGAGGGTCTTCTACTCACATCGCAGGGTAGGGACAAGTATCTCTGGTGGTATGATGGCTTCAGTGCCAAAACACAGCCTGTAGGGAGACTCTCTTGTGCTGGTTCTGGGGGTTACCCTGTAGGACCACAACACATTGTGCATATCCTCCGTTCATGTTCCCTTGCGTTGCTCGAGTTTCTTCTTGAGTCCTTGCACGATGGTTCAATTTGTGACTTCCACTTGCCCATTGGCTTGTGGGTGAGCCACTGATGTGAACTTCTACTTGATGCCTAGGTTGTTGCACCAATCCTTGAACACCTCTCCTTCGAAATGAGTGCCATTATCACTTACCAACACTTGCAGGATTCCGAAGCGGCAAACCACATTCTTCCACACGAAGCTTGTCATCCTCCGCCCTGTTATGGTTGTCAAGGCTTCGGCCTCAACCCACTTAGTAAAATAGTCGACTGCTACCACTAGGAATCAGCGTCTTCCTGTTGCAGCTGGGAAGGGGCCTAAAATGTCAATTCCCCACATTGCAAAAGGCCACGGAGATTGTATGGGCGTCAACTTCTCGCTTTGTAGCCTTAGTATGTTAGCATGTCTTTGACATTTCTTGCAACACCTGACCACCTTGTCGATATCTTCCTTCATGCAAGGCCAATAGTAACCTACTCTGGTGATCTGCAATGCGAGCGCTTTGCCATCTTGATGGCTTCCACAACACCCTGCATGCACTTCCTGGACCACTCGCATTGCTTCAGTCTGGGTCAAACATTTCAACCATGGCTGCAGAAAGCCTCGTCTATATAAAACTCCATCCTTCAATGCATAGTTGGGGGTGTTGAGTTTCAACTTTCTGGCTTCCTTGTTGCACTCAGGAACCACTCCGTTTGTAAGGAAATCTATCATCGACTTCATCCAGTTGGCTCTGTCTACAACATTAACAGCTCCCACCGTCTTGTTGTCAGTTGATCTGTGCGTGAGGGTTTCCACCATCACCGTCTTGTTCAAGTGTGCCCGTGTTGAGGATGCCAACTTGCTCAAGGCGTCAGCTCTGGTGTTCTTCGACCTTGGTACATTGATGATGTCGAATTCCAAGAATTCCGACGCCAACAATCTCACCTTGTCCCTATACCTCATCATGCCAGGATCCTTCGCCAGGTAAGCTCCCTCATATTGTTTGGCCACGAGCATCGAATCGCTATGTGCCATCAGCTTCCTTGCACCGAGCTTTCTTGCTATCTCCATTCCTGCAATCAAAGCTTCATATTCAGCTTCATTGTTTGATGCTGGGAATTCAAAACGTAAGGCATACGTGACCTCAACTCCACTTGGGTCGGTTAAAACCAAACCCGCACCGGCACCTTCGACTCTGGATGCTCCGTCAACATGTAGCTGCCACTCGTCACTTGGAGAATGTTTTCTCTTTTCTCCAGCTGCACTGGTTTTAGGTGAGGGTACGTGTTGCTTTCTTCACTTCTGGTGGCATTTCTGCTAGGAAATCAGCAACAACTTGACCCTTGACGGCCTTTCTTGGTGAGTATTCGATGGAGTGCTCGCCAAGCTCTACTGCCCATTTAGCCAACCGGCCTGACGCTTCTGGTCTAGTGAGAATGGCCTTCATGGGGTGATTTGTCAACACTACCACGGGATGCGCCTAGAAGTAATGTCTGAGCCGTCGAGCTGCATGTACTACAGCCAGGGCCAGCTTCTCTTCTCCCGTGTACCTTATTTCTGCTCCTTGCAAAGCTTTACTTACAAAGTATATAGGTTTCTGTACCTTGTTTTCTTCTCGTACAAGGGCTGCACTGACGGTCTCCACTCCAGCCGACACGTACAGGTAGAGGGTTTCACCCTGTTGAGGTGAAGTCAACAAGGGCAAGCTATACATGTGCTTCTTCAAGTTGTTGAAAGCTTCATCTTGTTCAGGTCCTCAGCTGACGTCTCCCTTCTTGTTGACACTGTTCTTCAGCGCCTTGAAGAAAGGGAGTGCTTGTTCAGCCGCTCTCGACAGAAAACGGTTCAGCACTGCCAACTTACCGTTCAGACTTTGCACTTCCTTCACTGTCCTTGGTGGTTTCATGTCCAGCACCACCTTGACCTTGTCTGGATTTGCTCGTACCCCCTCGTTTGTAACCATGTGACCCAAGAATCGGCCTTCTTGGACCCCAAACTAGCACTTGAGAGGGTTGGGTTTAAGCCCTGTGCTTCGAAAGTGTTCCAAGGTTTCCTTCACATCTTCAGTCAGCGTGTTGAAGTCCTTGCTCTTGATCACCATGTCATCGATGTAGACCTTGAAGTTGCGCCCTATCTGCTCCTTGAAGATTTTGTCGACCACACTTTGGTATTTGCTCTAGCATTCCTGAGTCCGAACGGCATCATCCGGTACCCGAATGCTCCTCTCTCCGTAATAAAGGTCGTCTTCTCCACATCCTCATTCTTCATAGGGATTTGGTGATAAACTTTATATGTGTCAAGAAAACATTTCACCCTGTACCCTGCCAATGCATCCACCTTTTGATTAATCATTGGCAGAGGATAACAATCTTTAGGACAGGCCTTGTTGAGACTGGTGTAGTCAATGCGCATCCTCCGTGATCCGTTTGGTTTCTTTACCAAGACGAGGTTTGCTAGCTAGGTGGGATACTTCACCTCGAACATGATACCCGACTTGATCAACTCATCCACTTCCTTGTTGACTGCCTCGTTCCTGTCCTTGCAGAGTGCTCGCTTCTTCTGGACGACAGGCTTGTAGTCCGGTGAGATCTTGAGGGCGTGACACCCAATATCCTCCGACACTCCTGTCATGTCACTGGACTCCCATGCGAACACGTCTGCATAATCCCTTAGCACTGCGGCTAATCTCTCTTTCACATCTTCCGGCAGAGATACTCCAACCTGTACGACCTGGTTCCCCTTGCGCCCCAGTTCGACAGGTGCAGTTTCGCCTACCGGGTCTTCTTCCTCGCGCAGTGCTGCGGTCGTTACCATGGCCACAGCACGTCGGCGATAACCTGGACCTGCTTCTTCATCTTTGTCACTCACATTTCTCTTCTTGTTGCTTAGAGCAATGCGATGACACTCCCTTGCTTTCTGCTGTTCTCCCCTAACCGTAGTGATGCCCGCCTTGGTTGGAAACTTGAGTAACAGGTGCAGGGTCGACACTATCCCTTTCATGAGCGCTAGTGCAGGACGCCCAAGTATCATATTGTAAGGACTGCTGGCTTTCACCATAATGAACTCCACCTTGATGGTTTTGCTATATGGGTGTTCTCCTACAGTTATGGGGATGTAAATTGTACCTTCCGGCCACACCTCCCTGTCCGCAAATTCCACGAGAGGGGTGGCAGTCAACTTCAGCTTCTTCTTCATGTCCTCGTCCAGTTGTGTGAAACAGTGCCAGTACATCACCTCGGCTGAGCTGCCCCCATCCACATACACCCTGTGAATGAGCTTGTCCGCAATCTGGACTTGGATTACCACCGCATCACGTCCAGCAGGACGATCCGGGATTGGGTCCTTTGAGCTGAATGTGATTACTTCATCTTCCGCCAACTTCCTCTCCTTCGGTGTTGGTTCTGGTACCTTCCTACACCGAGTCTTCCTTTGGGATTCTGTCTTGCCACCTGCACTTCCACCTATGATGGTGTAAATGTTGGTAATGGCTGACTTCCTTCTGCTATCGTCCGGGGTGTCTTCCCGGTCTGCACGATGTCGCTTCTCGTAGTGCTCATCATCATCCTTCGAATACCTTTCTACTCGTGCCACCTCCTTCCCCTTGAAGCTGGGACGAGAGGGTTATGGAGTCCGAGCCCTTCCTCTTGTGTCCCTTTGAAAATCTGTCCGTCCAGATGCTTCGGTCGACCAGGTGGCCATGTTATGGGCTCTGGTCTCCTTGGCAAGGTGGGCGAGTTGATCGGATCTCACGCACTTCTCAATTGCAGCACGCAAGTGGTAACAATCATTGGTGTCATGTCCATGGTCATTGTGGTACTCACAATAGTATGACTTGTTCCTCATGTTGGCTGGCTTCTTCATCCTGCTCGGAGCATCCAGCAGGTTCTTGCCAGCTACCAGACTGAGGATCTCACGTGGTGATTGTGTCAACGGGGTGAAGGAGGTGTCCTTCAACTTGTTGAACCTCTCACATCCACCCTTCTTTGATGGTTGCGTGTTGGAACCGGTGTTCTTCTTGTTCTTGCTACGTGCAACATAACCACCATCATCCTCTTCCAGGTTCATCTCGTCCACACGTGAAAAACATTCAATACGCTCCATCAACTCCTCCAGGGTTTTCACCTTGCGGAGATAGCACTCCTGCTTTATCTCCTTGTGAATCAACCCCTTCACAAAAGAATCAATCATCAGCTTCTCAGTGAGGTTCTTCACCTGGTTGGCCAGGCTCGAGGCTCGTTCCCAATACTCAAACAAGCTTTTTCCTCTCTTCTGGCAAATCGACATGATGTCGGTGCACTCCTTAGTGAACTGCTTCCTCTGCATGAACCTGCACAAGAATTTCTCCTCCAACATCTTGAAGCTGGCTATGTTGCCATCTGGTAGAGCCTTGAACCACAGACGTGCTGCTCCAGTGAGGGTGGTAGCAAACGCCTTGCACTAGATCGCCTGCGGGATGGCATACGTCGACATGTTGGTGATGAACGTGTGCATGTGGTCCTCAGGATCGAAAACATCGCTGTACGTGCCCAGGTTCTGGGGGATCTTAGTTTTGGGATCGGCCAAAGCTAGCCGGATCTTCTTCACCCATGGTGACCCTTTCTCGATCTCCGGAAGGTGATCTTCATACTCCCCACGCCTCCTGTCCTCCACATGAACTTCTCCGGCGTTGGAATAAACACACCCCGACTTCCAGTCGTTGAGATCTGGATCATGGCCTTTCCCTCCGTGCTGGCAGGATCCGTGCCCATCCGATCTGGCAGCGTCGTTGTTGCTGCCTTTTTTCTGGATCTGCTTCTTCGCCGGGAGGTGCAACGCCACTTCTTGCTCCTCGCCGTCGAAATTTTAGCTTCGTCGGCACGATTTTCTGGCCGAGCTGTCAGGCTTCTTCCTTCTCTTCCAAGGACTTCAATTTTGACAGCACCTGCTCCTGGGATGCTAAGAACGGAGCCATCATGACCTGAAACATCTCCGGAGTTATGGGCTCTTGGTCGGTGTGCCGCACGGGTGGGTTTGCCGGCGGCGTGGCATCGAGGATGGTCCCCTCTACAACTGGGGTTTGCTCCATCGAACTTCAATCAGTGAATGGAGCTGCGTGAGCGAGTTAGAAAAAATGCTCCCCACAGACGACGCCAATGATATGGTTCTGGATTTCTGGTATTGATCCGTCGACCAGCAAGGTGACGTCCTTCTTCTCGAACCCGCACAGCGAGCCAAATGAGCTCAGGCGGGCGGCGTTCGGCCGTCGCCCGCTCCGACGCCCAAGTTAGTTTTGGGTGTTTTAGAGAGAGGAAATCTAAGTGACAGGTTCAGAGAATCTGAGGAAAGAGAGAGGAAGCTCTCCTTCCTTTATACCTGTTGGGAGCCTCATCCGGTGTGGGCGTCTCTATTGATTCTGTTGTGTTCCTCCATGCGTTCTGCACGCGTTGAGCACGGAGTCTCACGTGTGCGTACTTTGTGTGAGCTGTCAAGCAAGTCGAGGGGTCTCATCCTGTGTGTACTACTTGACCTAGTATGGGCTTTATGGCCCATACCTTATCAAAAGAATTCCTTCTTTAAGATTACATCCCCCTTGAAATGATACTACTCTCAGTATTTTCTGTCTGTTTGTAATGCAGATGAATAATCACATGAGGAAGGCAGGTAATGATCAAATGGTTACAACCAAGCTCCTGAATAACTCAGACTGCAAACTGGACAACATGCTTAGCTGCTACACAATGGCCTTGATCCCAGCTCTTAAAGACACACATCAATCAGAGATCTAAGCCTTTTTATTGAAGATTTATGTGTAATCATGATATATATGTAGTCATAATTTTTCTGGAGACCGCCTTGAGTTTTACCTAGCAATTCTCTAATAGGTTTCTAGTGAATTTTAACTACATTCTTTTTCAAAAGGCTTATAGAGCCTTTTTTCTTTTTTGAAAAGCATTTCCAATGCTTTTGGAGTCTATCTCCGTGCAATTATGCCTGTTCTCGGGGTTTTAGTTGTATCATAGTTCTATTTTTGTGGTATGGGATGCCCTATAAAATTTCCCCCACTATATAGTGGTTTGCCCAAAAAACAAAAGAGAGTTGGCACCCATGGTCCTCGGTTTTTTTAAAAGACTAACCACCAAATAGTAGAGAAATGTTTGTTGGGTATCCCTCACCCTTATCCTTAAATGGCAAAAAAGTTTGATACAAGCCTATTATAGGCAAAATTACATAGGACAAAAGCACTAAAAGCACCATATTGCTTTCAAAAGAATATAGGATAACCCTATACAAAAGAATAGACTAAGGCTCCGTTTGATAAACCATTTAAGTGATTAACTTAATTAATTAAGTGATTAATTAAAATGTTAAGTGTTTGATTACGTAAAACTTGACGTCTGAACAGTTTCAGTGGGTCTGAACTCCGTAGTTCAATTTGACTCCAACAAATAAGTGATTGGGAAATCACTTATCACTTAAATCTGAACGCATTAGGGAGATAAATTTTAAATTAGACGATTATTACCCCTCTGTTTCGTCTCCCTCACGGACATCACCTCACCTCACATCAGCCGGCGACGCTCGGGAGCAGGTGGGATTGGAAAGCAATGGATGCGGATTTTATTGTGACGGCTGGGGAAAGCACCACCGTGGAAGAGATGGAAATAAAATCACATCGCCGCTCGGGAGCAGCTGGACTTCGATGCAAGAAGTCGGCACGGGAACTATGAAAGACTTGATCAGAAAAGGTGGGCAGCCTGGGCGGCGAGGGTGGCCACGAAGCTGATTGGCCGGGATTGCCGTTAGTCCCACGAGCAGATTACAAACACGCTAAGGTTTTTTGCAGCAGAAGGTGAATGTGTCTGAACCTCCCGTTGCCATTAGCTTTGGGGATGCAATAAATTTTCAGCAGAAGAATACTGCAACTGAACTTTTTCTTACGGTTAACTTTAACGATGCAGCAAATTTACAGCAGGAAGCATGCATTGAAATTTGTATTAATCATCTGTTGCAGTTAACTCAAAGGATGCAGCAAATCGAAAGCGATCATTGGAAGGTAATCCATCTCTGGCACCACCAGTTCAGAATGACGAGGGTTCCATTGAATAACAGGTTTAAGAGATGAAGAAAGATCTGATTTTGATGCTCTGAACAAGATTCCACATGATGTGGTAAAGACATTTTTCTTACATCGCTCACATATGTGTTGCTTCTAAGCAGTTCTTTTAAGAGTTCAGTTCAAAGTTTTTGGAGGGCTTCTAATCTAACACATGTCATGGGATGTGTCTTTGTTCTGAATTTATTATGTATATTAGGAAAACTTAACAACATGCTGGTAGTATTTGCAAGATGATTAGTATATTTGTATTTGTTGATGTGCTCTCTTTCAATTTTACAAGAAGTTTCAAGTACAATCTTATAATATGATCGTTTAAGTTCTTTAAATCGTTTCTATACATGCTTCTCAGGCTGATAAAGGCCACACCAATATTCTTTCCGATGGAGATGATCCAGGATGATTCTGTAAAAGAGGTCATGATCAGACAAAAAAACATGCATTGAAATCGACGAGGAAGGTACTACTCAATCTGATTTAGTTTTCTTGGGTGAATATTTGCCAAAGTATACAATGTAGTTAGATTATAATGCAGAATTATATTTCAGATTGGCAAACTAGTGTCTACAAAGTAGTTGATCCTATTTTAATGCAGGTTTGGAATATTGATCATTGCTTAATGCATTGGAAAATTAATCAGTTTGTACAAATCTCATTCTTTAATTCATGACATGAACTTTGTGCAAATATCTCTTCTGTAAAAGAGATTAAAAATCTGCTAGGAAAGAGTACAAGAAGAGAGTTAAAGAAGAGTAGAGAGAATCCCTGCAAATTATCTTCATAATGAAAGATTGTTTATCTTCAAAAGATTGTTTATCTTCAAAAGATTGGTTCAAGAGATATCTATTTTCAGGAATTCGAAAATGAAGATATTGTGGTTGAAAATCTGCAACAAGAAGAGGTGTTTGGTGAAAATATGGCGGAGGAATCTAGTCGTGGAGCTTTCAGGCAAAGTGATCGTGACTTTATCAACCTCCGTGAACAAATAAAAAATTCATTTTGATTAATTTGTTATTTCATTTTCTAAACCCTCGTTTATTTTTCGTTTTTATCTCTTTCTGACACATTGATTTTTTTTCAATATTTGTTATACATTTTGTGTTTTTTTTGGTTTGCTACAATTGGAAGCGTGATATAAAATAATTATTCACTTATAGTAAATAAAAATATATGGTTAAAATAATGTGTTGTATAGGGGTATTAACGTAAACTTGAGTATGTTCAGACTTCAGCCCATCAATTTTATCAAACAACTATTCTCATTCATATTTTACTATTTTTAGATTTTCAGACTTCAGTACTTATTCTTTTCAGACTTAAAACTTCAGATTTCAGACTTCAGTTTTATCAAACGGAGCCTAAAAAACTGCAAAAACCTTATTGAAACCTATTAAAGAATTGCATGGCAAAACTCAAAGCGGTACCAAAATGGAGTGAGCACTCGATGCTTACCTAAAACCTAAATACTGGGATACTAATGAAACCCGTGATGAACACAACAGAGCAACAGCCTCAGGGTCTGACAGATGGTAATCCAACCTTGTCAAGCAAGGAAATATCTTTAAGATATGAGGGTAGAGAATCCCATGTGTAAACAACATCCTGCTTCTGTGATAGAGCCATTTTGGAGAGTTTGTCAGCCAGTTGATTGGCTTGTCTAAGAACATGCTTAACAGGGACTGGGATGATCAAGCTGGCAGCATCACACAACTGAAATAATTTCCGGTGTGCAGTAATAGGGTTGAGGATCATAGAGATTCCAACCAAAGAATCTGATTCAATACAGAAACTATGTTGTCCATAGAAAGAACCAAAGTGATAGCCCTGTATAATGACCTTGATTCCAGCCTCTAAAGGAGAGGCTGCAGTAAAGGAAACTGTGACACCAGATCACCCTAGAGTATCTCTCAGCACCAGATCAATACCACCGTGTGGAACATCAAAAGCAGCATCCGCATTCAATTTTAAACCTTCCATAGGTTTGTGTCATGTGACAATTCTTAGCCTGTTCAGTTGTTGTCTACTTGTGAATGGTAGGTGAGCCTGAGTAGCAAGCTGCATATCCAGGTGATGACTTATATTGATGGGTTTTGCACCCAACACTAGATGTAGAGTATGTTTTACCTCACTGATAATGACAGATCTGCAAGGTTTGATATCATCAAATAAGCATATGTTTCTTGCTTTCCACATGCACCACATTATTATACAACACAAGAGCATGATCAATTTAGTTTGAAATCTAGACACTGCAGTATATGTCATATAATAGGACGGTCTGTCACATATGGAAGAGAAATGGATATCCCTGACTCCAATTACTGCAAGTAGGGATGATCACGGGTCGGGTCTGGACAGGGTCCAGCTAGATCCATACCAGACCCATGAAAATATAGTTGGGACCCATACCGATGGGTCTTAAAAATTGAGACCCAGACCCATACCCGATGAGCTACTGGGTCCCAGGGTCTTAAATGATTCCTTAATAAATTTAGGTGTTTGCTATATACAGGTCCAATTTACTTCTGCAGGTCCAATGAAAGTGGCAAAATACCATAATTACCCTTCATTCGTTTATTAATTTTTACAAATATATTTCTAAAACCCTAACCTTGGATGCATAAACCCGTCTATGTAATAATTGAACACGTGTCGAAGTTATAAATTATTTTTTTGTGAATTATATACATATTTAAGAGGGACATTATTGTCACTTCATATTTAATTTGGACATCCAGAAGTAAAGTGGACCTGCATATAGAACCACCCTAAATTTAAGTTTTTTGCTGATAAATGTAATATTATACTGAAAATTTCAAGATGAAAGTCGATTGTTTCATTACCGATCCTAAATAACATCAATGTAACAAAAAATTCGTTTAAACTTCTAAATAGTCTAAAGAAATACATATTTGATTTTCAATCCATAATGCATCTCCAAGAAAAACACAATTTATGTGGAAAAAACTTAAAGCATTATTCATACGCCACACATATATAATACATGTATAAATATATAATATTAAAATTAGGACAATGCTATTTGCAGGTTGTATTTTACTTTTGCAGTCCGTATTATTTCCAAAAAAGACAAATATACTCTCAATCAAGTGGCTAAAGTTTGAATAACATAAATCAATAAGGACATTCTTGTCAGTTCCAATAAAAATACAGACTGCATTAGCAAAAGAAAACCTGCAAATAGGAATTCCGTAAAATTATTGACATGGGTCTGGGTTGACCCATGGGCCGGGTCTGGGTCTTAACTTATGAGACCCATACCCATACCCATATAATAATATGAAAACCCGTACCTGGACCATACCCATTGGGTCCAAAAAAATTAAACTCATACCCGACCCAATGGGTCCATACCCGATGGGTCTGGGTTTGGTCCCCGACCCATGATCATCCCTAACTGCAAGTATCTTATTCCAAATGTAAATAGCCATTAGGCCTGCAATGCCTTAGCTGCACCACCTGGATCCTGCTCCATAGACAGAAGGGCTTCATACCAGTCCATCTCAACACCTTCTGGCTGATCAAAATGTGACAACTTCAAGAAGTTGCAATTTTGGAGAGTACGGCCGGATAGTTGATTCAACCAGTCATACGTTTCTACATGCCATTGCCAACCCATTTGATGATCTCCAGATACAAACCTACCCTCCCTAAGTTTGATCTTATCATTCACCAACTCCCCAGCTATATCCAGCACTTGGCGGGATGACTCCACTTCATGCCAGATCTCATTTTGGACATCTTCATTCCAATCAGGAACTTCATACTTGGTTCGATCAAAAGTTAGTTTTACCTTATCCCACTTCCCGCAGTTCACAGGAAGCACAAAAAGCTTACCTAAAGTGGTATCTCGAGGGGTCAAGGTCACATTTTGTTTAACAACGGAAACCTTATACATGGTCCGCAACAAGGAGAGGCTGGGACAATAACCTTTACGAGCACACCAAGTTATTAAGGCCATAATGATTACTATCACATTGGCATGTAACTTCCCCAGATGCACCTTATAATGCTGAAGAAAATCATTCAACAGTGGGGGAAAAGGGAAGGTTAATCCATGCTGCAGAAATCTCCCATATATGACCCCTCGGGTCGGAGTTACTAACTCAACTGCAGATTTGTCTTCTCCAAAGTACATGAGGTCAGCATCAGAAGGAATGGAAAAGGGACAACCTTCTGCGAAGATAGCAGCATCAGCGCGTGCTTTATAACGACTTTATACTACTACCTTCGTCATCCATTGGCACTATACCTTTGGATGAATGCATTACCATGGGGCTATTCCCCTCTATCTGAGCCCTCCTGGCCATAGCCCTCAACCTCTTCTCTTCCTCAGAGGCTTTCTTCTTCTAAACTACATGTTTTTTTCCACTTGCTACCTCAGCCCTGTGGAGTTCAAGGGAGCTATTCTCCTCAGCCTGAGCTTCTACATACTCTCCCTCATCAGATGGGGGAAGGAAATTGTTCTACTACTATTGCTCATGATTACAGAGAGTATGGGGGAAAATACACACACAAGAGATAAAAGGAAAAAACAGACACAAGCAAATATGCAGAGAAAGAAGATGACACTTACTGGTGATGGAAGCAGAAATTTGGGGCTTCAGAAATTGATGAAGTATTGATGCGCCTTCTGAACTTGGAAAGAAAAAAATTTCGAATAAGAGAAGACAATGGGAATGATTTGGGAAATTTAATCCAAACCCAGACAGCATTGAAGATGAGCAATTATCTCGATTCTGTTTCCAAGGCAAGTAACTGGAGAGACGGGGGACAGACCGTCTCTGCTTGCCAATGAAGACATGCCACGTGTATCTACTATCTGGATTTCAAAAGAAGCTAATCTCAGCCATCCATATGTCTGATGGAATACGAAAAGAGTTTGAAGCTAGATATTCAGAAGGGTAAGCCCGAAAGGACAGTCCTAGAAGGACACCCCGAGCTTAACACCCTGAGTTATCCTCCCTCGAGTTATTGGTCTTCCCTCGAGAAGCAAGCCTCTAATTCAACCTTTGAGATGGAGCACTCTATATTCTGAAGATCTACCTTAGGGCTACCTTGGGGCACTCATTCATACTCAGACCAGGGCCCGAGAAGGGTCATGGGCTCGAGATACGCGGAGGATGGGTCCACGGGTCCATCAATCCTAATCCTTATAAGGAATGCGTATATTATGAATGTTCTACAAGGAATATACATCTTCTCAAAGATGGTAATTCAGCTATCATAGACATGGTAATACAACCATGTCCGAAATATGCTTCTATTATACATGGTAATACAACCTCTATTCCCATAAGAGTTGTATTCATACCATAAATACATATCTTGGTGATCTACGGATTGTAGCCATATAAATACCCTAAGAGATTTGGTAGACCTCTCATCTAATCTCATACTTTATACTTTACGCCTTAAGCAAATATACTGACTTGAGCGTCAGAGTGTCTATCCATGGGACACCCGAGGCCTTTGTCTTGCAGATCAGTTCGAGAGCCTGGTTCGTCGTCGAAGTGTTGGTGTCCGGCATACATCACTTACTTTATCGATAGCTAGCAAGAGACGCTTAAACTAACTATCTCTTATCAAATCAAATCTAATTGGTAACGCCAGTTCTAAATTGTTTGATAGCATGAAGATATGAAGGAACCCAGTTTAGACACATTAACCAAGAACGCAAGTACTAACCTGTCTACCAGTTTATTCTCACTATCTAAACGATAACTTTACCACTAATTAGCCTTTTCCAACAATTACAGATTGGTGGTACTAATTGGCAGATACAACAATATGCACAGAGGACAAACCAAAATTCACAGCAATCAATTTAAACATAATTAGATCTCACAGAATTCTCATGACTAGAGTTTCATTATTCTCGCCGAAAACTAAACTAGCTACTAAACATGAAAACACATAAACAATTAATATAATAATATGCAAACATTATAATAATACAAAACCACCTAACTAATTAATCAAGAATTCAAGATGAAATCATACGCATGCAAATTAATGTTTGGCGGCCAGACCCCCAAAACAAACCCTACGGGTGGCCCCCTCACAATTAGGGTTTTCTTTGGTATTTATGCCTTATTACAAAATAAAACCTAATTTAAATAATATAAGGGAATATTTATTGGACTAAATAATTATTATAATAACTAAATTGGGTTTTTAATATAATTCTTCATCTTCTTCTTCATGTAGCCCAATTAAGCCCAATTTCCTCATAATATTCTTCCGAGCTTATTGTATTCAATTAATCCAAGTAATATATGTAATATTTTAAGTCTAATACTGAATTCCTTCAAAACGTATAGCTGATTAGTGATCGACCCGCGAAACACAACTTAGCCGCCCGTTAGAAAAAACCAGTATTGAGAATTGCATATTACTTTAACTCGTCTCTTCCTTGAGCTTCTTCTCTTCAACGCCGGTATAATGAATATTAACGATTCATTATCTGTTGGAGCACACTACCTCATTAAAAAACACATTGGGAAAAAGAGTGCAGTATACAGCTCCTCTCCATCAGCCCCAAATGTCCTCTATTTCGACTCTTTTAACATAAATTCCAGCAATCCTCCATTTGATTGTTTTAAATCATTTTTCTTATAAAACCTGCACAAAAACACACCTTCGTGCACATCAAATGGTAAAAGAGTGTAAAATAAATAATAATACATATAATGGCCTTTCCAGAATTTCGGGAGCGCAAAGGGAAAAAGCCCGCAGAGAGAAGGAGTTGCGGGATCAGGAAAATTTCGGGGATGGAGTTGAGTCCGATGAATACTACGCATATTCCAGGGAAGAGCCTCCGGAGGAAGATGGGGCCGGGGATGCTAACTCGGACACGATTCACACCAACGCGGAGGAGTTCTAGGAGTTACAGGACCGAAAAGCTGCCAAGGCAGCGGCTGCGGCGAGAACTCCTTGAGCTCGGGGCTAGCCTCCGGATGTGGTTGACCTTGAAATACAAAATCCAGGTAATTGGGAAACGAGGGACCGCCCCTAAACCAACGGGAACCGTCAAATCACTAGACGCTCCCTGGAGGGTTAAGCCCGGACACCCAGACGTACGTGGGAGGCCAACATACGGTGATGCACTATGGAGATTTTGACACATCCTTCAATAATGGCTCGATTGAGCAATGTCTGAACCGGCTTGATTGGTCGAAATGGGATGCGATACTCCCTTGGGTACCAGAAGTTCTTGACTACACGTGGCCAGCGGGAACAAAGGCCCCGGAAAGGGTTTCCATCTATAGTGGGGAAGGGGATCCCGAGAAATTTGTTCATAAATACCTCAATGTGATGGGAGCGCACAATATTGAAGAGCAGCTGAAGTGCAAGATGTTACGATCCTACCTCATGGGCAATTCCTTGAACTGGTTTAAAAGTCCACCCCAGGGTTTGCTGAAGATCTTTTGGAATTTTGACACCGTCCCGTTTCACAGATACTCGGCCATGGAGAATACGTTCGTCAATTTAGTCACAGTGCTAGCCATGAGATAGTTGGAAAAAGAGTCAACTTGGGAGTATTACCTTCGGTACATTTCCGAGTCGATTAAGGTGGTAGACCGGCATCAACCGGATAAGGCCCTAGTCCACAATTTTGTTAATGGATTGCGAGACCGGGCCTTCTACATCAAGCTAATGAAGAACATGCCAACCTCGTTCTATCATCTTCAGCTGGTGGTGGAGATGCATTGTACGGTTCATGAGGCTAAGTAGGCAATGATGAGCATGGTAGGTTTCTTTGAGCAACGAATCAAAACTGCTACCGCTACTTAAACTACTAGAGGCACATCGCGCCAGCAGCCGACAAGGCACCAGGCAGCGGCGCCCCGGGCCGGGGCCCAGAACTTGGTGGTCCGGCCAACTTACACCCCTTTAACCAAGATAAAGATGGAGATCCTAAGAATACACTTGGGGTTCTTCACTGACCCCCAGCAATCCAAGGCATTCTGACCCCGCTAATGCACAGAAGTGGTGCGATTTTCACAAGTTATATGGGTATACGACAGATAGATGTAGGGTATTGCTTAGGATATACAGAATCTGATCGAGAGAGGCCGGTTGCGGGACTGTGTTGTAGGTGAAGCTCTCCCGGTAACTGCCCTGGCAGGGAATAAAGAGGAATTGGAGGAACAGTAGGCAACGGGGTGGGAATCAGGTGATGGAGGTCAACCCCGCTCCCAACCATGTGCCCCCGGTCCCTAGACATGCTGAACCGGTGCAGAGCCCTCAAAGGATGATCAACGTTATCAATGGGGTTGTAAGGGATGGAGCCCAGACCCTATCCGATGTAAAGGCTAAGAGCAGGTACGTGCCCCCGGGGGAGATACAGGGGAAAGATTTAAGACCAATGAGACGATCACGTTTTCAGATGAAGACCCAGAACCTCTACAGATTCCTCACTCAAATCCTATGGTGGTGACCGCGGAGGTTGAAGGAGTATTGATTAAGAGGGTTTTTGTGGATGATGGTAGCAGTGTGGAGATCTTGTTCGCGGAATGTTTTTACCAATTGGGCATTGGCCGACAGAATTTGAAACCATCCTTGTACCCACTATCGGGATTTACGGGTCGTACTGTGCATCCCTTGGGGATGATCCCGTTAAGAGTGACTCTGGTTGACTACCTAGATCTGAATAAAAGAACCACCATGTTGTGCAACTTCGAAGTGATTAATGCTTTGTCCCTGTATAATATGATCATTGGTCGCCCTTGGCTAACACAGGCCAGGGCAATTTGCTCGCTCGATCACTTGACAATGAAGTTCCTGATAGAGCAAGGTATAGCCTCAGTTAGAGGAAACCAAACTACAGCCCAAAGCAGCTTGTTGACGGCTATCAAGGATGCCAGAGCAGGAGGGGCGGATCGGTTGAGACCCTTAGCTCCCGGTGAAGACACAGGTGGCAAGGACTTGGTGGGAACGGTAGACGGTGATCTGACGTCCTTTGAAGTCGAGGATATGGAGGTGGGAGCTTGGAGGACGGTGAGTATGGGGAAGCACTTGCCCCGGGAGGTGAAATTGGAACTACAAGATCTTCTGAAGGAATATGAGGACGTCTTCTCGTGGAGCACGAAAGATCTCACTAGGATCCCGGAGGAATTCCTAATTCACCAGCTAAACGTCTACCAGGAGCTGAAACCAATCAGAAAAAACAAGCGCGCTTTAGCGCAAGAACGGGTGGAATTTGTCCAGGCAGAGGTCAAAAGAATGCTAGAAGCAAGGATGGTGGAGGAGATTCCCTATCCAGAGTGGATTGCCAATCCGTGCTAGTCAAAAGCATGACAGGACTTGGAGGATGTGCATCAACTTCACAGATTTGAACAAGTGTTGTTTCAAAGACAGATATCCCCTCCCGTCCATTGACCAGTTGGTGGAGGCAATAACGGGATACCAAATCCTAGCTTTTTTCGACGCGCACCGGGGGTATCACCAGATTTTTATGGCCCCGAAAGACAGGTCCAAAAACTCTTTTATTACTGACATTGGTGCTTTTTGTTACAGGAAGATACCATTTGGACTCAAAAATGCAGAAGCGACATACCAACACATGGTGGACGGCCTTTTCAAGAACCAGGTCGGGAGGAACATGGAGATATATGTGGATGACATGGTGGTCAAGAGTCGGACGTTCGAATCCTTCCTGACTGACCTCTGAAAAATGTTTGACATCCTTTGTCTGGCGAACTTAAAGCTGAGTCTGGGGAAGAGTACCATTGGAGTTGAGGCAGATAAATTCTCGGGGTTCATGGTATCGAACCGGGGGATTGAGTAAACATGGAGAAGATAGAGGTGATTGTGAATATGCCCTCCCCGTGTAAGGTGAAGGATGTACAACGCTTGGCCGGTTCATTGGCGGCGTTGAATAGGTTCTTGTCACGAGGAGCATAGAAACAACTGTCGTTCTTCAACATTATGCGACACGCAAAGAAGTTCGAATGGACTCCTGAGTGCGAGAAGGCTTTCATACATCTCACGGAACACCTGGCGAAATTTCCCATCTTATCAAGCCAGTACCGGGGGAAGAGCTTTTCTTATATATTTCCACCACCAAGAGCACGATTAGTGCAGCTTTGGTCAAGGGTCAAACAGAGCATAGTGCCCAGTGTACTTCGTGAGTCGGGCGCTTCAGGGCCCGGAGAATCGATACACCTCGCTGGAACGTTTAATTATGACCTTGGTCTATGCCTCGCGGCGGCTCCGTCCTTATTTCCAAGGCCACCCATCACATTCCTCACTTATCATCCATTTCGACAGGTGATGCTCAAACCAGAAGCGTCAGGTAGGATGATGAAGTGGGCTATCGAGCTCGGGGGGCATGAAATCAACAACCAATCCTGAAAAGCTATCAAGGTCCAAGCACTGGCTGATTTCCTGGTAGAAATGACGGATGAGGAAGAGACCCCGGCAGAGGGAGCTCCAAGTGAAGAAGCATGGAAGTTGCATGTAGATGGGTCATCTCACGCCGGGGGTAGTGGGGTCGGTGTGGTGCTGACAAGCCCTGGTGGAAAGTAGTACCGGTAAGCTCTACAATTTAACTTCAAGACTACCAATAACGAGGCCGATTATATGAAGCCCTCTTGGCCGGGTTGCGGGAGGCCCTTGAGGTGGGGGCAAAGGAGATTGTCGCGTACAGCGACTCGGTGATAGTTGTGCAACAAGTTAATGGGGAGTACGAGGCCAAGGAGAGGAACTTGCAGAAGTATCTAGAGACCGTGAAGCCTGAAATGGAGAAGTTCAAACGGGTGACACTAACACAAATACCCAGGGAGGAGAACTGTAAGGCCGATGCACTGAGCAAGTTGGCTTCCTCGGAGTTAAAATCGGACCCCGGACCTAGACCGGAGCCTCCTAATGGAAATGGTGACAACTCGAAGTTACAATAGGCCCAAACTGGTGGCAGAAGTTTGACCAGCCGAATCCTGGATTACACTAATCATCGAGTACCGAGAAGATGGAAAGATTCCGAAAGCAAAAGAGCGGAAGATCCGGGTTAAGGCCCCTCGGTACGCCATCTTGGACGGGTCATTGTTACGATGGGGATACCTCCAGCCGTAGCTTAAGTGCGTAGAAGGTGAGGAAGCCCAGTACCTACTGAAGGGGCCCTAACGGTAGAAACCAGGGAGCCAGGATAGTCGCCCGGAAGATCATGTGCACTGGGTACAACTGGCCGACATTATTCGAGGATGCGCAGAGGATGGTCCGGTCATACATGCAGTGCCAAAGGTTTGCTCCGTTGATCCATGTTCCCCAGGGCGAGCTGGTGGGGACAACCGGTTCCTAGCCCTACATTCGATGGGGTTTGGATCTGGTGGGCCCGTTCCCTACAGCTCCCGGGGGTTTCAAGTTCTTAATGGTTGTAGTTGATTATGTCAGCAAGTGGGTGGAGGCTGAACCGCTTACTAATATTCGGGGCTGTACTTGCGTCAAATTTTGTTGGAAAAACATTGTGTGTCGTTACGGGATACCCCGGTATATAGTCACTGATAATGGGGCGCAGTTTGAAAACGATCCTTTTGAATCCCGGTGCAAGGAGTACGGGATAGAGCAGAAATTGAGATCGGTGTACCATCACTACCATCAGGTCGTCAACGGACTGAAGATGCGCCTCCAGATGGCCCGGGGGAACTGGGTGGATGAGCTTCCTAGTGTCCTATGGGCATGCAAGACGACTAAAAGCTCTACCACGGGGGAATCCCCTTACAGTCTAATTTATAGAGCCGAGGTCGTAATCCCAACAGAGGCTGGGTGCCAAGCTTGTGGACAACGACCCCGGACAAGCCACTAAATCAAGATAGTTGATTGCTGGAACTAGACCTGTTGGAGAAGGATAGGGAACATGCTGCACTGCACGAAGCAAAGGTAAAGGAGAGGGTTAAGAGGTACTATGATTTCCGGGTTCAGAAGGGGCAGTTCATCCCGGGAGAATGGGTCATGCACAGGAATGATAAAAGCCATCAGGAGGAAAGTGGAAAGCTAGCTCTAAACTGGCAGGGATCCTACAAAGTGATGTCAGGTTACCCCGGGGGAAGTTACGAATTGCAGGACCAGAGTGGTAAGAAGATTCTGCGGAGGTGGTATATCGCGAACCTCCGTAGTAATATGATTAAAGCTTATGAACCAGATCCTCTAGCAAGAAATGTGCCTAGAAACCTTAGATTGTGGCGGTATTGGACCCTCTGGTTAGAGTTAAGCCTAGGATGTGCCATAGCCTGCATCTTCTTTCTTCCTAGTCATTGAGACTTTATTTAAATGCAAGTTTATCTTATAAGATTGTTTTGATTACTGTGTTCATAACGCTACGTTGAATACCAGGATGCTTGAACAAACACCCGGGAATATAACGAGTAAAATAACGGGAGATGCTTGAATAAGCACCCGGAAGAAAATGAGTAAGAGTATCGGGATGCTTGAATAAGCATTGGGAAGAACCAATACCATGACCCTTGAATATGGACGAAGAAAGAACGTTTGAACACCTTGAATAAGGACCCGAAGAAAAAAAAACGTTTGAATAAAAAAAATCATACATTATAAATAAAGGTGGATACAATATGAATGACACATACAAGGAAAAAATAAGAAGAAAGACTAACAAAGATACAAGGAAAAAAATGAAGTAATGAAACAATGACCTGGGGCCTACTCTAGGGTGGGGGGCGCGGCCAGTCTATGTCTTCCCAATTGATGGGAGATTGGCCATCATCCCCTCTTCCACGGGAAAGATCCCATGGGGGAAGGACGTCCATAGCCCGGAAGGTTGATGCCCCTCCCGTGCTAGAAGGAGCCTCGTACTCCACTGCCACGGTGGCCGTCACTAGCCCTTTGCCTCATCCAGACGATTGGGGAGGCTAATCAACCTCACTTTCGATGTCCAAGGAGTGATCGTCTTCGGCCACCGGGGTGCGTTT
The DNA here is from genome assembly GCA_948330725.1 of Sherardia arvensis. Classification (NCBI taxonomy): domain Eukaryota; kingdom Viridiplantae; phylum Streptophyta; class Magnoliopsida; order Gentianales; family Rubiaceae; genus Sherardia; species Sherardia arvensis. The sequence goes on from OX415235.1 coordinate 20,775,350, forward strand.
GCCCATTTTCAGATGAAGATAAGAGAGCAGATGAAGATGACAAGGAGAAAGAAAGTGACAGATTTAGAAAACAAGTGAGTGGGAATGAAGAGAAGATGAGGTATTCATAGAAAAAGAGAGGCGGAATTTCTAGGGACCGAGGAAAGCTTTGCGAGGCCCAAGAAGCAGTAATTAGCATTAACACGATTGGGAATCGCGAGGTGCCACACGCGATACGCGCATCCGAACATGTGTCGTCTCGCACGCCAAATAAGGAATACTTGGAGTAAGCATTCATGATGGAGACCTGGGACCCCGGACACGCAGAAGGTTCCTGTTACCCCGGGGTCCAAGGTCTCGGGGGGCTAGTGACGATATGAGTTACGACCCATCGAGAGGACGCGGGCAAAGCCCAACTCAGGGGTGGTCCTCAATATGACGTCAGCTATATTGGCGCTACCCGGGGACAACAAGGACATGATAATGACTCCTCCCCCCGGGTACGCGACAAAGACAGGACCACTCAGTTGGACCCTTCCCTCTCGTGAGCACTATAAATAGAGGAGGATCCAACAGTTGTATATTTAATCAGACTAAACACTCTCTACTTATTCATGTTCTCTCTTCTCTGCAAAGGCCCTACTTTCATCATCATGCCGGATTGGCTACCCTCGGGTAACTTCGGGGGCTCTGTTTTGCATCATATGTGAGAGATACCGTGGGCTTGAATATCAACGCTGCCCGGGCTAGACATGGCACGGGGCTAGCAATACCCGGAGCAGACTGGTAGTATCATAACTTAAATATAATGTTTTTAATAAAATTAATTAGCCATGGAAATTTCTAGTCAGTAAGCTAATCTACGTCAAGAAGGCAAAACATATTCTATAATGCAGCACTTTTTAGTAGAGGTGAAACGGGTACAACATCTTCTGACTTCTTAATGCTACTGAGCAAAAAAGAAAATGCAAATGGTTATTTAGTTGAAGTCAACAAGTTCAGGGAGAATAGAAGGTCTTATCTTTAACATAACCCTGTCATCCGAACCCAATAAAGATCGACAGAAGCTAATCTACATCAAGAAGGAAAAAACACATCCCAATGAACATACTGCATGCATTAAAGCCAGAACTTTTCTATAATTCTTATTATTAAACCTCAGCACATTGGGTTACATGTTATTCAGTAGAGTTCATATCTTAAAAGCTTAAAACCTTTCAACTTAGAATTTAGAGTGATTCTCGAAAATATAAAAACATATTGCGGGATCTGTGAAGAATAAATGGTTGTAATTTACCATTGTGGGAGATTGTAGGTTGCCACATCATTGGATTAGGATTTTGTTGATGCACATGTAATCATTCCGTGGCGTAAGTAATTATATTTTTACGTTTGTCAAAAATTTGGGTTGTTGGTAGGCTACATGTGCTGTAATGTTTGGTGGTTGGATGGGTATAGATGCATTATATTGTAAGACATGTGCACTTTGTATAATGATGAGATGACCATTTTGATTTTTATGTAGTTATTTTTGTTAGATGACATATGTGCATATTTTGTTAGTTATTTTTGTTAGATGACATACGCCATCACTTCTATGTGGAGTTCTTCAATTTCTCTGTCGACGACTCTAGTTTTCCCTCGCTCGCCTGCCCGATTTCCTCAGCTCAGTAAACTTTTTGAGTTCTCCTTGTGTGTTTTTTCTCAATGGTCAGCAGCACATGGAGGGAAGACTTTGAAACGAAAGCAAAGTTGACGATGTGGAGGATGAAATATTTTGAGTATCAGTAAACTTACTCGAGCGTTTAGTGCTGTTATTTCCTTTGATGCTCAGTCTTTTATTGTTCAGCACAAGGCCACCAAGGCAATTCTAGGATGGGGCCGCTGTGAGGATGGACTCTATGTTCTGGACCGTGGTGAGGAGGCACTGCTTTCGTTTGTTGAGAAGAATAAGAATAGGGCATCGTTTGAGATTTGGCATGCTCGCCGAGAATATGTGTCCCCTAGTATTATTTCTCTTTTGAAAAGAATGATTGTTTATCCCTTACTTCTGTACTTCCTAGACCTGGTGTTTGTAAGCCATGTGCTATGGCTAAGGGACAGAAATTATCTTTTGTTGAGAATTCTAAACGTGCTGATCACGTTCTTAATTTGATTCATTGAGATTTGTGGGGACCTTTTCCGATTTTATCTAGTAATGGCTTTTCTTATTATGCCTTATTTGTGGATGATCACTCAAATTCTGTTGGTTTTATCTCTTACGTCAAGTAAGATTTTATCGATATCTAACTCCAGTTTGAGGCACTGGTTAAGAATCAATTTTCATCCCGCACCAAGGTCTTTCAAAGCGATGGTGGGACTGAGTTCACCAACACCAGTTTACAGTCACACTTTGGCACTCGAGGCATTCATCATCAGATGTCCTGTCCATACACGCCACAACAAATGGGCTAGCTGAACGGAAGCATAGACACATCACGAAGATGGGGTTTTCCATGATATGCCATTCGCATTTACCTCTTTCCCACTGGGATGATGCATTTAGCATTGCGGTGTTCAACATAATCGTCTGCCAACTCTGATTCTCAACAATGTGTCTCCATTTGAAGTATTATCTGGGGCTCCCCAGACTACTCAAACTTTCATCCTTTTGGATGTAGAGTTTTTCATATGTTTGCCCAACGGTAGCTCAAAAGCTGGCCCCTCGTAGTCTTCCTTGTGTTTTTATAGGCTATAGTGTGCAGTACAAGGGGTTCAAGTGTTTGGACACAGTCACTGGCTATGTGCCAGATTGAATGAGACTCACTTTTTTTAGCGCTTTTTCGGAGGCTCAATTCACTTCGCTGGATGTCTCATCATTCTTAGATTCCACTGCTCCAGACCTGGATACATCCTCTGTTGAGATTTCTCCAGCGGTGCCACCTACGGCTTGCTCAATGTGTCATGAGCCTCCTTGTGCCTCTGAGCTAGTGTTGACCACGGTTGTACTGGACGAGCCAGCTACTCCTCCTTGCTCACCTACACCATCGGGATCGTCACCTGAGTCTTCCAGTACAGTCTCAGTTAACAGCTCGGACTTATCCTCTGGTGTCTTCTCCGAATCTGCCTCCCCGACTCCTCCTGTTTCTCGAGATCACATGATGGTCACTCTCCTTCGGGATGGGACGCGTGTTGCTCGTGATCTTGGCCCAGACTTTGTGATGACCGGGTTGGTTACTGAGCTTCTTGATCAGAAGGAACCTTGTACTTACCGAACGGTTGCTAAGGACTCACGATGGTTTGCTTCTATGGATGAGGAAATTGTTGCGCTTCCTCATCAACACACGTGAGATTTGCTTCCTTGTCCTCCTCAGGTCAATGTTGTTGGTTCCAAATGGGTCTTTAGGCTCAAGTAGCGTCAGGATGGATCCATTGACCAATACAAGACTCGTTTGGTGGCTCAGGGATTTTCCCAAATCCCGGGATTTGATTTTGATCACACCTTCAGTCCGGTGATCAAAGTTGGCACTGTTTTTGCCATTGCTACTATTAGGAATTGGCCGCTCCACCAGTTGGATGTCTCGGATACTTCGTTATATATTTTCGTGGAACGCAACATTATGGTTTGATTTTTTCTGTTGATGGTGTTCCTCGGATGCATATTGGGCGTTGGTGCTTAGAGACCCGGCGTTCTACCTATGGTTATGCAGTCTTTCTAGGTGGCAATCTGGTTGCTTGGAGTGCGAAGAAGCAACCCATTGTCTCTCGATTGAGTATGGAGTCTGAGTATCGTGCTCTAGCCAATACAACTTCAGAGGTTGTCTGGCTCATGCATCTTCTCTGTGATCCGCGTTTCCCTCTGCAAGGTTCTCCTTTGCTTCTCTGTGACAATGATAGTGCTATCTTTCTGGCTGAGAATCCGTTTGCACACAAAAGGGCTATGCACATTGATATTGATTACCAGTTTGTACGGGAGCTAGTAGTTGCAGGCAAGATTTATGTTGGTCATGTTCCTACATCACTTTAGGTGGCTGACATCTTCACCAAAGGTCTTAATCATGCCTTGTTTGAATTTTATCGGTCCAATCTTCGTGTTTCGAGCAATCCGACACTTTGCTTAGGGTGTGACAATAGAATATTCAGATGATATTTAGACTAGACTATTGTATATTGCACATATGTGCTAGGTTTAGTTATTTGTCTTTAGGCTCTTTGTTGTACTATAACTGAAGTGATATACGCAGTCCGATATTTTACTCAGTATAGTCCAAAATACCATTGGATTTACAATACCGCCCCCTGAATATTGCTAAGTTTCCCAATAAACCTATTAAGTGAGGATATTTTCGTAAATTTATATCGCATTTTGGACTATAAGAGTAAAATATCGGACTGCGTATAGCAATACCCTACTATAAATACCTATTGTAAAACCTAATACTACTTAGTTTGGGAAATACACTTTACAGTTACCACTACACTTAAATGCTACTTCGTCAGGCGTGAATCTCTTCCTTCCTATAAAAATGAATCATATGATCAACCAAGAATAAAGGGTTTTTTATGGCCCCTTAATTTACCTAATATATAATTCATGGTCCCTTTTAAAAAATGTACATATCATGACCCCTTAAAATTCAAAATATAAAAGTCATGGCCTTTGGCTATTATACATTTTTACACAGTTAATCCTCACCCGCATAATTTGCACTAGCTTCATTTTTTAATTATTCACCAACAGTGAAAAGGTTCTAGTGTCTGAGAGATGGGGTGAGAGTCATCTTAACTGCAAGCAAACAATCAGAGTCCACTATTATAGAATTTGAAGATAAATGAATCCCTGCTTTAATTCCAGCTTGATTAGCTAAAATTTTAGCAACAAGTGGGAAGTGAGCCTGCATGTATAATTCTTTAGCCTGCATGAAAGTTCCTGAGCTGTTTGTGATGTTAATTCCAATCCCATCTCTAGGATGCATCAACACTGACTTTAATATCATAGAAAGAACCGTCCCAACCCACAAATGCTATATTAGGCTTTGGAGGGATATTGGGGATTGGGATGTACCCTAATAGTGCTAGCTCCGTGTCTACCTGTATGGAAAAACGAACTGACTTCCTCATAAAAGAATACTATAAATATTCTTTGAACTTCTCGATGAGAGATTCCATAGAGGAAGTGATGTCTTCAATAATTTTCTTGTTTCTGGCTTTCTCTAGCTATAACTAAATATACAATTTATTACATTATAACTTACATTTTATACATGATATTGATTTACCTGATAAAATATGATATTATTATATGGAGAAAAGTTTTATGAAAATACTATTTATGAACAAAAGACGATTCCTTAAACCATTAACTTATAAACTGGGTTTATATGCACAAAATTATTGATGTGGCTCCTTGTCTGCAAACATGTTTTTATGCGAGTTGTATTATGCAAATATATTGAAACTGATACCACGAACATGTGGATAATTATAAATACAAATTTCCTTTTCTTTTTCACAAATTCGTCGTTCCCTTTTCCAGAAATACTCCTCGCTCCGATTCAATCCAGAGACCCTCGCCGATGTGGTCAACTCCGCAGAGGCACCGTCGGTATGTGAAACCTCCATACATCCATCTCCACCCATCGACACCCTAAGCATCATTGTTTTCCGAGATCAATATCTTCGTGACCATTAGGTAGATCTCTATTGTGTGCCCTCACGCCCTTGCCAACGTCGCCGGTGGACACCACGAACCGTAGCGAATCTGCAGTCTCCTCGATCACCACGTGATCGTCGGAGTGGAAGGTGAGCTTTAGAATCTTCCGAATATGTGCAGCAACTTAGAACCTTCACAAATATTTAAAGGTGATTGGAGCTTCCCAAATGTGGAGAAGGTGAAGGATTATCAAGCGATTCGGCATCTTCAAGCCTTGCTAATTATGATTTTTCTGTGCATCAGGTTTTCATGCTAAATTGTCATGTTTTCATAGTAAATAGCTAGGTTTTCATCAGTTTTTGTGCATGTCGGGTTTTCATGCTAATTATCCCGTTTTCATTGTAAATAGCTAGGTTTTCATAATTTTGACCGTTCTTGTCTAAAACCTTTTATTGTTTTGGTTAAACAACATAGCTTTTCAAGCGCGAAGATAGTTTCTGTGTGCATGTCAGGTTTTCATGCTAAGCTGTCATGTTTTCATAATAAATAGACAGGTTTTCATCAGTTTGACTATACCTGCCTAAAACCTTTTATTTTTAGATTAAAAAACATAGGTTTTAAAGTTTTGTCTATGTGCATGTCAAGTTTTCATGATAAATTGTCATTTTTCTTAGTAAATAGCTAAGTTTTCTTAAGTTAGAACGTGTTTGTCTAAAACCTTTTATTTTTATGTTAAACAACATAGTTTTAAGACTTTGTTGACTGTTTATGTGTGCATGTCAGGTTTTCATGATAAACTGTCATGTTTTCATGGTAAATAGCCAAGTTTTCATCAGTTTGACCGTGCATGTCTAATACCTTTTGTTTTTATGTTAAACAACATAGTTTTTAAAGTTTTGTCGACAGCTTATGTGTGCATGTTAGGTTTTCATTAAAAGCTGCCTTGTTTTCATAGTAAATAGCTACGTTTTCATCAGTTTGACCGCACTTGTCTAACACTTTTTGTAAACAACATAGTTTTTAAATCTGGTTGCATGTCATATTTTCACGCTAAACTGTCATATTTTCATGGTAAATAGCTAGGTTTAATCGGTTTGAATGTGCCTGTCTAAAACCTTTTGTTTTTATGTTAAGCAACATGATTTTTAAAGTTTTGTCGACAGTTTTTGTGTGCTTGTCAGATTTTCATAATAAACTGTCATGTTTTCATAGCAAATAGGTAGGTTTTCATTACTTTGACTAGCAGTATAGTTTCTAAAGCTTTGTTGACAATTTTTGTGTGCATGTCAGGTTTTCATGATAAAATATTTAGTTTTCATAGTAAATAGCTAGGTTTTAATCAGTTTGATCGTGCTGTCTAAAACCTTTTGTTTTAAAATTAAGTATCATAGTTTTTACCTCATTGAACAATAACTCGTGTGAATAGTTTAGCGCGTGAATAGTATTCATGTGAACATTGCACGTGAACAGTACTTTATTTTTTTTCCAAGAGTACACATAAGTATCTCATTTCTTCTACCATTGCACTATAATGTGTGAGTTTTCTAAAATTTTGGTTGACCATGGCAAGTTTTATAATTATTCATTTTTAGAGGGCCTTTTTTAGCATATCAAACAAGTATGGTGCCTTTTTTTAATTCTGAAATTTTTCTTCTTCTACCATGGCACTATAATGTGGGAGTTTACATTTATTTGGTTGATCATGGGCACTTCCTTAAATAAAGCTTCTTAGAGGGGTTTTTTGGGAATTTGTGTTTGGGCTCATGATGTATTTAGAATGCAATCAATATCATGAGAAAATATATTATCCATTATTATTATTTTACTGATAAAGTGAAAAATATTAATGATATTTTGATTGTTAATTAATTATTAGTTTGTACATCATACATCGGGTGTGTATATCTCCAGTCTTAACTTACATGTTTAATTGTGTATACACTATTTATGGGTATTGTAAGTTAAAAAATTATAATGCACAATTATTTAAATTAGAATGCACATTTTCTAATATTAAAATACACAAAAAATATACTGGAGATACGTACCCCGGATGCATGGTATAATTTGCGGTTAATTATATGGTGATTTTTCACTTCCTTTAATATTTTTATTTTCTTGTATAATTAATAGTTTTCCTTAAATAATCAATCAACGTAAAACTATAATACTATAAAACTACATAGTTTTAGTTGAAAAATTATCAAAAAAATATTAAATATGCCGCCAAATTGTGCTTTTTAATGTATTAATGTATACATAGAGTTATGCATAGTAAAACATAACATATCGGAAGAATACATACTTCACATACATGTTATAAATAATTTACGCATTAAAAAAATACTACGAATGATATAAAATAACATCACTAGAAATAGCTAATAAATCTCAATAAATTATCCGAATACATTGAAATAAATAGATTTGTCTTCTTAAATATATTTTATGTAAATATCACATACCGGGCGAAGCCTGGTTGATTTCTCTAGTCCATACTCTAAGTTAGTGTTTGGTCAATATTATAGTTATAATGTATATGGTCACTCAACACCCTACCCATAACTTATTACTCAACACATGCAATAAAAACTTTTAAATTAGTTAAAGGTTTTGAAGATTTTTTTGAGAATAACATTTATCAGAATAATTCTGATATACCCCTTATCAGACACGAATAATAATATGACAGGTGTACAACGGAGATGTTTTAATTATTTAAAATATATATAGTAAATTTCTAAAATCATAATTTTGAATGCCTAAATTCGCCCGATAATAATTTATTTAGAAAGTCTCGAAAAAGACCGTCCAAAATTTAGACTATGCTATTTTTAACTACAAATATAATGGAGGACTTACTTGCAAAACACGGAGGGACTTAGTTGCAATTTTCAAAATCATTCAACCATTATAGCTCGAACACTGGACCTCCATAGGAAGGTGGGGAGACCTTACCACTACGCCTCTTTTTTTTTTATGTCTTTCTTAACTAAGATATATATATAATACAGTGAATAAAACCTATTAACAATTAAATCTTTCTACTTTTAAACTAAAACCTCTATATTTAAAATTTTAACATTCTAATTTAAATTAGAAACTTCCATATTTTAATCTACAATCAATTAAAAATAAAATATTATCCATTTAAAATTCAAACATTCTAATTTAAATTAAAAACTTCCGTATTTTAATCTACAATCAATTAAAAACAAAACACTATCCTTGTAATTAAAAACCTCCATATTTTAATCTACAACATGTTATAAAATAAACATAGTAGTTTACATTAAAAACATCCCTATTTTAACTACAATCTATTAAAATTAAACATTTTACTTTTAATGAAAAACCTATGTGCTTTAATGTATAACATATTAAAAATCAAACATTTTACTTATAATTAACAACCTCCGTATTTTAATCTACAATCTATTCAAAATTAAACATTCTACTTTTAATTAACAAACTCCGTATTTTAATGTATATCATATTTAAAAAAATCAAAAATTATACTTTTAATCAAAAACATCTGTGTTTTAATGTACAACATATTTAAAATCAAACGTTTTACTTTTAATTAACAACCTCCGTTTTTTGATGCACATCATACTAAAAAAATCAAACCTCGTAGTTTTAATCACAAACATTGGTGTTTTAATGTATAACGTATTAAAATAGTATTGTGAAATGAATAGTACCGAATAGGAATAGTAACGGGGCATGAATAGTAACGGGCCTTGAATAGTGTGTGAATAGTAACGTGCAGTGAATAGTGCGCATGTGAATAGTGACGGGCGGTGAATAGTGACGGGTTGTGAATAGTGTGCGCGTGAATAGTGACGGATTGTGGATAGTGCGCGCGTGAATAGTAATTTTCTAAATTGCAATTAAGGACCTCCTTGTTTTTATTCAACCATGCTTTTACTATTTAATCCCCGGTCTATAATATTGACGGTCTCTCACAAGACTACCTCTAATTTATTACGTTATCAAATTATAAATTATTTTAACAGACGTGTCGATATCTAATTAGTGTCTATCCGAATAAATATCTGATTGATGCCTTATACCGTTATACGTGTACATATCAGGATGATCCTATAAGGCCCTGTCAAGTTGGGTTGAAATTAATTTAATTGAGATTAATTTAATTTAATTGAGATTTGTTTAGTTTAATTGAGATTAATTTAAATTAACTGAGATTAATTTAACTGAACTGAGATTTTTCTGGTGGAACTGAGATTAATTTAACTGAACTGAGATTAATTTAACTGAAAAGAGAATATTATGTATAAAATAAGGGTCTGTTTGCCCAAACTTATTTCATGTTGAACTGAATTTTACTATAGTGAAAATTAATGTATCAATAATAGAATCAGTATGTCTAATTTTACTTGAATTTGTTCAAAATATATTTTCACTAAATTGAACTTAACTGAATTGAATTGAACTGAACTACTGATAAGGTCCACAAAATAGGGCCTAAGGGGCGGTTGGTTTGCTTGAGCTTATTTCTTACTAAGCTGAGCTGAGCTAAGCTGAGCTGAACTAAACTGAACTGAACTGAACTGAAGTGAAAATTAATGAATTGAAAAATAGAATTAGTATGTCTAAATTCACCTGAATTGAATCAAAATATATTTTTACTAAATTGAATTGAATTGAACTAAACTGAATCAAACTGAATTGAATTGAACTGGACTGAATTAAACTTAAGTGGAAATTAATGTATTAAAAATAGAATCAGTATGTCTAAATTTACTTGAATTTTATCAAATTATATTTTGATTAAACTGAACTGAACTGAATTAAACTGAACTGAATTGAGTTGGACTTAATTGAACTCAAGTAAAAAATTAATGTATTGAAAAATAAAATCAGTATGTCTAAATTTACCTGAATTTTATCAAATTATATTTTGATTGAATTGAACTGAAATGAATTGAATTAAACTGGGATGAGTTGAATTGAACTGAACTGGACTGAACTGTTCTTATTAACTAACATGCCTAAATCGTTATGTTTTGTATCCAATTGAAATAAAGTTAAAGTAATTATTTTATTGAATCAAATTAATCTCAGTTTATTCCAGTTGAACTAAAATTATTTTAACTGAACTGGGATTAATTTAATTGAACTGAGATTTGTTTAGTTTAACTGAAATTAATTTAATTGAACTGTGATTAAATTAACTGAACTGAGATTAATTTAATTTAAATTATTTTTCAATAATAATCTGAACTTGGGCCTAAATATTAAACTTTTTTTTTATATCAGAAAGGTTAGTTTTTGATACACGCGAGTGTTTTCGTTTTTCTTTTACTCTCCCACACAGGTTTCATCCGCGTTCCACCGACGGCTACGGTGGTCCTGCCTTTCATCAAGGTTACTTTCTCATCCATGAATTGAACCTCGCGATATGTTTATTGTGTTTTATTCTGCTTTTATTGGCTAAAGTTGCTTGCTTTAGATTTAATTATGCTGTTTCGTTGTGGTTTTGGACGAACTGGTTGGGAGTTTTGTGGGATTACAAACTTTTATTGTGCTGAGAATTGGTGTTGATTAATTGTCAGGTTTTGATTCATTTGGTGAAATCAGTTTGCTGTTTTTTTGAAGAGATGATAAAGTGATCCATTAATATATTTGACTCAGTATGCTGTTTTTTGCAAACTACAAATCCTCCAGGAATGTTGGATTTATGATTCAGAGGAACCCATTTGTTCCAATTCGTCTGAAGTGCTATGATGTAGAGCGATTGAAAAACTAATAATGTAAAGACACTTTTTTTATCAACTTTGATCCTAAATATGAAACATATACATATGAAAGTTGCCTTTCTGAAATTATTTTCGATACTAAAACTTTATAAAACACTGGCTACGAGCCCTTTATTGAATACGAAAATTGAAGAGTGCTTTTTATTCTACTTATTGTTTCCAAAAACAATTCTCCTTTTCAACTTTGAAATATAGGCCTTGTATTCTGATGTCAGATTGAGTTACCGATTAGTTCATTGTAGTTACACATATAAAATGTACAGACTGCCTTTGACAGTGAAATCAATCCATAAATTGTGAATTATAGAGAGTATTACGAATTGGGATGTTTTAGATGTTGGAAAGTTTATTTTTTGTTTTAATGCTCAGAATTAAGATTTAAGGAGTAGTCTGAAGAAAATATTGCATTTTGATGAGATTTATTGTTTGGTACATTCAAACCATATGGTTGGTTTTCTTTGAAAACTTATGTTTGTTTTATGGGAGTTTTGTATAGGTTGTAATGGTACTACTTATAATGTCCATATGTTTGGCATTTGGGCTTTAGCCTTTAAGAAGAAGTTTTTATATGGTGTGCATTTCCCTTAACTTAATGTATTTTCTACTCTCTCTTTTTTTCTTTTTTTGTCTGCATGCATTTTAGGCTAACGCGCTCAAGTTTCTCAGCAGATTGTTACACAAGTTAGAGAAGTGGTTGAGAATATCCTCAAAGAGGTATTCTGCTCATATCAGCTTACAAGTTGGAGAAAGTTGTCTTTGATTGTTTTATGCTTGGGGCTGATGCGTTGAGCGTTAGTAGACAGTACTTCATATAGATACTTACAAATTGTAGTTTATATAGATTCGTTAACAGAAAATTAGGTCTTAGTTCTTATTTAGTTAGTGAGGAACTTCTAGTTAATAATTAGTGTTGCACAAAATCAAATAAGCTTACTATTTGCTGTATAATTGCTGGACCATTCTTTTTTATGGTGATTCATGAGAGTTAAATAAAATTTAAACATAGCAAAAGAAATTGTTAAACACCCAGGGCATTAAAACTAGTTTTTTCAATAATTCCTGTGAGTGTATGCTTTGTTTCTTTGGTGTATGAGTTTTATTCTGTGGATGTGTGATGTGTTTAAAATTGCGTTTGTTTCTTTTGTATATTAATATTTGGGAACAGTAATTGTGCTAGCTTCTCATCAGGGTGCATTGGCTATTTGGCAGATAACCAGACTATACAGTTACTGATTTATACCAGTCATGACAAGTGATAATGATTTTACCTTTAGTCCAGTAAGTTAGTTTTATGATTTCAATCATACAGAGTTTGTTTACATGTTATTAAATTGGTCAGACTATGTGATGTAGTATCTGTTAAATTTAATCAGGGAGTCATTGCTGAAGATCAAGGAATCATTGATGCGAAAAAGGTAGTTCAAGGTATAAGTGGGATCAAAATAGATGATAGGTCGTTGTATAGTGATAAGAGCAGTCAAATTAATGGTGAGCTGTGGAGGGATAAATTACCTGAAAAAACTCAACAAAAGGAAATGTCAGTTGGATCTTTGTCTTTTACTGTCATTGATGCATCTGTTTCAAAACAAGTGAACCAAAAGGATGTAAATGATGTAGGAAGTTCAGTAAAGTCTTTACTGGTTACAAAGTCTCCTGCAAAAAGATCTTCACCTCGGGCTAAGGTTCCATTTGAGAAGGGATATAGCCCGATGGACTGGATGAAACTTACACAAACTCATCCTGATCTGGCTGGTAAGAGATTGAATTTAGTTTATCGCGTTCATATTTTCCTTTTAGCTTCTAATCATGTTACAGTCAGCTTATTTTAAGTATCTACAAGAGAACTTGCATTGGATTCATATAGATTTCAATTTTCATGAGTTTGAATTAATGTTATTACCGATGCCTTATGGTGTCAAGTCATTCCCAATATGTTGCCTTTATCAGATGAGAGAGATGGCTGTTTTAATGCTTATACTCATTGAAGCAGTAGTATTTGCATTCATTGCAGTAGCATGTAAGTGTAATGTTGCCTTAGGTGAGGCTAGATGCTTTCTAGAACATAGAGTTCTGGAATATGCTTTATATCTCAAGGTTCTTGTGGAATATTTACATGGTTTTACTGTGGATATTTCTAAAAGTACTGAGAGAGAAAATTAGATTCAAACTTTGGAGTGTCTTTTATTAGAAACATATATGAATCATCGATCTTAAATTATGTTTTACTGATTCGTACAGCACGCAAATGGGGAAATATCTGGCACTAACAGATTCGACCTAGAAAAGAATTCAAATCATCCCTTTTCCGGTATTTCTTCTGTTTAAATATGATGCAAGGCCCTCCATGCCCCATACCCTGGCATGAGCATTTTCACCAATGCATTGATTGCGCTTTGTGTTGGGGCACATAGATTTCTGATTTTGCTAGAATGATGAACACTGATTCATATATTATTTCTTAAGATATGGAGATGTATGTGAATTATTTCAAGTAGCTTTTAGACGTTACTATCTTGTAGTAACTAGATCCTGCACTTATCTGTTTCAAAGCACAAACTAGCTTGTGGTTTATATGTTTGGCATAATTCTGGTTAGCAGTAACTATATTCAATCTGACGAAATCCAAACATGTCTGACCTTGATAGTTGATACACATCATCATCAAGGGCCGGTTAACCCTATATTGCTTGTGGATTGTTATATTCTACTGCAAAGGAGTCAGAACATATTTGACCATAATATTATCAAATGATCATTTCTCAGGCTTAAAAGGACAATCAAGCAAGAGACTTATCTCCATGAGTGAAGTTAAACAGCACAAAACTGAGGACTCCCTGTGGACAGTTCTGAAGGGGCGTGTGTACAACATAACTCCATACATGAAATTTCATCCAGGAGGTAAGTTTTGGATGACTTTTAGCTACATACTCAAATTCTGTGTAATAGGTATCAGGCTTTGCTTGTCTACCTTTTCTTATTGTTTGTTGATTTGAGGATAGCTTTTGACACAAATGTTAGTACCTTTGAGTTTTTGGGGATAGAGATATGGATGAAGATGGTTATTTGCTAAAAGTTCCTTTTAGGCCCTGTTGTCCTGAGCTTGTCTGCATATTAGCTCGGCTCAGTTAAGTGATGAAATCTAGCTTAATTTCACTTCGGTTCAATTAGGTTCAAAAAAGTTTTATAAAAATAAGCTCAGGAGAATAAGGGGCTTATAGAGTCTAATAAGCCTGTCAGAATCAATTTATTATAGTTGTTATTGAGCTAATGGTGAATGGAAACTGTTGTGGTTTCAACCGAAGCCCCACCTTATAAAGACTTCGAGCTTTAGAAATAATTCACTTAGGACTATTTGGGAAGGTACATAAACTTGATTTACTAGCTCTGAGGTACGGTTCTCCTCTATAGATTGCAAAGCCCCAATATGGCCTTTTTAGATTGTGAAGCCCGGCTCCTAATCCATTACTACATATTTTAGCAGCATTGAAGATTAGTAAGTCTACTTATGATATTAAGATAGGAGTGCAAGTCAGTAGCCAGATACAGAAATAAGTTTACGTTGCATATAATACAAGCTTATATATATATTCGCTGAGAAGAAATATTGTTTTTCAGTTTGCACACCTTCACTTTGGCTTCTGGATTCTAGATTTTTTATTGGGCATTATTAGTAATAAGTTTATATGTGTTGCATATGACGGTTGAATGATTAGTGCCTGTTTTTTTATGATCTGACTAAACACAATAGAAACCATATCCAAATGCACACTTGACAGAAGGCCTAGTTGGTTTTGTTAGTTTTCCATGTTTTTAGTGGAAATAATCACTTCTTTTGTCTTTTATCAGGTGCTGATATGCTTATGAAAGCGGTTGGCAAGGACTGCACATCTTTATTCAGTATCCTTTGCATGAATAAAGAAAAATTCTTGGACAACTATTATGAATTCTGGTTGCTTACCAAATTACCTATTCTATGCCATGCTGTTGTCTATGTAGTAGCTTTAGGAGTTATGGCTATCTGTGAGGAAAGTGAACTAGCTACTAAACTGTGATGAAGCAAAGAGGTAGTTAATGGATGCAGTGAAATAAAAAGGAATTGCACTCCAGTGCTTTACCCATTTCACGCGATTTAAAGGATAATTAATATTGGCATGTGTGAAAGGTCTTGTGTTTTTTTCGAAGTCTTTTGTTAAATACTTGTTTTTTGATAATTGCCTTTGCATTGGTGTTTACTTGTGCTTTTCGAGATGGATTATTCTTTCTGAATTTGCAGCAGCCAATGTTGATGATTGTTTGAGTCCTTTAACTATATATAGATAAATATCATGCCTGGGTTAACGATGAATTTTTGTTAGAGAAGTGCCTTATTGGTACTTTAGATGATAGCAAGTGATCATCAACCTTTATATCAAGTTTGAAGAAGCTCCTCCATTAACTGTGCATTGTAAAAGACACATTGTTCCAGACACTTTTCTCTGAAGATGCATGAGTAGGGCTGAATAACACTTGCAAGTACTGGATAAGAAGAAAACTTTCAGTTGAGATTGTTTCTACTGTACAAATGTAACACTGAGTACAAGTATTCATATGCAAGCTGTCCCAAGACCATTTATGTTGTTTTTTTCCAATTACGTAGCCTGTGTTGTCATTTGTGCCTTCTGCATTGGTGAGATTCTTGATTTGGTTTAATTTCTGAATCAACTTGAGTGAGCTCTTGAGAAATGGCATGATTCCAATCACAAAACTGCTTTGTATGAAACTACCGTTTGTTGCTTCAGATAATTGGTGGTTATGCACATCAGTCTATTTTTATTCATTATTTCAGAATGCTCGATGGCAGTTTATATTTTATGGAACCATTTTCATTAAAATCACAAAAGCATTATCACGTAGTTTAGATAATTTTGGTATTAAATCGTGCAATTTTTACGATGTGTCTCTTTTTTAGTAGTAGTTCGTGCAGTAGTTCTGAGGCGGAGCAATAGTATGTATATGCTGGAATCACTCTGCACCTCACTCAAATTGCCACGAATAATCCAAAATTTTTTGTGTATTATTGAATTTATCCAAATCTGATAATGTATTCTTACCGAGTTATGTACAATTGAGGACCCGTGGATAATCTTCCAGTGCATTTCAATGATTTTGACTTAAAAAAAACATATAACCTTTGCACAATTTGGGTCTTCACTCCCCTACCCTTTCCACCCATTTTTTTTAGCTCTGCAAAGTGAGTCCCAATCAGCTGAAGGGAATGTCTGCAGTTAGTATCCTTTCCCCAAAAAAACTGACCTGCAAAGCTTCTCAACATCATCGTGGATCTCCTAAGCATTTCGTTGATACCTGATCTCTAAAAACTGGCTAGTGTAGGCAACTTTGATCATTATTTGTCGACAATTACTACTTATACTTCATCATTTTGAACAAAAGTTGGAAAATTACAACTACAGAACCTTCTCCATTGTCTTTAAATAATTTAAAGAAAGGATTATTCATGGCTCATCTAACCGAAAATAATCAAAAGATACATTTTTAAACTCAATACTCCTAATTAATAGACAATTTGTAAGATTACAGGAAATTTTATAACAATGACCTTACAATATATCTCTCTGGATCAGCCACACAAGTAGTGACCTAAGTTAAATAGTGAGATATAAAATGTAGAGGGTGAAAACCATAGGTAATCTGGCAAATATTGGGGTGTGTTTGGTTGGACAAGTTTTTGCAAAACTTGGACTATCCAAATCCAGTTTTGTAAAATCTTGTTTGGTTCACCAAGTTTTCCAAAATCCAGACTTGCAAAATCCTAAAATCCAATCAAAAATTTTGTTTCATACTCACAAACTCAACCCAACCAAACAAAGATTTTGCAAAACCAGACTCTCAAAATCCTAAACAAAAACCCAAACTCTCAAAAACTCAAAACAAAATCCAGACTCTCAAAAATCTTGCGAACCAAACACACCCTTGGTCTTTAACGCTCTAATTTTGCAATCACATCCAAGTCATCTCATTAAACGTTATTTGTTTCTCCCCTCAGAGGCAATATGAGATTTACCAGGATGTTTATGCAGCATCAAAGCATTATAAAAGTTTATCTAACACGTCACAAGCTGACTAATTAATAATTAGTCTATGAACACATCCCAGTCCATCTCATTAGACGTTATTTGCATCCCCCTCGGAGGCAATACGAGAGATTTTCCAAATTGTTTTCACAGATAATCAATGATTAACCAGCCCGCTCGGTCTACAAATCTGATGTACGGACCCGCCAGAAATAAGTATTTAACCACTTTGACTCAAATTTCTCCTTGCCGCACAAGCGCAGGCTAAAACGGAATCGCCATCACTAAGTATTTAAACTACGCTGGCAATGTCATGATCCCGATCACTTTGGGCGGCGTTCAAAAACTGGAGATGTCCGATGATAAATTGGAGATCCGCATAAAACAGACTCTGATGGGCAACTCTCGACATCCGCTTCGATCAAAACAAAGGTCTGAATGATGATGACAGCGATGGATGATTGGATATTGCGAATCTGTTCTCATGATCCCAATCACTTGGATGGCGGCGTCCCGATGATCTGCAATGATCGAGATCGAACTTCTCGTGGCGGATCGCTACGGGCGGCGTTGGGTTAAAGTAGAGTACCGTAGATTGAGAACGGCGGAACTAGAGTTTTAGCTTTGGGATTGAGAGGAGGGCTGGGTAGATCTTACTAGGTATAGGGATTGAGATTGAACTTTTCCAATGTTAATTCTCGTTCCATTTACCTTTCCATATCTAACTTTGAAAAGATTCTCTTACCTTGATATTAATGTTCTATTGTGAATCTTTTAGATATATTCCTTAAAAAATTAGAAGGTCTAGTCTATTTGCGAGGTGTGATTTGATCAAAATGCTGATTTTACAGATTTTCAATGAGAAACTGTCATTCCATATCGAATCAAATTGGGATGCCCTGTATGTACTCACACCCTAATAAATAATACATTAATTTGTATTTTATTTAATTATATAGTTAATTAGTGGATTATTTCAGTAATTTTAGCTCTAAGTGTATTTGTTTGGAATATTTTTTCCACAGTCATGCCATAATTTTTTCTTTTCTTATTTTTATTTATGATATTTTACGATCATGATTGGTTCTATATGTTTCTTTCTTGTTATTTTAAACCTATGTTCTTTTATATTCTCCTGAATGACCGTCTCTATATATATATATATATATGTGGGTCGGTCTCTGTAGTGACTGTCTATATTAAATCTATAACATAGACAAGAAACTAACTTAGAGTATGTAAAGAAGGATGTCCTTATTTGCAAATTTGGTAAAAGCACTTGTGTACTATTCATGCATCATGTTCACGCGCGAAACTATTCACATGAGTTAGTTCAATAAACAAAAAAAATATGATGCTTAACCTGAAAACATAAGGTTTTAGACATGCACAATCAAACTGATGAAAACCTAGCTATTTTCTATGAAAACAATACATTTTATCATGAAAACCTGACATGCACACGAAAATTGTCGACAAAGCTTTGAAGACTATGCTGCTTGACCTAAAAATAAAAGGTTTTAGATAGGCACAATCAACATGATGAAAATCTAGCTATTTACTATAAAAATATGATAGTTTAGCATGATATCCTGACATGCACAGAGAAGCTATCGACAAGCTTCAAAAATATGTTGTTAAGATAAAAAACAAAAGGTTTTAGACATACACAGTCAAACTGATGAAAACTTAGTTATTTACTATGAAAACATGATAGTTTATCATAAAAAATTGACACACACACAAAAAATGTTGACAAAACTATAAAAACCATGTTGTTTAACATAAAAATAAAAGCTTTAAGACATGCACTGTCAAACTGATGAAAATTTAGCTATTTACTATGAAAACATGATAGTTTTTCATAGACCTTTAAAAAAATCAGAATTATACAAATCAATCTTTATTCTATTTCCTTTATTCAATTATGGATCAGAATCGATGGACAAAAAAGTGAAATTTACCAAATTCATGGGTTTGGGAACTGTGTATGAGGATTTGGTGGGACTTAAGATGGTCTGTTTGATTAGGATGGCCACCGATGCGGGAAGCTGGGAAGCGAATTAACAGCATTGACACATTACAATGATCTTTATGGGTTAAAATTTACTAGGAAACCAATCAATGAGTTTTGATGATGTCGTCGCATGTGGTATCGAGAAGTTCAAGTAGCCAGTACCTTGCTATGATCGGGTCTCGGACTAGCATTTTGAATCTGTCGAGACTAAAAATTGTTCATAAAGATTGTCTTTTGCGTCTAAAAAAAGTGTTTGAAAGGTATTTCATTAGCCGTCTCAACGAGATTATTAAATTCTTCAATTTAACACATAGTCAGATTGCAGATTGCGTAGGTACCAAATGAAATTGTTTGGATTGTTAAGTGTTTGTTGAAAATGCTAAAAGAGATAAATAACTCCTCTTGATTTTATATACATTAAAATTGGGAGTTCGAGAAATGAAAATTGGACACGAAAGATGTTTGTCGGAATGTTTGAGACATATTATTGAAAATATAAAGTAAATTTGACTAAATATTTCAAAATTTTGAAAATGGACCTTTAGTTTTCGTACAACTTAAACTATGATACAAATCAAATCTCATACTATTCTAGATACATATATAATACTCTCTCACATTCTCTTTAAATAGCACAAGGAATAAGACACAATTTTAAGAAAGTTGAAAATGGGTGACGGAAATAGCAATCAAATTAATATATTATGTATTGAAAAATTAGCCTAATCGAACACTTTCTCTCTCTAAAACAAGAGAGTAGTTTCTTCCCATTTAGGGTTTTCTTTGAACATTATCCTATCAAATCAAAGCACGATCTGTGCTTTTGGGGTCTCTAAATTGGGGATTTCGTCACATCAATCTCTTACATGTCTTACAATATAATGCATCTATACCCATCCAACCACCAAACATTACAGCACATGTAGCCTACCAACAACCCAAATTTTTGACAAACGTAAAAATATAATTACTTACGCCACCGGAATGATTACATGTGCATCAACACAATCCTAATCCAATGATGTGGCAACCTACAATCTCCCACAATGGTAAATTACAACCATTTATTCTTCACAGGAAGCCTAGGTGAACAAGAAACGGAACATGCAATCAAGTTTTGGGAAGTAATTCATAATTTCAAGACAGCAAGTTCGAAACACGGTTTTCTTCAGAAGAACGTGGTTTTCTTTCAAGATCCTCACTCTGATTGGAGAATGGAAAAATAGGAATGGTCTGGAGTAATCCTGCAATGCAATTACATAATTGCGGTCTAATTTCAAGGTCAGCAAGTTAACTCAGGTACGTTATCTAACCTGCAATAAGAAAACACAGTCTTTGCAATTTGGAAGTTTTTGGTTTGGACGAAACTTAAAAGTGAAGATTCAAGTTTCAATTGGCGTTCGGGAAACTCACCGGTTAGCCAGAGTCCCATCAAAACGCTTTTCACACCGGTAAAGGAAATTTTCCGTGCACTTAACATCTTTGTGATTTCCGAGATCATTTAAAACTCGTGCCCAGTGGAGATTTAAGCCTCCCATTGGGAGGCTGGAAAGCCACACAGACAAACATTTCATATTTCGAGATTTGTAATCATGCCGGGTTCTAGTCAGAGGCGGAGCCATGATTTATAAAGTGAATGGCAAAAAATAATTTCCGATGGATATTTTTTTAGAATTTTAATTGTAACCCCAAAATTTAGTATAAGATATGTAGAAATTATTATGGGTATTAGTAGTATTTTTTAAAGAAGTGGGTGGCAAAATAATAAATTAAAAATTTTGTACAGAAAAAAATTAAAAAAAAGTGGGTGGCAAATGCCACCCTTGCCCAAACCTGCCTCCGCCACTGGTTCTAGTCCCAAGAGAAAGTTGGATTTAGTTCTATTTAGTCGACTAGAAGAGGAAAGGGTGGAGTCAGTTGAATTTGCTATGAATAAGAGAGGGAAAAAACATTCTCATCAAAACATTAAACACAAAAACTCTGAGGTCAGAAACCCTTCCCATTCTACATATAGTTCTTTAGCAAAAATGGGGGATAGCGCCTCGTTAAATTCACTAGAACGAGCTAGATCCTCAAGAGGCTGAGAATATTCAGATGAAAGACGAGATCCAGGAAGCAATGGAGTGAACTTTAGCCACTTTTCACGCCCAGTCAGAAGAGGGGGAGTGATGTTTATTACTCAGGCGGATATTGCTGAAGCGGTACCAGTGGAGCAGAACTGTCTTCTGGCCTACTGGATGGATGACAGACCTCTTAAGGCGAGGATTTGGATGAATACTTCAATCAATTCTGGGCAATCCCGGCGAAGGTCATTCACAGCCATGGCCAATTCTTCGTGGTCAAGTTCGATTCGAGGGAAGAGACCCTAACAGTCCTCCATAGGAGCCCTTACTTGATGGCAGGAGGGATGCTGGCGTTTAGGAGATAGGGAGCAGGCATTGTCCTCAACAAATCAAGGTTGACAAGGTGAAAGTGAGGATCCAAATTCATAATTTGCCGGCGGAGGCCTTCGCACCAATGGCGGCGATCAAGGTTGTAAACATGGCGGGAGAAGTTATCCTTGTGGACATAGAACCACCACCGGCGAGGAATGTCACCTACCTGGGAGCGACAATGTGGATCACGCCGGGGGAGCCACTGGTAACAGGTTTTTATGTTGATCTAGATTATGTTCAAACCCTAGAAAATAGGAGAATCTGGGTTGATGTGCAGTATGAGAGGATGTATAGGTTATGTAGGAGGTGTGGGGTGGTAGGGCATCCAATGAATTGGTGTCCGTTTGTGAACAATGCAGTGCTGGATGAGTTTATTGAGCACAAGGTCAGGAGACACTTTCAGAAGAGAGGAGTAAACATTGTGTATGATCCTCATAGGGAGCTCTATGCTGGAGATGTAAGAGCATACAACCACGGTCGCAGGCACATAAATACCAACATCCATATGGATTACTATGAAGTAAGAAGACTAAGGTATCTGTACATGAGAGATGAGCAAATACAGGAGGGATTCCTCATCTCAATGAGACTGGAGCCAGGCAATAGCAGACAATTGGTGATAGGAGACAGACCATGGGAGAATTTGTTTCGGCTAAGGCAGTCAGTCTTCGATCCTTATTTTGGAATTAGGCGGGAAAATCCCCATCAAGCCTACAACGGCTCCCTCAGGTCCAATCCCAATTCAAGTGGTCCCATCGGAGATGCAGATTGATCAACACAATAACTTGCAACAACCTTATGAATCTGACAACCCAAACATGAGAAACTGGGTGACACAACAACAAAATCTGGAACAAGCAATGCTGGAAGAGTTGCGTGCAGTGACAATTGACTTGAGGGATCTGATGGCAGCTGAGAATGTGCTAACTTTAGTGTTACAGGCGGCGCTCCGTTCAGATAGAGACATGGTGACGTTGGGAGTCAGATTCAATGGTGCAAGGGCAATTCTGGGCTGGGGAGGGCGATTCCTGAAACTCCACCTCCGCTGTGGGACAACAAACAGATTCAAGGACGAGAGCAATAATAGATCTGAGGGTGGAGGAGCTCATTGTACTATCTTCAGATGATAGTACAAGAGGAACCAACAGTGAGGAAGATAGCAGTGAAGAATTCACACCAAGAGGACAAGCAATTGTGATTGGGAGACAGAGAAGGCCAAAGAGGAACGGACAGGAGACAGAAGAGGAAGGGGAGAGACAGAAGAAGAAAGCTAAGCTCCCTGTCAGGCCAAGGAGAAGAACAGCAGTCAGGAGGTGCACAGCCTTTGCACTCAGGAGGGTCAATAACCAGTCCACCTTTGAAATTGGCCAATCATCTAGAGCAACACAACAAGAGGAACCACTACTGACAGCTGAACAGACTACAACAGAACTGGTGCCGGTGCAAGAAGAAGACACACAGATTCAGAATGATACACAAGAGCCAAGGAATGCAGCTCAGGTGACTGAGGTGGTGGACCTATGCTACATCTGGAATGTTAGAGGTATACACCGAGCAACATCAGAGCCAATCACACAGACCTCAATGCTGCAGGGAGGGAAGGAAACCATATCTGACTTCAACTATACTTCTAAAATTCTCTATGTCCCCACACTCTCCCCGCAGAAGCGTAGAAAGATTGACCTGAACCATGTGATCCGATCCAACACAGATGACAATGAGCCTTCTTTAGCAGATGATCAAGTGGAGAGCAGAATTCAGGGTGAAGCCAGACAAGAAAGGAACGTGGTGGTGATCACCAGCTCTGAATCATCTGAGGAGGAGAGAAATGAAGAAGATGAAGTGGATTCTAGTGATGGTGAGGAGGAGGTGTCTTCTAGGAGAGCTCCATTGCTGCAGAGGGCAGATCAGCAACTGCCCTCTTTAACAGGTTTTCCGGTGGTTGAACCAAATCAACCACCCGAGCAGCCATGATGACCATAGTGTGAAACTGTAGGGTTGTAAAAATGCCCCTACATTGAAGGCGGTCAACCAGTTAATTCAACAACACAAACCCAAGGCCATGGAGAATGATTTTACTCGGTGGCAAGAAAGCACTTATTTCAGGAATTCCAAAGTTGTTGATGCAACTGGGAGATCAGGTGGTATTGCTCTCTTTTGGTCTAGTAAAGTAGTAATAGATATAGAACTTGTCTCTAGTAATTGCATCATTAGTTTCGTCACCACTACCTCTGGGAGGAAATGGTGCCAAATAGCAGTTTATGGCCCTCATCTTGTTCATGAGAGACCTGTATTTTGGAATAATATAGCTAGTTTGCATTATTTTAGGGAGTTCCCTTGCATCATTATAGGAGACTTTAACCAAATCATCTCCCAAGATGATAAAAGAGGGGGCTTAAGTGTACAAATCACCCCTCAGAATGCACTGTTAAACCTCATCAGACAGCATCAGCTGAAGGAACTGGAATTCAAGGGACTCTGGTTAACCTGGACCAACTCACAAGACCAACCTCATACAATAGTGGAAAGGCTAGACAGAGCCTCTGCCAATGATGCATGGAAGAGTATGTGGCCTGCAGCAAAGGTAACCAACCTCCCTTTCTCTCATTCAGACCACAGCCCGATCTTGCTCCATTTAGTACAAACAGAAAAAAGAACTAAGAGATTGTTAAGGTTTGAATCTATTTGGACAAGTATGGAACCTCCTACACAAATACTAAGGAAAGTCTGGTCTAGTATGCATTTTTCATCCTCACAAGTATAAAATGGAGATATCTTTTCTGCCAAACTTCAGGTCTTACTCATACACTTAACAAATTGGCACAAAAAGACATTTGGAAAGATGGAGAAAGAGATTGCTATGAAAGAAGAGGAATTGAAGAAACTGCAAGTGGGGAATGGCCTCTTTACCAATGCAGAACATATAAAGACAGTTCTAACACAAAAGGAGAAACTAGAACAGAAGCTATCTGAGTACTGGCAACAAAGAGCAAAAGTCAACTGGATGAGACAAGGGGAGAAAAACACAACTTTCTTTTATAAATGGGCAACCAGAAGGAAAGAATCAAATATTATACAGCGGCTAGCCGACTACTGATGTCTGATGACAGCTGGATCACAGATCAACAACTGTTACTACAGGAGATGACCTGGCATTCAAAGGGCATCCTAACAGAAGACTACAGGAGACAAAACTTAGAAGATGAAGATCCAGAATGGAGAATGCTAGCACATGCCAATACCAAAACACTCTCCACAACTCAAATACAAGATTTAGACAGGTCTTTCACCAAAAATGACATCAAGGAAGCACTAAATGAAGTGAAACCTCGGGGTGAACCTGGGGATGATGACTTCCCTGCTGGATTTTACAAGAACTACTAGAAAGAAGTGGGAAATGATTTATCAGCAACAATCATTGGTGTGCTTAGAGGAGAATCCTTCCCAATACACTGGAATAAGACTCAAATCATACTCATCCCAAAGAAGAAGCTTCCCAAGATGGTGACTGACTTTAGGCCAATCTCCCTATGCAATGTGAAGTATAAAATTATTGCCAAGGTCATAGCCAAGAGACTCAAGGCACACATGGAGTCAGTGATTGCACCTTCACAAAATGGGTTTGTGCCAGGAAGAAGCATATTAGAGAGTGTCTTACTGGCACATGAGGTGATGGAACACATCAGGAAATACAAGACTGCAAAAACAGGTCCGGCTGCAGTAAAACTGGATATGAGCAAGGCTTATGACAAAATTTCTTGGGGATTTCTGGAAAGAGCTCTTCATTTCATCAAGGTTCCAACCACCCTGGTAAATACTATCATGATGTGTGTTCAGACAGTTACATACCAGGTAGTAGTGAATGGTTTAGTTAGTCCAGTTTTCACCCTAACCACAGGCTTGAGACAAGGCTGTCCACTGTCCCCTTACCTATTCATTCTTTCCCAACAATTTCTATCAGCTAGCTTAGAGAGTATGGCATGTCAGAACAAGTCCCTGGGAATACAAGTTTCAAGGGGTGGCCCACAAATATCTCACATAATGTATGCAGATGATTGCATGTTATTCTTGAAGTGCACACCAACAGCTGTCCAGGATCTGAAACGAATGCTCCACACATACACTGCCATTTCTGGTCGGAGGCTGAGTAATGAGAAGTGTGCAATATATTTTAGTCCAAACACCCCTCCTATAGAACAACAGTACATGAGGGAACAGTTCAATATCCAAGGACAAGGGATTGGAGGAAGCTATCTGGGAAACTCTATCATATTTGATCAGAACAAAATAGAAATCTTCAGATGGTAAGTAAGTTCAAACAAAAATATGATTCCTGGAAAAGCAAAGTTATTAAACCTCCCTGGTAGGATCACCATGGCAAAACACGTACTACAATCTTTAACAATATACCCTTTGAGAATATTCAGAATTCCAGTTAGGGTGCTAACACTACTACAATACCCTTCATTTATGACACCCGTTTAAGGCGTTTAGGCGGGTTTTGAAATTTTCCGCCATACTACTATCTTGCGAGCTCGCAAGACATACAAGCATGGGTTCTAAAAAAATATTAAAGGCGGATATCCGTTTTGTCGTAAAAAATGGTATGTTAAGGCGGATATTTAATTTACGCCTTGAAACATGAATACATGTTGCGACACCGCAAGTTGGCCGTTAGGGCAGGCGTACTGGTTACGAACTCGTCTGTTGTCACCGTTTGTAGTGGTTTGAGCAAGCTAGTAAGTTGCGATGCCAACATCTGTGAAAGTCTAATTTTGATGCTTGTTGCGGACTCGCAAGTAACATTTAGAATTGTAAGGCACGTGTACATTTTACATGCTTGGCAGTTACGAATTCGTCACATGTACGTTACCCCGTGAAATACATGTGACGATTTCGGTAGAAGTCAGGTTTGTGTACTTGGCGGCTTGCGAATTCGCAACATGCTAGACAGTCCAATAAAACAGATTTCCTAGCGGATTTGAAAGGAAAAAAACAGAAATTTGAATGGATGAATGATGATTTTTTTCCTTTGAAATTCCATATGCTTGATTAGTTAACCTTTGTGCGGAAATCTGGTCGCAAGGTGGTGGGTAAGGTATTTCCCAAATTTGCGTGTGTGTGTTTCTTGCTTATTGATGTGGTCTGATATAAAAATTTCCATTTATGTTGTGATAATTTTGTGATATGTTGATGTTAAATGTAGGTGGTGAGTGCTATAACACCGTGGGTTAGTTCTTTTCTTGAGAGTTGATTATAGTTTGTGGTTTATCATCCATTATGGATCGTGAAAGCATTATGAATAAGAATGCTAGGTTGTCGAAGGAATATATAGATTTGGTTGAAAAATTCTTAGAAGTTGGGTTGCAGCATTCTAGGCTGAGGAGCATAGGTGGGGTTAGATGTCCATGTAGGGATTGTAGGAATAACACTATATATGAAGATATTCTTGTTGTGCATGAACATTTAATCTGTAGAGGTTTTGACAAATCATATACAGAATGGGTGTGGCATGGTGAGGGCAATTTTGGGAGCGAGAACATGGCGGTGGATGAGGGAAACGAACAGGAAATCCTGCAGTATAACGAACAGTTGTCAGAAATGTGCGATGATGTTGTTATGGAATTTGTCGGGAAGAAAAGTATGTTAGAGGCTATGTATGCTGATAAAGAAACAAAGTTATATGTTGGCTCAAGCCATTCAAGGTTGGGTGCAACATTGTTGTTGATGAACCTAAAGGCTAAGCATGAGATTTTAGATAAAGGAATGACCGAGTTGTTGGAGTTAGTTAGAGAGTTGCTTCCTCAAGATAACTTGTGTCCTGATCGGGTGTATGCTGCTAGGAAAATCTTATTTCCCATGGGAATGGAGTTTACCAAGATCCATGCTTGCCCGAATGATTGTATGTTATATAGAGGGAAAGATGATGGATGAGGGGCATCAAGAACTGTTTGGAGGAGTTCAGAAACACATTTGGGCTTGGAATCAATGAAAAGAAAACAGTGGCTTTCTTCTCAGTGATGGATGAAGGAGAAAAGGACCTATTGGCCTCAGTTCTAAATGTTTCAAGGGGTGAGCTCCCTCTGAAATATTTGGGACTGCCTCTCTCAACATGCAGATGGGATAAGGTGGCCTCTGCTAATTTGCTGGATAAGATCAGAGCCAAGATTGCTGGCTGGAGACACAGACATCTATCTCATGCTGGAAATGTGCATGTGATTAACACTTTGCTGCTTAGCTTAACAAGCTACTGGTCCAGTGTTCTGGAGATTCTAGAGGAGATTCATGATCAAGTGGAGAAGATGTGTAGGGAAAGATCCAAACAGCAGGTATTTCACACCAGCAGCATGGAGCTCACTTTGCACTGGAAAAAAAATTTGGTGGCATGGGTATTAAGGATCCTTCACTGTGGAATCTGGCATCCTTATGCAAACATGTATGGGATATTCAACAGAAAAAGGACATCCTTTGGATAAAATGGCTCCAAGCATTTTATCTAAAAGGAAAACCTTTCAATACATATACAGCTTCAGAGGGACAAAGCTGGATATGGAAGTTACTTGTAAGGCTGAAAAACACAATGATTGACAAGCTGCAGCATTGTACAAGAAAAGGTGGATGATTCTCTATTACTGCTGCATACAACATCTTGAAAGGGGCAGACAAGGAGGATATTTGGGCTAAACTGGTTTGGCACACCAAGCTTCTCCCAAAGCACAGGTTCTTCCTATGGCTGATGTTAAAAGGGAGATTAGCCACAGTGGACAGGCTTCAAAAATTCAGAATATTGCAGCAGCAACCAAAATGCTGCCTATGTGGCTTGGAAGATGAGACTGCCCAACACCTATTTGCCAAATGCACATTCTGCAGAGATGTTCTGTTATCACTGGGACTGCAGACAGTTGGTTCACTGAGGGCTCTGAGGAGGAGATTACTGATATGGTGCAGAGCAGGTCAAATCCATAAACTGTTTTATCTAGTTGCTACACTCTACCATGTTTGGGAGGAAAGAAATAGCAGGATCTTTCACCACAGATCAGTGCTAGTTGCAGAAGTGGGGAAGAGAATTGAAGCTGAATTCAACTGGTCTAAAGGAGTGTTCTCATGTGATTAGAAATTTTGCATTTTGAACCTAGTAATAGGTTAGGAAATTTTGTAATATACTGGAAGTGAAGGTCTAAACTTGTACTGGTATTTGCTGTTAATTAATGAAATATGGGTTCATCAAAAAAATTGCAAGGTGTGCGGTGAGTCTAGGTGGAAAAAAGGAAGGTAGAGTTGAGGTATGTAGGGAAACAGTGACAACATCGACAACAGAGAGTCCCGCTAAGGTAATGTGGTACATGCCTCTTAGACCATGACTGACGCACTTGTTTGCAAATCCAAGTGATGCGAAACCGTTAACATGGAATGCAGATAGAGTTCGAGAGGGAGATGATATTATTTCTCACGCTTCTGATGGTGATCAGTGGAAGAAGATGGATGCTAAGTACCCTGAATTTGCTAATGAACCTAGGCATGTGAGACTCGGCTTATCTACAGATGGCATGAACCCTTTTGGTAACATGTCAAGTACTCATAGTTCTTGGCCGTTTATGCTTGTTATTTATAATCTCCCTTCTTGGTTGATGATGAAGCGAAAATATGTGTTATTAAACACTATGATCTCAGGGCCTAAGCAACCTGGCAATGACATTGATGTTTATCTAGCACCTCTTGTTGAGGAGTTGTCATCATTATTTGAGTTTGGTATGGAGATTCCCGATGGTAGTCGTGGGGATGCTACGTTCAAACTTAAAGCAATGCTCATGTGGAGCATAAATGATTTTCCTGCGCTAGGTAATCTTGGAGGGTGCTCTATGAAAGGACATTTTGCATGCCCACTATGTGAGAGCAATACTAGCCATTATCAGTTAAAGCATGGAGGCAATCCTGTTTGTTTAGGTCATCGACGTTTCTTGCCCCAGAGTCATCCCTAGAGGCGTGCTAAAAAGTGGTTCAATAGTGAGGAAGAGAGCGGTGTAGCCCCAGTCCCACTCTCGGGTTCCAAATTTTTTTAAAAGGTGGGGGGCATGGAATACGTGTTAGGCAAGGGTCGGAAGAAAAGCAAACAAACTTCCATTTGGAAAAAGTGTTCTATATTCTTCAAACTATCTTACTGGAAGCATTTGGACGTACGACACTGTCTGGATGTGATGCATATAGAGAAGAATGTATGTGAGGCTTTGTTGGGGACATTGTTGAATACTCCTGAGAAAAGTAAGGATGGATTGAAAGCTAGAAAAGATTTAGTTCATCTTGGCATAAGGGCATCCCTTGCACCTGTACAAGAAGAAACTGGTAAAGCGTACCTACCACCTGCTTGTTATTCATTATCATCGAAAGAGAAGGAAAGTTATTGCGCAACTCTGAAATCAGTCAAAGTTCCTTCTAATTATTGTTCAAACATTAGTAGTTGCGTATCAATTGCAGAATCAAAACTGGTTGGATTAAAATCGCACGACTGTCACAATCTGATGCAGGATTTGAATGTCGTAGCTCTACGTGGATGCTTGCCTACTCACGTTAGGAAGACGGTTGCTCGGTTATGCTTTTTTTTAAGCAGATATGTCGCAAGAAGGTGAGTCGGTGTAAGTTGGATGAATTGCAAACTATGGTGGTGGAAGTCTTGTGTAGGCTGGAGATGTATTTTCCCCCATCATTTTTCGACATAATGATTCATGTGATAGTCAATTTGGTAAAGGAGGTAAAGTTGTGTGGTCCCGTGTACTTAAGATGGATGTATCCATTTGAGAGGTATATGAGCATTTTCAAGCATTTTGTTAAGAATCGATGTCGTCCAGATGCAAGTATTGTCCAGCGGTACGTGGCTGAAGAGGTGATCGAATTCTGCACCAAATACTTACAGGATGTTCCAACTATAAGCATTCCAATTGCTAGGCATGAGGGTAGAGCTGATGGTGTTGGAATACGCCATAGGTCAAAGTTCAGCCCATGCTCAGATGAGATATCTAAAGCTCATCTTTACATTCTACGCAATCATTCCAATGTGAGTCCTTATATTGATGTTCACCTACAAGAGATTAGGGTTGCGCATCCAAGTTGGGATGGCCCAAGGGTTTTTGCATTACACTGTAAATATTTCACTAGTTGGTTGAAAATTCATGTGCAGAATGGGGATGAGCATCCACGTGTGGTAAGGTGGTTGGCTAAGAGACCACTCGGCATAGTTACGTCGTTTAGTGGATATGATATCAATGGATACACATTTGGTACAAAGTGGAGCGATGATAGATCGGCAACGCAAAATAGTGGAGTATCAGTACCTGGAGAGGGCGGTATGCTTGGCGAAAATGCATTTTTTGGTACAATCACTGATATTTGGGAAATGGATTTTGTCCATGTAAGAATTGAAATGTTCAAGTGCGAGTGGGTTGATCAATCAGGAGGGACGCGTACTGGGGATTTAGGGATGACTCTAGTCAACAGAGAAATGAAAGGGTCAAGTGAAGATCCATTCATAATGGCAGCACAAGCTCATCAAGTTGTTTTATGTCAAAGATCCAGTAGATGAATGTTGGGAGGTCGTGGTAGGTGGTAAGAAGACTTTTGTGTATGGTGATGGTTTGTTTGATGATGATTGCACCATTTCTAGTCAGAACATTCCATTGTCGAATTATGAAACATTGGAAGACGACGATAACATTGTTGCTATGGTTATATGTCGGATGGATCATGAGGAGGGAATGTGGATTAACAAAGCAGGAAAAACTACTAAAAGGAAGAGGAAGCACCCAAAGAAGAATAAGAAGACCAAAAAAAAGAAGAAGAAGAAGAAAAAGAAGAAGGTAAGCGACGAAGAAGAAGAAGAAGAAGAAGAAGAAGAAGAAGAAGAAGAAGAAGAAGAAGGTTAAGTAGGAGTTTAGTTGTTGGTGTAAGAATTTTAACTTTTTTATATACATATACATGTTGCGATCTCGCTAGCCAATGTAGTATACTACTAGCGGACTCGCCAGTAAATAAGCCTATTGCAAAAATGATGTCGTTTTCTTGTTCATCATTGACTGAAGTCATGTGTATCATAGTGTGAACTGTAGCGAGCTCGCCACCTAACAAGTCCACAAGTTGCGAGTCCGCTACATATTAAGGTGATATACCCCCTGTTGAGTGAGAATTATACCTAGCGTACTCGCCAGTTCAATCTCATATGTAGCTAAATCGTTACACATTTGCTTCAGAATGAGTGTGAACGAGTTACTGGCGAGATCGCTAGGTGTTCCAGTTTAACAGATATTATAACCATCAGTAGCGACAGAGAACACTTGTCACTAGTTTTCTAGCGATATCGCTACGCATACGCATACTAGGTTCTGTTGAACTTATAAGACTGGTCACGAATTCGCTAGTTAGCTCGCCACTGTTGCGAACTCGCTTACAGTAAAGGTCATAAGCAAGATGGTAGCAGACGAGAAACTAACGCGTTCGCAAGATGATATACTCCTTACAAAAAAACATGGAAATACATGTTTTTTAACTGATAATAGACCAACTCTCATTCGAGCTTCTTAATCAATAAAGCATGAAGTGCCAAGTTTACACAAAGTACCAAATTTTGTCAAAACACAATTTTACACCAAGTACCAAATTCAACAACAAAAAGTACAACAAAGTTTAACGACTAGAAAAGACACAAATACTTCACAATCCATTCAGTAGCACCTCATGGAGTTCTTCACTAGTTATGTTTTCAGCTGCGTCCTTCTGTGGCTGTGACGGATCACTGCTCTGGTCCCCTTCATGTGTCGTTTCCACATCCGGCACCGGCTTCTTGGCCATGAGTAACTCTTTTCTCTCCATCACAGATTTCTCATGCTCATCCTTGCCCCCAGACTCTTCTCCATCAGTATCTCCATCATCATCTTCACTATCCACATCAGCCTTCTTTCCAGCCAACCCATCCGCCTCCTCTGATTGAGGCTTCTCCGTACTCGTCCCTGGCGCGCTTGTAGAATCCTTGAACTTGTGCTGGAAGTTGGGCATTTCCTCACCCTCACTAAGGTCGCACTCTAAATCTCCACTAAGAAGTAAAGCTTTGAGCTTGTCGTTGTTTTCCTTGGACTGCTTCTGCGCCACACATATCTCATTCACCAACTGGCCAAGCTTAACAACTAACTGGCCACGAGCATCAAATACAGCATTTGCCATATATAAACAAAGATAAACATATAAATTATGGTAGATCTAAAACATATGTTATAAATTTAGAAAACTTGTGCACATTTTGTACACCTGATATAGCAGCTCCACCCCGTGCTCGCCTCGCAGCCGCTTCTGCTTCCTTCTTCTTCCTATACTTGCCATCTGCCTTCAACTCCAACCTCTTGTTCCTCAGCCAATCTTTGTCATAGTGAACGATCTTCATTGGTAATCGGCCTCTAGGGAAGATACCAGCTTTTCTAATCAACGCAGTCACTAAACCACCATAGGGAATAGCCGCTCTCTTGTGCCTCGCCATCTTCATCATGTGTTTAAGGATGGTGTACCCGGGGTTGATCTTTATCTTCTCCATGATGAAATAAAACAGCGTCAATGAAGGAACCGAGGGCTCACACGCGTGACCAAGAGTAGGTAGCACATTCCCACATATCAATTCAAAAACCAACCGTTGCTCCTCGGTTAGCCTATAGATGGGGTATGTCCTGGCTTTACCCGCCCTGTTTGAGGCCCTCTTAAACAGCATGTTTCCCATTTCGACCATGTTCAAGGGCTGCTTAGGGCTAACTGAAGGGAAGCGCTGCTCATAATAGACCTCATAGGGACCGTCGTCTTTGGTTGGTCTAAGGTCAGCACGGCTCTTATAAGGGCATTTCAAAACACTATTGATCAGAAATTTATCAACCTTAAACTTAACCCCTCTAAAAATGGTTGTTATATCATCAACCTCATCCTCTAAACTTAAATTTGCATAAAATTGCAAAAATTCTTCATAGTAAATGGGATCAGGTAGCTGTAACAACTCATCAAAATGTTGTTCCCTAAAGTGATCTAGCACGTAATCAATTTTAAGCTCAGGAACTTTTGTACTATCGAACACTTTATTGTTAATAACAAGCCGAGACTGTAATATTTCATACCTCGCCCTGGCATGGTTGTTGAAGAATTCTGGGGTCTCATCTTCAACCTGAGAATCATCGCCGCCGTCAGAAGGTGCTCCAGACTGATTTGCGGCTGAAGTTTCTACTCTCACCGTCTGTGGAGCAACTTCCGCCTCCAACTCAGGCTCCACTCGCCGGTGTTTGGATCCAGCACCACCCGTTGCTCTTCCCCTGCCCCTTCCACTGGATAAACCTCTGGTTTTGGGAGGCATCGATCAGATTGGACCAGACGAAATCGCAGCCGCGTCGTTTGGGGTTTAATTTGGGGAAAATTAATTTCCCCGATCCCTAATTTTTTTATATACTAACCAATGTGGCGATCTCGCTACCTCCGATCGCTATAATTATAAATAACTTACGATCTCGGTAGTACTCACATCTACAATCTTATTAAATTAATGACTTACTAGCAAGCTCGCCAGTTCAGTCGCTTACACTTTCCCACATCGGCCAATCTTGGCCTCATTGTTCAGTTTATAACTGTCACCATTTTTCAATAGCTTGATAAGTCTCCGACCCGAGCAAACTGAACATGAAACACTCACTACTACCACAGGCCCACTTGCACGGTCCAAATTATACACAACATCCATAAGCCCATATGTTACATAGCCCAACCCTTTTTTTCTTTCTCTAATAAAATTCCTTGCGAACTCGCAACTATGCAAGCTTCTGTGGGTTTTTTTCGTGGGTCCAAAAATAACCCAGTGTTAAGGTTTTAGGGTTTAGGGTTTTAACCCTAAAGGGTTCTACTTGCGATATCGCAAGAAGACAATCATAAAGTTTAAATTTCTTGGAAACTACATATTTTTTCCTTCTTTGTTTTAAAAAATACAGGTAAATAATGAAATGCTAAACATTTGAGCATGAATATTGAATCAAATTTGAAGATAAATTGTACATCTTTCATGGTAGACTCGCTAGGTTTTGTACAATTTCGTTAAATCTCTACTACAATTAGTGCAGACATATAGATCCGGTAACCTTGCCAATGTTTACCTACAACATAATTCATGCCACAGGTCAACATAACTTACACATTACGTAAATCAGTACAATAGACATGTTATTATGCATTAGTCACTACTCCATCAACACAATCAACAGTGTGACACTACATCTATGTCATGTACTAATGTAACATGTATTAAGTACGGGTCTGCAACTACTTGGATATATTTTTCTAATTTTTACGAATACAGAGATCATATGCAGCGAGGAACCACGTACATTATAATCGTAAGTACACACTAATTAGTAGTAAATACCCGATCACTACATGGTAGCTGCAATAAATGATCATTTTTTTACTCGAAGGACGTTCAATTTAAATCGTCAGCTTCCGCTTCAATGTCAAAGTATAATCAAAATGTTCACTTCTAACGACACATGAAATGTAACTTGTTTATTCTCATTCAACTTGCAAGTACTTGGTATAAAAGTACATCAGTACTGTGTACTAGCGAATTCGCAAGAAACGCGAATTTTATATATTTGCTACTACCGATATCGCAAGAAACAATCGTGAAGTATTGAATCTATGAGTAATGAATCTGACGAGTTCGCTAGAAGTTTGTCAACCCAAGCTTGTACGTGGCGAACTCGTGACTGCACTCTCGACTGGTCGTCAAAAAGGGTTTGCCTTGGAGCTTGACCACAACTTTGGCATCTTATCCCTTAACATTTTCAAGCTTTTCTTGCAAAAGTCTCTACTTTTCACATATTCTTCCATCTTTTCACATCAAATCTCCATCAAATCTCCACAAACCCTTCCATGAATTCAACACCATCTCAAGTGGTTCAATCCATAGTTTAAGTACACTCTTAGTGCAATAAATTTGGTTTGTTTGGCAATAAATTCTTATCTACTTATTTCCATACTCATATGCTAACAATTAGGCATTTGTACTTGTGTTTATGGATTTAGGTAGATTCCTTTGTTTTGGGTAGGACAAGTACAAGCAAGGTAGACCCATCATCAACACTACAATCAATTCTTCATTCACTAATTTGTCCATTCCAAAGGTAAGACTTTTTGTTTTTAACATACTTTGTTGTGCTTTAGGGTTTATGTATTGTTAGGGGTTTTCAAGGTATGACTAATCATTAATTACTCACCACTAAATTTGTTATAATTCAAATTTTTTGGGCACTTCTAACTAGGGAGCCTATATGTATAATAAGTTACCTTGAATACATGTGCACATGCTTAGGCTTTTTGATTGATTTATAAATTAGGGAATGTAGATGATATCCATGCTTGTTCAATGTCATTAAACAATTGTGCCCACATGTTTAGGATACCAAAATGAGTGAACCTACAAATTCAAGTTCTTCCACCTCTAGTGGCGGGGAAAATGTCGTTCACAAATCGGGTAAAGTAGTTAAAAACAAAAGGCTTAGTAGCACTTCAAGGGAAGAATAAATGAGGACCCATTGTCGTGAGATAGAAACAAGAATCGATAACAAATTCTTACACTTGTCAAGTTTAATGACATCGGTGTTGCTATTGCGCCCGGCGATGATGCCCAAAGATGGTCTAGTTGGTGTGGGAAAATAGGTAGGACACATGTGCCATTAGACACAACGGACTGGAGGCTTCTTGACTCTGCCATCAAAAAGGATGTGTGGAAGGAATACAAGGTGAAGTTCATCTACTAACATTTTATTTTATCTATTTTACTAATAACTTCACATTTTGACTTGCCATTGTTAATCATGTAAATGTTAGCGACCCTTTGTCATCGAAGCCAAATCCTACGATCAAGTGAAGAAGAAGGCACTACAAATTGCATCAAAGTCGCATCACGAGCATAAATACACTCTTGTCAAGGAGTACATAAGGCCAAAGGGCAAAAGGTATGGTCAAGATCCATATCATCGTTACAATCACATTGTCCCGCTCACATGGGAGAAATTCAAGAAATGATGGATAGAAAATGATGAAAAGGTGAGTTTTATAAACCTAATTCATTTATTTAAATCTTATCTTATATACATTAAATTGTTCTCTTGTTGTCATCCTTACAAACCCATAAAATTCTTAAAGGGTGTGAGTAATGATAAGCGTAGAGCAACTAGTTATAATATCATGCCCTACACCGGTGGAAGGGGTGGGTATTTGGGTGTTGGGAAGAAGAGGCAAAAAATAAATATGAATCAAAGGTTAAGGAGCTAGTAGATGGGGGCATGACTCTAGAAGAGGCAAAAGCCCAAGTCATGGCCGAAGACCCAAGACAATATACTCGAGAACAGTTATTCGTGTTTGGTAGAATAAAGAGCGACGTAAAATATTCGAGCGATGAGGCAAAGAGAATTGTCGGTTGAGTGGTACGTGTTATACCATTAATATTACTATAATTCAATTACAAAACAATGAATTTAAAATATGACAACCAACATTTTTCTTAATATTGTGAGTAGGATGAGGTCGACCTTGAAGTGAAATAAGGTTTGTTCATTCCGGTGGGAAAACATGATGTCTTGCATCGAGCACTAGGTAAGGATGAACATCCTGGAAGAGCAAAGGGGATAGGTGGATATGTGACCCAAATTGAAGTTTTTGGAATCAAACGTAGTAGCAAAAATCCAAAACCCTCAAAACTCCAAGTAGTTTTAAACCAAGTCAAAAATCCGATCTAGAGCTGAAGAATTTGAAAGCCATCCTAGCCAACGTTTGTGCTTTTGTTAATTTTCCTATTCCCGATGATTTGTGTCTAACGAATCAAGTCAATGGACCATCATCTAGAGGCTCCCATCCATCCCCGCCCCAAGTTGAGGTTGACCAACCTAGTCCACCCTTACCCCACATCGACATATGCACACCATCGGCTCCTACCAAACAACAAGTTAATATACAACTTCCCAAATCAACCACAAAGGTTAGTTTATTACCATTCTATAAGCCTTACATTTAAATTAATTTGGCTAAATCTTCTCGTGCATTTTTTAAATAACATTTTAGAATACCATTTTCTATGGTTGGATAGATTTCCCACTCTTGCAAGTTGTACGTTTTCGGTGAGAATAATTCTCAACCAATACATGTTGCTAATGAGAATTCTTATCCCCATATGACCTTACATCACGAAGCAAAAGTTCCTAAGGGTTTCGTAAGGGTTTCCATAGTGGAGGTGTTAGTAGAAGATGCCTTGTTACCGGTCACTGAGGAGGATGAATGCACAGCAGTTGGTAAGGGTTTGAGATTGTTCTTCGTATGGCCCACGTGGTTGGTTGTAGATGCAAATTCAACATGTATCCCCAAGAACACAAAGCAACCAACTGAGACTACCGACCTAAATTTTCCAATCCCTGAGATTCCTCTCTACTGAGTGTGTCGGTTTCATGAGAGGCCTCCCGGGTTTTGTTCACACACTATTTGACATGCTAGGTCATCATAGCCATGAATCTGTCTACTATTTTGTAGCCAATTCCAAGGTATTTGGCGAGTCAAATGAAGTGGTTGTTCCATGGGAAGACTTCGCCCTATTTTGGCACAATCAAACCCTTCCCGACACTATACTAATCCTATATCAAATGTAAGTGTATTTTTTTGTCTTTCTGTATTTATGTCTTACTTGAACGTCCCCATATTTATATACTTCTTCCGATAGTTTATGCTAAAATGTTGTTGTAGGTTCATGCAATACGTCGCGTTGAGCGTGAACAAGACATTCATCGGTTTTTTGAACCCAACTTGCTTGCAACAAGCCCAACAAGGTAATCATGTAAGGCTTGCATATCTTACAAAGTTGCTAAGTGACAAGAGCAAAACCATATTCATTGGGCCATATCTAGAGGGGTATGTATTTACTAATTGTTTGATTACTAGATTTTAGTTTAAATTGCACATACTCTATCTTATAGTGTGAGGTATTTAAGAATATTGCATGTTGTTTAATATGTAGTGATCATTGGAGTTTTGTTGCAATGATCCCATCCAAGAAGCGTGTCTATTAGATTGATCCACTACATTTTGCTCCATCTACAAAATTCGCCGATCTATTGGAGATTGCAATGCATGCTGTCAATGACGACACACTCCTTAGCTTTGAACTTATTCAAATTTAGGTTAAACTGTCGAGTCCTTTGTTACATATTTGCACCTACATAGATTTATATACCATATATTAAACTACTTCAATTTCAGCACCGCAAGCAATTGTCCAACTGGGAGTGTGGATACTACATGATGTTATATGCCTACGAGTGCATTGATGCCCTTACAAGTGAGAATTTGGAACTAGATCGCGTGAGTAATCTTACAATCTAATATTTTCTTTTTAGTCCATACACATTAGCTTAGCTTGATTTAATAAACGTATCTCATTCTTAGATACTCGAAGAAGATCACTCGGCATACACTAAAAAGGAGCTAGAGTTGGGCAGAGATAGATTAGCCAAACACTTGGTCATCATTAGAGCTCGATTCATATCTAGACCACACGAACCACGTAAGGATCTATGTAAAAAATGATACATTTTAAGAGATTTATTATACATGCAAATGATTATAATTTTTGAGTTCTTTGTGTTTGCCATTTAGTCTACCGACATGTATCTTGCAATTGATAGGTTTGGATTTGGCATTTAATATTATTAGAACGGGAAATTTACCCAAA
The DNA here is from genome assembly GCA_948330725.1 of Sherardia arvensis. NCBI lineage: Eukaryota > Viridiplantae > Streptophyta > Magnoliopsida > Gentianales > Rubiaceae > Sherardia > Sherardia arvensis. The sequence goes on from OX415235.1 coordinate 20,815,043, forward strand.
TTCTTAAATTCATATTCTAGGCTTTTTTCCTGGCGATATCGCTACATTTCTCGTTCATTACCATAACAATTTTAGCGACATTCATGCGTACTCGTTAGAAACCACGCTAACATGGCGGTTTCGCTACCTATCTCTCTAGCATGACCACTGTCTCACCATTATTATGTCTAACGGACTCGCAACCGTTCTCGTCAGCCAAGGTGAGTGCACAACGATCTCGCCACAATTCTCCAAAAACCTAGCTCATTCACCATTTCCTAGCGCCATCGTCACACAGTCGCTTTCTAGCCACTGTCTACCCAGTCTGAATAACAGCGATCTCGTCACAATGATCGTCAAGAACTGGCGATGGTATTCACGAGTTCGCAAAATAAACTGATTTACTCGCCTGCTATCAGACAAGACGACGTCGTCCAAATGAGCGACTACACTGACGAACTCGCTACAAAACAACAAGAGATTTGGGTAGCGGACTCGCTACTAGTTGAATTGGCGAGGACTCTATGATGTCGTTACACTCATCGTTATGAACATGACATTATACCAGGCGACCACCTGTGGCGAACTCGCTAGTATATTGTTGGCGATCGCAGGAGGCGTCGCAACCAGTCCAGTAAGACTGTGTCTAAAATAAAGGCTAGCGAAATCGCATGTTTTATGTTAGCGACTCGCCAGCAGCTATCGTAACCAATCAGACTCAATCTAATTTTAGCGAGCGTTATTCATGGCGAACTCGCAACAGGTTAATATAAGGTTTCCAAATAAATGAACTTGCGATATCGTGAGCTGTGTTTAAGGCGGAAGGGCTGTGCTGTGAAGGCGGATGAAACGTCTTAAAACCTCCAAGTTTTAAGGCGGAAGAGGAACCGCTTTAAATGCTTTTTAGCGTTTAAGACAATACCAGAGAAGGCATTTGTCTTCTGCCTTGAAACGTGAAGAAGCAACTGCCTTAAACGCTATAAAATTGTAGTAGTGTAAAGAAACTAGATGCCATGACAACAACATTTATATGGGGAGGATCATTGGAAAGAAGATAGTGCATTGGAGATCTTGGAGCCATTTGAGCAGATCAAAGTTAGAGGGTGGTCTAGGCCTCAGATCAACAGTAGGTATGAACAAAGCCCTGCTAGCTACACATGCATGGAATTTACTCTCCAACAAGCAATCTCTCCTTACTGAAGTATATAAGGCTAAATACTTGAAGCATGACAATGTTCTATCAGTTCAAGTTAAGGCTGGAGATTCTTGGGGATGGAGATCGGTAATATGGGCAGCAGAATTGATAAGAGGTAACCTATGTTGGAGAGTGGCAAATGGAAAACAGATCAACATACATGCCCAATGGATCCCACTACTCAGAACACAGTCCTGAACTCAGATGTTATATATACTCACACAAACTTAAAGGTGGAGCATCTAATTGACCAAGAGAGAGCTACTTGGAGATTACCCCTTCTCAGATTGTTCTTTCCACAAGAACTTATCCCACACATAACAGTTATACATCTAGACACTCAGGGGCAAGATGAAGCCCTCTGGAGATGGAACAAAGATGGAAGATACACCTCCAAATCAGGTTATCACAAGGCAATGGAAGAAGCCAATTCTCACACCTCTCATCAAAGACTAAGCATAGCTGCAAGGAAATTTTGGACTAAGATCTGGAGTTCAAATATTCCTCAAAAACAGCTAATTTTCATTTGGAGATTATTGTCAGGCTGTCTTGCAACAGGGGTTAACAGAGTAAAAAGGAAGCTAAACAATGTTGGCATATGTGTAAGATGCTCACATGCATTTGAGGATGAAACACATCTCTTTTTGCAATGCAGGGCCTCAAGACAGATATGGACAGCTGCCAATGTACACATTAATCAACAAGGAGCCTCTGCATTAAACACTTGGTTCTTTCAGGTAGTAATAGAATCAGAAAGTTCTCAGCAACTCATCAGGATGATAATGCTCCTCTGGAGCATATGGAAAAGCAGAAATTTCAAGGTTTTTGACCAACAGGACACATCTCCAGTGCTATGTGTTCAATAGGCACAAGCAGACACTGAGTTAATACTACAAAGGATCAGAGGAAACAGACACCTTGGGGAATCAAGGGAGGACTTGGAGAATCCATCAGCAATATTACCACAACAGCAATTGTCTGTAGAAAATATCAGGCAAGATGAGGAAACCAGAGGGCATCCCACAGGCTTGTGTAATTAGTGTTGATGGATCATATAGGGATACATAAAGATAGGTGCGGCTGGTTGGCGAATCTGGAAACCGGGCTGGAACACAGGAAATGAAATTTTCGGATCAGACTTCTTCTCTGCAGTCTCCCCATTACAGGCAGAAGCAGAAGCATGCTGGCGTGCACTTAAAGCAGGTAAGAGGAATGGAGTTCAAAGAATTAATCAGGTTACTGACTCAATGCCCCTAAAGCAAGCAATCTCAAATCCTTGGTCGGCTCCAATAGCGATCAAAGGAATTATCAATAGTATTAGGCGACTGGTAGATTCTATGGTACAATTTGCAGTGATCAAGGTCAATCGTTTCTTCCTACAGAAGGAGCATAACTTGGCCACAAGTCTTAGTCAGTAAGAACCTATGTAACAATGTCCTTGTTTTTATTTAATAATAATTTGATTTTCAAAAAAAAAGTTGAAAATGGATGATAGAAATTGAATATAGAGAGAAAAATAGATTGTGTGCTTGAAATTAGTTTAAAGCTTATAAAAAAATGACATTATTTGTGAACTTTGAGTTGGTCTCTGGAGTGACCGTCTATATTATGCTATAATATAGACCAAGGACTAAATTACAATATGGAAGTAAAGAGGTCCTTATTTGCAAAATTTGGGAAAAGTACTATTCACGACACTGTTCACGGCACTGTTCACGCAAAGAATATGTACTCAAATCAGTCAATATATATTCTGTATTTTAAACACTTGTAAACACAAAAGAATTCAGGTTAGAAAGACAAGTTTCCATATTATAAACATCAGATTTTAGGTACATAAAAACTAGGGTGTTTAGGTTAAATAATGTTGTGTTAAGTGTAGTCAAGTTTCACCAAAGTTTTCAGCCTAAAAAATCACAATCATCACAGTTTTCAAACTAACCAATCAAGTTTCACAAAAATCACAGTTTTCAGCCTAAAAAATCAAGTTTCTACAATCACTCTAGTTTTCAGCCTAAATAATTAAGTTTTCACAATTTTCACAATAAATAATCAAGTTTCGCAAACACCAAAATTTTCAACCTAAACAATCAAGTTTTCACAATATAAACAAACAATCAAGTTTTACAAACACCACAGTTTTCAGCCTAAAAAATATAGTTTCCACAATCACTGTAGTTTTCAACCTTAATAACCAAATTTTCACAATCACAGTTTTCACATTAAAAAATCAAATTTTACAAACACCACAGTTTTCACAATAAATAATCAAGTTTCAACACAAATCAAGAAGCCTAATTTTCAAGTTAAACACATAAAATTTCATATGCAGACAGAACTCACATTAAACAGTCTAGATTTCAAGCAAACACATAAAATTTCATAAAACGACAGAATCCACATTAAAAATTCCAGTTTCCAAGGTAAACACATAAAATTTTATAAGCAGAAAGACATCACATTAAACAGTGTAGTTTTCATAGTAAAACACGTAAACTTTCAAACTAAATAATCAAGTTTCCACAGTTTTCACACTTTTCAGATTAGAGCTCACCGGCGACGATCCAACTCTGCATCGGCCACCACTGCCTCATCTTCAAGCTCTCCCACGCGCCGGATTCGCTCCACCGGTTTCTATCCGACCCGGATATCACCTTCGTCGGAGTGAATAACCACCGCGATAACGGCCTTCCGATGAACTACTCCCCGGTCAATCTCCGCCTGAGCATTCAAAATCTTATAGATCTGGTCGACGTGGCGGTGGAATCGATGGTGATCTCAATGGAGACGCTGGCGGGTCTGGAGCTCCAGATTCGAGTCAGCGAGGACCCGGAAGTTGGCCGGAGCAATTGGAACGATTACTATCTTAGCAACGAGCAGGTGAAGTACGCCTGCGGTGGAGAACTGGAACGTCGGATTGCGCCGGAGATCGTCGGAATAATGACGGTTGGAGGGACGAAGATTGGATCGCCGATGAGGTTTTGGAATGAATTGGGGGAAAATTTTGAGAGCAGATTGGGATTGGGGTTCTGGAACGAAGTGGGCCAAAAAATAAAAGAAAATAGCTATATATATTTGTGAGGTAAGTTTTGGAATTTACATAATAAGGACCCGCTCAAATGTAAATTGCAAATAAGGAGCCGCGTCCAGATTTAATTACAAAAGGAGACCGTCTATATTATTGCTATAATATAGACGGTCTATTCCAAGACTAATACGTGAACTTTTCTGAAAAAATAAAGTACGTCAAAAATAAAAAACCAGGAAAGTACTCGTTAAAATATATGATAATGAACCTAGTTTTAAAAATAGATAGAGTAAAATTTACGCTTCACAGACTGAGCGCATCACTATTCAGTGTCAGTAGGCTCACTGTTGATTCATCAATCATCACCTTCAAGAAAACCACTAGCTACTCCCTAGAACACTCTCCACATTATTGCTTCTTGTGATTTCATCAACTTGGAAAATGAACTAAAGTTATACACTATCATTTCGAGATGTCTGAAATTGAATCTACTGTATCTCTTCCGGACAGGGTCGAGAATTTGATTGGCAGGATATGCAGCGAGAAACACCAGCCGCCGCCGTCCTCTTCCCTCCGGCAGCAGCTAGCAGAAGCCGGGGAGGCAGTTGCGCTTTTTGTGCTGAGCAAAGTGTACAACCAGATAACGCCCATCAAAACTCTGGATGGTCTGCTCATCTTTCTCATCAGGCAGCAAAAGCCTAAAATTCCCTCTTCTCCCGGTGCTCAGTTGTACCGGAATAATTCTTCGGCCACAAATAACCTCGGTTCTCCTTTTTTCCAGGGTAAATTCGCCAGAATGATGCTGAAGTTTTTTTTGGTTTTTTCGATTTTATATGTATTTCAGTTTTTTTCCACTTTATTGCATGCTGTTAGATAGTATTATGGGCCTAGAGCCCAATGTGTATCAGCCTAGGGTTTAACTAGGGTTTCTACCCATGTACTGTCTATATAATTGTGAATATGAAACACACCTCAGTATGGAGGTTTATCCTCTAACATGGTATCAGACGCCTACGATCCAAAACCCTAATTTAATTTATTTTCGGTTGGCCTTGTGGGATTGAATCGTTGTAGTCACGTCGGAATCGCTAGTTCGGCTTCAGTTTGTTTGAAGGCATTGTCGGTGACTCCTCTGTTCGGCCGGTTGACGCTCGTTCATAGCTGATTCCGTCACCGTTCATAGCTGATCGCGCCGTCCTCTGTTTTTTGATTTCTCCCGTCGCCGTTTTGATTCCTCTGTTGGGCCGTCCGCCATTCATTTCTCCGCTACCAGTTGTTGTCTTCGGGATAGGCTAGTCATCACCGGTCGTCGTCCCTGCGTCTCAGTTTCTTCAGGGAGCCGACTCTCCGCTGCAGGTCAGATTCACGCGTTCTTATAACGCGTGTAAGCACGCGTTTCTTTTCTCAGTCACCAACTACACACGCGTCCTGTCGCGCGTGCGTACACGCGCGGCTTTTCAACCTGCCCGCGCATTGCGCGCCTGGTCCTGCTGCAGCCTCTCCTCTTATCGCGCGTGCCTACACGCGCTGATCTTCACCCAGCTCGTGCCTTGCGCGCCTTGGTCCTGCTGCTGTTTCCCTAGTCGTCACGTACTGCGCGCTATCCGAGTACTCATCTAAAACTTTGCTTTTGTTTTTATTATTCCATCGAGTTGCACCCAATTTGCACGATTTGGAGTATTTGTTTCCGAACTCATGAGATTAGAGTTGGAATGATTTGTTTGAGCACTACGGGATTGAAGTAGTATTTGCATTTGTTATTGTTTGGATATATTGATTTTTGGTGTATGCACGTTGTGTTGAGGTTATTTCGGATTTTATGATGGTGAATTTGGCTTTATTATCACGGGCAGATCGCTCCAATAGCTGGATTGCAGATAAGGTGAATCATTTGAATAATTCTGATTGTAGTCGTTTTTCGAACCAATGGATTGTTGATTCTGGTGCTACAGCTCATATGACTGATAGTTCTCGTTGTCTTGGGAATGTAATTCCTTACTCTGGTCCACCTGTTTATGTTGGTAATGGTCAGCCTATACCGGCATCTCACATTGGGGAGTGTAATATATCTGGTTTATCCATTCGCGATGTACTTGTGGTTCCTCAGATTACTAAGAGCTTGTTGTCTGTTAGTAAACTCACTCTTGACTTGCCAGTGAGTATCACATTTGTTGACGATGTCTTTTCTATCCAGCATAAACAGACAGGGCAGATAGTTGGTAAAGGCCGCCATATTGCGGGCCTTTATTATTTGGATACTGGTGATTCTTGTTTTTTGAGTGAGCTGCGCTCTGGAAAGCTCCGGGCCCCGTTTGAGCTATGGCATTCTCGTCTTGGGCACGTATCCTATGACACTGTTCAGTTGCTGAATAAGAAGGGTCACATTTCTGCCACTTCACCTTTACCTGCACCTGTTAGTTGCTCTCCTTGTCAGATGGTCAAGAGCAGTCGGTTACCATTTTCTGTTAGTGATAAGAGGGCAACAGTTTTGTTAGAGAAGGTGCATTGTGACTTATGGGGACCAGCTCCAGCATATGCTGCATCCGCACATGGTTTTTCATATTATGCTATATTCATTGATGATTTTTCAAGATTCACATGGTTTTATCCATTACGGCATAAGTCGGATTTTTACGACACCTTTCTTCGCTTTCAGAAATTTGTTGAGACCCAATTTTCTGCGAAGGTCAAGGTTTTTCAGACTGATGGTGGTACGGAGTTCACTAATCATCGTTTGCAGGCTCATTTTGTTTCTTGTGGCATTCATCATCAGATGTCATGTCCATATACACCTGCTCAAAATGGTCGATCTGAGCGTAAACACCGTCAAATTACAGAGACTGGTCTTGCAATGTTATATCACTCACATGTGCCACATTCTTACTGGGTTGAAGCATTCTCTTCGGCTGTTTATATAATCAATCGTCTCCCCAGCTCAGTTCTTGGTGGTAGATCACCCTTTGAGACTGTCTATGGGACTACTCCGGACTACACAGTCTTTCATCCTTTTGGTTGTCGAGTGTACCCGTGTTTGCGTGCAGTTGCTGAGAATAAGTTTGCACCTCGTTCTATACCATGTGTGTTTATTGGTTATAACCCCAGTTACAAGGGTTATCAGTGCCTCGACCCTACTAGCGGTCGTGTCTATTTCTCTCGCCATGTTCAGTTTGATGAAACATGTTTTCCTTATGTCTCATCTTCTAGGGAAAGACCTGTCTCGGATTTGGAAGTCTCATCATTTTTTGAACCAGCAGGTGCACCAGTCGAACGTTCGCCAACTGTACCAGTTGATCATGTGTTGGCTACACCGGTTGAGATGCCGTCGCCCGCACCGTCGTCTTCCAGGTCTTGCTCTATCTGTCCTTCAGATGATCATTCCTCATCTCCAGCTGTTCTGACTGCTCCTTCACCGAGGTTGCCCGCTACTTTATCACCACCACCATCTCCTCCATCTCCACCATCTCCATCAGGCTCTCGGACTTCTTCTGGATCTGATTCCGACTCTACCACTGATTCAGATTCTCCATCTCACCACAGACATCATATGGTTACCAGGAACCAGGATGGTACTCGTCGTGTGATATCTCGCCCAGACTTTGTTACTACCGGTTTTCTTGCTCAGGTTATGGACCATTCTGAGCCTCGGGATTATCGTGCAGCCCTTAAAGATCCGAAATGGGTTCGTGCTATGGATGAAGAAATGGATGCTCTTCGACATCAGAAAACTTGGGAGTTGGTGCCTCGACCGATGCATGCAAACATAGTTGGCTCCAAATGGGTATTTCGGCTGAAGTATCGAGCTGATGGTAGCATTGAACGCTACAAGGCTCGACTGGTTGCTCAGGGATATTCTCAGATTCCTGGTTTTGACTTTGACCACACTTTCAGTCCAGTGGTCAAAGCTGCAACGGTGCGTACAGTGCTTGCCATTGCTACTTTGAGACAGTGGCCTCTACACCAGTTTGATGTCAAGAATGCTTTTCTCAATGGTGTTCTTGACACTCCGGTTTATATAGCTCAGCCTGTTGGCTATAAGGATCCATCTCGGCCTGACTATGTTTGTCGACTCCAAAAGGCCATTTATGGACTCAAACAAGCTCCTCGTGCCTGGTTTGATCGGTTCAGCTCTTATCTCCGACAACTTGGATTTCGGTGTAGTTCTTCTGACACGTCGTTGTTTGTCTTCTCACGAGGTTCTACTTTACTATACTTGTTGGTGTACGTGGATGATATCATTCTTACTGGTAACGATGCTGGAGCCATTCGCCAGTTCATCGCACGGACTGATCGAGAGTTTTCGATCAAGGATTTGGGGTACTTGAATTACTTTCTTGGGCTTGAGGTCTCTTCTACACCATCTGGCCTCTTTCTTGGACAGGCCAAGTATGCCAGAGATATTCTTAGTCGGGCGGGTATGACAGATGCTTCTCCGGTAACCACTCCATTCGTACCACTTTCGCAGCTTCACAGTAGCACTAGTGCACCGTTCAGTAATCCGACTCTCTACCGGTCTTTGGTTGGTGCACTTCAGTATTTGACCATTACTCGTCCTGATCTGTCATTTGCGGTGAATTCTGTTAGTCAATATCTCCAGGACCCTCGCGAGGATCACTTTGCTGCAGTTACCAGGATTCTACGTTACGTGGCTGGCACGCCTCATCATGGTCTCACATTTCGCTCCGGAGGTTCGTCTACTCTTTGTGCTGATATTTGTGCTTACTCAGATGCTGATTGGGCTCGTTGTTTGGAAACTCGACGATCGACCTACGGCTATGCGGTGTTTTTAGGCGGTAATCTGGTATCTTGGAGTGCCAAGAAACAGCCTACAGTATCTCGTTCGAGTTCAGAGTCCGAGTACCGTGCACTTGCCAATACAGCGGCAGAGGTTGTCTGGCTCTGTCATCTTCTTCGAGACTTACAGTTTCCTCTTGAAGGGCCGCCATTGTTGTTATGTGACAATAACAACGCCATTTTCTTAGCTGAGAATCCAGTGGCTCATAAGCGGGCCAAGCACATCGACATCGACTATCACTTTGTTCGGGAGTTAGTTGCTTCAACTAAGGTCCGTGTTAGTCATGTTCCCACTTCGTTGCAGTTAGCGGACATCTTCACTAAGGGTCTTCCAAAGTCTTTGTTTGAGTTCTTTAGATCCAAGCTTTGCGTCTCGATTAACCCGACGCTTAGCTTAAGGGGGGTGTTAGATAGTATTATGGGCCTAGAGCCCAATGTATATCAGCCTAGGGTTTAACTAGGGTTTCTACCCATGTACTATCTATATACACCTCAGTATGGAGGTTTATCCTCTAACACATGCATTTGAAGCCCTTCAAAATGGAGCCGGGCCATCCGGCGTCAGCCCTGCTCGGGATTTTTACAACCTCCCGGCCCCTGTAACTCCGGAAGGGAATCCCGGTAATGTGGACCCCACTCTTCAGTCTTCTTTTCTAGGCTTTAAAAAAATATTTTATTGAAATTCAGTTTCTGGTACATTTCTTGCTTCTTATCTTGTGTATGCTAAAAATTTCACCTTTTGTTGGTTTTATTGGCATTTGCTGAATCCTCAGGCAGTCGGACATTGAAGCATCATTTTGAAGCGGGATCTTCTTTATCACCAGCCGGAAGGCCTAAAAAGATTTGCAGGCAGCTGTTCTTTCATGATGACAGCGAGGCAGAATGCCCCCGTAGTTATCAGGCAACTGTGTTCAGCAGAGAACTTGATTACCGAAGGGAGTTTCTTATATACAATTATATTGGCGGCGGGTGAGTTAGATTCTTCCTATCATGTAAAACTTCTTCATAAAATGGTTGTTTTTTTTTTTTTTAATTTGGCCTTTGTTTTGTAGGAACAAACTAGAAGATGCAGTTTCCGATGAGGATGCTGATCATATTTTGGGGATGAAAGATATGGCTATGGATGCTTTTGAGCTCCGCATTTGGAATGCATATGGGAGGAAATACTGCTCTCCAGAAGATCGAAGGCAGGTCAGGATATGTGCTTTCATCGGAACTTTTATCTGTTCTTTTTAAGGGTGTTGAAGATGTATATAAATTGAATGGAGGAGTATTGAATCTATTGATGCTATAGATGCTAGTTTGTGAGCCTTGTTTTTTACCCTTTGCATCTTGCAGGGTTTGGACTGGAACTCGGGGCAAAGCTTTCTGTACTACTGCCAAGTATCTGGAGATGGAAATTTTCAATTTAAGGTTCGTGTATGTAGTAATAACAGCTTACAATCAGTTCATGGTACTCAGGAGAGTAGGTTGATTCTTGTAGGGACCTCATTTGAGCACCACAACAACTCACTTGCAGAGGACTCTAGGAGATGAGAATGTGCTGATTGTCAAATTTATTGATGTGGAAAGGCCTTGCATTCTTAAAATTCTTAAAGAAGGAATCCGAACGGTTTGAAGTATTTTCACTTTTTCGGTATGAAGTTTCCTCTTTGCTTGTTCAAAATGCAAATTATGTGCATTTGCATCACATTGCCTTATAGTTGTATCATCCTTTGACTTTTGTTAGCTTGCTAAACTTTTTCTATAAATTATTAAACCATGCAGATCTGATTTAATGCATAAATGTTTTTTAACTGTAGTGTAACACGCTATGAAAATTGTGTCACAGCTCTGAAAGATGAAGGGAAAAATCGGAAGAAGAATGAAGGGGATAAAACTAAAGTCTCCACAGCATATAGATGCTACTTCATCAACCTTAACTCTCTTCCTGCTTTTGGAAATAATCTGCCAATGAATGATTTACGGTGTCATTTCATGCACATTCATACGGTGCCTAGCCTGGCAAAATACTTGTCAAGGTAAATTTTGCAACCTGTAATTTGATTATCCAATTATGAAAACCAAGTAATAACCAGACCTGTTTCCCATGCAGGTGTTTCCAAGGTTGTCATAGAAATAATTGATGATATACCATGCCTAGTAAGATATCTCATACTTCCAAAAACCTCTAATCATTTTTTTTTTTTTTTTTTTTGCATTTTCATAATCATTTCCCCATTTAAAACTAAATACGATACAGTCTCTTGCAAAGTAGATTGTATACTCAGCTTGATTTCATTAAAATACAGGATGACTATGGCCAAATTATCCGCGATGATACTGGCGAAGTTCTTATACTCACAGATGGAACTGGTTTTATCTCAGAAGACTTGGCGATGAAGTGTCCCCAAAATTTTACAACAGCAAAATATGTGAAGGAAAATACTTTTCAGGTGAGCTGGCATTTTCTTTCCTAAAACAAGTTTTCCCAATCCCTTGAGTTTTCTTGGTCCAGATGACCGATTGTTAATTAACTTAATTTTCTATGTTGCTTAATTTCATTCATATCACACCATACCCATTCTTTTCTTTCTTTGGATGTTGTATTTAATCACACGTTTTGTATTTAACTTCTTCTTGAACCTGTTTTGTGTCTCTTTTAGAAAATTTGCGATTCTTTTTCAACGGTCAATGCGCCTCACGGAGAAGGACTAGTGGAAGCTTGTAATAAAGATCCGGTACTTGAGGATATTTTTTTCTTACTTTTTTTTATTTCTCTTCCTGTTTTTTGGGGATATTTTTACTTGAGCATTGAACTAAAGAATGGCTCAAGTCTTGACTCTTATTTTTCCTTGTAGCCTCTATTGATGCAGTGCCGTTTGTTCCATAAAGGAACTGCTGTGAAGGGAACTCTTCTTATTAATAGAAAGGTACCTTGTTATATCTTGTGGTGGTAAAATTCTGGGCACTGAAATTTTATGTTGAAAAAATTATTTTTATTTCCGTAATCTAGCTTGGAGCCGGAAAAATTCAGATTAGACCCTCCATGGTGAAGGTTGAGAGAGACATGAACTGTACGATTGTTCCTACCTTTGACTCATTGGAAATTGTGGGAATAAGGTATCTTTCTTTACCTGCTGATGCTTCACTGTATTGTTTACTTAATGAAGTGTAGAGAAAATGTTTAAATAAGCAATAGTTTCAGATTTTCCTTGAACTTTGAAAACATTGACTTGTAATATGCATCTTTTGCCAAGGAAAGCGTACCATGTCTGATTTAACTTGATAATTTCACTCTTCAGCCATAAACCTTAAAGGTGCCAGCTTTCGAAAACTTTAATTGCTATTTTGAGCTATGGTGGAGTTCCAAGAAACTTTTTCATGGATTTACTGACAAGAGCTCTGGAACAGTCTCGAACTGTGTTTTCTGATCTGCATGCAGCACTCAAAGGTAGTCCATATTTGAATTCTGATTTTGTGAAACATGCCTCTCTTTTTTTTCTCAAAATGTTTTTGTTGAGAGTATTTTTGCAATACAAATGGTGTGCAGTTGCCATGACAAATGGAGATGATGACAATGCAACTGCTGCTAGAATGATCTCAGCTGGAGTGCCTCTTCATGAGCCTCATCTGCAAGCCCGTTTGACTATGCTCGCCCACCAAGAAAGAAAATGCCTCGGTGAAGGAAAGCTTACAATCAGCGAAAGCTTCTACTTGATGGGAACAACCGATCCTACTGGCATCTTAAAGCGAGATCAAGTTTGTGTGATCCTGTATGTGTCGCCCTACAATTCTTTTCCATCTTAATATATCATATTTTTCGAATTCTTATTGAAAGTGTCTATATTTGCAACTTCATCTCCAGTGAAAATGGTCAGATATCGGGAAAGGTTCTTGTTTACAGAAACCCCGGGCTGCATTTTGGAGACGTTCATATCCTAGATGCTGTGTATGTTAAAGAGATGGAGGACATTGTTGGCAATGCTAAATATGGTATATTTTTCTCCACACAAGGACATAGATCAGTGGCAACAGAAATGGGCAATGGAGATTTCGACGGAGACAACTACTGGGTTTCTAGGAATCCCCAGGTTAGTGGAACATAAGGACAGTTTATTTGAAGTAGGGTATCAGGCTCTCAGCTATAATTTAATTTTTGATCTAATTTTCCGAGTCTGCTATTAATGATTGAGTAATATTTTCTTGCACTCCAGCTATTGAAGTATTTTAAAGCAAGTCCACCATGGACACGCATCTATTCAACTCCAGCTACAGAAAATAAGAAGCCTGTAGATTATAATGAGGATTTGGAGAATGAAGTTTTTCGACTTATTCTCGATAAGCAGCAGCCAAAGTATGGACACTGCACAAAATATTTGAAATGTCTTTGCAAGCATGTTATGCTGTTGAAACTGGTATGAACTATCTATATTGTCCTTTTAAGACCTTTTCCTATTCAGCTACAGCATGGCTGTTGCGGCTGATAGCTGGATGGCATTCATGGACCGTCTTTTGACTCTAGGGGATAGCAATCCCCATGAAACTGAGGAATTGATAAACAAGATACTTCAATTGATTGACTTATACTATGACGCCTTAGATGCTCCAAAAAGTGGAAAAACGGTCAGTTTACTGATATATTTGTTCATGGCATTAACAAGGTTCTGTCCCTTGGGTTACTGATTTAGTTTACCATGTTATTCTTACAGGTCAATATCCCCCGGAATCTCATTGCAGAAAAATTTCCACACTACATGAGAAAAAGTAGCTGCTATTTTTCTGCATCTGTTCTTGGTGAGATTTTCGAGGTGGCTGAGCTATGTCAATGTGTCAACCAGCCTACCACAGGTAAAACACTACTAATAAGAGTTCCCGCTTCCTAGTTGGATCTGTATTGGCGTGAGACTGGTTTCACGAGCATTTTGTAGTGTTTACTAATTTCATTATTATTGTGTTACATGTAACAGAAGAAATTAGTGTATGAATGGAAAATCATCTGCATCTGATCTTCACTCATTGTTATATCTGCAGAAATCCTGAAACTACCTTGTTTCGATGCTGAAATTCCAGCTGAGTGTATTGAGTTGTGTAAAAATAGGTATACTGAGTACCGGTGTGAAATGGCAAAGGCAATGGAAATCCAGGATGCAGGTATAAAAAAGAGTGCTGCAAATGGACTCATTGAAAAATACAAACAGGTAGTAATTAAATTATATCAATTAATTGGTTATACCACAAAATATCCTGATTTTCCTCTATTTTGCTTGTGTTGATGCAGATATTGTACCAAGCGTCAGACCTTGACAAAAGCACCAGAAACATGAGAGAAATCTACAACGATGCCCTAGCTCTCTATCACGTGGTTTATGATCATGCTTTATTCAAAGGGGACGTCAGAAAATGTGGCTTTGCATGGCGAGTGGCTGCTTCTGCACTCTGCAGGTATCATTCCATTCACTGCAGCCCGGGCGGAGACCCCATCCTGATGGTGCCATCAGTCCTTCACAGTGCGCTATCATAGTTAACTCCGGCTCATGTTACAAAAGCAAGGTTGTAGTGTTTATGTATTTTTGTGTAAGAATGGTAACTGAAGTGTCTGTCTAACCTTTATGTCAGAACGTATACTGTGCACTGGGGTAGGATGCGATCTCAGGGACTAGGCAATAAAATAGTAAAATTTAATTGTACTGATTTTTATTCTATAATCTTTCCTATATAATCTAGCACATCTCTCACGCATAACCACTCAGCAACGTGATAACTTTTATTTTAGGGCCGTCAGTAAACCTACCCACGTTACTATTATTTACATGGAAAAGTCACTAGAAAAACCTTTAGTAAATTTATCAGCAACCTGCAACTGTGTCGGAATCGAATGAACTCGGAGACCACCATGGGCAACCATTTCTCGAACAAAATGATAATCAACATCATTATGTTTGCTACGATCATGCTGAACCGGATTGGCAACAAGATATGTCGCAAAAACATTGTCACAATAGAGAGTGACCGGATGACGAAGATAGTACCCAAAATCTGCAAGCAATTGACGAAGCCAAATAGTCTCCGCCGCAGTGTAAGCAACAACACGATATTCTGCCTCCGTAGAGGACTTCGACATAGTAGGTTGTTTCTTTGAGCGCCAGAAAATCAAATTCTTCCCCAGGAACACAGCATAGCCTGTGGTGGAGCGACGAGTGTCCGGACAACCAGCCCAAATATCCCGAGAAGTGTGTAGCTCATGAACATCAACAAATACATTACGAGATATCGTAGCAAATATCCAAGTTTTAACTTGTTGATCAACACGTAAGTATTCAGAATATTATGAATTTTGAATCATACTCCCATTGGCATCATAAATAAATGGAGTGGGGAGAGACATAGTACCATCAACAAAGCCGAGTAGCTGGTGTGATACCAAAAGACAAGTAATCTGAGTCTTCCAAAGCAAGTAATCTTCTGGAGATGACAGTTGAATCGTGACTAAATTGGATGGATTTGGAGGAGACAAGTGTGGAAGGGAGAAACCTTGCCGGAGTTGTTGAGACGGAACAGTTACAAACTGATTCTGCTGAAATGGAGCGGCTACAAACTGATTCTGCTGAAACGGAGCAGTGGCGAACTGATTCTGCTGAAACGGAGCGCCATATGAGTTCTGTTGAACCGGAGCCGAGCCGGCGCGTGTAGCCCACGCTCCAAAAGGTGGCAGTGCGTCGGCGCGTGGCAACCACGCGCTTGGAGGCACGTCGGCGCGTGCATTCCACGCGCCAGAGATGAGGGACTGGTCTGGGGCGCGTGGAGCCCACGCGCCTGGTGGGTTGGGCGCGTCAGCGCGTGCCAACCACGCGCCATTACCGAGTGACGCGTCTGGAGCGCGTGTCATCCACGCGCTTGGGGCTTGGGACGCACCTTCGGCGCGTGTGACCCACACGCCTGACGCAAAAGAGGGCTCCGGGGCGCGTGAGATCCACGCGCCTGACGCAGAATTCGCCTCCTGGGCGCGGGAGATCCACGCGCCCTGCAACCTACTTCCCCCTGCCGTGTTGACGCCTGTTGCAGCGATTCCGCCGTTGAAAACTGCGATCCCGGAACGTTGGTGAAGGTAACGCTTGGAGGATGGTCGGCTGAAGATCCTAGCAATGCCGCAGGCGGTGATCGAGCCGGGGTAAACATCGGTGACTCCGATTGAAGCAACGACGACGAATCAGTTATAACCGATTCAATTGGAGACGTTGCAGCGGCAGCGGAAGTTGATCGGATGTCACTGGGCACTGCCCCAGCCTGATGAAGAGAACTATCGACAGGCTGATTGAACGGCGGCAGGCCTGATCCTTCTGTCGACGGGATATTTTCCATCGAAGAAGAGGAGAGAAAAAAAACTGATATTTTTCTTTTTGTTTTAAGAACCTAAACTCCTGATATCATGTACAGATAATGATAAAAGCGTACCAATGTGGTAGCCCTGGCTCTCATATATATACTCAATATTTACATGGAAAAGTATATACTAGCCTTTACCCTAATAATATAGAATGTGAATCAACCTCGACTTCTTCATCAACTTCGTTAATGTACTTGTTATTGTGCATTTATATCGATATATTGTACGGTATGCCGTGCATTTGTATCAATACTAATGTGCAACTTTGGATGATTATATGTGCATTTGTTAGATGTTGAAGGTACATTGATGCACTTGTTATTGTGCATTTATATCGATATATTGTGCAAAATGTAATAATTGTATATGCATTTGTTTAATGTGACGTGTTGTTGTATGATGTATCAATCTGAAATTGGTGAGTGCATTTGGATTGATGTAAATGTGCAATGTGTTGGTTGGTAATATCTTAAATGTGCAACATGGGTTTTGTATATGTGCATTTGAATTGATTTATATGTGCAATTTTAATGGATTAATGGTAGGTAATATATTTATATGTGCAACATGGGATTGGTATATGTGCATTTGTATTGATATACTAGCATGGCAGGCCGCGCAAGGCGCGGCCAATGCCCAATTAGTAGGTAAAGTAAATGTATACATCTGTATAAGAAATGTTAATATAATATATATAGTAGAAATAATCGTTCGTGGTTTAGTAAAACGATTGTTTAGTTTTGATGTTCAAATACAATGAAAACTTTTAATTGCAATATATATATATATATATATATATATATAATAGAACATATGAATCATCTTCAAGATGAAAGGGCAGTAGATTTTAATATAATGTGTAATTAAGATGAAATAAATGCATAAGTTACATTTGCAGGCATGAAGTTGTTTGCCCTCTTTGATGTATTTTGTTTTTATTTTTGTAAAACATGCCCCGTCAATCTAAAGGTAGCTAGGTCATCACCTCTTTCATTTGTTTGAAGGTATAGATGGTTTCCATAACAAATTACAAGGTTGCTAATTGCTCAATTCTTATATCGCACAATATCCATTAATATATTAATTCCTGCAAGAACTCAAATAAACGAAAGGTACATTCTGCAATGGTTAAATTTTAAGATAGAAATTGCAATTTTAAGATATTATGATGGCAGTAATTATTGAATATAGATAATGGGGCTCAATTTTAAGGTAAAACTGGATATGAATCAAAGTTTATATGGCAAAAAGTTAAAATTTAATTCATTGATGACTAGACTTCTCATTTGGTTGGATAAATTATTTTAAAAATAATGGATTGAGTAATAATATCAATTGTTCTAGGGTTGTAATTAATCGAGGAGTTAGGTGTGAAGTATCATTAATTACATATTTAAAATTTGATTAAAATAGATTATATTAAATTCTACGTGCTAATAATCATTGAACCATTATAATGTTATGTAATCTTTTTACTAGGTATATATTAAAAAGTAGAGAGTGGCGGTATAAATATAAATAAAAAAGAAATACTGCCGTGTCGCCGCTCCATTTTATATGTTTTGTACATAAAACGCAAGATATGTTGCAACGCAAGATATGTTGCGTTTTAAGGAGTGGCCACCACCGAGCCGGCCAATATTTTCATTGGTAAGTCCATTTTTCCTTTAAGGCGCGCGTCACATTCCTTTTCCTTTTACCTTACATCTAATATATGTTAATTAAAGTCTGTCATTTATTACCAAGATATAATGGCGGCTGATTTCCATATACAAAGATTTTTATATGCTAATTAACGTCAGTCGTTTATTTTCAAGATACTATTACCATAAATTTATAACTACTAATAATATATTATTACCATAAACTTATATTAATAAAATCAAATAAAATATATTAATTTACTATTACCTAAATACACGTCTACGATCAATACTTTGATGCCGGTTTCGATGTCGATACTCGACGTGCTGAACGGTAAGTGTTTGTTAAAATGTTTCACAGATGTTGATTCATGTTTTTTTTCGTGCTGTTTTTGATTGAAACCTGTGATATTTTACTTGTGCGAGCCATAGTGATGATAAATTAACTATAGATGCTGAATATTCATGTTTTTTCGCCCTGTTTATATGAACTTGGACTGGTATTTTACTGCAATTGTTATGCATCATTCAAATGTATGTACTATGTTTGGTTGTAGTATGCCTGATGTTTGGTACAAGCTACAATTAATAATTATTGGTGTAGTTATTAGTGTAGGGCATCAACAGATATTGGGGGAAACTTCTGAATCTAATTACAAGGAAAAATTACGTTTTGTTCTTCTATAAATTTAGATCAGACGAGATATCATTTGTCTTGGGAAATTGAAGTTTATTTTGCTTTACTGTAGGTGTATACGGGTGGGATTCATATGGCCTGCAATGCGGTTAGTTTTGTTTGATTTATTCTTAAGCACACTGCAGTTTGTGACTTTGTTAGAGAGCCCCTGGCTGACAGTTGTGTTTTGTAGTGATATCTAGGTGGCTTCTGATGATGATAGTAAAAATATGATGGAGCATGTTTTTCTCAAGATTTACGGTGTTTTTCCCGGTGAACATAAAACATAAAATGATGCGTTTTAAATTTTCATGTCTTTCTTTTTTATGCTTATCTTTCCTTTTACACATATTTTTATATATTTGATTTGATAGAGGCACCGTCCGATTTATAAAATTACCTATTTTAAATTTTCATGTCTTTCTTTTGTATGTTTATCTTCCCTTTTACCCATATTTTTATATATTTGATTTGATAGTTATTTTCCATATATAAAAATTAATATATGTTAATTAACGTCTGTCGTTTATTATCAAAATATAATGACGGCCGATTTCCATATACAAAGAGTAGGTAACCCGCTCCCTGTCTTTGCATTTTATATCATTGTATCACATTCTGCGAGATTTTAAAATCACCGTCAATACCTCGGTGTAGGTCCGCCTTTGTTCCATAGTTAACTGACGACACTGAAACTATACAAACTACTGGGTTCACAAGCTGAAAATGTACTTGGTTTAAATTCAGAGTACACAATGGACGGAGTAACACAGGTATTCACCAAACCAATTTACTTAAGATCATTACTTTATTTTAATAGAGTCTTGTACTATTTTGTTATAAAAACAGGAGTTTCTAGAAGACAAACAATGTTGTTGACACTAAAGAGTACATTGTGTTTCTACAAGCACCAAAACAAAAAAATATGCAGAACTCCATACAAGATACTTGGTGGTGTATTTACAAGAGGTCAATACAATCAGGGGCGGATGTATAGCCAAGCGCAGTATGGCTTCAGCCATATAAAATTTTAAAACTGTAGCATGAAATTAGGAAGAAATATGAACGAATTAGATTCCGCCTACGTACCAATCCGATCCCGCAGTAATAGGCGGAGGTTGTTTATTTAATTTTTATTTTTATTTTCTTCCTTCCTATTTAATGACAGCAGTAAGTGCGAGTGGCACATGTGGTCAGTTTAATTTATATTTTATTTCCTTCTTTCTAGTCAATTGGACCGACCTAAATTAGGCAAGAAAAGAATAGATAGGTAGATATACGCGTGTAGCCACTAAACCCTAATCCCTAATTAGTTTTTTCCAATAAGATTCGGCAGAACCTCAAAAATTAAAAAAAGTAATATCTTTCTTCTTCACAGCTCACCGCCTGTTCGCCTCCAAGCGCCGGACGCCACCACCGGCCACTGCACCGATACCGTCTTCTGGCTACCTCTACACGGTCAACGGTAACATCCCAACCTGAATCCTGGAGTGATTTATATCAATTTATTTTTTAAGAATTTTAGTTTGTAGAATAATTTAGGGTTTGATTCTTATTCTTATAAATTTAGCGTTTCTAATTCCATGATTCTTATAAATTTATGACATTAAGTTTATATATATATATATATTTGTGTTTGATGTTCCACATGTATGTTGAGAAATTGGCTACAAGGAAAACCTTTGAAGAGATCAATTGAAACTAATGAAGGGGGCAGAAGTTCGAAACAACCTCGCATAGAATTCGATCGGAATGAAGTTATTAGTGATCCCGGGCTACGTAAACCTATTAGTGAGTTTGATGCTTCTATTCATGGTGATGTGAGAAGAGAATATGTATCAAGGGGTCCCTGCCAGCCTAAGAATCATAAATTTCCCAAGACTTTGTTCACTGATGAATACAGAAAATTTCAAAATCGCTGGTTTAATCAGTTCAATTGGTTGGAGTACAGTATGTCATTGGATGGAGCCTTTTGTAATCCATGCTTTCTTTTTAGCGATACAAGATGGGGTTTGGAAGGGATGAAGCAATGGAAGAATGCCCTTCAATTATTTAGGCAACATGAAACATCTAAAAGTCACCATAAAGCAGCAATTGATTTGAAGACTTTTACCAATCAAAAGCAAAGTATATCACATTGTTTTGATGCTCATGGGCGTGAAGCAGATGTAGCATATCGTGCACGTTTAACTGCAGTTTTGGATGTGATAAGATACTTGTTAAATCAAGGTTTGACTTTTCGTGGTCATGATGAGGGGGCTGATTCTCTCAACAAGGGTAATTTTCTTGAATTGCTTGACTGGTATTGCAAACGAAATGAAGATGTTGCTAAGGTAATACTTGATGCTCCGGGAAACAGCAAGTTGACAGCTCCCTCGATTCAGAAACTACTCGCAAATGCTTGTGCTCGTCAAGTAACTGATGCTATTGTTAATGACATTGGAGGAAGTGTGTTTTCTCTTCTTGTTGATGAGGCTAGAGATTCATCAATCAAAGAGCAAATGGGTATTGTTTTGAGATATGCCAACAAGAAAGGGTGTGTTCTTGAGAGTTTTCTTGGTCTTGTCCATGTTTCTGACACCAAAGCTACCACTTTGATGGAGGGTGTGAGTCAATTGTTTAGCAATTGGAAATTGTCATTATCAAAGTTAAGAGGTCAAGGATATGATGGGGCTTAAAGTATGCGGGGAGAGTTTAATGGGTTGCAAGCTTTGATATTGAAAGAAAACTCTTCTGCAAGGTATATCTATTGTTTTTCTCACCAGCTTCAATTGGTTGGTGTTACTGTTGCATACAGTACTCTATCTGTGGGTGAATTTTTCGGATATCTTGTTGAGACCGTGAATCTTGTTGGAGTTTCATGTGTTAGAAAAAATATGCTCGTACAAGCAGAACATGCTAAACTTGTAGAGGCATTGGACTCTAGGGAGATTGTTAGTGGAAGAGGAAAAAATCAGGAGAAGAGCTTGAGACGGCCTGGTGATACTCGTTGGGGATCACATTACACTACTATTCTTCGATTTGAGGCTATGTGGTCTTCTGTTATACAAGTGCTTCTTAACATTTGTGAGCATGGCAATACAGTTGATAATGCCTCCAAAGCAAAGGGTTTGATTGATAGAATGGAGAGTTTTGAATTTGTATTTTGCATGTTTTTTATGAAGCATTTGTTGGGAGCTACTAGTCAATTATCTCTTGCCTTGCAACAAAGAGATCAAAATATTGTGAAGGCTGTGCAATTGATGGAGACAATGAAATCTGAACTGCAAGAATTCATAGATGTTGGTTTTGAAAAATTGTTGGATGAAGTCAACAATGTTTGTGTGAAGCATGAGATTACATTAGATATGATGGAAGCACAACGGAAGATTCGTCACCGTTCGAGACGACGTGGAGAAATGTCAACCAACTGTGACTTCTACCGTGTTGATATATTTATTAAGGTACCACTTTAATATGTACATGTTTTAATTTTTTTGATATTACTATTATGTGTATACTTACTTTTGCTTTTTATTATTTCAATACTAGACTGTTGATAGGATGATCCATGAAATGAACAATCAATTTTCTGAAGCAAGCACGGAGTTACTCATTTGTATGGCGTGCCTTGATCCGAGAGAATCATTTTCCATGTTTGATGTTGGTAAGTTGGTTCGTCTTGCTGAACTCTATCCAGATGACTTTTCCCTTGTTGATCGTGTTGAGCTTAAGCAACAACTTAGTACTTTCATTCGTGATGTGAGATGTGATGATGCCTATTCACTCATCAATGATATTGGAAGTCTTGCTCAACATATGGTTCGATCACACAGTGATGTAATCTTTCCGTTGGTATATCGTCTTATTACGTTAGCATTAGTCTTACCAGTGGCAACTGCTTCAGTCGAAAAAGTTTTTTCCGCCATGAAGAAAATCAAGACTGATCTACGCAATAGAATGGGAGATGAATGGTTGAATGATGCTATGGTGGTGTACATTGAGAAAGATATTTTCAAAAAGATTGAGAATGAATCGATTTTACAATGTTATCAAAAAAAAGGGGTCTCATAGGTATTCATTGTCTCCACTTCCTACTTGTATCCCTGGTATTGAGAGCATTAAAAAGTAGTTCTTTTGGTATTTCTATTAGCTTATAAAAACTATACTGTATCGCACTCGATTTGTTATGTTATGCAAAAATTTGTGTTCTGTTTTTTATTAATTACTTTTAGAAAAATAATTTAGTACTATTCAGCCATAGCATAAAAAAGGTTCTGGATCCGCCACTGAATACAATAAAACCCTTACCTCAAAATGATGAAGACGAGGTTCCAATAATACAGCTGCGAACAAAGACCCCGGAGATTCAAGAATACACTGAAGTAGAATCTGAAGCAAACAAGAGGGCAAAAATAGGGATCTGAAATCAAAACTTTTCAATTATTGTGATTTACTTCTTTTCAATTATATTTATTTAAAAATTTCTGTATTAGAAATATTATTCATTTTACGTAATATAGTATTTGCAGCCATGGCGGTGTCTTGTGGTCTGACCCAATCATACAGATCTGAGCCTTTGTCAATAATGTGGAAACTTGTTGAATTGGTTAAGAAATGGGAACCTTTTGTTTTTTTGTGGTTTTCTTGGAGTTTTGATATATGAATGTGATTGGGTGTATTTGGTTGGAGAAAATTTCGAGAGTCTGGATTTTGTTTTGGGATTTTGAGAGTCTGAGATTTTGTTTGAGATTTTGTAATTCTGGATTGCTAAAATCTTGTTTGGTTGGTTTGAGATTTTGTAAATCTGAAACAAAAACCTTGTTTGGCTGGAGTGAATTATGGAAGTTTATAACAAAATTCTTGTTTGGACCTTGCTTTTTGCAAAAATTGGACTTTGTAAGGTAAAACCAGGATTTTGTAAGACAAAACCTGTATTTTTCAAAATAGTGAACCAAACAAGATTTTACAAAATTGGATTTGGAAAGTCCAAAATTTGCAAAATCTTGCCCAACCAAATGCACCCGCTCTTTATGAAGTTCTGATGTATGCATGTTAAAAGACTGGGGTGTGTTTGGTTGGACAAGTTTTTGCAAAATTTGGACTATCCAAATCCAGTTTTGTAAAATCTTGTTTGGTTCACCAAGTTTTCCAAAATCCAGACTTGCAAAATCCTAAAAACCAATCAAAGATTTTGTTTCATACTCACAAACTCAACCCAACCAAACAAGGATTTTGCAAAACCAGACTCTCAAAATCCCAATCAAAAACCAAAACTCTCAAAAACTCAAAACAAAATCCAGACTCTCAAAAATCTTGCGAACCAAACACACCCTAGGATCTTTTTGAAGTTTTTTAGAAGTTTTGATAAATGCATGTTAAAAGATTGGATCTTTGGCTTTATTGAGCTAGATTAAATGTTTCATCACTTCAGTAGCTCAGCTAGGTGCTATGCATTCGCAAAATTTCCTGATTGTTGTCCTGTTTTACTTTCATAATTATTCACATTCTTAGTTAAACTTAGTGTCAGCATGGTGTTTTGGTTTTTTAGTGAATTTGGTTACAATCTTAGTTGGTTTTGGTCTTTATTGGATGTTTTGTATGCTATTTGAATCAAAATCTCACTTGTTCGACATGTGCTTTAAATTGATGTAACAATGTAATTTGGTGATTACAATCAGTTTTCTTGTAATGTAACGTTGATACTGAGGTTAGTTAAATATTTCACAGTTCCAAAAAAATATATTCATCTCTCTGAATATGCAAAGCATGTTGTGTGTTTCAAGTGAATTTTTACATTCATCGTTAATCTTGGATAGTATCTCTGCAACTGTTAATTTATTTTGCGTATACCTGCCTCAATTATTTATCTTAATCTTACAGTTCAATGTTAAGGTTCGTGCTCTAAATTGTCTTTTGTGTGTGATTCTTGGCGATCATGGGGACAGGGCTGACCCTAATTATTTGGGAGACTGAACCGAATAATTTTTTCTAAAGGGTCTAATAGAGGATCCAAAGAAAAAATAATTAATATTAGTTAAAATAATAGATTTTTTAAAAAGTGAGATTCTTATTTTGGTCAATTTCTATAAAATATAGGGGTTTAAAGAACAAAAAATTTTAAAAGTACACAACACCTGATTTTTTTTAAAAGAAATAGGCCCTATTTTAGCCTATTTTTTAAAAAAATGGGGCCCCATTTTAATTTGTTTTGGGGCTTGAACGGGTTTCACTTGCCTCATGTCCGGGCCTGGCCTGCATAGGGATTCCATATTTCCATCTGTCGATTCCACCATATAAGGATCCTGTTTATAGCTATACTCATCTGGAGCATTGGCCCATTTCACTATTGTTTTGGGGTTTGGAGAGATCAGTTCCATGGGAATATTTCCATGTCAAAAGGATCACGAACTACGCATACAATTTTTCATTTCTATACACCATATGTTCAGAACATGAACATATCTTCATCCACTTCTTGTCTCCATTCCCCCATAATCCCAAACCACGATTATGTTTAACCTTTAATAACATGAAGTTGATTTCTCGGATGGGTTAGCTGTGAGCACAGCTCCTTCCTTTCATGAAGGAATCCTTTGGATTTAAATGGGTAAATCCTAGGATTGTTGAATATTTGGGGAGCTGGACTCTCGCAAAGGTAAATTGCTGAACCAAAAGAACCTAAACTTCTGAACTTGTTCAGCTGCTCCGAGACTGAGAATATGAGCCTGCAAGGTGAGAACTAAATGGAAATTATTTAAGGATTGTTGCCCCTTCTCCGTTTTAGGATATTCTCAAATCAAAATGGAAAGGGAGGATAGGGGACGACTCTCAAATAAAATTGCGTGAGAATTGGGTTCCAATCAGTTGATACCTAAGCCACACATTCAATTGTCGCGGCTGAATATGACTGGTTGATCCTAATAATCAGTGAAATTTACAAACATTTAGGAGTGTTTCTCAGAATCAGAGGTGGAAAGGATCCTCACAATGCATTTACCTAGATTTAGAGCTAAAGAGGACCAAATAATTTGGCCTCATCATCTAACTGGTAGGCATACAGTCAAAACTGGATACAGGCTGCCAAGATCCACATCACATACAATTAGTGTACCTACCTCTTCAAATAGTGTGCCTGCAGATTAGAGGATGTTTTGGAGACTCAAGCTACCTATGAAGATCTTAGTGTGTCTATGGAGAGCTCTTACTAACAGCTTACCAACTGTAGATAACCTGAAAAGGAGGAAAATCAAAGAAGATAATGTCTGTGTCAGACTCAATGCAATGGAAATTACAGAGAAGATACAGAACATATGTTATTATACTACGATCACTCCAAAAGGATCTGGAGGGCATCATGGATGGGCCTGAATTTTGATACAGCAATAGAGACTACATTCTCCACATGATTCTGGCATTGGATGAAATTGGCAGCAGATTCTGACATTATGATCTTGACAGCCTATATTCTATGGAATATATAGAAGTCAAGGTATAATGTTGTTTTCAGGATTAGTAGTGAGGAGTTCAACCAAGTGTTGAATCAAATATATGCAGATTTTGGCCAGTCAAACAGTAGAAGTCAAGATATCGAGGATGTCTCTCCACTGATTCAATCTGATTATCATGAATCACATGTTAATCAACTAAGTTGGAGGAGGCATCACATATTTTGATGGAGCATTTTGAAAGGAAACCATGCATGGATCTGCATCATGGAAAATAACAAACATATCAGGAAGTACTACTCATGTATCTGGTGGGTTACACTTCCTTGCGAATTCACCATTGCCAGCAGAAGCAACGACATGCTACCAAGGGTTGTTGGCAGCAGTAGCAGTGCAGGTGTCTCAACCACCAGTCATAATAAACTCTCTTATTATTTAGTAGCTACTGATGAATGAGGACAAGTTACTTCCATGAGAGTTCAAGGGCTGGTTTTTGACATTAGAGCACTAAAATGTGTTTATATCTTTTCAATGTACTAAAGTTCCAAGAAATATTGTCCAACATGATCATACTAAGATTAACAGTTTAAAATGTAATCTTTCATGTGGAACTTTTATATAGTATAATTGATTTTATCTTTTTTTTAAAAATCAAAACAATATGTAATAAAGAAAATCAATAAGTTTTATAAAAATAAAAAGTGCGTGCAATATTTACATTTAATCATCAAGTAGCCAACTTCCCCTTCATGATGTACGTTGTTACAGTCGTGATTTGCGTTCTGATGATCCGTCCAGATGGCAGATAATGAAGGCCTGCTAAGAACAGACAACTCTCAGTCAGGGTTGGGCGGGTTATTGCCATTCCCGCTCCGATGCCTAAGTCAGTGGGCGGTTTGGAGAGTAGTTTTGTATTGAATTAAGTCCCTCTGTACCATGTTTTCAACTTAGTAGTTTAAGACTAACTAGTATAATGTCACGTGCCGATGCACGGGAATTTAATTTTAAAATATTATAAATTAGTAAAAAATAATGTAATGTTAGTTAAGTAATATTGACCAAGTATTATTTTGTGAACATTAATTAATATAATGTAATAACCTTTTGGTGAAAAACAAATTGGTCGCTAAAACATTGTTAAGTTTTCAATAATCTAAGAAATTAAGAAATTACATAGTCTTATTATCGCATCTTCTGAAACACTTTCTTATAAATTATACTAACGGTACTATGGGTTGGTTGATCATTCTTATCACAAATCATAATATTCAATCCCTTTCTACTTTTAACTCTAAAGACAACAACGTATAGTTGTTAATGAATGAAAACGGGTTTTGAGATGCAGTGTTTTTGATTGATAGTTATCCGACGTATGAGTAGCTTTATAACATACTGCTCTTGCATGCGTATATTATAAATAAAATATTATTTAAGTAAAACTTATATTTGATTAATATAATAAAATTAAAATTTTAATGAATAGATATCCGTGCATCGGCGTGGGTGTCTTATGACCCGAACATGGCAAAAAATAGCTGATATTGATGAGTGAATAATTTATAAGTAATCTTAAATGGACCAAATTTTTTATTTAATCAAGTACGAACACTGTTAAAAACTAATAAAGAAAAATAAATGTATAATAAAAAAATAAAACAAAATGAAGGCATAATGCAGAACAAATTAATATGACCAAAGAAATAAACAACTCATTAATTCCCAATTTTTATCTCTTTGGTTGCATGAATTAAATATGGATTAATACACCAAATTAAATATCAATTGAAACCCACCTCATGTAATACCAACCCAAAAAAACATTTATTTTAATTCACTCATCAATTAATTTACATTGATATGGCCATGATGTATAGGAGGCCAATTAAAACGTTTTATGTTAATTTACTCATAAATTATTTTTCATATGAATTCTAAACGTTTGTTTGACCACAAACTAACTACACTGGCTGGACCATGAAAGACATTATAACAAAATGACATTAGTTTTGAGTGGATTTAATGGGTTTCTTAGAATATTTGTATCACCCGAGAATTATTTGTTTCAATTGATTAAATACTAATAAATATAGCTTTATCTTTTTATTCGACTTTTATGAAACTTTTATCATTTAAATAATTTTGTCAAAAATTTAATCATTTTTCAAATCATATGAAATTTCGTATGCATATTATCGGTGAATGAAAATATTAATAATTTTTATGACATAATTTGTGAGGACGGATGAACCCATAATAAAGAATTTGTGATAATGAATAAGTACAGTTTTTATTTAAGGGAACGATACAATTCAGGTTTTAAAATTAAGTTTTACCGTTACAAAAATAAAAATCATTTGTGACGATCATTAAGTGCAGTTTTTATTTTAGGAAGCGTTACGATGGAGGTTTTTAAATTAAGTTTTGATTATATTTTCTGAAATAATTACAGACTATAAAGAAGAAATAGTGCATTAATTACTGGCATAAAAATAATAAAGAATATGAGAGGATGATTTAGTACTGTTTTTATTTCAAGGAACGTTACGAAACAGAATTTACAATTTATCTTTAACGTTACAAAAATAATGAAGAATTTGTGAGGATGATTAAGGCCAGTATTTATTTTAAGGAACGTTATGGTGTTGGGTTTAATCATTTTTAATAAAATAATTACAGGCTATAAAAAAGAAAAGGCGACTAAATGCACAAATCAAATACCAATAATCAGCAGCACTATAACTATGCTTTTAAATTGTGAAAATCTAAACTTGTAAATTAAGATATATCAACTACAAAATGAAGTGAAACAAACCAAATTACACAAAGTAGTATAGATTTGTTGTATAGAACTAAACTACCAATCAATGTCAACCCATTCTATTCTCTGCTAATATTTTAACAAAATAGAAATCCAATCATCAGAGAAGATTACATTAATTATATGAGAACAACAAATCCTCACATAACAAATCAATCAAAGAATAGTTCTTATTCACCGGCAAGAGTCAAGCTAACTCCGGTGCACCATCAACCCATAAAGTTTTTCAGCTCCTTCATTCATAATTAAACCAAACTTCGAGCAGAAGTTAGTTCTTGGCAGCCGGAGTACAGTCTAGAGACAACATGCTCAATCAAACTACACTAATTGATTCAACAAAACTGGAAAATAAAGGGTTTAAAGTAATGGATTCTTAACCACCGGCATAAGGGATTTTTAGCACATATTCGGATCCAATCCATCAGTAATAATCCTCTCCAGAATCATAATCACCATAGCATCCAAACTCATCCCCAGCTGAAGGAGACAGAAGCATCAATGCAAGCGTACTCCACATGTGCATCACTGAGATACTCACCATTCCAATTGCTCCCCCGACTTCCGGATCCTTCCTCACCCGAATCTCGAGCTCCGACGCCGCCAGCTCCTCCATAGAAATCACCTTCGGGAACCCTCCTCGCCACCGCCACGTCGACCAGGTTGATCAGATTCGGAATGGTTAGGTACTACTTGGGGCGGAGTAATCCATCAGCAGGGCATTGTCGCAGTGATTATTCACGCCGACGAAGGTTCCCGAAGGATCAAATTTCCAGAAAATGATGGTTCAGCATTACATGTACATCTCCTCATGGTCTCTGGATCTTCTCCTGCAATCAAATCAACAAAGAACACAGAAAACAATCATCAAAAACACATATTAGCATAAATAATTACAAATTCCTTACCATCATCTTCCAAGAAGGGTACACAGTAGGGTCTCCCTTATTAGCCCCCTTCTCAGCACCACCAATCTCATCCCTCTCCCCACCACATTCTTCACAAACAACACCGTGGCGCCAAAGGCAAGAAGAAGTTTCTGCGCATGAGCAAAATTATTAGTGCATATACATATACACTGATTATTGTTTCTACATCATATATATGTAAATGGAAATACTCGAACTATAACTAATCTTCTATACAACAAATGCAATCTTTCTGTAGGTTGATGGCTAAGAAAGCATTTCCTGAAAATAAATATTCGGGAAAGTTAAAAATCCGAAAGATTCTCTTACAAATAGGTATTTTAAAACCCTTTAAGTGTATAGCGTGATTTACGTTCTTAGTGAAAGTTGAAAACATGTTCTTTAACTTCTAGGGAGTTCAATATAAAACTAAACGAT
The DNA here is from genome assembly GCA_948330725.1 of Sherardia arvensis. Lineage (NCBI taxonomy): Eukaryota > Viridiplantae > Streptophyta > Magnoliopsida > Gentianales > Rubiaceae > Sherardia > Sherardia arvensis. The sequence continues at coordinate 20,845,309 of OX415235.1, forward strand.
AGAGGCCACATAGTATTCAGTCTAGACAACCGAAAACCTTAATTCTAGAACCATTCTTTGCTTTACCCATTATGAGAAACATAAAATCCTTCAAGAAGAGCAGTTCTAAAACAATAATGGAAAAGGTAACTTACATTTTATTGGAAATGCTGACACTGGAATTTTATCGAACAGTTTACGTGCATTGAGTTTGGATATTAACCTTCCTGCAAAAGAGATGGTAAATAAAAATAGCAAAACGTACAAAAACTTAGGAAAGTTAGAGAAATAGACATATAAATTCATCCTCTGACAGGGCATAAAAAAGGAGAATAAAGCAGAATCTCCGTTTACAGGAAATCTGCTAGGTAAAGTTGCTGCATTCTCAACCACCTCGATAGCTAGTAAAGTTACCTCCTTCTTACCTTCATCGCCTGAATTCATATCAACCAGAAGGCTCTCTGCTAGACTCAGTCGCCGCCTGCATTTGTTAATTGCAGGCATGAGTTGCTACCTGGGTTTAAAAAAGCGCAAAACTAGCGAAGCGCAAACCTCAGAAATTTTCAAAGCGCGAAGCGCAAGGCGCAAGCGCGCGCTTTTCATATAAAAAGCGCAAGAACAAATATTCTAGGAAGCTTTCAATAATAACACTCAATAAAGAGGATGCACATAAATATTTTAAATAAAACACACAAAAAAGGTATCATAACATCCCCATATCATCAAACAAAGATACGGCAAAGAGGCCGAGAGGTGGAGAGGCAGAGAGAAGATACGGCTGAACAGGAAGAACTTCGGCTGGGAGAGGAAGAAACTAAGGGGATACGGCCGTTTTTGGTTATAAAAACCCTTTTATAGTAAGCCCACTAATTTCAGCCCACTAATTTCTTAAACCCTAAAGCCTAAAAAAAAAAAAAAAAAAAAAAAACGAATTTCTACAAAAGCGCGTTTTTTTCGCGCTTCGTAAGGCTAAAAAAGCGCGCAAAAGCGCACAAAGACGCGCGCTTTGTTCTGCGTCCAGCGCTCCACTTAGTGAAGCGCAACCCCTTGTAATTTGCGCTTAAAGCGCGCTTAAGCGCGCTTAGACGCGTTTTTTTAAACCCAGGTTGCTACATTTGGTCCCTTTATTAAGGAGTATAAAAGCACAAGCCTGATGACCAAAACAATAAAGAACAACTGAAACCATATACTTGTCTAACAACAAACATGTGCAAGAGATGATTGGATATATGAATCAAATGCTCTAATGGCAAAATGCTCTATTACCAAATATGCTTTACAAAAAAGAATATATATGCTTCATTGTGGTTGATCTGAAATCTGAAAATTTGTGCCTTTAGAGCCACACAATACTTTGAGTGAGATATATCATAAATTATCTTATTACAGCAATTTAATTTGCGGCCAGAAAGCAGATGTTATAACAAACATTAGTACTCACAATAACAAAAACACGTGCTTTTTAAAATTAAAATAAAATCAAACCAAACGGATGAACGTACTGAATTCGTTCCTCCATTCATCGATGAACGGAAGCAGCACCGCGCCGCAGTTATGCAACTCCGGCACGGTGTTGCCGCCGCCATGGCTTGGTCCCTAGCCTTCTTGATCTGCAAGATGTTCCCCAGAATAAACGCCGGTTTCGGAGCCAGCCAGCTCTTCAAACTCAACAGCCTGAGTTCCAGAATCACCTGCTCTCTCCACGTTCCCAACATTCACTTTTTCACTTCATCAATCTCCAAACCTAGCATCTCTTCCTCCACTTCCTGAACCTCACTTGCAGCCTGCCTTGTATCTTCCCTCGATTCTGCACCTTCATTTCCCTCTATCCCAGTACTTGCTTCCATCACATCCCAGCATCCTCTTCGTCAACAATCAAGTCTTCCTCCACCCCTCTTTACTTTCTTCAATCTCCAAACCCAACATCTCTTCCTCCACTTCTTGAACCTCATTTGCAGTCTGCCTTGTATTTTTCCTCAATCGTGCACCTTTCTTTGTCACTGGTTTCTCCTCATTTCCTTTTTTCATTGTATTTTCTTTCTTCACACTCCCAACATTCTCTTTGTCAACAATCAAGTCTTCCTCCGCCTTTTTGCTTTCTTCAATCTCCTCCTCCTCCACAGTCTCCCCCTCATTTGCAGTCTGACTTGAATTTTTCTGCAATCGTGCACCTTTCCTTGTCACCGGTTCCTCCACAGTTACTTCTCTCTTAGCACCCCTAGTCCTTGACATAGCCCTAGTGGTCCTCCTCGTCTCAAGAACCTCAATGACCTCAGCTTCCACATCTATAATCTCTTCCTCTCTCGAAGCCCTGCCTCCCCTTGGCCGAAGCTTCTCTGCTACACTATCATGTGTTACACTCTCAGCTTCCACATCTATAATCTCTTCCTTTTTTGAAGCCCTACCCTTCCTCGGCCGCAGCTTCTCCGCCACACTCTCAGCTTCCACATCTGCAACCTCTTCATTTTTTGAAACCCTACCTCTCCTCGGCCGCAGCTTCTCCGCCACAACCTCAGTCTCCACCGCCGATTGAGGAGGCCTGGGAGGCTTCCCCACATTCCTGTTCCATTCAGCAATCCTAACTTTAATCGAACTGAACTCACCGATTTTGATGATGTCGCCGTCAGAGAGCCGCGCCTAATTGAACGGCTCCCGTTTGAGGAGTCGAGATCGGATATGGTCCAGGTGCCGGCATCAGCAGCGAAGGTGATGGCGCGGTGCTTGGTGGAGATTCCGGCATCTTTGACGGCGAGGGTGTTGCCACGCAGACTTCCGGCATCTTGGTGCCGGGTGGTACTTGAGCTCTTAACCCTGGAATGGGCCCTTCTCCATCACTAAGCACAAGGCTGGTTCTGGATTCATCTCTGTGCCGCCGGGCTGTCTCTCGGGCTAGGCCACCTGGTTCCAGATACGACACAAACCTTCAATCGCTGGCGAAGAATCAGAAACGACACAAACATCCACGCCGGGCATCTCTCGGGCGATGGTCGGAGACTGAAATCGCTGATAACTAGATCTCTGGCCAGGGCCCACCGATGCCCCTATCCCGTGCTACCCGTTCGTCCCCACTCACAAGGCTATTGAGAGAAGCAGATGAAGGGACGAGGTTTACCACATCGAGGCTGATTCGTTTTCCAATTGGATGAAGGAATATATGGGGATGAACTGATCAAAAAACAACAACAAACAGAAAGATTTAATGATGAAACGGATATTAAATTGATCCGAATTGAAGGAGGTAAGGGGAGAGGAAAATGGCGGAAGAAAAACATTGCAGAACGATAAAAACAAAAATCTTAAAATAAACAATTTGTGATTATTTTAAAATTATGAAAAAATTATGAAAATTTTTTAAATCATTCTCTTTTAAAGTATAGTATAAATTGCTAGTTTTAGCATAAACTCGTGTGTAAACCGAAAGTGATATAAATATTATGAAGTGAATTAAATAATTAATTAACTGAAGTGAAATTAAAAAACCAACTGTTACGGTGTTACCTTTCACTGTTAATGGAAAGAGGGACACGACAGGTCAGAACAGACTCGAGAACACAACCCCGTCATCCCGCTCGAGTTTGAATTTGATTTTGATTTGACACTAATGCCTGTTCATCCTATTTCCTACTGTTAGCTTCTTCAACACACCTCAATTCAACCTATGTATACCCTCCACATGGGCAAAGCCATTTCTTCTTCTGTCTTCAGTAAAACTAAAGGAAAGGAGGGAAATGGGGGATATGGCTGTTCTACCGGACCGCGTGGAGGAAATGATCGCCAGAATCTGCTCGGAGAAGCAGGTGCAGCCGCTTGACGCCGTCGCACGCCGGAAGCTACTTGAGGTCGGGGAGGAAAAGGCGCTGGATATAGTTTGCCGGATTCATCGCACCACCAAAAAGGTGACCAACTTCAGCAGCTACGTCACCTGGTATGTCTGTGACCCAGCTAGCCCGACCAATACAAAGGGGAGCCCTTCTCCGGCCACTTCTACTTCTCCGCTTCTTCGCTGTTATTCATCCATGAAGCTTGCTCTCTTTGATGCTGCTTCTTCTCCATCTCCTCCACCACCAAGTATAGTATTACTGTTACGTTTCACGTTTTCCCCTAATTTATCCACTCATCGATTTACTCTGCCCTTGTTTTTTCCTTCTCAAGTTTTTGTTCATAAGAAGAGGACCTGTGGTTTAAAATCTAATATGAATATCCTTATGGTCACGTTTCTTTAATTTAGTTTTCAATTTGATAAATTTAAAGAATGATAAAGTAGTAGCTATAGATGGTTTAAAAGGAGTTGTACGCTTGAGAAATGCAGGTGGTGGAAGTCCTTGCTCCAATAGTCCAAAATCCCAGGCCTCTCCTCAGACGGCTACTTCGCTGATTGCGAGATCGAAAAGAGTATTTCAGAAGCCATTGTTTAGAACTGAGCCCGAGAGTAAGTGCGGCACAATGCACCCTAAAGTTTCGGAGCAGACTTTGGTGCTCTTCAGGGAACTCGATTTCACAAGATTCTTCTTATTGCGAAGCTATACTGGGAGGTGATATAGTGTTTCTCTTTCTTCTTTAGGATAGTGACGTCAGCCTGATTTTAAAGATAATTACGCTAATTGATTGTATATATTTTGTCTGCAGGAAAGAGTTGGAGGAAGTTATATCTCTTGACATGACAAATGATATTGTAGAGATGAAGGATATCCCTATGCATGCTTTTGAGTCAAATATTTGGGAGATTTGTGGAAACGAATTCCGTACTCCGTTGCAGAGAGTGAAGGTATTGAGTAGTCAGTATAGTGCCTTCCTGTGGTGAAGTAATTTCACATGTTTGGTGACTTCTTGGTGGCTTATTGTGTTGCAGATTTCTAATTGGGATTCTGGAAAGTCACATTTCTATTACTGTCACGTGTACAAAGACGGAAGCTATGAGCTGAAGGTATTTATTCATGAATTTCTTCCCTACACTGAAACACTCCATTAGATCTAATATCTTCGCCCGTTTTACTTGTCCTTTGTATTGGGTTCCTGATTTTTCTTGTTTAGACTTGACGTATTAAGCATTAATATTGCATTCAATGTTTGTGAAACGTGAGCTGTATTCTGAGCATATTATCATTGATCATTCACTAAAGAAAAGTTTTCTAGTGATTCTTTATCTTAATTCCTTGGTCTTTGTCTATGATAATGGCATACTAGTGATTTTTTGTGCAACTCATATAGGAAGCTGGTTTTGATATCCTTAGAGCCAAATTTCGTATTTTTCAGGGTCCTTGTTTGGACACCACCAGAACTCATCTTCAAAGATCATTAGGAGACGAGAATGTGTTAATTGTCAAGTTTGTTGAAGAGGAACAGTCATACATTGAAAGGGCCTTTAGGGAGGGAATTATTGTTGGTTTATGGTGTTACCGTTTTTTCGGTGAGTTTTTGATATATTTTAACTATAAGTTTAATTCTTAATTTCACATTATCAGAGTTATTTGAAATTACTTTTTCTTACACTCGTTACGTTTCTACATTTAAACCGGTACATCCTCACAATTTGATTTACTGATTCAGGCCAATTGCTACTTTGTACAACATAATTTCATTTATGGTATCATTATTTTCTGTAAATCTTGTAAATCATTAGTTTCTGCCGGGAAACACAAGCCAGTCACTTGTTTCTTAGCAAGTCCAACAAGATATCTTAACCCTTCTACGTTTAAACAGTAATTTACGTATATTCCTTTGCTTAATTAGTGGTTGTATTTCTTTTCTGGTGAAGATCCACCTTCTTTAGATAATTCCGCTGGGGATTCATCATCTAAAAGACAATTTATTTACTAACCTTATTTTTCTGATGGATCCCTGATCATTTACTGCCGGATGATATTATTCAGTATTTAAAGATGAAAATCGGGATGGGAAGAAGAAAAAAACAGGAGAGATTGTGAAAACTACTGATGGTGCTTCTGCTAGGTGTTACTTTGTCAGATCCTACTCTATTTCCGGTGATGATGCGTCTTATGCTCTGTCTTCATTGAATGTGAATGAAGTTAGAAACCTTTTCATGCATGTGCACACGGTGTCTAGCATTGCCAAGTACCCAATCAGGTGATATTTATCTTAATGCCATGTCCAAGAAACATATGCTAGTGGCTTCATCTAACCGATTCCTCTATGCAGGCTATCATTAACTTTGTCCAAGACAATTAAACACCCAGTCGACATCTCATCTGTTGATATCCAACTAATTCAGGATAAGAAATGTCGCGTATGAAACTTACAATCTCTTACATACTATACTCTTCATTGTTCGATTTATATTGGGTTTATGTATCTTAATTTCCATCTTCCAGGATAAAGATAATGTCTCTATCTATGATGAAGATGGAGAACCCTGCATTCTAACAGATGGAACTGGTTTCATTTCTGAAGATTTGGCACTTATGTGCCCCAAATCTTTTGCAAAAGCTAGTTTTATTGATGGCAAGAACTTTCAGGTCCAAATTGTACTATTTGATTGTCATTGCATCTTGTATCCCAAGTTCATAGTACTTAATTTTCTTTTTACTTTATTAGTTGGAAGTGGAATTAAAACCAAATTATAGACTTCAAAGTTTTGGAACAATGTTTTGCCTAGGTGATAATTAAGCAGGTGAAACCAAAATTCTTAATCTATCGTGTCTTTTTATGGCATCCAACACTCTTGCAAATCAATGAAACATGAATATGACATACAAACCCATCACATTTCCATTGTTTCTGTCCGTTTACCATGACTAACTCTATCGTGTTCAATATTATCTGTAGAAATTTCGCAAATTCCTTGAGAATCCACCTCCACCATTAGAAGGATGTGGTGCTCAAGATCAGAACAAGCAGCCGGTACTTACTCCATTGCATCTTCTTTCTTTAGTTGCATTAATTTTCTCTTAACTTCTGTATTACAAAAGCTCATCCCGGGCTGATTTTTTCTTCTTTTTGAAGCCGCTGCTTATGCAAATCCGACTCTACAATAAAGGTTGTGCCGTGAAGGGAACTCTTCTCGTCAATAGGAAGGTACTTGTTCAGAATGATCAAATTTCATCAGACGAACCGAGCTTTTGTCTTTACTATTCTCATTTCACTTAACTGACAATGTTATCTTTTCTAACCTTAGCTTAAGCCTAGAACAATTCAAATCAGGCCTTCCATGCTGAAGGTGGGGATAGATGTTACCCTTTCTGTAGATGGAAGATTTGACTCGCTAGAAATTGTTGGAGTCAGGTTGTCTTCATGATCTTCACAGTTATTTGTGACGCAATTAGCGCATGTGACCCTTTCTGCTATTGTAGTCACTCCCTAATCCACTTAAAAGGAGAAACAAATTTTAAAATAATTAATCCTTCTTTATACTTCATTTCAGCAATAAACCAAGGAAAACATATCTGTCAAAGTTCCTTATTGCTCTTCTAAGCTATGGAGGAGTTCCTCGATCCGTTTTTCTAGACATGTTGGCTAATGCATTGGAAGACACAAAAGCAGTGTTCTCAAATAAGCGTGCAGCTGTTAATGGTAATGACAGATTAAGATCTTGTGTGGAAATGAGTTTATTTGTTTATTTTGGTGCACTAGAGATTTAGCCAACTCATCCTCATGCCTTTTCAAAATTTGTGGTGGTTTTAATTACTCATATACCTGTTTTCTATGCTTATGGTACAATACTACAGTAGTTTGAAATTTGATAACTTACCTATTTTGTAATATTTCAGTGGCTATGTATAATGAAAACATGGACGATGCTGCAGCTGCAATAAGAATGATAGGTGCTGGGATCCCTTTAAATGAGCCATATCTTCAGCAGCGCCTGTCTGAGATGGCAAAGTCTGCTAGGAACGGACTTAAAGGAGGAAAAATCCCCATTAGCGAAAGTTATTACTTGATGGGTACTGCTGATCCTACCGGTATTTTGAAAAGGAATGAAGTTTGTATAATTCTATAAGTGAACTTCATACACTTTCTTTTTTGGTCTTTACATCTCCCATGTGATTTCTAATGCAAACTGGATTCTTCCTTTTTCCTCATGTTTTGAGAGTCAAGTGCTTATTAAGGGCAGAATAACACGACGTATTCGTGTAATTCGATAAGCAGTACCATCAACACTTTAATTGTATCAGTACCATAATTTCTGTTTATTCCTATTTATTAATATAGTTTCCTTCTCTTTGTTATAGAGATGACGGTCAAATGTCATGGGAGGAGGTTTTAGTTTACAGAAACCCTGGTCTGCACTTTGGAGATATCCATGTCCTTAAAGCAGTATATGTCAAGGAGTTGGAAAGTATTGTTGGTAACGCTAAATATGGCATATTCTTCTCTACCCAGGGTGGTAGATCTGTTGCAGCTGAAATAGCAAACGGGGATTTTGACGGTGATGTGTATTGGGTATCCAGAAACCCTCAGGTCAGCTCTTACTTATTTACTTTAGGGCATATTCTCAGCTCATGTAACTCTGCAGGTTCCATTTTCATTGCTCTTCATTTAAAACTGGACACTGGTTTCATATCATGGTCAGGTAAGAGCATAACAGAAATATGTGACTAAATTACAGCATTTGGTGATTTCAGACAAATATTAGACTTTTTAGTTGGATTAAACTAATATCTGATTTGTCTACTGGATAATAGTCCCTAAAACATCGGTAACTGCTTTAGCATATTGAGATGTTTTTAATATTAATCCTGGCATAAGATCCATGCAGCCAGGTGTCAATTGGAGAAGAGAATTTCAATTTTTAGCCGCATATCTTATAGGTGTTCTGTATTTCATTTTTTGTGGTTCTGATGCAATTGCAATGCACAATATACATCTCAGCTTTTGAAGTACTTCCATGCTAGTAGTCCATGGACTCGTGTTCATTCAAGTCCCTCTGCAGTGAACAAGAAGCCTGCCGATTGTTCGCCTCAAGAATTGGAGTACAAGCTTTTACAGCTATTTATGGAATCCAGAAAACCTAGGTATGCAGGTTTTCATGACTCTGTGGTACCTTAATGATTATATACAATGCTATTAGTGATGAAAAGCTACATGACCCTGTACTATATTCAGTGATGGTATTGGGATGTTAATGGTGTTACTGCTCCTGTTTCAGCTTCAGTGCAGGTATCGCGGCTGATAGTTGGCTATCATATATGGATCGACTATTAGTACTTGCCGATGATTGCGCTGAAGAAAAAGAGGCTTTGAAAAAATTAATGCGTCCTTTGATTGATTTGTACTATGATGCTTTAGATGGACCAAAGAGTGGGAAAAGGGTAAATTATTTTACTACCTTTCTACATCTTTCAGATACTATTCTCAGTATTCTGCATTTTTGAAGGACTTTGTAAACAGCTCTAGTCCTGAAACCTGAACTGAATGATTAAGCTAAATATTTGTGTGCACTGTTTTTTCCTGCTCCTGTTATGTAGATTTTTATTCCTAATGAGTTGAAGGCAGAAATGTTTCCCCATTACATGGAAAACAAGCCCAGGAAGTACAAGTCTACTTCTGTCTTAGGTGAGATTTACAATCTTGTTGAGGAATTTGACTCTGTGGATCAATGTGCAGGAGGTAAATATCAATTTTTCTACTCAGTTTATTATAAGTGTAGTTTACACACATACTAAGTTCAGTTGATCCTCTTGCTGCATTAGATGTTTGGAAACTGGAATATCTTGATGTTGACATACTCCAAAATTATGTGAGCGTTTGGAGGATAAGGTATAGTGATTATCTAAGAGATATGAGTGCAGCCATGCAAGCAGAAGACAAGGATACCAAAAACAAGGCAGCGAATGAAGTCATCCAAAAATACAAGCAGGTCAGTCTGTATTCAGTATTTATGCGTATTTTATTTGAGTTGCCTCTTCATTTGAGAAATGGACTAACTGCTGATGAATTCCCAGTGGCTCTATGGAGCAGCAGATTTTGAAGATAGAAAAAGAGATGTCCAGGAGATCTATCAAGAGGCACTAGCAATCTATCGCTTAGCCTATGATTACGCCAAGGAAACACAAGATGTGGGGAAATGCCGTTTTGCATGGCGAGTGGCTGGCGAGGCCCTCCTCAACATTTACGCTGGAAGCAGCGATGAGAAGCCCGTAGCAGTACTGCCATCTGTTCTGCGGGAAGTGTTTTAACCTAACCTCGAAGTAGACACTGTTTGATGGATGCAGCCATAGCATTTCTCTTAACTTGTAATCTGAATATGTTACATTCTCATCCACCATCTACTGCCTTGCCTAGTCTTTTGTTTTGTACTGTATCTCTAAAGTATGTAGTGTAGTAATGTTGGTGCATCTTGTATGCACTAATTAAGACTCGATGCCTATTAATGTCTAGCATTAGATACATTGATTTCTTATAAATTGTGCTTTTGTTGGTTTGCAGTTTGCACAAAAACATTGTCACCAGACTCACACATCTCTGGAGAATCTAGTTTCATGCACTAAAAAGTCTTAACTGTGAACCTCTAGCTCCTCCTACAATTGATCTAGTTTAAATGTTGGACCTCAATCTGGGTGTGACGATTATTCCGGGCGGACGGGCCAACACAACGAAAGTTTCGTGCTTCAGTTCAGTTGCCATGACTTCCCTGGTATCAAAATCACCTGTGGGTATTCGGAAAATTATCAATTGAATTCACATGGGAGACAAATCCATCCAGTAAGTGTATATCATGGCATGGCTAGCCAGGGTATAGAGTGAACCATAAAATTAATTCCAATTCTCTTTCTTTTCTTTTCTTTTTTCTTTTTTTTTTTGAGGAAAATTCTCTTTCTCATTTGATAACAAAGTAGTGCGTAAGACACTTTCTCTCTCTAAAATAAATGTTGCCCTTCTCTCTAACAATACTATTCAGTTTATTACCGTTTTCAACACATAACGGCCATATAACGGTCAGAACATAGTGTATGCGTGGCTTCTGATAGAACAACTTGCGCTAGTTTCTCTCTTTAGAATTGCTCTGCCTTCTCTCTAAGAGTGAAATTCATGCTCCACCCACTTATGACTAAAAACACCAGTTTTATACCCGTTACAACCCGACCCTGCTGATAACGATCATATTAACGGCTCCCCAGTGGGGGAACCACCGCTACAGTCCGGCGGCAATGTCGCCGGAAAGACCTTTGCTCAAGCCTTAACATCCAAAACACCACCCCTCTCAACATCGTTACCCTCCAATCCAGAAATTCGACCAATCACGAGTTTCAATGGCAAGCCGGCGTGTATGTACCCGACGGAATCGATCCCAACTCTCGCCGGCCACTATTAGAACGCTCTCATCGGCAAGTTCCAGAGAGCAAAACCCCCTATGGCGATCATCAACGCATCACTTCAAGAGATGGATTTCAAGCACAAATTTCAACTTGGATCTCTGGATTACAAGCATGTATTTGATTCGATTCAAAGATAAATAAGATTACACCGATTCTGGCTCAAGCAGACGTGGAATGTTGCAGGCTCACTGATGAAGGTGCTGAAGTGGTCACCGGACTTCTCGCCGGAATATGAGTCTCCGGTGGTTCCTATCTGGGTAAATGTACGGGCTGTTCCACTTTATTATTTAAATAATACTATGATTGCTGATGTAGGCAACCAGATAGGCAAATTTGTTGAGCAAGAAGCTGCAACTAATCTTGTCACAAGGCATCTGCACTGAAAATGTGTGTGGAGGTTGACATCACAAATGAGCTCTTGTCATCCATTCAGATAGGTCATCCTCAAAATTTTAAGGACTGTGAGATCATTTATGAGAATGTCCCTATGTATTGCTTGCATTGTAGAAAGCCTGGCCACCATGACAATAACTGTAGGATTCAGCATCCTGAGTTGAACAAATTCATAAGAAGGGATAAAAGGCCACAACAACCACAAAATCAGCATCAACAGAAACCACAAAATCATCATCAAAAGCATTCACAGCCTAGCTCATATGGCCTTACTACACATGAGAAGGTTCAGGGAGCAGTCCAGCAACATTGGGTGAAAGTTACTCATAATAAGGAAATACACAACTGCAACAATGAGAAACAGTTGATTCCATATCAGCCTGTGGTCTTCAAAATGACAGACTTCAGACAAATTCCAAGGCCAATGCACATATCCTTTTCACTAGATGAGATAGATATAGCTGTTAGGAAAAAATATTTCAAAATTAGCACACATGCACACTTTCCTCAGCACCCTTTCTCATATTCGTCTACAAAAATAGTGCCTTATGTTCAGACATCAAATGCATTTTCAGTATTGCAGGAGGAGGAGTCACTATCTGAAGAGGACTCAGATCCACCAAACACAGGTGAAATCAGTCACTCAACAACACAGGATATCACTGTACACAAGCTAATGGACACATGTAAGTTAGCTAAACCTCAGACTAGAAAAGGGAACATAGTGACTCAACAACTAGAACCCTTAGGCCCAAGCCTAAAATTAAATACACATCATAATGACTACACACAAAATAGTAGGTAATATACTAGTATGGAATATTAGAGGATATGGAACCTCACTAGATAGATTAAGGACTCTTATAATAGTTCATCATATATCTATAGTATTAATTATCGAACATATGCATGATAATAATCAAATACAGCAACTGCAGTTTGAAATTGGCTTTCAAAACTGTATAGCAGCCACTGATGCAAAAATATGGATTTCATACATTTATAACTTCTCTATTGATACTCTATCTCAGTCTGACCAGTTCATCCAAGTTCAGATCACAGGAAATGATTCATAGGAGACATGGGATACAGTTTTTGTATATGCTCAGGTCACTAGGGTACCAAGGAGACAACTCTGGGAGGGCCTAATTAGTTTACAGCTAGCTCCAACATTATATGTAGGGGATTTCAATACAATTGCTACAATGAGTGAACATAGGGGGAGACACAGACCTCCTTCTGGCAGTATGATGGATTTCGGGGACATGATAGATAAGTTTAGACTGATAAATATCCCTACAGTTGGAAAACAGTTCACCTGGACTAATAATAAGGTTAAGGAGGATAAGCTGATACAGAAATTAGATAGAGCCATCTGCAACCAAGATTGGATCAATAAATTCCCTTATACCTCTATACATGTATTGAACAGAACCACATCAGATCAAACCCCCTCCTCATCTCCATACAAGATGCCACAGAGCAGGTACCTATGCCTTTTAGGTTTCAGCAAATGTGGCTCCACAGGCCAGAATTACAGCAGATCATAGCAGACAGCTGGAACCAACCCACTCAGTTCAGGGGTATGCACAACATGGTGTACAAAATGAAGAGGCTGAAGATTAGGCTTAGACAGTGGAATACAGAATCCTTTGGAAATGTTCACAAGAATCTGTTGGAGGTAGAAGAGAAGGTTACAAATTTGGAAGAGATGTACCAGAGAACAAACTCAGATGTTGACCTTATCAACCTAAACAGGGAGAGAGCCATCCTGATTAGGTCACCAAAAGAATCAACTAGCTTCTGGAAGCAGAAATTAAATCTAAGATGGTTGAAGGAGGGAGATGCCAACACTCAATTCTTCCATAATTATGTTAAAGAAAAAAGATCAAGAACTAGGATATCAAAAATCAAGGCAGAGAGTGGAAATTGACTCACAGATCCTACACTGATTAAGGAAGAAGGAGTAAGGTTTTTTCAAGAGCTTTTAAATGATGATCACCCACACAGGAGTGGACAGTACTTAGATCACTTCATTGATGTTATCCCAACAGTTATAACAGAGGAGGACAATCAGAAACTACTATTATGGTGGAAATGGAGGAGGTGAAGAGTGTAGTTTTTTACCTAAGCAAAGAAGCAGCCCCTGGATCAGATGGTTTTTCAGGGTTTTTTTTCACCAGCAGCTGGGAGATTATCAAATGGGATATGCTAGAATCAGTGATGGAATTTATGGAAGGTAGGGATTTTCCAAAAGCCATATCAAGTACTTGGCTGGCCTTGATACCAAAAAAAAAGAATCCCTCTACCTTTGCAGGATATAGGCCCATAAGCCTCTCCAATTTTTTAAATAAGGTCTACTCAAAGATCCTTATGGAGAGGCTCAAACCACTTATGGGTAATATTATATTTGTAGAACAATCTGGATTTGTGGAAGGTAGGGATATCACTGATAATGTTCTTCAGATGATGGAAATGACAAACTTGCTCAATAAAAACCCTAGGTACCTCAATATATCATCAAGCTTGACATGTAGAAGGCTTTTGACAGGGTTTATTGGGATTTTTTGAATTCAATTATGCTTAGGTTTGGATTCCATGTGAGATTTGTCTAGCTAATCCTCCAGAACATCTCACAAGCTTGTTTCTCAGTTCTGATTAATGGAGTAAGCAGTGGTTTTTTTTTAGCTCCAATAGAGGGATAAAATAGGGGGATCCAATATCATATTTCCTCTACAATATTGTTACAGAAGCCTTTTCAAGGGGGATCAAACAACTTTTTGCCATTCAGTATCTTGAAAATTTCATCATGCCTAGAGGGGCTCAACTTGTTTCCCACCTAATGTATGCTGATGATACTGTCATTTTCCTAAGGGCAAAAAAAAGAAGATTCTTGCTAGACTGAAGGCCTTCTTGGAAGCATATGAAGCAGTTTCTGGCCAAAAGATAAACTTCTCAAAGTCAGAAATATATACTCACCCAAAGCTCACTACAACAAGGCTCAGACTGGTTAGAAGAAGCTTAGGAATGAGGATAGGAGCATTACCCTTCACTTATCTAGGAGAACCTATGTTTAGTGGGAGAAATAAGGTTGTATACTACCAGGGAGTTATAGAAAGAATGGAAGGTGCAGTGAAGAACTGGAAGAATCAATGGCTCACAAATGCTGGAAGGTTAACACTAATCAACTCAATTCTGCTAGCTATCCCCACACACATTCTAGCAGTTCTGAATCCTCCTCAAAGGGTGATAAAAAGGATGGAGAAGATAGTATCACAATTTTTCTGGGGGCAGTCTGAATATGGGCAAAGGAAAAGCTGGAGGAGATGGACTAGACTGACACTACCAACAGGGGAAAATAGTTTGGGACTCAAATGCTTAAGATCTACAGCTAAGGCTTTTTCTTGTAAGATTTGGTGGAAACTTCAAGAAAATAAAACCATATGGTCACATTTCATGTGGTCACTTCCAGAAACTTATAAGAAATCACAAGTCTGGAAAAGAGTCTGTTGCATAACACCTTTTGCAAATGAACAGTCAAGAATTTTGTATGGAAAGGGGGAGAGCTCATTTTGGGATGGCAATTGGACTGGCAAGGGAGCATTATTTTACCACTGGCCTGAGCATATACAACTGCCTTATCCAAATCTAACTGTGAAGGAATTTTTTGATAACAAAATGCTTTACCTTAACAGTGTGGAGCCTCACATGGCTACCAATATTTTTCTTTGGCTGCAGGGAGCTCAATATGAGTACACCCATGATGATAGATTGGTGTGGAAGCCAGGATTAGATGGAAAATTTTTCATAAAATCAGCCTATCAACAGTTGAGACAAAAAATGCCACAAAACCCTATCATGAACAGTATGTGTGGTTTTCTGGTTCCTATGGAATAGGAGAAACAAACTTGTGATGCAAAGAATCAGAAGGTAATTGAGAGTTAACAAGGAATGAAAAGGTGATTAGAAATTAGAGCGTTGGGGAATAAACTAACCATGACAGCACTGTTCTCGACAACAGACATCTCCAACTCAGCCCACACTATCATCTTCTTTCCAGCCACTACCACTCTCCCTTGCTATGATATAAATTTAAAATATCGTTAATGAGAATCATACTGTTGAGAGTATTGGATAGAATCAAAGTCATGACCAATATTCACATCGAATAACTAATTTTAAAAAAAGCAGATGGTCTTTTAAAGATACAGATATTGAAATTAATGTTAAGATTTAATTTCTAAAATTGAATCGAGTCGCTGATATGTGAAACCCGATAGCCAGGGAAAATAACGATAAAATTTCGGAAAATTTGATTTTTAACTACTCAAAATATGCATAATATGCATGAGAAGAAGAAGGGACCGGGAGAAGAAGAATCGAGAAAGAGTAAGGAAGGCGAGGGAAAAAAATTACTCATTGAGTTGAGACTGACAAAGGGTAATGAGCTAGACGATTAAATGGAAGAAATTAAATTAATTAGAATATCAGTTTCTAAGAAGAAGATGGAGAGAATATATCGATAAAGAATAGTAAAATTTAGAAAGGTAAAATCATAAAAGAAGGTCTTTGGTAAGTTATTTTTAGTAAGTTCGTGAAATTTCGGTGTGAGAATGTTTGTCATGAGCGCTACGTGACAAAAATGGTCTATTTTGGTAGATACTAAAATTTAGAATTTCTTCTTAAAAAATGCTTCTTCAAGCAATTATAGTGCTTGCTTTAGTGGTTTCATCATCTATGAATAAATGACGTGCATCGTTGGTGTTACTGGCCGCAGTAATTTCTCCTAAATTAAATTTCCAAAACACCGGACCGTTACCGTCTACACTCTACCGTGTATTATGATTAGTGGAAATAGGGACCCCCCTCCAACATTTTCCATTTTTAGTCAGAATTTGAATTTGTCGCATAAAGGAAGTGAAATGGGGGATTCAGTTGTTCTACCGGAGAGGGTGGAGGAAATGCTTGCTCGCATCTGCTCGGAGAAGAAGGTGGAGCCGGTGGACGGGTTAGCGCGGCGGAAGTTACTGGAAGTCGGGGAGGAGAAGGCGCTGGATATAGCCTGCCGGATTTACCACTCCAAAAAGCCCCTCCGGACTAACATCAGCCGCTACGTCACCTGGTACGCCTGCAGCCCCGATAGTCCCATCGCCCACCCCACCACCTCCGACTCTCCTTCTCCGCTTCTTGCCAGTTATTCCCCGATCAATCTCGCTCTGCATGCCGCTGATTCTGATTCCCCACCATCATCAAGTACACCAATAACTTACCCTCACTACATTCTTTTTCCATTTCGAACGTTTATGTTTTAACTTTTGATAAAGAATGGAAAGATTGTACCTTGGAGAAACATGACGCATATTCCAAATGCAGGTACTGATTCAAAATCTCATGCCTCTCCTCTGTCTGCTACTTCACTGATTGCCAGGTCGAAGAAAGTGTTTCAAAAACCATCATTTTCAACTCAGACTAACCACACCGCAATGCCTCAAAACGTTTCTAATCAGACACTGGTGCTCTTCAGGGAACTGGGGTTCAGAAGATTCTTTTTACTGAGAACCTATACTGGGAGGTCAAAGTCCTTTTCTTTTGGATAACAACATTAGCCTGTTTTTCAACTAATTCATACTAACTGGTTGTGTTCTCTTCAGGAAAGAGTTGAAAGATGTTATATCCCTTGACAAGGCTCGTGATATTGCAAAAATGAAACATCTCCCGATGCATATCTTTGAGTCAAATATTTGGGAAATTTGTGGAAAAGAATTTCGTACTCCGCTGCAGAGAGTAAAGGTATTTACTTTTGTTTACTTTTTAACTGCTTATGATCAGCTCTTAGCCAACTGCGTGGTTTATTGTTTTGCAGATTGCTGATTGGGACTCCGGAAAGTCACATTTCTATTATTGTCATTTGTACAAAGATGGAAGCTATGAGCTTCAGGTTGGGATGTGGATTTATTCATCAAATTTTCTCTATAATGATATATCCACTTTATTCAGATATATTTGACCGATTTTCATGTCCTTTACATTGATCCTTTATCCTCAGTTTCTCACTGTTCGAAGTAGGTAATTTTTTTCATGTCCTTTGCATTAATCCCTTATTCTCATTTCTCATTGTTTGGAATTACAATGCTTGTGAACTTCATTTACTCAAGGGAGGTTTTTTTGTGATTCCTTACATGCCGAGTAATCAACAGAAATCTTTATATGATACTGGCATGTTTTGTTACTTGAGTTTTATTTGTGCAATTCACATCAGAAGCTGGTTTTGATATCTCTAGTGCCAAAATTTTTATGTTCAGGGGCCCTGTCTAAACACCACGAGAACTCATCTCCAGAGATCATTAGGAGATGAGAATGTATTGATTGTCAAGTTTGTTGATGAGGATCGATCATACATTGAAAGGATCTTCAGGGAGGGAATTGTTGTTGGTTTGTGGCGTTACTGCTTTTTTGGTCAGGTTTCTTTACTCTGACTGTAATTTTAATCTCTAGTTTCATCCTTGGCATGACTAGTTGAATTTGCTTTCACTTGCTCTTGTTAATCACCTTCATGGATACTGCTGGTACTCCTTTACAGTATTATTTACTTATTTTGTATATGTTTTAGTTATTGAACTTGCAAAAGATTAATTTAGGCCAATTTTCTAAAACTTACAGGGCATCATCATTTTCTGTTATTCTTGTTTAACAAGGATTTGTGCCCAGAAAGTCCAGCAGGTTGTTATTTTTCTAAACTACCTCTTGGCTAAAACAGAGATTTCCATTATGTTCCTCAAAAAAAAAAAAAAAAAAAAAAGAAGAAGAAGAAGAAGAGAAGAGAGATTTCCATTATGATATATTTCATTCTAAAAAACTAACTACTGTTGTATTCTTTTTCAAGAGATGCATGCTACTGCTATGCATACCTAGTTGTTGGTAAACAATGGATTTTCATCTAAAAGACAAGAATCTATTTATTCTTAATTTTTTCTGTAGTTTGATTTCTGTTCATTTACAATTGGGTCATATCATTCAGTATTTAAAGATGAAAGCCGGGATGGGAAGAAGAAGAAAACAGGAGAGACTAAGAAAACAACTGATGGTGCTTCTGCTAAGTGTTACTTTGTCAGATTTGACTCTATTGCCGAATGTGGTGATCACGAGTCATATGCTCTGTCTTCATTAAAAGTGAATGAAGCTAGATGCCTTTTCATGCATGTGCACATGGTGTCTAGCATTGCTAAGTACATGATCAGGTCATAGTTTATTGTTCAGTAACATATCTTAGAACCTTTTTAGTTCTTTTATAGAACTGATTCCTCTATGCAGGTTTTCCCTGATTTTGTCCAAGACAATTAAACTTCCAATCGATCTGACATCTGTTAAGATTAAAATTATCCCAGATAAGCAATGTCGTGTATGAAACTGAACATCTTCTACATGTTTTTCTATATGTGTGTGTGTGTTCACACTTCCTGGTTTCCATCTTTTAGGATGAAAATGGTGACGACGTTCTTGATGAAGATGGAGAAGTCCGCATACTTACAGATGGTACTGGTTTCATTTCTGAAGATTTGGCTCTGAAGTGTCCTGACAATTTTAGTAAAGCTAAATATATTGATGACAAAAACTTTCAGGTAATACCTACCATGTTCTTTGATTTCCAATACATAATATATCTCCAGTTTGTCACTTAATTTCTATTTTGAAAGTGGAACTGAATTAAATTATGGCCTTTGGATTTTTGGAACATTTCTTTTATAGATGAGAAATCAAAGTTCTTAGATCAATAAGTCTCTCATGGTATGTCCTCTTGAAAATTGCAAAAAGTTGAATATGACATACAGACCCATCGTACATATTCATTGTGTCTATTGGTTGTAAATTGAAGTTAAAATATACGATGAGAGTGAAGTATTACTGACTTGCTGAATGTTGCCTTTGAGTGAGCATTTAGCTATATACAAGTGACTTATGTAAGGGGGCAATAGCCCATCAAAATTTTGTTAGTTTTTTGTATTTTCTTTTTGACCTGCTCTCCTTATATTTGTTGAAATTGACCTTAAATTCATTAATTTTACACTAATCTGTAGAAATTTTGTAACTTCCTTGGAAATCCGCCTATGCAATTTGAAGCAGAAGACGAGAGCAAGGACCCAGTACATGATCTATTCCATCTTCCTTCAATTGCATCAATTAATGTCTGGAAGTGGTTGAATCAATGTTTTCTCCCAAATTCTGTTTAGTAACTATGTTTCCTTCTTTTTTATTCCTCCAGCCGCTCCTTATGCAAGTCCGACTCTTCAGTAAAGGTTGTGCCGTGAAAGGCACTCTTCTTGTCAATAAGAAGGTACATGTTCCGTGGTTTGTGCACAATGATTAAAAATTCTGTTGAATGATGTTATCATTCTACTCAACTGACTGTGTTATCTTTATAACCTTAGCTTAAGCCTGGAACAATTCAAATCAGGCCTTCCATGCTGAAGGTTGAGAGAGATGTGACCCTTTCTATGGATGGAAGATTTGACTCACTGGAAGTAGTTGCAGTCAGGTTCTCTATTTTTGTTATGATCCTGTCATTTGCATTTCCTTTTTCTGCCACTGTAGTGTGTAGTTAGTCCATGCGCCTTCAGAAAAAATTAATACTAAAGCATGGGATTACGGGAGTGAATGCTTTATCTGTTTGCTTTGTTGGTTGGTTATGGTCAAGATAAGTAATAGCTTACACTGAAAATGTTGACAATATATCCATATGAGGCTAGCTGATGAGTTGTTCTTTTGTACTATCTGCATCAATGAAATCCAAGTACATGTGCCATCATGTGTTAATTGATAAAAGAGGCTTAGTTGTTGTAGTGACTAGTTTTGAATCCTCTAATCTACTTAAAGGGATAAATTATTGTACAAAATATTCAAATCTAATTAATACTCTTTAATTTGCATTCAGCCATCGACCAAGGAAAACTTATTTGTCAAAGTACTTGATTGCTCTTCTAAGCTATGGTGGAGTCCCTCAATGGGTTTTTCTAGACATGTTGACTACTGTACTGGAAGAGACAAAAGCTGTCTTCTCAAATAAGCGCGCAGCTGTTAATGGTAATCACAGATTTAAATCTTGTCTGCTTTTGTGAGTTTTCATATGTTTTTTATCAATCTAGACAACTTATCTGGTCGCTTCTTTAATGGCAGACCATTGACTAATGCTGATTTTTACGCATTTGAGAATTTTATTTCTGCTATGGCACCTTTCTTAGTTTCAAATTTTGGAACAGTTTTCCTTACTGTAATATTTCAGTGGCCATGTATAATGAAGACATTGATGATGCTGCTGCTGGAATAAGAATGATATTTGCTGGGATCCCTTTAAATGAGCCATATCTTCAGCAGCGTCTATCTGAAATGGCTAAGTCTGCTAGAAATGGACTTAAAGGAGGAAAAATCCCCATTAGCGAAAGTTGTTACTTGATGGGTACTACTGATCCTACCGGGGTGTTGAACAGGAATGAAGTTTGTGTGGTTCTGTATGTGAACTTGGAATAATTCTCTCATTGTTGGTCATTAATCTCATGTGTGATATATAGTTTGATTTGTTTGTTTAACAACTGCGCATGCCAACACCTATGTGAATACAAATGGCATGTCTCGATTTCATTTGAAGTCCACATTCTGAAAGAGCCTACTTTTATTCACGAATATCTCCAAAGTTTACCAGATTCTTTTGTTTTTCCATAATTAATAACTTCATTTTCTTTTCTTTGTTACACTTTTACATAGGGACGATGGTCAAATGTCTGGGGACGTTTTAGTATATAGAAATCCTGGTCTGCATTTTGGGGACATCCATGTCCTTAAAGCAGTATATGTGAAGGAGTTAGAAAGCATAATTGGAAATGCTAAATACGGCATCTTCTTCTCGACCAAGGGCCATAGATCTGTAGCAGCTGAAATTGCTAATGGGGACTTCGATGGTGACATGTACTGGGTATCTAGAAACCCTCAGGTCAGCTCTTACTGGATTTCCATTAGGCAGAGCCCTTATTCTCTGTCTGTAACTCGGCCACTTTCAATTTATCATCCTACAATTTTATAAAAACATAGCATCAATTTCATATCTTGTACATGAACACAGTTGGAAGGAAATGAATAAAGAATGTCTATGAACACAGTTTCATATCTTCTGATCTCACAAATATTTTTCATTTTTATTCTCAAGAGTTTTATTATAAACTCATAGAAATTAGTTGTTATATGGTAGAAAGCATGAATCAGAAAAAGAAAAAAGAAAGATTTGTTACAATATGCAAATTACAAGGGAGTGCGCATAGAGAAATGAGAGTTACTATATGTGTATGTATTTTTTTAATATACGGCTTTTTCATTACTGACATGTGCCATTAATATCATGAATCTATTCAGTTGTTTTTAACAAGGATTGGACTTTTTAGTTTGTCCTAAATATAACTGATTTTTCCTTAAAGTCGTTTGGTTCATATGGGAATTTAATTCCCGCGTCAATTTCTAATTCATGGAAGTTTCTTTCCTTGATCAAAATCCCATGATTTTGTAAAGTTGTTTGGTTGGATTTGTAGTTCACGGCAATTTCTAGTTACCTGCCTAGGTAAGTAAATTCCTCCATTACTTGGGAATTTGGAGTTCCTAGAAAAATTAAATTCCCACATTTTTTGTCAATCAAACAACTTGTGGGATTTCAATTCATGTGATTTTGAAATTCCTACAAATTCTACCTCCAACCAAACAACCTCTTAGCATCATGTTTTTCGAAGATAGTTTTTGTAAGCAGTTGTGAATACTTGCATTTTCTTATTCCTTGCTTTTTATTTATATATATTGGTAACATTGTAGCACATTGGGAAGTCCTCAGATATTAATCCAGGAAGAAGATCTACTAATTTCTGATGCGAGAAGATCTATAAATAGATGTTGAATTTTAGTTGAAAAAATCTTCAACTAAATATTATTACTCCAGTCAAGAATGATGACTAACAACTAATTAATATTATAAACTCAAAATTTCCAATTACTTGGTTCTTCGACAATATATTACATGTTGGATTTTCATTTCCTGTGGCTCTGATGCAAGATTACAATATATATCTCAGCTTTTGAAGTACTTCCGTGCCAGTAGTCCGTGGAGCCGTGTTCATTCAAGTCCCTCAGCAATAATTAAGAAGCCTGGTGAATTTTCGTCTCAAGAATTAGATCAGGTGCTTTTATGGCAATTTCTGGATGGCAGGAAACCCAGGTGCGCATTTATTTTTTATTTTATTTTACTTTGTAGTAATGATTTAATCCAAGCTATTGGTGCATGAAAAGCAAAACATAGCTTTGAACTTTTTTGTGTGATGGTACCGAGATTTTAATGATTACACACTTAGGCAACCTAAAAATAGACGATCTATGAAATGTATCTGTTTGCTTGGAGAAACCTTGATTTCCATGGTCATATGACTGGAGACTATGACATACAATTAGACAATGTTTCCAAAAAATTCGGATGCCTTTTTTGTGTGTTGAAACCATGCGAACCCTTCATTTATATGAGATTTAATTGGAAATTTAAAGAAATTTCCCTTGTTTCTAAAGAAGAAAGCATATTCCATCTTGAATCCATTGAGGCATTCATTTCTGTCCATTAGATGTTGAATCCTCGTATTTTGGTCCAAAGATAGATGTAATATGAAATCAGATCCGTAAAGCTGCACTAATTTTAGTGCTCAAAAGACAGTTTGAATGGAAATATAGTGAGAGTTCATGATATGGCCGTCTACTTTCCTTGTTCTATCCTCATCCAACGCTCTTCTCTTCCTTATGATATTTAAATTTACTGCTTCCCCTTTCAGCTTCAGTGCAGGCATTGCCGCAGATAGTTGGCTAGCATTTATGGACCGGCTATTAGTACTTGGTGATGATTGTGCTGAAGAAAAAGAGGCCTTGAAGAAATCAATGCTTCAGTTGATTGATTTGTATTATGATGCTGTAGATGCACCTAAGAGTGGGAAAAAGGTAAGTAAACCTATCGAATTGTTGTTTGCAGTGCCAGTTAGTATTGCTGAACTTAATGATTAATCTCTGCTCCTGTTGTGTAGATCTATATTCCTAATAACTTGAAGGCGGAAATGTTTCCCCATCACATGGAAAAGAAGCCTAAGTTGTACAAGTCTACTTCCATCCTGGGTGAGATCTATGATCAAGTAGAGGCATTTGGATCTGTGGATCAATGTGCAGTAGGTAATAATATTGATTTCCTACTCTTAAGTTCAGTTGGCATAGGTCACATGCATAGCTGATCCATTTTGTTGCTTCAGATGTTTGGAAACTTCCATGTTTTAATATTGACATCCCGCAAAGGTACGTGAGCATGTGGACGATAAGGTATCACGAGTATCTAAGAGACATGGCCTCAGCCATGCAAAGAAAGAACAAGGACTCCAAAGACAAGGCAGCAGATGAAGTCATCAAGAAATACAAGAAAGTGAGCCTTCAGTTTCCATGCTTGTTTGAGTTGATTGAATAATTGCTCAATATTAGATAAATGAAGTCAATTTCTCATGATTTCCCAGTTGCTCTACGAAGCAGCAGATTTTGAAGAGAGCAAAAGGGACGTTCAGGAGATCTATCAAGAGGCACTGGCAATCTATCGCTTAGCATATAACTACGCTATTGAAACAAAAGATGTCGGCAAATGTCGTTTTGCATGGCGAGTGGCTGGGGAGGTCCTCTTGCACCTCTATGCTGGTAGCAGCAGTGAAAAGCCCATAACAGTTTTACCATCTGTGCTGCGAGAAGTTATGTTTTAAGCTCCAGAAAAGAAGAATGCTACATAACAACAATGTCAAGCGACATCAAACTAACAACTGTTGAGATGAAAAATGCGAAAAGGAAAACTCTGGAGCCTCTAGTGCTTAATTTTATAATCTAAACAAGTTTCATTTTGGCGCTTCTAGAACTTTATGTAAAAATATGTATTTTCCACAATGTCTGCCTCTAGTGCAATACTCCAGAATGTCTGCCTCTACTGGAGTAGTATGTAATATGTAGTACTATTCTGTCACAGCTTATTATTTATAAAATTTTTTCACGTTCTCCAATATATTACTTTGATAATTAATATCTTTTATTACATATATTATTGAAAAATAAAAATTTGATATTTGAATATTATGTGTTGCAGTTATTTTAAATATATCACATTTGATATGATTTGGGAGTAAGGTACTCTGTTGTTGTAAATTGTTTTAGTAATAAGATTTAATGCCCCTGCGGCTGCAAGGCATATTTACCCTTTTCAGTAAATTTGTCATAAAAGTGCAGTCCAACTATTTACTGGTTTCGATGATGTAAAACTGTGCAGGCTCAAGCATGGAAAACGTTTGCATAAGGTTGATGGGTATGGTGGAATGTGACAGGGGAGGGTCCCTGCACCATTACCTGGTAGTTTTTTTCCTGATTTGATTCATTCATACAAGCGGTATGGTTACGGTAGTGGAAAATGACTGGTTTATCCTGATGTTTGTTTGTTTTGGTTCTGTGAATTGATTTCTCATGGTCCAATATTGACGAGGTCTTGCTCTATCAATAAATCTGTTCAATAAAAATATAATTAAATGAAATTCAACTGCTAATTTCATTTTCAACACAGTAAATTTCAGTTCAGTTTAAAAATAAACTAGATAGAGCAAAGCTTAAGCGAACTAGGAAAAGCTAGTTAGTACAAGATAATTACTAAAATTGGAAGGTAGAATTAAATTTGCATTTATTTAATCACCGGTTTACATTTCTATACTATATTTTAAAAGAGAATGATTTAAAATTTTCTCATAATTTTAAATTAATTTTAAAATGACCACAAATTACACATTTGTGGTTATTTTAACCACAAATGGCTTATTTTAAGATTTTTGTTTTTATCCTTTCGAAACGTGCTTTCTGAAGCGTTTTCTTCCGCCCTTTTTCTCTCCCCTTACCTCCTTCAATTCGAATCAAAGACGTCGGAGCAATCGAGCAACCGTGCAACTCCAGGAAGCAATCACCGCCTCTATAGCCGTCCAATTCCAACCCCCAAAGGAAGATGCTTTGGTGTCGGATTAATCGAGCGGGTCAGAGTGATGCGAAACCCGACCCGTTTATGGCTGGCACCGAGCCCGAATCTTCTCCTGTCAAATCGAAGAAGCCCGATAACTCCGTCAAACTCCCAGAGAGGTATTTGTGTGTGTTTTTATATGCAAATAATCAAATAATTTTGCTTTGAACTTCTCTATGTTCTACTATGAGATCATGAACTCTCCTGAAAGGTAATTTGCTGATGATGATCTGATCTAATAGTGTTTTGTGTGTGATCGATTTTTCTGTCATTAAAGGAAGTATGTTGTGTATTTCTGTATGACCTTGCAGAGCCTGCCATTTGGCTAAGCAAGCTTTTGATGAGGATATTTCTGAGCTGGACACATTAAGTGAGGAGTCTTACAAAGATAGCACCTTGATCATGCAACTGTTGAGAGACAATCTCACTCTCTGGACCTCTGATTTGCCTGAAGATGGTTTTGTTTAAGCATTTAATTCTCAAATCACGATCATCCATCATATTAAGAATGTCATGCATTGAAATGTCTTAAATTCTTCCAACTCTTCATGTTATCAAATGTAGTTTTCTTTTTCCTCGAATAGACTTACATGTTGTGGAATGATACGTATCTATATCGAATTGTACTCTATATATATGAACATATGTTTGTGTTTCAGGTGAGAAAAATCCTAAGGGTGAAGAATCCGAACTCAAGATTTGGGTGAGTTTCAGGTGAGGAAAATCCTAACGGTGAGTATCTCAGTGATGCACAGGTGGAGTACGCTTGCATTGATGCTTCTGTTTCCTTTCAGCTGGGGATGAGTTTGGATGCTGTGTCCTGGAATGAAAATCGGTTTGGTGATTAACTGATTATGATTCTGGAGAGGATTCTTACTGATGGATTGGATCCGAATATGTGCTAAAAATCCTTTATGCCGGTGGTTAAGAATCCATTACTTTAAACCCTTTATTTTCCAGTTTTGTTGAGTCAATTAGTGTAGTTTGATTGAGCATGTTGTCTCTAGACTGTACTCTGGCTGTCAAGAACTAACTTCTGCTCGAATTTTGGTTTAATTCAGTTCTGCTAATGCAATTAACTTTTGAATTCAGGGAGGCTTCACCGGCTATCATTCTCATATCTGCCAGTGACTTGCAGTTTGTTTGTTGTGCAATGGCTTCACTTTCTAGAGAAAGGGAAAATGAACAATGACTTATGAACGAAGGAGCTGAAAAATTTTATGGGTTGATGGTGCACCGCAGGTAGCTTGACCCTTGCCGGTGAATAAGAACTATTTATTGATTGATTTGTTATGTGAGGATTTGTTGTTTTCATATAATTAGTGTAATCTTCTCTGATGATTGGATTTCTATTTTGTTAAAACATTAGCAGAGAACACAGAATGGGTTGACATTGATTGGTAGTTTAGTTCTATACAACAATTCTATACTACTTTGTGTAATTTGGTTTGTTTCACTTCATTTTGTAGTTGAAATATCTTAATTTACAAGTTTAGATTTTCACAATATAAAAGCATAGTTATAGTGCTGCTGATTATTGGTATTTGATTTGTGCATTTAGTTGCTCTTTCTTTTTTATAGTCTGTGATTATTTTATTAAAAATTGTTAAAACTTACCCAACACTATAACGTTCCTTGAAATAAATACCGGCCTTAATCATCCTCACAAATTCTTCATTATTTTTGTAACGTTAAAGATAAATTGTAAACTCTGCTTCATAATGTTCCTTGAAATAAAAATAGTACTAAATCATCCTCTACGATTCTTTATTATTTTTGTGCCAGTTTTTCATGCACTATTTCTTCTTTATAACCTGCAATTATTTCAGAAAATATAATCAAAACTTAATTTAAAAACCTCCATCGTAATGCTTCCTAAAATTAAAACTGCACTTAATTATCTTCACAAATGATTTTTATTTTGTAACGGTAAAACTTAATTCTAAAACCTGATTTGTAACGGTCCCTTAAATAAAAACTGTACTTATTCATTATCACAAATTCTTTATTATGGGTGGATCCGTTCTCACAAATTATGCCATAAAAATTATTAATATTTTCATTCACCAATAATATATGCACGCCATATGCATACGAAATTTCATATGATTTGAAAAATAATTAAATTTTTGACAAAATTATTTAAATGATAAAATTTTCATAAAAGTCAAATAAAAAAATGAAACTTTATTTATCAGTATTTAACTAATTGAAACTAATGATTCTCGGGTGATACAAATATTCTAAGAAAACCCATTAAATCCACTCAAAACTAGTGTCATTTTGTTGTGATGCCTTTCATGGTCCAACCAGTGTAGTTATTTTGTGGTCAAAGAAACGTTTAGAACTCATGAAAAATAATTGATAAGTGAATTAACATAAAATGTTTTAATTGGCCTCCTACACATCATGACCGTATCAATGTAAATTAATTGATGAGTGAATTAAAATAAAACGTTTTATTGGGTTGATATTACATAGGTCGGTTTCAATGAGTATTTAATTTGGTGTATCAATCCACGTTTAATTCATGCTACCAAAGAGATAAAAATTGGAAATTAATGAGTCGTTTATTTTTTTTGCTCATATTAATTTGTATAGCATTATGTCTTCTTTTTGTTTTATTTTTTATTATACATTTCTTTTCTTTATTAATTTTTAACAGTTTTCGTATTTAATTAAATAAAAATTTCGGTTAATTTAAGATTACTTATAAGTTATTCACTCATCAATATCAACTATTTTTTGCCATGTTCGGGTTATAAGACACCCATGCCGATGCACGAATATCTATTCATTAAAATTTTAATTTTATTATATTATTCAAACATAAGTTTTACTTAAATAATATTTTATTTATAATATATGCATACAAGAACAACATGTTATAAAACTACTCCTACGTCGGACAACTATCAATGAAAAGCACTGCATCTCAAAATCCGTTTTCATGAATGTAGGAAGGGATTGAATGAAAACGGGATTAATATTTTGATTTGTGACAAGAATGATCATTCAATCCATAGTACCGTTAGTATAATTTATAAGGAAGTGTTTCAGA
Organism: Sherardia arvensis; assembly: GCA_948330725.1. Classification (NCBI taxonomy): domain Eukaryota; kingdom Viridiplantae; phylum Streptophyta; class Magnoliopsida; order Gentianales; family Rubiaceae; genus Sherardia; species Sherardia arvensis. The sequence goes on from OX415235.1 coordinate 20,874,098, forward strand.
AGATGTGATAATAAAGTTATGTAATTTCTTAATTTTTTAGATTCTTGAAAACTTAACAATGTTTTAGCGACCAATTTGTTTTTCACCAAAAGGCTATTACACTATATTACTTAATTTTCACAAAATAATACTTGATCAAAATTACTTAATTAACATTACATTATTTTTTTACTAATTTATAATATTTTAAAATTAAATACCCGTACATCGCCACGGGAAATTATACTAGTTTCCTTTTTAATGAACCTAGGTTCACCCATGTTGTTGAGAACACAACTCTCGATTGTCTCTCTCCCCTTCGTATATGGTCCAAGTACAAGTAAGTTCAATGGATCTTGTTTCTGGGTTACATTAACTTACATCTCCTGCCTCTGCATAACTATGACTTACCTCTCCAACAAGATTTATGATGTCGGGTGGATAGAGCGTTGAGATCAAGCGAATCACCTTTACCATAAGGTCCAAGCAAACTTGAAGCAAACCTGAAGCAAACTCTCGAGACCTTTACCTAATTTCAACTGTTAGGTAGAGCATATAGGACCGGAGCCATGAGATCGCAACCACTCCTACATTGTTTATTTTTAATGCGATAAGAAGGTTATATATTACTTCCTCTTAGTGAAAACGGTAAAGAGAGGAAATTAAAGTTTAATTTAGAATTGTAAAATGATGGCGGTATTGGCTTTTGCGAATAAAGTGGATGAAAATGAATGATTATTATCATAAAAAGAAAATATCTAATTTATGTTGAAACATCCGAAAAAGAAAGTGTACAATTTCGTCCTCATGCTTTAAAGAATTACAAAGTAAAATACTAGATTATGTATAGTAATACCTTAAATTTATTGTGTAACTCATATAATAATAATATATGAGAAGTATTACCATTTTGGAGCTAAATTTGTACGGTTTGACTTCTATCAGTTGATTCGGACTGTATGATTATTTTTTTCTAATTCAATCTGAATATAAGTAAAAATATTTTGATATTTTGAAAATACTTGGAGTACAAATTCAAAAAAATTAAACTTAAAAAATTTTAAGATCAAAGTGAAGGAACTAAATTTCAGATTCAAATGGAATAAAGAGTATATTTAGTTTTTTAAAAGTTTGCATGATATAAAAATTACTAATAGTTACAACCCTTTGCTTATATTGTTTTGAAAGGAAAACAAAAAAGTGTGATTGAAATGAAAGAAAAAAAAGAAGAAAAACAAAAAGGGAAAAGGATGGAGTGATGATTGATTTGGTATGGCGCGCACTACTTTCTACTATTCTCCATCCAGTGTAGGTAGGTACGTGTTAAATATGATGAAGAGTATGGGCCAGGTGTGAAACTCAGCCGCCGGACCCGAGGGTGGGCTATCCGCTTTCACATTTCCAGTTTCCACCCTCATTCATTCTCCGGCCACCTTTGACGAAATAACCACCTATTTTTTATCTTCACAAAATTTCTAGAAATTAAACTGGATCGATTGAAGGTGTCGGCAAAAAGGCTAGCTTCGCAGTAGAGGACTTGGGAAAAGAATATTCAGCTGCTAGTACTAGTAGCAGTTGTTTATTGAGTCGTTAGTAGTGGTAAATTGAATTATTCCGTTAAAGAGTCAAGAGCTGACATCTTTCTTTAATTTATCTCAACTTTATCCCTGCACCAATCCATATCCTTACTTATAGCACATCTTTTGCAAGCATTTACCAGACAGACAGCGATAACTCCACCACCACCACCACCACCACCACCGTTCGCCACTGCTAGTGAAGTAAGCAGAAAAAACACAAGACCATGGAGAGCTTTATGAAGGGCCTCAGAGGAGGTGAATCGGTGCTGGACCTGTCGCCGAGATCAACCGTTGCCGGCGGAGTCGAGGACGTCTACGGCGAGGACCGTGCCACCGAGGATCAGCTCGTCACCCCCTGGATCGCTTCAGTCGCCAGGTATACTTCTCCACTTCCTGCCTCAATTACCACTACTACTGCCACTACTTCTTGCCGCTCTTCATGATCATTTGCATGTTAGCGCTTTTGCTTCTGTCATCTCCATGATCAGTTTGTATGATCATATTATCTTAATTAGCGATTTGGTGTCTTCTGGAGCTGATGATGCTAGTTTTTAAGCTGTGTTAATTAGCGAGGGGCTGATTTTAATGCTCTTGAGTTTAAATTACTGATCTGATAATTCAGTTGTAAGTCTTTGAGGTATGCGGGCAATTCATGCAAACAGATTAGCAGGATGATTATTAGGCATGTCTGGTCATAATTGGAGTGTTACTGGACTTCTCTCTTTTTGCTAATTTAATTGAACAAGATTTGATTCCTCTACATTTTGCTAGCTTAACTGATTACTTTTTTGAATACAGCGGTCACACTTTGCTGAGAGATCCGCGCTATAACAAGGGTCTTTCTTTCACTGACAAAGAGAGAGAGGCTCATTACTTGCAAGGCCTTCTCCCCCCTGTGTACATGCCACAGGAACTTCAGGTACTATGATTGAATTGAATTTTGAGGCCTTTGTTATTGATCATACACTTCAGTGACTGACTTTCCGCGGACTTGAATATTTTGCCGTTTTAGGAGAAGAAATTCATGCAAAGCATTCGCCAGTATGACCTTCCCCTGCACAAGTATCAGGCAATTATGGAACTGGAGGTAATGATGGATGAACACTTTGTACAGTTGTCTTTTTTGTTGTGATGCTGTTGAATTTGTATTCAATCAAGTCTTGGTTCTGATGCTTCACAGGAAAGGAACGAAAGGCTGTTCTACAAGCTTCTCATCGACAATGTGGAGGAACTACTTCCTATTGTATATACTCCTACTGTTGGTGAGGCATGCCAAAAGTATGGGAGTATTTTCAAGCGTCCTCAGGGCCTGTTCATTAGTTTGAAGGAAAAGTAAGGTTTCTGTCTTAAGCTCAGCTTCTGAAATTCACATGTTCATAATTTAAAGTGGTGGGTTTTGGAGTTTTCAGGGGTAAGATTCTTGAGGTTTTGAAGAACTGGCCTGAGAGAGCAATCCAAGTCATTGTTGTTACTGATGGTGAAAGAATTTTGGGACTTGGGGACCTTGGTTGCCAGGTAAAATGCTGCATGTTTAAGTTATTCCTGATTTTTTTACTTATTAATGATTTTCTTCCTATTAAGAGGCCAGCCATTAAGGATACGCCTGTGTCTTTTCCCGTTAGATGCGTGATTAGACTTTATTTGACTTTTTTTGCAATATTAGGGAATGGGAATACCTGTTGGCAAGTTGGCTCTGTACACTGCACTTGGAGGAGTCAGGCCTTCAGCTGTAAGTTTCACAATTGATTGAATTGTTTAATTTCCTTCTCTTTATTGCTATTGGAGTGATTTTTTATTTTTTATTTACTGTGAGCATCTTTAGAGGTTGCATCTTTAGTAGTTGTGGTGATTTGCTATAGTTGTCATTGAATTCGTGGAGTGTTGGAATATTTAATGATAGGTCTTATCTTTCTTTTGTAGTGTTTGCCAATCACTTTAGATGTGGGGACAAACAACGAGAAGCTATTGAATGATGAATTTTACATTGGCCTCAAGCAGAAGAGGGCAACTGGAAAGGTTAAACTTCGGTTCTTTATGTAAACTTTCATATGATGCCTAATATTAACCTTCTAACAATAATCGAATCCTTCAAAGCTAACACTCTTTTTGCACTGTTGTCAGGAATATTATGACTTTCTGGAGGAGTTTATGTCTGCTGTAAAGCAAAACTATGGTGAAAAAGTCCTTGTGCAGGTTAGTTGATCCCACAGAAAGATGGCAGTCCCCAATGTTGAATCAAAACCATACATGTTTTTGCATACCTGTTTTACTGTTTACATTAAGACGGCATCTGAATTTCTTCTAATCTAACAGTTTGAAGACTTTGCAAACCACAATGCTTTTGAGCTGTTGGCCAAATATGGTACTACTCATTTGGTATTCAATGATGACATTCAGGTATGTGGATTTTTGTGTTTTGTTGTGTGTGCGCGCGCGTCTGATCATAATTCTTATTTTTCCTGGACTAGTATGAAATGTAAATATAATTCTCCCTGTTGCAGGGGACAGCATCTGTTGTCCTTGCTGGTCTTGTTGCTTCTCTGAAAGTGTATGGTGGAACTTTGGCTGATCACACATTCTTATTCCTTGGTGCTGGAGAGGTAAGTCCTTACTATCATTTTGTACTGTGTACTTTACATGACCACAATGACACGAATACCACTGTATGTAATTAGTTACGAGCCCCTGGTTATGATTTTTAATGTGGTTTTGTAATTGCAGGCTGGGACTGGTATAGCAGAACTCATTGCACTTGAAATTTCAAAGAGGGTATAAATTTATAGTTTTTCTTTGGATGGTCAAATAAATTTAGTTTATAGCATTTTTAAAATCTTCATTTCAAAATTTTATGCAGTCACCCCTTTCTGTTGATGAAGCACGCAAGAAAATCTGGCTGGTTGACTCGAAGGTTGTGAATCTTGTCTAATTACACTATTCTTTCCAAAACTGTCTTTTCAAGCATAGTTGATGTGTTGTTGTGAACTGAATCATAATTAGTAGTTCCTTCATGCTATTGTAACAGGGTTTGATTGTTCGATCTCGTAAAGAGTCTCTTCAACACTTCAAGAAGCCATGGGCTCATGAGGCTGATGCTGTTGGCAATCTCTTGGATGCTATTAAGGTTCAATTGACCAATCAATTTACTAGTCAATCTTATTGATCATTACTTATCAAGCTAATTTCTGTGTTATTTTTGAACTTAAAAACAGGTTGTTAAGCCTACAGTCCTGATTGGTACCTCTGGTGTTGGAAAACAATTTACAAAAGAGATTGTGGAAACTATGTCAGCATTAAATGAGGTTTCTACTACAACTCTCTCTTTTAGATATGCAGAACAATCACGGCTGAATAATTATTTATGATGTGCAGAAACCTCTGATCATGGCTCTCTCTAACCCAACTTCACAAGCAGAATGCACTGCTGAAGAAGCTTACCAGTGGTCTGAGGTGAGTCAGATGAATGGAAGTTTTCAATGGGATATTTCTTTGTGATACTTGTTTTAAGTCTCATTCATGTTTATGAACTGTATGGACGTGGTCTCGGCCCTGACAATTTCAATTTTCCTTCTATGTGCTGTTACAAAAGGGTCGTGCACTCTTTGCCAGTGGAAGTCCATTTGACCCGGTTGATTACAATGGAAAACACTACGTTCCTGGCCAGGTGCGACAATTTTGTTTTTCTACATGAGTTCTGGTACTATTTCTTATGATAATCCGTCCGGTCAATAGGCAGTATGGTTGAGATTATTATCTGTTATTTTCACAGGCAAACAATTGTTACATATTTCCTGGATTTGGTCTTGGTCTGGTCATGTCTGGTGCAATTCGTGTGCATGATGATATGCTTTTGGCAGCATGTAAGTTTTCACAACACTACACAGTGAATGGAATCTGATATAAAACGTATCTCCTTTTTATAGGATGTGTGAATATGAATTGATTATTTGTTCAAATTGTAATTCTTCACATTGGTAGACGAGGCTTTTGGCTAGTTTCAGTTGGTGTTATTCCTTAAAATATGTAGTGATATGTTACACTGGAATTTGAAACAGCGGAAGCATTGGCCAACCAAGTTACTGAGGAACACTATGCGAAGGGGATGATCTACCCACCATTTACCAACATTAGAAAGATCTCAGCTGCCATTGCTGCCAGCGTTGCTGCAAAAGCCTACGATCTAGGTTGGTACCTTGTAATTTCACCTTTTTTATTTTAGCTGAGCCGTAATACTAATCTAACAAGTGTTGTAATTTTATGAACTATTTGTATTCAGGTGTGGCAACACGGCTACCTCGCCCCTCTGATCTGGTCAGGTTTGCTGAAAGCTGCATGTATACCCCAAATTACAGAAGCTACAGGTAAGAGGCCATCTGTCGTGAATGCTGCTCGAACTTGTGCATTTGGAAGATGTATAGCAGTTACAAGGAAATTTGGGTCTGCGACCATGTTTTTCTAAAATCTGTTTAGGATTGTATTAAGTTGGTGTGTACTTGCAGTAATATGTATCTGAATAAGGGACATGTGCCCATTACTTTCTCGGTGTGCTTTGAGTGGAATAAGTTGGAAGGTTGGATGTTTTCAGTTTTGCTTCAATCAAAATTGTCACTCTAAATGTAGGTCTGTTTACTATTTCACCTTGAATTACTATCTTTATGCTAGAATTACTGAAAGAACAAAGTGATGTGTGAAAAACAAATTCAGTCAACATGTCCACATTATCTTACATCTAAGCAAAATATCTTACAAAAATTGAGAAATGAATCTGTAAACTTTAGTATCAACATTCATGTTTAACATATAATGCATTTGAAAGGTAAACTGTTCAGAAGAGCTAGCTGCCACAGGCCACAAATTCTGGCCATAAAATGGTTTTTCAGCATCAGTCAGGATCATCCGGTGGCACTTCTGTACTGATGTAGTATCCTTCCTTAAAATCTCCTATATACAGGAACATTACTATTACTTAAAAAATATACTTCATAAGAAAAATACAGATAGAACACACCGCATATCTGGTTGGCTGGTGGTGATACCGGGCCCAAGCCCAAATACTCCTTGACAGTATGGGCTTGGCCCGTTGCAAGGTAAAACTAGTTTGGCAGTATTCGGGTTCGTACAACTCGGACAGCGACACACGTTAGAGGACACTCGGAACATGGACCACATGGAGAGCATGGGTTATTGTATAAATAGTGCTCCTCAGCACTATTCCAAGTAAGTATCTTCTCACTATTCAAGTGATTACCCATTTTCTCTCCCGAGATCCATCTTTCATCATCACGCCGGAGGGTCTACCCTCGGGTAACTCTCGGGGCTCTGTCTTGCAGGGCTAGGTATTGGATCAGGGATCAGGGGACCATCCGGACCGACTAGGCGGGCATCATCAAGTTGGCACGCCCAGTGGGACACGATCTTGTTCACAAAACGCATTAAGATGCCGCCCCGAGGTCGGCCCCCACGAAGAGGCAGGGGAGGAAGAAGACCTGAAGCAGGAGAGGAGGATCTTACTTTACGCCAAATGAGGGATCGAGCGCGTAAGGGGAAGGCCCCGGCGCATCCGAATCCAGACGTTTCTGAAGGAGAGTCAGAGCCGGAAGGAGAAAGGGAACCAGGAATGACGCAGGACGACCGCGACAGAAGGGAGTTTGCTGCCACTCAGGAAGAGGAGTACCGTCGTTGGTTGGCGGCAAAGCAAGGATCGGGATCAGGAACAAAACCGACTGAAGAAGGACAGTCAAACCCCCCGGTGATTGAGGTCCGGGTGCCCCCGGTTCAGCCCGGGTCAGGATCTAACCCGACCCCGATGGGACCTCTTGCGGGGTTACCTCCGTTGGCTGCGGAGGTGGTCAGCCGAGGACCCCCTGCCGTTCACGGGCAGGAAAATCTTCGGCCTCCAGTTGTGATAGACCTGGAAAGGCAGGCTGGGAGTATAGGGCAACCAGCCGGTATGGTGCCGGGATATGGTCAAGGTGGGAGCCATCTCGGATACGGATCTCCCGGATATAGGATGATTCAACCCGGGTATCAGGGGTATCAGGGGTACCCCCCGGCACCCGGAGGGTATTATGCCCAACCCACTGGATCCTCGGGGGGCTGGGCTCCCGGGATTCAAGGACCGGTGTGGATGCAGAGCCAAGCACCGATGGCGGGATATGCCATGGCCCAACCGGCCCCGGTCGCAGGAACCTATGGTACGTACCCAGTGGTTGTAGACCGGGCTCCGACGGCTCTAAACTCGGTGGAGGAGAGGTTAGATCGGTTGATAGGAAGGAATGGAGGAAGGCCTACCTCCCTCTGGATAGGTTACATCAGCACATTCCCCTGGCCGGTGGGAATGAGAGTCCCGGAGGGGGTGCCGACCTACAGTGGGGAGACGGATCCGGAGGAATTCGTCAGGACATACCACAATGTCATGGGGACACGTGACATCCGGGAGGAGCTTATGTGCAAGCTGGTGAGTTCGTATCTGAGGGGAAGTTGTTTGTCGTGGTCTGAAGCCCAACCCCCGGAAAGTTTTAGAAATTACTATGATTTTTCAAGGGTTTTGATGCACAGATATGAGACCAGAAGAAAGAAGTACCTTCCTTTGGCCGAAGTGGCTCACAACCAGCAGTCGGCAAAGGAGGAAGTCCGGGGTTTCCACAGAAGGTACATGGACGATTCCATGAAGGTGATTGATAGGGACGCTCAAGTGAAGGCTCTGATCGCAGGATTCATTGCAGGGTTGAGGGATGAGGTGTTGTGGGCGAAACTTATGGAGAATATCCCGACCACTTTTCATCAGCTGGATCTTGAGGTGGAGATGTATTGTTCGCTTCTGGAAGGGAGCAAGAAGAGGAAGGAGGAAGGGTATTTCGAGGACAAGGGTATCGGAAAGGGCGACAAGGCTCGGGTCGCTGATCCTGTCAGGAGGGATGCGGGCCCGGCCCCAGTAAGACCGAGGGTTGATCCCCCTCGGGCCGAAAAGTTTACTCCTCTGACCAAAACCCGGTCGGAGATCTTAACAATACACCGGAACCTGTTTCAAGACCCGGCCCCCATACCGGGGAATCCGACTCCAGCAAACGCGGCCAAATATTGTGCTTTCCACAAGTCTAATGGACACACAACAGATGGCTGCCGAAGCTTGAGGGTGGAGATTGAGAAGTTGATCGAGAGAGGGCAGTAAAGAGACTGTGTGAGCCAGGAGAACCAGCGTCCGGTGGCCGGGCAGCAGGCCGGAGCGGGGAGGAAGAGGAATTGGAGGAACAGGCCGCGGAATGATAATCAGCGAGGGGCTCCTGCACCGGCTGCCCAGCCGGAGGCAGCGGCTCTGGTCATGGCCCCGAAACCGGTTAACAAGGTCCCTCCCCGGATGATAAATGTCATACATGGAGAAGTAGGTGATGGGCCTCAGTCCCATGCAGCGGCCAAAGCCCGGAGTCGGTATGTGCCGGCTGGTGAAGACAGAGAGAAGAGACTGCGCCCCACGGAGGTCATCACCTTTTCGGACGAGGATCCGGTCCCCAGTCTAACGCCCCATACGGATCCGATGGTGATCACAGCGGAGATAGAAGGATTTACGTTCAAGCGAGTGTTTATTGATGATGGAAGCAGTGTGGAAATCATGTTTGCTTCTTGCTTTGACCAGCTGGGGATAGGGCGCCACAACCTTGGCCCGAGCACCTCTCCCTTGTCAGGGTTCACCGGCCGGACAGAACATCCCTTGGGGGTCGTGTCCTTAACAGTGACAGTGGTCGATGACCTTGACAGGAACAAGAAAACCTCGGTCCGGTGCAACTTTGCGGTCATAGACGCCCCGTCTCCTTATAACATCATCATCGGACGGCCGTGGATGGCTCAAGCCAGGGCCATTTGCTCGACATACCATTTAACCATGAAGTTCCCAACCAGTCAGGGGGTGGCGACAGTTCGAGAAAGTCAATCCACGGCTAGAAGTTGCATGCTCACAGCCCTCCAGGAAGCCAGAAAGGCCCCGGTTGGTGCAGTGCAGGGAGAAGTAGGTCCGGGAGACGTGAAAGATATGCAGGTCGGGAGCCGAGGCATGATCAAGGTCGGGAGAAAAATGCCGATTGATGTGAAGGAAGAGCTACGATCCCTGCTTTCGGAATATGAGGATGTGTTCGCATGGGAAGAGAAGGATTTCACAGGCGTACCCCCGGAGTTAGCTCTCCACAAGCTGAATGTTTACCCAGAATTAAAGCCGATTCGACAAAAGAAGAGGGCCCTGGCAGGAGATAGGGCCGAGGTGGTAAAACAAGAGGTGTTGAAGTTGCTGGAGGCCGGGGTAGTGGAGGAAATCATGTACCCGGAACGGCTAGCTAACCCGGTGCTAGTGAAAAAGCAAAATGGGTCCTGGAGAATGTGTATCGACTTCACCGACCTGAACAAGTGTTGCCCGAAAGACAGCTACCCCCTTCCCCCAGTCGACCGGTTGGTGAAAGCTATCACCGGGTATGAGGTCCTGGCCTTCTTCGATGCATACCGGGGTTATCATCAGATTCAAATGTCAGGAGAGGACAAGCCGAAGACAGCTTTCATCACAGAGTTCGGTACTTATTTCTACAGGCGAATGCCGTTCGGCTTGAAGAATGTAGGGGCGACGTATCAGCGGATGGCAGATTCGATATTTCGGAATCAATTGGGCCGAATCATGGAACTATATGTTGACGACATGGTGGTAAAAAGCCGGAGCTACCCAGGTTTCTTAGCAGACTTGGAGGAGGTGTTTAGCATTTTGAGAAAGGTCAACCTGAAGCTGAATCCCGAGAAGAGTGTGGTAGGAGTAGCGGCTGGGAAGTTCCTCGGCTACATGGTGTCTAGCCGGGGAATAGATGTTAATCCGGAGAAAGTGGAGGCGATAAGCCGGATGCAGTCGCCGAAGAATGTGAAGGAGGTACAGAAGCTGATGGGTTCTCTAGCAGCCTTGAGCCGATTCTTGTCAAAAGGCGCGGAGAAACAACTTCCCTTTTTCAATATACTAAGGAAGGCGAAGAAGTTTGAATGGACTGAGGAGTGCGAGAAGGCGTTCGAGGATCTGAAGGAACATTTGAGCCGACTCCCGACCCTCTCGAAGCCGAAGGAGGGGGAGGATTTGCTTTTATACTTGTCCGCGTCCGCATCGGCTGTCAGTGCTGTGTTGGTCCGGGAGGAAGACGGGAGGCAGTGTCCGGTGTATTTTGTCAGCCGGGCATTATAGGGTCCGGAAACTCGGTATACAAGTTTGGAACAACTGGTATTGGCGCTGGTGTATGCCTCAAAACGGTTGCGCCCGTATTTCCAGGCCCATCCGATTGTGGTCCTGACCAACCACCCCCTGAAGCAGGTGATGCTTAAGCCTGAAGCGTCAGGGCGTTTGATGAAGTGGGCCATAGAGTTGGGGGAGCATGAGATAACATATCAGCCGAGAAAAGCCATCAAGGGCCAGGCAATGGCTGATTTTTTGACAGAGATGGTAGAACCGGATGCGACTGCCGAGGAATACCCGAGCCCGAGGTGGACGTTGCATGTGGACGGGTCAGCCCATGCAGGAGGCAGCGGAGCCGGAGTATTGCTGACATCGCCGGAAGGAGAGGAGTACCACTATACGCTGCACTTCGACTTTAAAACTACAAATAACGAGGCAGAGTATGAGGCGTTAGTGGCAGGACTTAAACTGGCCCGGGAATTGAAGATAGGAAAGATCCAAGCCTTCAGCGACTCGCAGATTGTAGTCCAGCAGGTGAACGGAGAGTATGAAGCAAAGGAGCGAAGTTTGCAGAGGTACTTGGAACTGGTCCAGCCCATGATCCGGCAGTTCGACAGTTTCAGTCTGGAGCAGGTGCCAAGAGAGCAGAATGAAAAGGCCGATGCGTTGAGCAAGTTGGCATCTTCGAAGTTGAAGCCGGGACAGAAAGCACCTCTCAGAAGGGAGACACTGGAGAGGATAAGTTACGAGCAGAGTGATGAGATCCTGGCAGTAGGAGCGGTGCAGGAAGACTCTTGGATGGCGCCGATCCGGACATACCTTCTGACGGGAGAGGTCCCGGCCGACCGGGTGGTGGCCAGGAAAATCCGGGTCAAGGCGCCGAAGTATACATTTCAGGAAGGGGTTCTGTACAAAAGAGGCTATCTCCAGCCGTTGCTGAAGTGTGTGGAACAGCAGGAGGGCAAGTACCTGGTCCGGGAAGTTCATGAAGGTCCGAATGGTAGTCATCAGGGAGCCAGAACGGTGGCCATGAAAATTTTACGGATGGGGTACTATTGGCCTACCATGTTTGAAGACTCGCAGGACAGGGTTCACTCATGCCTTCAGTGCCAGAAGTTCGCACCGCTAGTGCACATACCCCGCGAAGAGATGATAGGGATAACGGGAGCCTGGCCTTTTAGCAGATGGGGACTGGACCTGGTCGGACCTTTTCCCACCGCTCCTGGCAGTTTGAAGTACCTGATTGTGGCTATCGATTACTTTACAAAGTGGGTGGAAGCCGAGCCCCTGACTAACATTCGGGGAGCTACCTGTGTGAAGTTTTGCTGGAGGAACATTGTCTGCCGGTTCGGGGTGCCGAGAGCCATAGTAACCGACAACGGAGCGCAGTTTGAAAATGATCCTTTCAAATCATGGTGTGTAAAGTATGGAATAGGCCAGAAGCTCACGTCAGTTTATCATCCGCAAGCTAATGGTCAGGTGGAGGTGACGAACCGGACGATAGTGAATGGGATTAAGGCCCGGCTCCAGGGAGCGAAAGGAAACTGGGTGCACGAGCTCCCGAGTGTTCTATGGGCTCATCGGACCACGGAAAGCTCGGCGACTGGGGAATCCCCCTACAGCCTGACGTATGGGTCGGAGGCAGTGATTCCGGCTGAGATCGGCGTTCCCAGTCTTCGGACGGCCGAGCCGGTGCCCGAGGAGAAAAATGAAGAAGAGAGCAGAACAAATCTAGACCTGCTGGAAGAAAGGAGAGAGAGAGCGGCCTTGCATGAGGCTAAAGTGAAGGAGAAAGTTAAGAAGTATCATGAAAGGAGGGTGAGGAAGGAGCAGTTCAAGGTAGGCGACAGAGTAATGAGACGAAACGACAAGAGTCACCAGGAGCCGGAAGGCAAGCTGGCACCCAACTGAGAGGGACCGTACCGGGTGATAGAAGCCCACCCGGGCGGGAGTTATGTGCTGGAGGATCCAGCGGGGAAGGAAGTCCCCCGAAGATGGAACATAGCAAACCTTAGGCGGTTCTATGGATAGTCTCTGGCACTTGTTGCCTAGATAGAGTAGCCTCTGGCACTTGATGCCTAGGTAGAATAGCCTCTAGCACTAGATGCCTAGGTAGGATAGGTCCCTGGCGGCAGGCGCTCGGGACAGGAACCTGGAGGTCGGGTGACCGAAGGGTAGGTAGGAAGATATCCTGGAAACAGGGATTTTGTGTAACAAGGGCATGTCCCTTCTATCCGACTTTAAAAGAATGAATGCGCGCATTACGATTTCTAAGTTGAAAGATGTGTCATAAATTGAAAATTATTATACATTAGAATAAAATGAAATACATGCCTAGAATGAAATGAAAGGTTATAACATGACATGTTCTATCCTATCTACGGGCTCCCGATGTGGAGGCTTCGCCGGGAGGAGCTCCCCGGGCTTCGCGTCTACTTCTTTGGACCGCTTGCTCCAGCATGCGCTGCTCCTCATTTTGATCCCGCGGGATGTCCGGATTATCGCTCCTATTACCCTCCGGCTCGGCAACTGATTCGGAGGTGGGGACAGGAACGCCGCTGCGAGCGCCCCGACCACCTATTCGGATGGGAGGCTGCCTTGCTCGCGGCCTGGCCGAGTTACTCCCAGTCAGGGTGGCTTTCTGTTTCCCCTTTCCATCGTTTCGAGCCGGGCGGGAACCAGAGGCAAAAGAAGAACCAGGAGGTTGATCGGCCGTCCGAGCACTCTCCTGAGCAGGAAACTGAGCGCGGAATCTGGCGGCCACGGCCCGAAGCCTGGCCAAGCGCCGTTCAGAAGCCTCGAGGTCCAGGAGCTCAGGGGTATGCTCATAGCGTTCATAAGCCAGATCAACATCTTCAAGGGGAGGTATCTGGGATATAGAGGGAGGGACTATAATCCGGTTCAGAATATTCTTCCTCCAGTCCACAGCCGCTTGATAGGCCGCTGCCCAGACACCAGAAGTCCTCTCGGAACTCTCCATCCAGGCGATCAGATCATCAACTGCCCGGGGAACATCGGTCAGCAGAGGAATGTCGACCGCACCCTGACGCAGTCCTAGTAATGGTATGACAGATGAACCAACACTAGCTGCTGTTGAAGGGTCCGGTTCCTAGTTGCAAGTTTCTCGTTCTCCACTTCAAGTTTGGTTGCGTGTTTGCGGAGATCGGTTGTACTTTGCATCCTCATACACTTGTTGTAGTACAGCCGAACGTCGTGCCATACTTCGTCCAATTCCTTTTGGATCCGGAGTTGGAAATTGCGGTGCTGGGCCTCTTGCTCCGACAGGACTAGATCAAATTCGAGGACCTTGTCGATGCTCTCGAAAGCAAGTCTGTAACACTTCGGCAGGGAACCAAAGTCTTCTTGGATCTGGAGCAGGCAGGTGATCAGGCAGTCGGCGTCGGGGAACTCAGAGATCAGGGGACCGAGCCCTCCCTCGGATAGAAGGTCAGTCAGACTCTGACAGCCGGCTCCAGCCGGAACCGGGGGAGGAACCTGGGGGCTAAGGACTCTAGAAGGATCCTGGTGGCAACAGGATTGAGTCAGGATACATAAGAAAAAGCAATAAGTAAACAGAAACAAGACCAGTGTCGACAGAAATCGCAAGGGAAGTTTTTATTAATAGAATGAAGGTTCGGGGCTGAAGATCCGGGTAGAAAATTACAAAACTGAAAACGAAAAAGGGAAAAATCTAACTAACATTCTCGGGGACTCCTTCGCCCTTGTCGTCCCCGCCATCGCTGCTACCGCTATCCGAATCCTCCTAAGAAAAAACCAGATCAGGAGAGGGAGGGGCCCCGGCGGCCCATGGGTCCTGCGGACCGACTTGCGGAGGGGATGGCAGCTCTGCTTCAAGGTCTTTCGGATCGAATAAGCCTCTGTAATGCCCGTACACGGTGCAGTATTGGGTGAAGTCCTCATCTTCGGGCAAGTCAGATCCGGAAACCGGAGCAGGAGGAAGGGGTCCTGGAAGCCGAACCACATCAGTCGACCAGCTTCGGACATCCTCAGTTGACATCTGCTTCTCTCGGAGAGCATCCCATAGCTTGGGAGAGAGACCCTTCATGCCACCCTTCTGAAGAGTGTTCACAAGATGCAGTTGCTGAGCCTCGGCATTCGGATTGAACCACCGCTTCTTGAACGAGGCCCTGATGGAAGGAGGGAACCAACCCCGGACCTGCATGTAAGTATTGTGGCACTGATGGGCGTTGGTGGCGAGGTTTAGCTCGGTCAGACGGAGCGACAGGGTTTGGCTCGCCAGGACCTTATCAACAACGGCTTCGGCGAACTCCAGGCGCCCTTTGTAGTTTGCCCCCGAGCTGCTTCCAGTTCCTCCTCCAGAGCGCTCACCCTGGCGCGAAGTTGAGCCGATGTCTCCCTCTCGGCCCGAAGTTCATTCTCCTTCTCGGCCCTCAGCTCTTCTTCCTTCCCCTCGAAGTGACGCCCGAGGAAGGAAGAGAGGGCGGCTTGGAAGTCTGGAGAGTTGGCAAACTCAGAGCTAAGAAGTTGAACCTGTAGAGCGATGGTTCAGCAAAAAAATAAACATATAAAAACTGAGAGCAGAACAAACAGGCTACCTTCGGGTTGGAAGAAGAAACAGGAGGGGTATCGGCACGGGAAGATGACGGAGTCCGGGAATCACCCGTCCGAGGTTTTTTATGGCCATGCTCTTTGTTTTCCCCCTTACGCTTGGCTGGAAAGAATGGAAGGGGGGAGGAATCTCAGGGGCAGATATGGTGGTATATCTAGAAACTGGGGATCTACCATCCCTGGTCGGAGAAAACAGAGATAACCCCCGACCGAGTGAGGAACCCGGATTGGGCACAGGAGTAGCAGGGAGCTTCGACAGGTCAACAACTGCGTTATCATCAGCAGGATTCCGAGCGGACTCTTGCTGGGCCATTGCTTCGGCCACAAAACCTTCCTGATCCCCTTTTCCGTCCTCGGGCTCAGAAGTGATGTCCACAATTGCAATAGGACCAAGGTGAGGAGGCCTTGAGCTAGCATGAGGATTCTGGACCGGGTCATTTGTCTTGTTCTTATCCTCCGGACGCTCCTGCCGAGAGGCCAGATCGCTCGGCTGGCTTTGAACGGTCTCCTTTGTCTTAACCTTGTCTTGCTGGCTAGGATTAGCCAGTTGGTTCTGTTGTTGCTGCTGGACGGGGGTCCCCTGCTGGAGAGGTTGGACGGGCTTCTTCCGCTTATCCGGTTTGACTACCTCAGAGTTAGTCCCGGTCCCAGTGGCGTTTGTTTTCTTGGTCCCTTTCTTCTTCGGGATGGGGACCTGAGGGTTGTCTTCCACAGTAGGAGCTACGAAGAAAAACAGTCAAACGAAGCCATTGAAAAAGAGGGACAAGAACACCAAAGTGAAAGAGAGAGGAAGCATACCTAGAACAGGCCAGGTAACCATCCAGCGGCTATCCCGGAAGGCGCCCTCCGGGTATATCGCCCGGGGGAAGAGGTAGATAGAGTTACCGGCCAGCCAGTACTGGTCCATATTCAAAGTCCCCGAGGACAGAGTAGTGTGGTTGGCGCGTTGAGTCTCGGGAAGGAATGCTTCCCGGACGTCCACAGCGACTTCAGAGTTCCAGGCAGGGACCTCATATAGCTCCGGGTTGACGGTCACATAGCCCTTCTCTTGCCAGTTCTTGGCTGAATCCTTCTTGCCGAGGATGAAGTCTTGGACCCCGGGACGTGCCTGGACGGTGAATATCATTTCCTTGTCGGGGCACTTGATGAGCATATAAAAGGACTTCCACAGGTTAAAGGATGGATCAATCCCACACCGAAGACTCCTTACAAGAAAGCCCATCATCACGGCGACGACATTAGGATGCATCTGGGCAGGCGAGATGTTGTAGACCTCCAGGAACCGAGCATACAATGGAGGAAAGGGAAGGCTCAGACCCCACATAAAGTGGATCCGAGGGATGCACCGGACCGACTTCACGGACTGCTCGGCCGAGACAGCGGCCACCCGGACGACAAAGGGTAGTGGAACCCCCATGCCGCTAAGGCACTTGGTAGTCCAGACGTCAGCTTTCAGTTCGGACTTCCGGGCGTTGTCTATCTCCCTCTGCTCCCGGTTCTTGGAGCGTTTGAATATAGGACCAGATGAGGTCACGTTGTGGCAGAGGTGGATCGGCTCGTAAGACGCCGACGAGCCAACAGAAGTTGAGGCCGAAGGAACGGTACTCTGAAGAGAGTAGGTGACAACGACATCGGACTGAGCGTTGTTCGTTGCCATAGTGAATGAGAGGAGAGAGAATATGAAGATTTGAAGAGAGGAAGTGGCAGTGGAACTTTGAAAAGTTGAAAGCAATTAGTGAAAACGACTGGAGGGAAGGCCTATTTATAGAGGACGAGAGAAGGAAGGCGAAAAAGCGACAATTAAATGGGCTTGGGAAGCGAGAAAACAATGATGGCAACCATTAATCGTCCTCGAAAAGGGCGCGCCCGTCTCATCATTGTCGGGCCGGGAGCGAATACAGAAAGCCAATCCTCCCGCCCTCGGATCAGAAGAGTTCACATCCTCGGACGGAAGAATCGGCTTCCGGGGGGCTAGTGGTGATACCAGGCCCAAGCCCAAATACTCCTTGATAGTATGGGCTTGGCCCGTTGCAAGGTAAAGCTAGTTTGGCAGTATTCGGGTTCGTACAACTCGGACAGCGACACACGCTAGAGGACACTCGGAACATGGACCACATGGAGAGCATGGGTTATTGTATAAATAGTGCTCCTCAGCACTATTCCAAGTAAGTATCTTCTCACTATTCAAGTGATTACCCCTTTTCTCTCCCGAGATCCATCTTTCATCATCACGCCGGAGGGTCTACCCTCGGGTACCTCCCGGGGCTCTGTCTTGCAGGGCTAGGTATTGGATCAGGGATCAGGGGACCATCCGGACCGACCAGGCGGGCAGCATCAGCTGGGTCCAGGAGCTCGTCTTGAATCTTCTTCTTCAGCGGTAGAGCAAAAAACTGTTTGCTTTGGGGAGAGACCTCATCCATGAACTGATGCCATGATTAACAACATACAAAAACCCTGATACAAAGCAAGCTTAAAGAAGTATAAACTAAACTTGAAAAAACTAGCAGAATTAGCACCTTTTCCCTGAAAGCATGATTACAAATTTCCAGCAACAGGTATATGATAAAACCAGCACAGACATAAATCTGCTAGCATATAAACTAAATCATGATTCAGAAATTAAACAAGTTAAATGGATGAAATGGAGCCGAATAACTTGATCAGTAACTATCATTACAAATCACTGTTTGAGCGCAATAATCTTGATATTTTAGCCAATATACCTTTAGCATTATGTAAAGTAAATGCATATGACACCTGATTCCAGGACAAAAAATATCGAACTTAAAACAAATTTCTGGCTATTTTGAGTGTAAACCTGTTTGAGGAGAGAAACGGAGGTCTGAACATCAGGGTTGAATAGGTCTATATACAATTCAACGCCAATATGATCGCCGGCGCTCCCTTCTCAGAAGAAGTCGCCATTTCAGTCTTCAGTTAGTTTCCACTATTACAGTTTAATTGTTGGGTGAAATGCTTATATAACCCTCCGTTCTGATAACACATAACCACCAGTTTTTATTAGGGCATGTTTAATACGCCTGAACTTAACTTAAAAATATTTATATTCAAAATTTTGATTACAATACAAGTCATTGAATTATCACTAGTGGAAGGGGGGCTTTCAACGGCGCCCGTTAACGGCGGTTTCGCCAGAACACCGTTATTTTTTGAGGTTCCGATATCGGAACCATGGTCGAGTGGTGCGGGAAAATAATTAGCGGCGTTTGCCACATAAACGCCGCTTGGTTAACAGCGGATAATAATAAACGGCGCATAGGAAACGGCGGTTAGCCATGAACGCCGTCAAGATTATGTGTTCCGATGACGGAAGTCTGGAAATACCTGAGCTTTAGTCACCAGGTCCCACTAGTGTCATGAGCATGTTAATATATATGTAAAAGAACACCGACATGATGACCTTCCGGTTAAGGAACATGACTGAATATAAAATAGAAACTTATTATAAATTTTAAAATATCATAAAATATCAAATTTTGACTCTTAAACCTGAAATTTTTGATGATTATGTTAATTTTATTATGTATAATATACTTTTCTTGAAAATTTACTTTGGTATTAACAAAATTAAAGGTACTTGTAGTGAGAATTTAGTATCATGAACCTAAGAAACATTATTAAGACTAAACCTTGTTACTTAAGTACATATACTTTGTAGACATATTTCCTCCACCATTGTGATAAATTTATTTCCATTTTGATCAATTTATTTGAGTGTTACTGATACATTTTAACATAAATTCCATGAAATAGCATTGATATAAACGCTTATTTCAGTAAAAATTTGAAAAATGTCATAAAACATCAAATTCTGACTTTTAAACATGAATTTTTGATACTTATGCTGAATTTATTATGCATAATACACCTTTCATGTGGATTTACTTTGTTATTAGCTCAATGAAAGATACTCATAGTGACTAGTGAGAACTTCAGTATCGAGAATATATATGAGAAACACTACTAAGACTATAACTTGTTACTTGAGTATATATACTTTGAGTGTTATTTCCACCATAGTTGTGATTAATTTATTTCTATTATTAAATAAAATCAAGTATATTTGAGTGTTTCTGAGTTTTTCTAATATAAAGTTTTGAAATTGCATTGATATGAATGTTCAGTTCAATAAAATTTTGAAAACGTCACAAATTAAACATCAAATTTTGACTTTTATAACTGATTTTTTATGATTATGTTAATTTTATTATGTATAAGAAACTTTTTAAAGTAAATTTACTTCGATATTAGTTCATTGAAAGGTACGTGTAGCGAAAATTATAGTATCAAGAATCTGAGAAGCACTACTAAGACAATACCTTGTTACCTAAGTATATATACTTTAGAGTCATACTTCCACCATAGTTGTGATCATTGCACTTTTAATGTAAATTTTCTTTGGTATTGACTCGATGTTTGGTACGTTTACTGAGTAATTTAGAAGCAAGAACCTAAGAAGTCCTACCGGGATTACAACTTAGTTAAGTATATATACTTTGCAGTCATATTTAAACCATATTTGTGATCAAATTGTTTCAAATACTAAATGAAATTAAGTATATTTGAGTGTTCCTATGACATTATAATATAATATCCATGAAATGTTTAGTTTAATAAAAAAAATTGAAAAATGTTATAAAACATCAAAATTTAACTTTTAAACTAATTTTTTATGACTATGATAATTTTAATATGTATACGATAGTTTCTTAGTGTGATTTAAATTACAAATGAATTTAAAAGTTTGATTTGGTGAACCAATTTCATATAAAATTATGCTCTAGTTATACATATCAACAACTAACTGCTGCTTTTGGTATGCAAAGCAACAACTTACTGCTGCTTTTGGTATGCATAGCAACAACTAACCACTGCTCTTGATATCTATAGCAACAACTAGCTGCTGCTCTTGGTATACAATTTTGATATCATAAAATATCAACTTTGGATTTTTAAACTTGATTTTTTCTAATAATTATGTTAATTTATACTATATAATACACTTTTATGTAAATTTTCTTTGGTATTGGCTCGGTGAAATGTACGTGTAGTGAGAACTTTAGTAGCAAGAACCTGAAAAGCACTACTTAGACTATAACATGTAGTTAAGTATATATACTTTGCAGTCATATTTCAACAATAGATATGATCAAATTGTTTCAAATATTAATGAAATTAAGTAAATTTGAGTGTTCCTATGATATTATAACATAAGTTCAATGAATAACCATTGTTTTTAATGATTATGTTAATTTATAATATTGTATAAGACACTTGTGTAAATTTGCTTTTGTATTAGCTCGATGAAAGCTACGTGTAATGAGAACTTCAAAAGCAAGAACCTAAGAAGCACTACTGAGACTACAACTTAGTTAAGTATATATACTTTGCAGTCACATTTCATCCATAGTTGTGATCAAATGGTTTGAAATACTAAATGAAATTAAGTACATTTGTGTGTTCTTATGACATTATAACATAAAGTCAATGAACTATCAATGATATGAATGTTTAATTTAATAAAAATTTGAAAAATATCATAAAACATCAAGTTTTGTCTTTTAAACTAGTTTTGTATGATAATGATAGTTTTACAGGCCTTCTATACGCAGTCCGTATTTTGCTTATTTGCAGTCCGTATTTTTTTTAAATAATCATATATACAATGATTCTGATATATAACTGAATTGCAAGTGTATGCAATAGAAGTAGTATATATGATGCATATGTCTGATATACATAATTATTGACCATATCATATATATCGAAGGCGTATTTTTATTTCAGGCCTTCTATACGCAGTCCGTATTTTGCTTATCTGCAGTCCGTATTTTTTTAAAATAATCATATATACAATGATTTTAATATATAACTGATTTGCAAGTTTATGCAATAAAAGTAGTATATATGATGCATATGTCTGATATACATAATTGTTGACCATATCATATATATCGAAGGCGTATTTTTATTTTGGACTGCAAAACAAGCAAAATACGGACTGCGTATAGCATGCCCCTTTTATTTTGGACTGCAAAATAAGCAAAATACGGACTGCGTATAGCATGCCCCTAGTTTTATTATATATACGATTGTTACTTGGTGTGATTTATTGACTTTGAATTTGAATGATTGACTTGATACACCAAATTCATATAAAAGTTATATTCGGCAAGAATCATGTCATTTAAAATATATAATTTATATCAATGTTGAAAAAATCATGATTTGTGTTGAAATTGAAAATTTTAAAAAGTATTTAGCCCGTCATTTAAATTAGATTAAAATTCATAGGTTCACATATGCAATTATTAGGATTTAATAAGTTGAATAAACAAAATATAACTGATATTGTAAAAAAAATATTATATAATAACTGCTGAGTAATTTCCATAAATATATTAAAATAAAATTTTAATTCTGAATTTTAAAGAAAATATTTTGCATGATCTGATCCGTCAATTAATTTTCATGACTTAATCCCAGCCGTTGATGCTTTATCCATATAAAGAAAACCTTATCCTTCTGAGTCTCTGCATCGCATTCTTTATCCCAATCCCATCTCTCTCTGCTCGACGCCGATCCCCTCCACCAGAGAATCAACACCGTCGCCGCCTCAGGAGTCAACCCGCACCGGCGTTCCTCCACCCCCACTGGAAAGCCTCACCATCGTCGCTGCGGTACTGGACCAGCTGACGCCGGAATTCTGTAGCTTAGGGCTCCGCCGGTTGGAGACCTCTTCGGAGCTGCAGGCTGCCGGTGGGTCTCACCGGAGTTTGCGATTCTAGAGCCGGATTTTCCGATTCCGGTGACGATTTTCCTTGCGACCTCACCTCCTTCCCCGCTAATTCAGCGCCCCCAACATCACCAGCACAGAATCTCCGCCGATTTTCACCCCCTCAATCATCCTCGCCCTCTCAATCCGTGTCGCCGTGGACCAGCTGTCCCGACCCAGGAAACCCGTGCGAAGCCCCGGCTCGGTTCCTGGAGAAATCCTCACAAGTGCGTCAAAGCTCTCGAGCCTTACACCGTCCGCTCCGTCATCGGCGGTAGCCGCAACTCACTCGCCATCTGTGATGATGGCAATGTGTTTGTTAAAATCACCCTCTCACATTTAAACTCCCTGGGTTTCGTACTCTATTGATGAATGATGGTGTTTGTTTTTTGTTTGGTGGGATACTTTTTTTTAGTTGTTTACATGGGGTGGAATAAGAGGGGCACGCTGGGACACCTGCCAAAGACCAAGATCGAGAGTGTTCCCAGTCTAGTGAAAGCTCTCAGGGATATTAAGATTGCACAGATGAAATTTTGTTTACTTCTCAGTTCTCATTATATATAAAAGTTTAAACTTTTTTTGCTTCTCAGTATCCTAGGCGTCTATTGGTGGCTGGATGTTTGGCTGTTTGGATATTGTTATCAGTTGTATGTTGTTTCTTGATACACGTTTTTATGATAGGATGGGTTTATAAGTTTCTTGGGTTAAAAAATATAAGAAGTAGTTGTATTTTGCTTGCATTTTGTAGAAACTTGATAAAATATATTGGCTTATGAATTTGTTTACATTCTCTCAATTCCAGACAACGTATATTGACATGTTTTATTTTTCCTCAATGGCTATTCTTTTACTGTGCAGTTCTTGTTCTTTGGGACTAGCTGCATCAAACAAGTTGTTTTATCTGTTATACAAGCTGGGGAAGCATTGGCTATGGCCTATGGAAATTGCTAAGATTTATGTTTTTAGCTGTAAGTCTTCTTCCGCTGCAGGTTTTCTTCTTTTTTACAGCTCTGCTGTTGGTTCTGTGTATTTTCCTAGAGTTTGATAACTCATACATATATAATGTTGTTACTAATTTTTAGTCTCAGATTCATCAAATGTCTTGATTCATGAATTTTTGTATTCCCTCTGTCTACATGAAAGAATTTTTGTTATGACATGTGTACGGATCTATATATACAGATGGTATGACTTTGTGCAAATGTCTCTATGATATTAGCTGTTCATTGACTTGCAAAGAGCCATGTTTTGCTGATTAATATTAATATAAAGGTTTTTATCCCAATTGAACACTTTCTTTATCTGGTTCAAAAGAATCTGAGACAGTGCATGATTTAATACTTCAGTGTGCATTAAAAAGGATATCCGTGTTTTTGCAGGTGTTGAATCACTCCCTGAACGCCCTAATCTGCTTATTATCCTCGGAAACTTTCCATGGGGATGATTTTGCAGGTACTAGAAAATTCGTCTTGCCTGTTATATACATTGTTCTGTCAGCATGCTTACTTCTCTTATGGGGCTCTTAGTTAGTATTACTTTTCATTTTCTGATTTTGCTCTTCTCAGCTGGAGGGATGTTTTTGGATTAAGGCACTTTGACAAATCTTGTATGATGAAGTTCTGATATAGTACTTAAGTATTATTGTGAGATCTTGTGTTGCTAAATTATAAAGTGTTTGCCCTATTCTTTGGGATAGTTTGTATTTTACTTAATTCTCTTACAGTAACTACTGAGATTAGTTGTAGAATTGCATCATATATCCCTTTTGAGGTTTGATTGATGTGAGATGTGAGTCTGGTAATCTCTAGAGCTAATTTGGTTGTGCTGCAGGAGTTGGAGAATAAGAGAAAGGAGAGAGCTGAGGTAGTATATGAGAGGTAGTATATGAGAGGAAGAAGCAGTTAACGAAACAAGAGATGAATCTAGGAGCTTCCTTCACATTCCTACTCAAGTTCAAGCATGGTTACGTTCTTATTCAAGTATTCAAGTACAAGCATAGTTGGATTAGAATTAGTTTAGAATGTTTATGAGTTAGTGTAGCATGATAGTTGGATTAGAATTAGTGTAGAATGGTTTATGAGTTAGTTGTAGAATGATATGTAAATTAGTGTAATAATGTTGTAATGACAATTTGGATCTTTAATATAATTTATAAATTTTGAATTTTATTATTTTTGATTTTATTTTTTATTAATTTCATCACCAGATTTAGGGAAATCAAAATTCAATTTCGTTATCAAAATTTGTCTGTTCCGTTATCGGAAGTATGTCAAAAAACTCATTTGTTTCAACTTCCGGTTGCGTAACCAAGATGGCTTCCACAATCGAAACGAACTCATCAACACCTCATCGTTATACGCGTTCCGAATAAGGAACATGTATGTGCCGTTTATAAAAAAAATACAGATACGGTGGTTCGGACCGCCGTTACCTGTGTTCTGAACAACGGCGGTTAAGACCGCCGTTTCCTTCACACCCCCCACCCACGGCACAGCCACCGATGGCGGGCAGAACCGCTAGCGTAGGGGGGAGGCAACCGCCGTGATTTCGGCCGGCCTCCAATAGTGTATATTGAATTGAACTTAACTGAACAAAACTAAATTGAAGAAACAAATCACTGCATTGACATAACAAAATTAGCTAAATTTTATCAGATTATACTTTATCATAACAGAACTTAATAAAACAATACAATATATTAAACAGAATTGAGTTGAAGTATACTGAACTAGACTTTATTAAACTGAATTGATGAAAA
The DNA here is from genome assembly GCA_948330725.1 of Sherardia arvensis. Lineage (NCBI taxonomy): Eukaryota > Viridiplantae > Streptophyta > Magnoliopsida > Gentianales > Rubiaceae > Sherardia > Sherardia arvensis. The sequence continues at coordinate 20,898,988 of OX415235.1, forward strand.
AATCACTGTATTGATATAACCAAATTATGCTATATTATATCAAATATATTTTATCAGTAGCAAACTTAATAATCGAACCTACCTTGATAAACTTAACAAGCCTGTTTCTCCTTCACTTTCCAAGCTATGGAGCATTAGAGTACCTAAAAAAGATCATTTTTTTTGTCCGGAGGTTGTTCAACTGCTTACTACCTTTGGATGAGGTATTACTACACTATGGTTTCCGACTTGCCTCCAAATGCCCATTCCGCAAAAACCAGGACTCCATTGATCATTTTTTCAACTCTTGCCATCTTGCATCTTCCATTTGGGCTTTCATGCTGGCCACTGTTGGTATTAAAGATATTCATTTCAGAGCTATATGAGACAGACTATCCTATTATCTTACATATACAGGCTTATCAAGTTTCCAGGCTAAACTGATAAGAATGTTATGTTCCATAATAGTTTGGTACTTATGGAAAGTTAGAAACAGGTTTATTTTTTAGGAGATTAAACCTTACTGAACGCTCATCATCAAAGAGATCAAGCACATCCTACATCTATCACTTGCAGCACATCCAATCGAAATATCACAAGAATTTGATCTTCAGATTGCAGCGGATACTCACATTCCACACACACTCAGACCACCTAGACCTAAACTCAGACTTGTTAGATGGTCTAGACCTGACCATGGATTCAAGCTTAATGTGGATGCTGCCTTCAAGAATCATTTCCGTGGTCTTGGTTTTGTGCTCAGAGACTAATCTGGGAACTTTCTATCAGTGGGGACTACTTATTCTTCTGCCTCATCTCCACTTGAAGCAGAATAAAAGCTATTATAACTGGTTATCAGTTTGGAACATTGCAATTCTCTAATAAGTTTCATAGTAGGTCTTGTCCTTAAGGCAATTCTTTTGTATAGGTTCTAACCTATTTTTGAAAGCACTTCTATGCTTTGGGACTTAAGTCCTTGTACTTGACAGTTATTCGTACTGCTTTCATATTTGAGCCATTTAAGGCAATAGGCTTGGGAGGCCTAATAAAACTTCCCCCACCAATAGGTGGTTTAGTTTTTTTAAAAATAAGATAAACTGAAATGAACTGAACCATACTGAATTGAACTTAATTGAATTTAATTAAGTTGAACTAAAAAAATGTATGCATTGATATAATTAAATTAGTAAAATTTATCAAATCATATTTCAACAATTATGAAATTAACGAATTGGACCTAGCTTATAAACTGAATCGAACAGAATCATATTGAACTGATCTTAATTGAACCGAATTGAAGAAAACAATCAATGCATTGATTTAACTAAATGAAACTGTATTTTATCAAATCATATTTCATCAGAATCAAACTTAATAAACTGAATCTAGCTTAATAAACTAAATTGAACAAAAGTATATTGAACTGAACTTAATTCAACAAAAATACATTGAAGAAACAAGTCAATGCATTGTTTGAAATCATAAGGATATTGCAACCAAATCAAATGGATAGAACAACAAGAATTTGGCAATCTCTACCTAATGGTAGAGAAACTGAAACTCAAGAATAGAAAATAGATCTGGATTGAACTAACTAACTGAAATGAACTGAATTTTCATTATGAATCATTAAATTATAATTTCACCTGATTGAATTAAATTAAATTTATATTTTCTCTAAATTGGATTCAATTGAATTTAATTATTAACACATAATCTGTGTTAAAATATTAAAAAGTAAAATGCACTGAACTAAACTGAATTGAACTTACTGAAAAATACTGAACTCGAGTGAAAAATATTCAGATAAGTTGTACTAAACAAACACTTAATGCGATTATATTTTTTGATTGGGCAAATCTTTGCTCGTAGACCCTTAATTTTGCTAAAAGTTTATATAAAATGTCACATATATCCTTTCCAGTTTTGTTCTTAAAATTATATAAAAAAAAATTAATTTGAAACCACACAAGGTGGGGTGAAATTTACTAGGTTCACCAAGTCAAAAATCCCTTTAGGGAAAAGTATGATACAAAACAAATTCATCAAGTGGAGTTATTCAAAATAAATTATGTATACCCATGTCGACTCCCCACAAGCAAGTTAGAGATCGCTATGCGAAACTCAATTCTACCGATGAGAGGACTCGCTACTTGCAAGCATGTTAGGGATCACTATGCGAAGCCCAAATCTGCCGACAAGTACGGGGATCAATAATTTATTCCTTATGCTATAAAATCTATTTCAGCATATCTGGCAGTTTCCTTAACATTGCTATCTCAGCAAGCTCCATGTGGTGCTTTGACATTGCTATTCAGTAAGCTCTATGTGGTGCCTAGTGGTGCCTCTTTAGGTTGCAGCTTTGTACCATTACTCAGGCCTTGCGCTTGCAATAAACAAACAAAAGTATCAGCAGTACATGAAATTTGAGAAATCAAGTCTTAATGTAGGGTACTTCTCTATTGTCTAAAATAACCAATTCTTTTATGTTATTAGAAACCCAGACCGTGATCCACATTGTGTCTGTAAACTGAGAGGTGGACAGGCACATAGGCCCAATAGGTCCAGCACATAAGTCCAGTTATGTTCTTTGCATAAAATCAATTGACAATATGCGGAGTAGCCCACCAAACTTATATACAGAACAATCACCCACTTCGTTTCTGATGTGGGATTTACTCTAACAGGTCAGCTCAGATCTGTAAATATTGAGTTCCTTCTCTCTTTACTAGCAAGATTAGGTAGGGCATCATCAACTGAATTAGCCTCTTTCTACATATGTGAATAAAGGATAAGGAAGAAAACTCACTTGTTATTGCCAAAATGGCTCTGATGTAGGGTTCAATCTTCCGAGGAATTTTGAAGTCCTTCCTTATAATCTTAAGTAGTACTTGAGAGTCTATCTCCACTTGTAGATGCTCCATTCTTTCAAAATATACCATCTGTAGTCCTTCCAGCAGAGCTAAAGTTTCTGCTTCAAGTCTGCTTCTTTGCCGCAGATAAATTGATTTTGCCTTGATTACTTGACCTGTGTCAGATCTGATCACCATACCTGCACCAACATGCTCTGGATTCCCTAGTGATGAACCATCAGTATTCAATTTGAAAGGTTCTGTTGGTAGCCTCTATTTCACTAACTGAATCTGTTTGCTCACAATGTGAGCTACAGGTGCTAGCTGGAGTAAATCATAGTGTATGTTTCTTGCTTCTGAGAATTTCCACTGCAATTTGTTTATCCTGATGATACTTTGTAACAAAAAGAGAACCTTTTGTTTCATCCTTTGCATAATGGGATGTATATTGTCATAGTAATATGTTGTTCTACTACACCAAATCACCTAGTTAATGTAAAAAGGTAATACTCTAACAAGTATTTTTGGAGCTCATATTTCATACTTATAGTCCAGTAGTGTAGACACCTATTCCATAGACAATCAAAAGTCTCAGGTGTTAGGTCTAGCACATCATGGAAGTATTTTTATAATCCCTGAATCACTGGGCAATCATGGAACGCATGCTTTAATTCATCAGAGTAATTTTTACAAAAGCAGCATATAAATATTATACATATATGATGTTCCTGCAAAATATCATATACTGGCAACAATCTGTTCAATAGCTTCCAATTGAACACATATATCTTTTTTGGCACATATTTCCAATTTTCCACCACATATATTTATATGAGTTCATAAGCAATCTTTTTGGCATGAGCAATTCATAAGCAGAAGAGATAGAATTCACCATGAGTTTCAAGTTTCCACATCATTTTATCCTTATAATCTTCATATATAGCAAAATCTTTTGCTAACAAACCAATTATAATATGCTGAGGAAATCCATGAATCATATATGTAAGTAGCTGATGTTGGTTAAAGAAGAAATCTTTCACAGTTAACTCAGGATTAAGGATAACTAGATCCTCATTCCAGAAATTTATAAGATTACCTACATGAAGCCAGTTGGCTTCCCAGAAAGATACTTCCCCTGCACCAATTTGAATAAAAGTGTTCTTTTGTTTAATATCATCAATTTCCTTGTATCTTTTCCATGTCTTGTATTTCATTTTACTCTCTGGCAGAGACCACATAAAGGAAAACCAGAGTGATCCTCCATTTTGCAGCTTCCACAAGATTTTTAGTGAAAAAGCATCAACCAGTGCATGCAAATTCTTAAAACCAAGACCATTTTCTATCAGTGGATAACTCATAGTTGACCAAGACCTCCACACTTTGTTTTGACCATGTTCATAACTTCCCCAAAAAGTTTTTGCAAACAGAACAAGTAACTTATCCAACACCCCATTAGTTGGCCTAATAACAATGAAAATATGCAATGGGGTGGCAGATAGAATATGCTTTGCTAATATGAGTCTACCAGCCTGATTTAACCATTTGTTTTGCCAGGAAAACAATTTTGATAAAATAGTGTCAAAATTTGGCTTAAAAAAGAATGTTTCTTCCTTCCTGTATAGATGGGACACCCTAAGTATTTAAAGGGAAAAACACCTTTAGGTATACTAGTAACATCATAAACAATTCTATGATAAGCCTGTGGAGCTTTATTGGACAGAAAATAAGAAGACTTATCTATTTTGATTTTCTGTCCAGACACTTTTTCATATTTACTCAAGAATTCCATCAGATTTTCTAAGCTATGTTTATTAGCTTTAAGAAAAATCATGGTATCATCAATAAAACTCAAACTTTTTATTTTCCTAGCTGTGTTTGGCAGTTTATAGTAATCAATTTTAGTAGTATGATACAGAAAACCCAGGGATCTTGTAAAAGTTTCTGTTAGGATGATAAACAGAATTGGGTCTCCTGTTGTTATCCCTCTAGATGCTTTAAAAAATCCGTAGGGTTTCCCATTCACTAAAATCGAGAATGTTGTTGCTTTTATATTGCTCATAATGTTTGAAACTAAGTGTGTGTTGAATCCCAGTTTTAGAAGTAATTTAGTTAAAAAACTCCATGAGACTCTATCAAATGCTTTCAACATGTCAAGTTTTAGGAAAATATTAAAACCCCCTGTTTTAATAATCAGTTAATTCATGCATCAAAAGTACATTGCCTGCCAATTATCTTTCCTGAACAAATGCAGACTGTTCAGGAGAGATCAGTAAAGGCATTACGGGCTTCATTCAATCAGTGTAGACTCTTGAAAAAAAATTATTCAGAAAGTTTGACAAGCTTATAGGTCTAAAATCTGAAAATGAGGTATTCACTTGTCTTTTTGGTATAAGGGTAATAAAAGTTATGGGTGATAACAAGATGATCCGTTCACGATCATCACTATGTTCATGATCGGTTCGTTTAAAATTTAAGGTGTTCGCGATCGAAGCGATCAAAATAATTCATGATCGTGATCGGCTCGTTTAAGAATCACAATGATCGTGATCGGCTCGTGATCGACTCGTTATAGATAGTCGATCAAATGATCAATGATCGATAACGATCGATCGTGATCGATCATTTGATCAACTTAAAAGTTAATTTTAAAAAATTTCAAAAATACACAAATTATCAAATTAATAAAAATACACAACAAACTATAGACATACATATTAAAATGAAAATATTTCCCATTATTATTAATGTATATAATTATATTACTTTATTTTTATCGATCGATCTCGATCACCTTATCGATCGATCATCTTATCGATCTGTTCGCGATCATGATCGAGCTTTTATGTTCATGATCGTTGATCATTCATTTAATAAACGATCATAAAATTTTAATCATGATTGGTTCATTTATTAAATGAACAATCTCGATCCGATCTTTTACCGATCCGATCTCGATCTTTTTAATGAACGCTCGTGATCGTTCTCACCCCTAATAAAAGTAGAAGATATTGCCCTAGGAATTGGTACCCCTATAAGAAACTCATTCACTGCATTAATCAAATCAGTTTCCATAATATCCCAGCAGTGTTTGTAAAAATTACCTGAGTATCCATCAGGTCCTGAAGCTGAGTCTCCATCCATTGAGAAAACCAATTTCTTGAGGTCCTGTGCATCCACCTGTTTCATCATATCCTTATTCATTTCTTTAGTTATCAGCTCTGGAATATGTTGCAATAGTTCATCTGTAACATTCTCATCAACACTCAAGGTATCATTAGATAATAAATCATGGTAGAATTGAACTGTTTCAGATCCAATATCATCTGGATTAGTTATCCAGTCATCATTAGAGTTTTTGATCAAAGATATTTTCTGTCTAGAATGTTTAGCTTTAATAGTAGAGTGGAAAAAATTAGTGTTCAAATCCCCCCTCAGCTAACCACTTTAACCTAGACTTCTGTTTCCAGAAAGTCTCTTCTCTAAGTAGTGCTATGGTCATCTCAGCCTGAGCTAAGTGGAGTTGTGTTCTTCTAGTGCCTGAATTTTATCTCTGATGATCTAGTTCTTTATGTAATACCTTTTCTTCTGCAATTCTCACATTATCTTGAATCTTACCAAAGACTTCTCTATTCCATTTTTTGAGCCTAGTCTTTAGCCTTCTGAGCTTAACAGAAAAATTCATTATCCCATATATCCCAGTACTTTCTACCCAGCTACTCTTTACCACATCTAGAAAATCAGCATGTGATATCCAACAATTTTGAAATTTGAAGGATTTTGGGATATTTTGTATTCCATGATTTTCTAGTCTGATTAAAAGAGGAGAATGATCAGAGTTCAGTCTAGACTTTACTCTAATACTAGTATTTGGGAATAGATTTTGAAATGTTTGAGATATTAAGCCACTGTCTAATCTTTCCCGTACAGTACATATATTTCCTTATCTCATTCTTCTATTTCCAGTCCAAGTAAATAGGTTCCCAGATGTTGGAATTTCAATCAAATTATTTTCATTTATGAACTCATTGAATTCCAACATGGAGTCAAGGTTTGGAGTAGATTGACCAATATATTCACTTGCACATCTCACAATATTGAAATCACCCACAAATAAGGTTGGTAGATTACTACGTGCTTGTAATTCAGCCCACAGTTCTCTTCTCGTGACTGTATTATGTCTAGCATAAATGTAACATGCATGTCACATAGTAGCTAATGATGTATGTTGTATATCTGCTCTTACACATTGATCATGAGTAGCAGCAATGATAATGCTGAATTCATCATCCCATAAGATCCAGATTTTGTTCCTAAGATGTGCATAAAAATGGTTGTAACCTAGACTATATGCAACTGATGAAAGATGATTGCTGTCCAAGAAAGGTTCAAGTATAACAAATAATCCAATTTTATTTTTTCTTTTTATATTTAAAACCCTAGCTTGTGTTCTAAAGTTCCTAATCCCTCTAGCATTCCATACACATAAATTGATGCTTGACATAATTAAACTAATGCATGAGGATCAATCTGAGATCTAGTAGTCACTGTCTTCTGTGTACTAGAATAATCTTTTTTAACTCTTTTTTTCTTGACAGTTTGATCTGGTTGACTACTCATATCAGTTAATGTAGAAGAAAGCAGTTTATCAAACCTATTTTTGTCCTCTAACAATGGTTCTAATAAAAAAATCCCCTTCTATAACTTTAGCTCTTTTTTCTTGTGACCATTGTAAATTTGTTAATGCTGGCATACTGTTTATCATAGTTATTTCATCTAAGGAGAGAAGTATTCATACATGTACTTACCCTCTGACTTGTTGTCTCAGTTTCAGTGCTTTGCAATACCATATATGATACTTGATCTGCATTCAATTTGATCTTTATCACCTTTCAAAGTTGTGTTATTAGTTGCCCCAATACTTCCTTTTGAAAGGTTCCTAGTTATTTGCAAATCCAACTCTTCAGTGTTCTTTTCCACAGTAGTTCCCTGACTTTGTTGTGAATCTTTAACTCCTGTATCTGCTGCTGAAGAAATCTCAATGACACCATTAACTTCCAAGGAGCCAGTGATTGAATCACTGACATCCTTCCCCAACAGATTAACATTATTTGTTGCTGTATTATGATCATTTCTTAAAATTATAATGTCTCATCATTTCTCCATCCCTTGACTTTATTTTGATGAAGTACTCGTCTGAGTTTCCTTCATGTTGTGGATTGATTAATAGCAGGGTGAATATTAAAAGCTACGTCGTTTTGACTCCCGAGATGAGATTATAATCTATGTGAACAGTAATCGCGTGAATAGAAACACACTTTTTTTAAAATTTCAAATAAGGATCTCATTCATTTTATACTCTAATGTAGTCATCCGTCACAAGAGACCTTCTCATGTTGATTAATATAAGTAATTTGTGGTCAAATGTGTCAATCACCGTGGAACGCTTGTTAGATAGTGCATTAACTTCATTATGAGTGTGCGTTATCATACTAATACTACTTCAATTTAAAATTGAAGTAGAGAGTTGAGAATACCCCTAGTGCTAATAGATTTACCTAGAGGTCCTGGATTCAACTCTTAGAGGGGGAATGGGAGAAATTTTATTGGGGGCTCACTGAAAATGTAAGAGTTACGTATGTTGGTGTAGCTGATAATTTACAACAGTGGAATGGATAGAGTTTGCTTGGGACATCTTTTCATCCAGCTGTACTAAGGTTAGACAACAACCCAGTATTTTTAGATTTTTAATCCCATAACTTCAACTAAAGTAGCATCAATTTACAACACAACACATCCCAAAAACTAACATAAATTCGTTTACTTGTATGTAGGAGAAGCTACTAATAAACATATCACTTCATTTGTACGAACTCAGAGGAACGTGTGTATCAGCATACCGCTGGACCATGTAATCTTCACATTTAATTGGTCCGAACCTGCAAAGAAGACACATACTGCTTGAAAGAAGCAAATAGTCACCCCCTCAAAGTACTATTCAGTTAAGCATCTGAAATTATAATTTAACATTTGAACTTTCCTTTAGATAGATTAAAATTGTAGTTTAACTTTAGGAAAAGCTGATGATACCTGGGTGGATTATCCTCGGATTGACAAGTTGGCAGGCATTCAACTATACAATCATGATTAGGCTCCAGAAAGAATGGAATCTGAACCAGAGAGAAATTAGCATGTAGATTGTTTACTCAACATATCTAGAAATCCTGTAAGAAGATTCAAAACTTTGTTTATACTGATCACTGGTCGAGCATAGTACTATCTGAGACTCGTCTGTCTCATTTACAAAAACCAAGCAAGTATACAATAGAAGTCTTGGTCAAATAAGAAGAAGAGGAGAGAACTTACAGAATATCTTTCTTGGCCATTACCTAAGACACGATGAAGTGTTGACCTGAAAAAGGATAAAGAGAGTGTAATCAGGAAAAATATGTTCTCCTCACTTTAAAAACAAGTAGCGGACAAACAAGAACAAGTAAAAAACTTATCTTAAACGAAAGAAAGGTAAAAGAGTTTTGGATTACAAACCAAAATAGACTCCCTCTCAGTTTTGTTGGACAATATAATAAGAAAATCTCATGCTTCAAGGATCCCAGTAAGCAAACGGTTTATAGTTCTCAGTAGAATAGCTGGTTCTGAGGGCTATTATATTAGTAACTTCAGTGAAATGCCATGATTTGAGAGGGAGAACATGTGCATAAAAATTAAAAAGACTCAGAAAAAAAAAACAAACACTCATTTCTCTCAATCTAAATGAATCAAAATGCATGCTCTACTGTAAAGCAAACCCAATTCAAATTACCTAAAAGTACAGTTGCTCCATCTCTCAAGCATATCTCCAACATTTACTATAAATGCTCTGCATGTTTTAACTCAAAAATATCAGCCGAAATTTACATGTACAACAGAAAAAAAACACTAGTGTTTAAGGGCACGATTTTTGTCTCATTATACATACATTTGTTACATCTAAATCATCAGAGTAAACAAGGATGGAGATAAGTTTACCAGGACCCTATTTTCCTGAGTTTATTTTATGCTGAACTGAACTGAACTAAATGAACTGAATTTATACACAATTATTTGAACTGAAATGAACTGAATTGCTAAACTAAATTTAAATAAATTTCACTATTGCTGAAATAAATTTCAAAATCATCCGGTCGTATATCACTGAAATTGATAATAATAAATTAAATAATAGAGAAAAATAAATGAACTGACATGAGTTAAATTTAAATATGTTGACCTAAGCTGAAACAAATACTGTTTTCAAAAAAAAAACTGAAATAAATACTAAACTATAAAAAACATATTTGACTAAACTGAACTGCTCTAGAGAAAAGCTCAGGAGAAACAAGGCCGAAGCAAATACTCACAAGGATATATCAGATGGTCATATTACAACACATTTTAGGCGGCAGAGATTCTTATGAGCATAAAACTGCTAGCTATTGTACTGGAAAAATGTCAAGAAGAATCTCAAGACTGCAGAAATTGTGAGCATCCAGGCTGTCACTCCCAATAGGAAATTATTATAGGGCCTTACCCTTTTAAAGGAGATACATATTCCCAATTCATAGGCTCGGCATACTTATCTTTGCATATCTGCATTAAAAAGAGGAATTCACAATTCACCTGAAGACAAATGCTAGATCTTTCTAGCCAACAAATTCCAGTCTGTTCCTACCTGAAGACCTGTGACGTCGTCTGTAGCTAGAAGGGTGAGTAAACCAAAATCAGAATGGGCACCAGCTCCATATATTCCTTTTACTGGTTCAGATATTCTACCTGAAATAGTTTAAATTTGGGTCAACCAATGCATTCAGCATACTTGAGGGGCTAATCTCAAAATTCCACCTTCATAATGTAGTAGTCGCAATGTCGCAATAGGTTTTCCAAGAATTCCTGGCTGATCAAAAAAGTACTCGTCTAAGTTGAGTGCAAGAGCTATTATTCTTGCGACAGCTCTTCCCACCTCACTGTCCATGCCATAAGACACAGAGCTGTCATTATATAAACTATTTATACCCTGAATAACGATTCTGACGGTCAAATAACATGCAAAAGAGCCTTTTTGAAATGCATTAACCCTCATAAACTAAAACTTCTAGAATTTTTAAAATCATTTACAGGTTCCAGCAAGCGCAGTAGATTAGAATAGCCTAAAAATTAACATTAACAGCTCGTTAATTAAAGACTTCTAACTCTTAAATGATAGCATGAGATATAATAGCGGCATCACTTACAGAGCTTCTTGGTGGTATCTCTCCATGGTTTCTCTCCATCCAGGCAAAATATCTGTCAAAAAATGAAAATCATGCAAGGGTCAGAAGTAAATGTGCAAAATTTATTTTGTATTTTGAAATAGTGACTGGTTTGTGAGCTGCCACATTCTTGAGTCATGAAATTTTAAACGGCACCTGTCTCAGGCCACAAATTTGGGCCAAAAAATGGTTTTTCAGCATCAGGATCATCTTGTGGCACTTCAACACCAATGTAATAACCTTCCTTAAAATCTCCTACAAATACATGTTTATAAGTTATAACTAGAGCCTATTTGCGAAATGATTTAAAGTGATATGGCTTTACAGATAAATAACAAAGAGAGGCCATAGACTACAGGAGTGGGTAATTCAAAAGAATAACAACCTTTCACTGCACCAAGGAGAATGAGAGTCGGAGAAATAATTCTAACAATGGTTCCAATGACCACTGTTCTACTTAGAAACATTTTTATCCCAAAGGTGAACAAAATTGAATAGTATGGAGTTAATAAGATAATTTTGGTGTTGTATATGTATATCTATCTCTCTTTTTATGGAGCAAAGGGGGTACCAGGTCTATATATAATGAATTTGAATGCATATGCATATACAAGCTTGCAGGTAAATAGACAATTATTAGTTAAAAAAAGAAGAAGAAAAGAGAAGAGATGGAAGACAAACCATGGAGTTGATTGCCTGGATCCAAGGTTTCATCTAGAAGAGGCGTGTATCCACGATGCTTTTCATTTTTGAGAAGCTTCATCTTTTCTTCAAGTGATAAACTAAAGAACTTTTGGCTCTGTGCAAACACCTCAGCCATAAACTCTGGGCTGATTCCATGATTGACAACATAGAAAAACCCTGAATCCAAGCAAGCCTAAAGAGGTGATACAAGGCATCCTTAGAGCCTTTTATACTGAAAGCATGACAAGTTCAATAACAATTACCTACAAGTGCAGATGAAATCCAAAATAAAACAAAACTCAAGTCTGAATTCATAGCCTATGACTATGAGTAGATTAGCATCATTAACGAAAACAGCAGGTTTCAGTAGTTTTGTTATTATGCTAGAAGTAGACAATTCCATGAACAAATCCATATTTGATTAGCAGAGCGGAAGAGACGAAGAGTTACCTGTTTGAGTAGAGAAACGGAAGTCTGCACATCGGAGCAGGAGAGGTCTATACAATTCAACGCCGATAAGTTCGCCGCCGCTCCTTTCGCCATTTTCGTTTATGTGTGCGGATGGAACTGGAATTTTCTGAAGAGTTGACATAAAATATTTGTTAAAATGAAACGTGATAAAAATCTCCATTTTTATACATTAATCAATTCAATTCTTCTCTTGAGTTAATAAAAATATCGGTTAGGTCGATAAGTTACCTTTCATTTTAGTCAATTTCATTTTAGTCACTAAGTCTAAACGAACAAGACTCTCACATTTCATTTTAGTCAATTTTAATATTATTTTAGTAAATTAGAATAAATAATTATTCTATATACTTGTTATTTAATTACTTCCACAAAAAAGATTGATTAAAATAATTATTATTAAGAAGAAGAAGATTAGAGTATTTCTTCAAAACAAAACAAAAGAGATTATAGAGTATCAATTGGCCAAACTGTGGAGAATTAAGGTGGCAGAACGGTAACCGCACTAGTGGAACAAGGGACGGAATACGGCGGTTTCGTCTCAGTTGGATGGCGGTTTTGACCGCCGTCCTTGGTGGCGCCGTCTAATTGGCGCTACCGTTACTCGGCGGTTGAAACCGCCGAATAATGTTTACGAGTTCGGAAACCTACCCGGATGGGTACAATTTCGGACTCGTAAACACCATGAACCGGACGGAAGCTGGGCGCTGTCTATGCCGGCCGTTACGTGTCCGGACGGTAAACCCGGAGGATCATCTTCACGTAGCCGGACAATAAGCAGGGAAATATTCCGGCGTGGGCAATAATCTGGCCGCCGTGAAACGGTGGCCGAAAGTTGGTACTAGCAGAGTAAATGAATTACTAACCGGATGCCAACTCGGGAATCGTTCGGGAAAATGGGTGGAAAAAGGGTATTTTCTTCCGGCTACATTTACGAAACCGGAAATCTAGCCAGGTAAATGAATTACTAATCGGATGCCATCCCGGGAACCCTTCGGGAAAATGGGTGAAAAAAGGGTATTTTCTTCCGGGAATGTTTCCGACACCGGAAGTGTAGCCGGAAGAAATTTGTACTGTCCGGCTAACTTTAAGATATCGGAAAACAGTCCCGGATTATTATTAAAAATCTAAATTTTATTTATTTCGGCTTTTGAATACAAAATAGAATGTATTTAAATGGTGCTGGTGAAAAATTATATGTTTCAAATGTTTGTGATGTATTTAGAATGAATGTATAAGGTCATACATCACTTGAAGGCGCTAAATACACCAAAAAATGCTAATAACACAAAAACATGTGTCAATTTATAGTTAGAACGGATTCATGCGAAATTACGACAAATGATGCAAGACTACTCCTCGGTAGATTCAGTTCTGCAGGTGTGTAGGGGCTGGTATCCTCTTCGAAAATCTGTGCATTAGCATACACAATTCAATATATGACACAAACATTAAAATATGTTTAAGGTAGATGCCCTTATAGATTTGAAACTTACGGGTTCAAGGTCGTTATCGAATTGGTTAAGTTATCTACCAACTTGAGCTCATACAACATAACGTAGAAACCGCATTCCCAGTCGTTACCTTGTCTCTTGTACTTTAACACAAAAGGTAGATCACATTGTTAAATACAATCGATCGATGTCGATAATACTAGTGTGATTACTGAGGGAGAAACGTGTAGAGTACCTTGATCTCAGTCATTACAAACACCCTCCTAGAGGATTGACATGATTCACAACTTCTCTAAAGAGGTGTTCGAAAGACGGGATTGGCGGATGATGGAGAGGATGTATCCAATAAATTTCTTTGGTTTTTTGTGGATCACAACCAATGTCCAATGTTTATTAACAAAAAATGCATATCCATTCGTCAAAAATGACAATATTAAAGTTAACATGAGATAAGAATGTATAGAATTATTTAATATGAAATGCTTACCCGGAAATGAGTGGTGCTAGGAAGAATAGTTTGTCCTCCACACCGAGAGCCGCTTTCATGTAGCTTAAACGCTCTGCATCACTATGACCGAGTTCTTGGATTCGCTCAGGGCATAGGAAGCCTATCCATGGCTTCAACCATTTTTGAACTAGTTGATATAAGGAACTTAAGAGAAAAAAAGATGAATGGTTAAAACAATGGGGAGAACGGCGGTTGAAAACACAACTTAATATAGTCTCGACATTAAAATGACTTACAGTTGGAATAAGGACATTAGGGGCTCGGTTGCCTTGTCACCCTTCCATAGATCTTTAAAATCACCCCAACACATTACAATTTGCCTTCCAATACCACCAAATACTTCCCTTGGAGCCGGGAATTCGTAGTATCCAAATTTGAAATGTGCAAACAACTTGTCATACAACACCTTCATATCCGGTGTCATAGATTTCACTACAACACCTTTTGGGGCGGTCAAAGGTTGGGGATTTCTTTTTGAAATTTTTGGATCAACGTTGCGTGCAACGCCCATAATTGGGTTGTATAGGCTAGCGGGTTGAGTCTCTCCTAAACTCTCGACAACAATTAGCCTACAAGGCCAAAGTAAATACATACCTTCCGCCGGTCCCACAACCTTACACGGGCCTTTGGGTATGGGAATTCAAGCAGTTATAACCAAAGCTTTTTTCAATAGAACCTCCCCCAAACCTATTGCAATTTTATTGTCACCATGCATCTTCACCGACTCATTGAAAATTCCGTTTGCCACATGCATAGTAGGCTTCCTCACTCCACCATCGATATATAATTTGCATGGATATGTGACATCGACCTTGACCTAATTAAAATAGGGGATTCCATTTTTAAAGTATCGTCATAAACATGCTAAGACTATTAAGAGAACGAATCGAGAATTTGAATAAGAATGCGATTGAAAAGTGAGTTAGTGTATTTACCTTTTTTAGTCGGCTTAAGTTATCATCACATATGTTTGGTTGTGGCGATGGTGGATTGCCTTGCACCTCACAAACATCGGGTGAGTGACGTGAACCACTCGAAGGAGGCTCCCAATCGTCACTTAGATCATTCAAATTTGGTGTGAGAATTGCGCCCGTTTGCTTGGCTATTATGTGGAGAGCTATGTCCCTTTTCTTCATATTCTTCACGGCCTCATCAAGCTCCTTCTTGGTATCACCGAGATCTTTTTTTGTATCCCCAAGTTCCTCTTGCAACTTGTTGTACTTGGTATGTCTTGGTGGTTTAGAAGGTTTCGGTTTGCCGATTAGATCTCTTTTCACTACATGTGATGCATATCCACGAACTCTACCGGGGTGTTCCTTCTGTTCCATTGCCTTACAAAGGACGTCCTCTTCTTGTGTGGGAACAAATTCTCCCGAAACAATTTTCGCTTTGACATCATCCTATCATTTAATACAAAAAAAAACATGAGGTAGAAAGAAAAATAGATAGGAACAAGAATTGTAATAATATTAGCTCAAAATATTCAAAGAAACAATTTACAATATCTTTTATCAACTTCTTGTTTCTCTCGTGTGTGTAGTCGCCTTTGCTATCTTGTCGACCAATCAAGAAGCTAGTGAGTTTATCGAACTCGTTAGGATTAACCACCTCGGTGCTCTCCCGTGCTTCCTCTTCCGTCATCCCACTCTCCATTTTCTCTTGCACCCCATCTTCTTGTTTTTTGTTTGCATGTTTGATTAGTGTGATAGTATATCCCGCCCTACTCATTGTGTGAGGTGTCGTATTAACCTTCGCATGAGTACTATTCGTCAACCTCAAACCCTAACACATAAATGAATTTAAGTTATGTGAACGAAAGAGTAATACTAGTATGGTAGAAATTAATCTTACTAGTCGGTCATTCTCCGAGGTACGTGCTTTGAATATTGCCCAACTTTCTTGTAGAGTATCGGTGTAGGCCAACCAAGGGTCCTCATCCTTAAAATCTCCATAAATGCAATGTATAGACAACATTGCTCTATGATCCCGTGCCGCCTTACTCAAGCGAAACATAGTTGTGTCAAAAAGTTTCTCCATATTTGGGGCAACAATTTTAAATGGCACCTACATAAAATTGATAAGAAAAGTTGGATAATATCTCATTCATGTGTACAAAAATGAAAACAACTTAAAATGAAGGTACAGACTTACCAAACACTCCTCCCATAATTTAGTCTTTTCCTTGTCGGGGACCTCGTGCCAAGATTCATACTTTATATCCACACGAGTTCGACCAATTTTTCCAACCCAACTCTTCCATAAATAATACTCTTCCGATATTGCTTCCCCATCATCGTTGAACGTCATGTCCGTCAAAATATTCCTCTTCATCTTTTTTGTAAGACGGCACAACATGTCCTAGGACGCCTCACCCCTTTTTTTTAACACCTCCCTCGGTGCTAGGGTTTTAGGGTTTTTGGGGATTCCTACCTTCTTCTTAGGTGGTGCCTAACTCCTCTACAAATAATAATTTGCATATATTAAGTAACCTCACTATCAAAAAAGAATAATTATATGCTAAATTAATGGTAAGTAGTCATTTTTAGTTTTTAATTAAATGACCATCATAAAACCCATAGGGTTTAGGATCCTATTAGACTAATATAAATTGCCTATCACATGCTTAACCCCTAATTGTTTGTAATTAAATTAGTGCATATATATGACATACTTAACCCTAGATTTGTAGTAACATAAATAATCATCATCAAGACTAATGAAGAATATAGCCCATAATCCCAATTGATTAATCAAGAATGTAGCCCATAAAACAAAGCTAGTTTGTAGTAATAATTAAGCAAAGCCCATGAACAAATAAGACAAATTAACCAATAAACAATATTGATTATGCAAATGCAGCAAAGTTCCGAGAAATACCTTTTCAAGTAGTACAAAAACCCCAATAGTATGGACAAAGAAGCTTCTTTTTTTGTTCTAGAACTCAAGAAATGGGGCCAATGTGATGAATGGTGTTCTTGGTGGTTGGAGAAGAAGAATTTGGTAGTTGAAGAGAGTAAATGGGTGGGAGGAAAGTGATATTTTCGTTTGTATGTGGGATGAATGGGTAGAGGAGTAGATAAGAAAATAGTCTAAGTGTTACTTATTCTGATTTTTTATACAGTCCTGCTACGTTTCCGAACTCGTAAAGTCACCCGGATAAGACAAAAAATACTTAACTCTACCCGGCTATGTTTCCGATATCGTAAAAGCTAGCCGGAAGTTTTAATTATAAAAGGGGCAGACGGTTTTTTTTCCCAAATCAGCAAACCCTCCCCAAATTCATCCCCAAACAAGTCCGCCCCAAACCCCCACTCCACCAATTTTTCCATCCAATCTCCCACCATGGTTAGATCTAAGAATGTCTCCACAAGCAAGCAAGTCAAGGAAATCCAACGCCAACAACGGGTAGAGGAAGAGGTAGAGTATGAGGAATCTTCCGAGGAGGGAGAAGAGTCACCTCCAAGAGCCGAATATCACGTGGGTGGGAGGCGATTAAGCAAGGCCAAATCGAGGAAGACCAAGCGGTAAAGAGGGCATGATAGACCCCCTAAAGCAACGGCAACTAGGAATTTCTTCAATATGAGGGCGGAGTCCAACTACGTCGAATGGTGTGGGAGGAAAACTCACACTACCAAGGTGATAAGCCCTAGCTCTATTGAACCTTTGCATTTAGGGTATTTGATTGCTCATTTTCAGCCTAGTTATTTGGATAAATTGTTGATGCTTGAATCCCCATGTCATCAAGATGAGGTTGTTCAATTTTATGCAAATTTAGGAGAGTATGAGTCGAATAGCATGTGCACTAAGGTGAATGGTAAAGTGATTCATGTCACTAAGTTTCATATAAATGAGGTCCTAGGCTGCCCTTATGTTGATAACTCATCCTTGCGCCCTAATCACCCCCAAGGCCCTTATGAGATTTATAATTTCAACAAATTTCCTGAAATTGGGCCAAACCAACCCTTAGACCTTGAAGCAATGGGACGTAAATACTTCAAAACTACTTGTCAGGGTGCGGGTAGTTGTCCTGGTGATTTTGATGTTGAAGAGCTTACAGTTGAGAAGAGGATTGTATTTGACTGGGTTTGTCTGAATGTGTATCCATCGGGGGGTCATAGTTGTGAACCAACTTGTGGACGTGTTCTGTTCTTCTATTACTTGATGGAAGGGTTGAAAATAAATCTGGGTCACTCCATAGTTGAATACATGTTTAAGGTGGGGAGAGGGTCGAAGCAATGGTTTCCATATGTCGGACTTATCACTGAGCTAATTAAGAAGCAAGGTGGAGGTGTTGTTGATCGTCCTGAGCCTTTAGAGTACTATGATGGTGATTGGTTTGACCATAAGGGTTTTGCACTAGATCCAGAAAGTCATCGGTACATCATTAAGGTCTTACCTCCGGGTGCAGCAGGAAGAGTGGCTAGGCGAAGGAAACTAGAAGGTAGAGGTTCAAGTTCATCAGGGACAAGTAAGTGAATATCTATTTTGCCTTTGTTGTTTAATTTTGCATCCAAATTTGGGTGAAAATGTGTTTGTTTTTGAAAGCTAATCATGTGTTTGTTTCGTAGGAGAGGAGGACCGGTGGATGCGTAAGCTCTCGAAGATGTGGGAAAGCTTCACCAGACAGGTCGACAAGGCTAAAGAAGAAGTTGCAATGCTCCGAGCTGAACAAAGGGTTTATATTGATCGGAAGGGACTTCAGCTCCAACTTAGCCCTGAATTGAATGGCCGGATTTTGGTCGACTGCCATCCTCAAGTGAAGAAGATGGGGCCGAGGGATCATCCAGCAGCAGGGCGACAACCTCACAGCCTCCTGGAGAGTAGGGCGACAATCTAGTTCATAATTTTCAAAGAATGCGCTTTTAAACATACAATTTGTTATTTTCGTGTGTGAAACTTATCTACTCTAGTACCTTATTCATGTTTATGTGAACTAGATTGATTTTAAATATTTAAGTACTTCAATCTCATTTAGTTTCTACAAACAAATGTGAGTTACTCATGTATGTTATTTACATGTAGAGGCAAATATGATGGTGAAAATGTCTGTTTTTGTGTATACCCGGGTCGATTACCGACGTCGTAAACACAAGCCGGATAAGCTTGGCTTGGTTTTGCGAATTCGTAAATCTAGCCGGATGAAGGGTTTTAGAAGCCGGATGGCAAACCGGGAAACTTTCGGGAAAACTTGACAGAAATTGAGATTTTAAATAATTAATTAGGTCCGGATAGACGTTTACGATGGCGGAAAGGTCACCCGGATGGAGAGTTTCAGAGGCCGGATGGCAAACCGGGAAACCTTCGGGGAAACTTGACAGAAATTGAGATTTTAAATAATTAATTACGTCCGGATAGACGTTTACGATGCTGGAAAGGTCACCCGGATGGAGAGTTTCAGAAGCCGAATGACAATTCGGGAAACTTTCGGGAAAACTTGACAGAAATTGGGATTTTTAATTAAATACTTTCGGATAGACGCTTCCGAACCCGGAAATCCACCCGGACCAGTTAATAAACCCATCCGGCTAGGTTTCCGAGTTCGTAAACGTACTTATATATATGCCTAGTTGACTTTTTTCAGATTAGAAATCACAAACTTCCCCCAAATCAGACAATTCAGAGTTCGGAAATCCCATCTCCCACCACCAAAC
This sequence comes from Sherardia arvensis, assembly GCA_948330725.1. Lineage (NCBI taxonomy): Eukaryota > Viridiplantae > Streptophyta > Magnoliopsida > Gentianales > Rubiaceae > Sherardia > Sherardia arvensis. The sequence continues at coordinate 20,918,866 of OX415235.1, forward strand.
GCCAAATCAGTTCCACCACAACCAAGAACCGATCAACCCGTGGCACCGAGAAGCAAGTCCGTAGTGAAGAAGAACCCTCCAAACTGGTATGATCCAGAAAAGTTTGTCTCTCTCGAAACTTATAAGTATTATGGTAGTCTTGTTAACCATGCAACCGTACTAGACTCATATGTGTTGGGTAGAGATAGAGTTGAGGCACTAGGTTTAGGCCCTATGGTTGAGAAGTTTGCTATTCAGAATTGTGATGCCCTATTTTTCGATGTTAGTGAACCCACCTATAAGGATGAGGTGTTGCAATTTTATGCTAATTTTGATGAACCTAGTGATGGTAAGTACACTACCATGGTTAATGGGAAAATGTTTGAGTTTGATTGTTGGGTGATCAATGAGTTGTTGGGGAATCCTATCAAATCCGATTTGGACTTTTATCCCAAGCTCAAGGATGGTCCACTTAATATCTTCTATTCTAAGGAATGGCCGGGAAAGGATATGACTAAACTCCCTTATTTGAATTATCTGAATTTAGGGAATCACTATTTTGGTCGAAGCCAATATGATGAAACCTCAGCCGATGGGTGCAATATGAAGTTTTGCCCCATTGATGATCGCATTGTGTACGAGTGGGTGCATAGAAGTTTTGTACCTACGGGTGGATATGTTACCGAGCCTAATGTTACCACGGTTATGACATTTTACTATGTCATAAAGGAGGTTCCTATCAATCCCGGGTATGCAATTGGTAAATGGATGAGTACTTGTTGGGAGAACGAGCGAATTAAGAAAAACCTACCCTACGGGAGCCTAATCACTAAGTTGCTCTTGAAATTGGACCCAAATTTCCAATTTGAAGATGATCCCACCCCTTGCAAGCCATACGACTATCACTACTTTGAAAACCATAGGCCGAAATGAACTTTGGTCGATGAAAAATGGATTGTGATGCCTCCACAAGAAAAGACTAAGCGGGCTAGGACATCAAGAAGTAAGTCATCTTCACCTCTTTATGCTACATTTTATCATAGTTTTATTCAAATATGGATTTTCTTTTTATAGGTATGGAGGTGCCCGATGGAGAGCCTTCACCGCATGTTTCCAAGATGAAAGATATGTACGCTAGCATGAAATCTAAGGTGCTCACATTGATTGGCGTTAGGAAGGACACTTATGAGGCAAGGAAGGAGTTGAGAGCCCTCAAGCGTGCAGAAGGATGGACCACATGTGGGGATGCCTCGCAGGGACATGGTGATGAAGAAGAAGAGCATAATGGTGGCGGCGATCATGACAATGACTATGACATGGGGCCTTGATTTAGTGCAATTTGTTTTAAATTTTTAGTTAAGTATGGATTTGCCGTATCGACTAATATTACATTTTAAATTTATTTGATTAACATTTGAATGCTATATATTGGTTTGTGTGTGTGCATCTACAATTATTTGCAGTGTTAATTTTATATAACTACTTATTAGTGAGCGCGCGCACATTTTTGCCAAAAAAAAAACTTCCGGTGGACTTTTCCGACATCGTAACTCCTACCCGGATAAGGCAAATATCATTTACTTATCCGGATGCCTGTCCGGGAACCATTTTTCCAAATTCGGAAATCTGTCCGGATAAGGCAAATATGCTTTACTAAGCCGGATGACAATCAGGGAACCCTTCGGGAAGTTGAATAAAAAGCCTTGCCATAAACAAAATACTTCCGGGTTCTTGTTTACGATGTCGGGAATTTAGCCGGATAAGGATGGAAAATCTTTCTGTGGCCGGATTGTTAGCCGGAACTAGGCAGACTAAAAATTAGAACTATCTGGGAATTGGTTCAGACACCGGAAAACTACCCGGATAGTTTAAAAATTGAAATTTGTCAACTTACTTTTATTCTATTGGATAGATCAAACAAAGGTTCAATAAAATATTTACATGAATTACAAATTCAAACTAAGTTTGAAAGAGTAGTAATATGAGTAGCTGATAACACAAAAATGTCCGACTAACGCCTGAACTTAGGCTTCGGCTTAACCTTGAAAATCAACTTCCTCTTCCGTTCGTTGCCTTTGCCATCTATCACTATGCGTTCGTGTGATTGGATCTTGCGCGATAGATTGACATATTTGCCTCTGTTTCCTCCATATCGATCGCGTCCTTCTTCATTGGCACAAAAATGTGAACAACTCGTTTGTCATACTCTTCGAATAGCTCAACACCACACACCATTTGTTTCCCATCAAGAACAATCTCGTAGTGCCGATCAGAAGGATCCTGAACATAGTAAACTTGGTCACCTTCGCTAGCAAGTATGAACGCATCCGACTTTGATCCCACTTTCTTCCTATCAACCAATTGAAAACCTAAAGGACCGCTCTTAGTTCCTGTCTTTTGATCAACCCACTGACACTTGAATACAACCACCTTCAATGCCACATAGTTTGACTCCCAGATCTGAACAATGGTACCGAAATACCTATCAAATGAGTACGATCCTTCTTAATTTTGCTTTCGCGACACAGCAATTGATTCGGAAAATGTAGTGACACCACTATTCTGCGAAACACCTTTAGCATCGCTCTGTTTGGTCCCATACGAGTAACCCTTCACATCATAACCGCTATAGCTGATAATCATTGTTAGCGGTCGTCTAGATAGCCATTTCACGTCCTCGGGATGGTCACCAATCTCTACCGTGTCCCTTAACCACTCACAAAAGGTTCTAATATGCTCATCATGTAGTTGGAAAGGCTTTAGGGTTGGGTATAGACTTCTCAATTCCTCCATATGAATGTCAACGTAAGGGCAAACCGATTCATGGTTTCACATCACATACAGATGAGCAGCCTGCAAATCGACAGCTGGCGGATTATGCAACGTGCCTCTAGTTCCATGCCCGTTGAAACGAAAATCATGGCTCGAGGTGGGTAGTCCAACCGTGTCAACCTCATCTAAGTAATTCGTACAAAATTCAATCGCCTCCTCCGCGACATATCTAGATACAATGCTTGCGTCAGGCCTTTACCTATTCTGTGAAAAGAATTTAAATATCTTCATGTATCTCTCGAAAGGATACATCCACCGGAGGAACACCGGGCCACACTCCTTGATCTCCCGCACAAGATGGACAATCAAATGCACCATTATATCAAAGAAAGAAGGGGGGAAATACATCTCCAATTGGCACAATACTTCAACTACCATTGTCTGCAGCTTATCTAGCTTACGACGGCTAACTGTTTTCTGGCAAATTCCCTTAAAAAATAAGCAGAGCTTGCTGATGCACATCCTAATGTGGATTGGAAGAGAACCACGAATGGCAATTATGTTCAAATCTTGCATCAAAGTATGACAATCATGTGATTTTAACCCGAACAATTTTTTATCCTTAACATTGACACGGTTTCCAATGTTTGAGGAAAAATTAGAGGGTACCTTCAAATCTTTCAGGCACTGCAAATATTTTGTCTTCTCAGCTGACGACATATTGTAGCAAGCTGGAGGTAAGAATTTGATTGTCCTTAATAAACAGTTTTTCTCCCGTGTTTTAATTGAGAGAAACTAGTATTCTCCTCACAAACAGGACAAGCTAGATGACCTTTCACTGAATAACTAGCTAGATTACCAAGTGCAGGAAAATCATTCACGGTGCAGAACAACATTCCTTTCAACTTAAACCATTCCTGATGATATTCATCCCACGTCCAATTCTCTTCGAACCACAGTTTCTGAAGGTCGTTAACTAAAGGTTCTAAAAACACATCAATGTCATTACCAGGCTGCTTTGGCCCTGCTATCATCAACGAAAACATCACATATATCCTCTTCATGGTCAACCATGATGGTAGATAGTAAATAACAACCATCACATGCCAAGAACTGTGTGTACTACTCAAATATCCATACAGATTCATACCATCAGTGGATAAACCCAACTTTACATTCTGAGCTTCCTTCCTAAAATCAGGATACAATTCATCAATTTTCTTCCAATGATCACCATCTGAACAGTGTGCAAACACATCATCATCTTCAACCTTCTCTCTATCTGCGTGCCATGTCAAGTTCTTAGCTTCTTCTTTGTTAGCAAACAACCTTTGAAGCCTAGGTATAATAGGGAGATACCACATCACCTTCGCGGGAACACGTTTGTTGGTTTCCTTAACAACATCTCCTCCCACATCCACTTTTTGTTTTACATCTTTGTAACGTGACTCGCCACAAACGCTACAATTTTCCAATTTCATATCATCTTCCCCTCTAAACAACATACAATCATTAGGACAAACGTGAATTTTTTCAAGTTCCATACCCATTGGACATAATCCTCTTTGTAGCATATGCCCTATCAGGCAATAAATTTTCAGTGGGAAACAGCTGTCTAATCAACTCGAGCACCTCTGTTAGTGCCTTATCTGAAAACCCATGCTTGGATTTTAAATTCATCAACAACAAGGTTGCGCTTAGAATAGTGTGGATTGACCCCTCATACAAAGGGGTCTGCTTATCATTATACATCACTTCAATCGCCTCAGGTTTTCCAAAAAAATGCATGGAAACATCATCTACCAAGTCATCCAATTCATCGTCATAATTACCAACCATTTCGTTTTCTCCTACAACTTCCATTGGTTCATTAACAACAACAGTGCTACGTTCTTCCCCATGTCATACCCACGTGGTATAGGAATTTTGGAAACCCCTAACAATCAAATGTTCACGCAAACCTTCAACTCCTAGATATACATCGTTAGTGCAATCCTTACAAGGGCACCGCATGGCCGACTGATTTTCTACTCTTGCATTATCAGAAGCAACATCAATGAAATATTCAACCAATGTCATATACTCTGGTGAGGTCCGACGATTCTCCCTAATAATACGACTACGTTCCATAACGCTTGTGTACCTATTTTCATAAAATTTAGAGCATATTAATGAATTAATTCATCTACATCGTACTAGTTGACAACATAGCACATAAACAATAGTTTCATAAACACAAATGACTAGGAATCAATAGGTCGTATCAAGGCGTCCCTTTCCATCCCTTTTCTCTCTCGCTAAAAACCCAGAAACAGTCTGGGGAGGAGCTCGTCGCCGGCGTCCTCGCCGGTGAGCCGACCCTCCTCCCCCCAAAAACCTAGTTTTAATCTCTTCCCACCCCTTTCCCATCCCCAAAACCCGGGTTTCCTATCAACATCGCAAAGTAACGATTGGTAAGTTTTAGATCTGATTTTTTCCGATGGAGATTTTTCCGGTAGGCGCCTCTTGAGATCACCTACTCCTGGTGAGGCCTCACCATAGTTGCCAACCTTGGGATGCCGGAAATCTCTTCCCGGGCCCAAAACCTTTTTTCTATCTCAGATTCCTTTTCCAATCGGCCAAGCCTCTACCACCTAGATCTATCGTCGGCCGGAGGAGCTCCGTCATACGCACCGGGCACGCGCAGGAGCTCCTCCACACGTGCGGCCGCCGGCCCACGCGCCGCCCACGCGCCACCGGTGGTGCCAGATCCGACGAAACTCGTCGAGGTTCTACTTCCCTGATAGGTTTCCTACTTCTTTTTTGTTTTATAATTTACTGCTTTTTTAGATTTTTAGCCTTAAATAAAAGGGATTGGTGCTTGAATGAGTGTTTTTGATAGAGTATTGGAGGGGTTTTGCTGTTTACCAAATCGGAGTTTAGTTGACCGGGTTTGTTTGGCTAAACCCTTTTGGTTTCTGATCTGATTCATATGACGGTTAGGAGAAATCCGAGTCGAGGTAGTTTTAATACTTACTCTCTAGCGTTGCTGTCTGATTAGATTTGTAGACTGTACATGCGGGTGTTTTCACTTGATTCATCAGTCTAGTACTAGTTAAATAGCTTAACGACACTTTGACCGTGTGGAATCATCTCTAGAAAGTCTTTTAGAGGGTAATAGGCCATTCGATGCATAATCATTTAGTGATTATGACTGAGACCTAGATATTCTTATGGGCCACGGGAGGGCCACATGCCACACTAGAGGTTACTGTCCACTGGAGGCTACCGGACACAGGAGGCACCGGACACAGGAGGCACTGGACACAGGAGGCACCGGACACAGGAGGCACCAGACACATGAGACACTAGACACAGGAGGACTCCGAATATGGAGACTTCCGGACTCAGGAGCTTCCAGACTCAGGAGTTTCCGGACTCAAGAGCTTCCGGACACAGGAGCTTTCGAACCCAGGAGGTCACCGGATGGTACAGACTTTTGGAGGCCATTTCAGTTAAGAGTGTTAGGGTCATGGTATGTTTTCTTACAGGCCGAGGAGGGGCCATGGGCAAGAGGGCCTATAGTTCTTGAGAGAGGCAGAGTAGGATGAGACTGCTAGTTTTAGCTTGTCCTCCGTAGTGTAGTTAGTATGTAGTTTGGCTAGCTAGACCTGGACTAGTCAGAAGTACTATTAGCTGCTACCATTACTTATATCCCTTGTAGATGTAGTTTGATCGATATGCTGTTTCCGGCATTAGAGATAGGGAAGGTATTGTACTTACAGTTATTTCCCTGTACTCTTCTCATTGACTCCTCTATAGATATATTGTACTTCTCGACTCCTTTACATGGAGATCAATTAGCAGGCCTGGGGAACCTAATAAACATCCCTTTGTCACTTGACAGTTTAAACTCAAAAAAAAGGACTAGGAATCAATAGGAAAGTTCATATATCTTCAATGAAATTAGGGACACGCTTAATATTTTCATGCTTTAAATTAACAAAGATCTGCCACCAATACTAAATTCAGCGGGAGATTACCTCATCGCGGCCTAGGATTCAGCGAGCCCAAAGATTGGGATATTCTCTGTGTTCTTTAACCCAAAACAAAGATAGAATTATCTAGATAGAACAAATAGGATCCATTTCTCGTTTTATACCACTCTGTTTTAGCTCATCCGGGGACGTTTCCGACATCGTGAATCTCTCCCGGACATTTTTAGCTTATCCGGACACGTTTCCGAACTCGGAACCTTACCCGGACGACTGCATTGACTTGACTCCACCGACATCAACAACTTGGCCCGTCGACTTGACCGTCAAAGTCAAGCCGGTCAATGGGGAAACGTCCTGGTCGGCGGTTAAACGCAACCGCCGAGCAAAGTATGCGGTTACACGACGATTGCATCACAACCGCCGTGTAAAACGCGATCCGGCTAGAGAATCAGGATTTCCGAACTCGGAAACCTAGAAGGACGGCGGTTTCCTTAATTTCGCGCCGAACCGCCGTCGATCGGCGCTGTTTTTCGGCCATATTCCACTAGTGTTGTTTTCATATGAAGATGGTTTAATTCCCTTCTCCTCTTTGATGAAGTTCTAAATCATTATGCTTTCAGTTAGGTTCAAATACCTAATGTGCAGTAATGGAAATTTTATAGATCATTGGTACAATGAATGTGTTTTCTCTGCTTCTATCTAGTCAGAAATGTTGGCTGCAATTGGTATCCTTGATATATCATTCAGAACAGCATGAGATTCTCTCTTATTATCTAAAACATACAAGTCTATCTTTCTTTCAAGCCAAACTGATCAAACTGTTGTGTTGTTTAATATGTTGGAGTATTTGAAAGGCTAGAAACAAATTCATCTTTGAAGATAATAAGCCATGCATGTTTCTTATTATCAGAGAAATAAAGAGATTATGCATTTCTCTCACTCTGCTCATCCAATTGATGTCCATGATCTATACAGAGAAATAGTTGTAGCGAACTATATCCCTATGATCCCTAAACCTCTAAGACCTAAAATTGTAATTGTTTACTGGAAAAGACCCGTGCGAGACTGGGTATAAACTCAATGTGGATGCTGCTTGGAAGGGCTCAAAATGTGGGATATAAATTGTTTTTAGATAGTCATGGAGACACTATTACAGCTAATATGTTTCATTCATCTGCTTCTTCTCCCTTGGAATTTGAGATCAAGGTCATCAGAGTTGGCTATGATTTTGGGTTTTCCTATGGCAACTTGAGCTTTAAATAGAATCTGATTCACTAATGGTATTCCAAGGGAGAATCTTGTTGCACATTCGAAACTATTCAATCTATGTGATGAGGCTTGCAAATGTATCAAGGTATAGATGGGAATCTTGCTACAAATTTCCTAGCAAATTGTGACATTCAATTTAGGACTTGCTCTTTTTTTTTACTGTCGGTAACTTCCAGCTGGTGTGAGAGTTATCTCATGAACTTGATAGATCCCCAATTCCCTCTATTAGATGTTGGATTTTATATTAACAATCATATGTGTTCCTTGGGATTACTCCTTTTCCACATATATGCAGTTCACTATAACTGTTATGGGATAACTACTTAGTTGATGTCAAGTTCCCTATTTGTTGCCTCTGCTCTGTAGGTTTCTATGACTTCTTTGGTGACGTGTTGATGTCCTATGCTCAAGCCATTGATGTCTACTCCTCAAAGTTATCGACCTAATATGCTCTGCTCCATTGTAAGATTCCAAAACTCTTGGCTTTTGTATCAGTTTAGTCAACTCTCACTACGCTCTCATGTTGGTACCGCTTTATATTTTGCAAGTGCTGATCTATTGTCAAATGAGCTTCTAATTCATCCTCTCTAAAAATTTTCCTATTAGCGTGCTCCTGACGAATTGAAAGGCTTACTACAACTGTATGAGATTGGTGTGCAGAACTTGAGAATTGGATAATTAGTCATTAGTTATTGATATGCAAGATAATGTTGTTTCTTCATATGTTTCATGACAAAGAAGGCCCATTGATAAGAGACCAATATGGAGTACCAGTTTAGCTCAGCCAAGATGAATCAATGATTTTGATGGTGGATGGATGCTTCCTGGAACACTTTCACAACAAAAAACTTATCAACACTTTTGCTAGATTTTTATATTTGTGTATCTCTCATTTGACAGATTTGTGATTCGTATAACAATCACTAACATGGTTAGTGAAAGATGTGAGAGTTTTCAAATCTTGGAATGGAACACTTACTTCGAATCCCAAGTATTATATACATAGAGTCATAGTCATTTATTCTGAAGAAAGTTCTTACTTTCATGAAGTTAAACTTATTTTACAACACATGCTCATATTTTTAGAACCACTTGACTTGGTTTAGAGTCTAAACATTTCGTTGGGAACAGGGGCGGAGCTAGGAATTTAGTATGTGGAGGGCCGGAACTTAATAATTTGAATTAGCTATTAAAATAATGTAAAATACGGCAATTCATTGAAATATGAAAAAATTGAATTAATACAATAAAGATAAACATTGCTAGATAAATTTAAAAATTTATGATTTTAACATCATATACGTGAATCATTGTTAAAATTGCACATTCCTCTCTAAGAATTAAGTACCTTTTGTTGACCTTCTTGTTTCTAAATTGAAGTTTTTGTGTTTGAAAATATATGTTATAACATCTATTTATACTTTTCAGTTGATAAAATTCAACTCATAATCGGATTAATAATTTGATAAAATTCAAACTCGATTCACATTCTGATATAATAATATTACATTATTAAATATATGCAACTAACTTATTTGTTTAAAAATAAAGTAAAATTTAATAAATTAATTAATCTATTCCGATATGGATTCATACACTGATTACAAGAAAATATTGACTATATGGTAATCAATTAGGATTTGAAAAAAAAATTACAAATTAATTATATTATTACCATATAAAAAATCCTATTTTTAGTGTGTTGTTTGTCTGTGGTCCCATTTTTCTTATAATTAATCCTCTCATTTACGTGTACTAAATACAAATCCTCTCTATTTTTAGTTAATAAAATCATGTGGGGGCCACATAGCATAACACACCAAATAAAACACTAACTATAATACATATAATTAGGGATATTTTCCTAGTTGAGGGGGGCCGGGCCCCACCCGGTCCCCCCTTCCTCCGCCTCTGGTTGGGAAAGATTTTGCAGAACTTGAACCTTTAAGTGCAGGTTCGTAAGTTTTTGTTTGGTTCACTCTTTTTTAGAAAATTCAGATTTTGCCTTATAAAGTTCAGGTTTTACCTAACAAAATCCATTTTTTGCAAAAGGCAAAGTCCAAACAAGATTTTTTTTATAAACTTCTAAAATTCACTATAATCAAACAATGTTTTTGTTTTAGACTCTTACAAAATCTCAAATCAACCAAACAAGATTTTAGTAAATACAGACTTACAAAATCTCAAATAAAATTTCAAACTTTCAAAATTTCAAATCAAAATTTAGATTCTCAAAATCTCTTCCAACCAAACACACCCAGTCATAGATGGAGACCCAAATATATTCCCACCTAAGTGTTGGGTTTCCTCCCTAATTTCTAGAATCTTTTTTTGGGGAAAGATGGAGAAGCTTCTAGGAGAAGGGAGATGAATGGAGTGTGTGGAATTTCTAGAGACACTTTCTAGAATACTCCATGCATTCATCATGGGAGTTGGAGAATGTGAAGAGAATTCTAGAGCCTTCCATTCACAACTATAAAAGGGGTGCTCTTGGAAGAGATTTCATCATCCAAGTCTAAACCATCCTTCTAGCCTCCTAGTGAGAGAGATCGATATCCACTTCTAAAGTGAGGAGTTAGAGAGAGTTTTCACCTCTCTAATTAGCTTAGTTATCCACCATTGTGTGAGAGTGTTCTTATAATCCATCCACCTTGGGTGAGATCTTTGTAACCCTACTATAAGCATATAGTGGAAGAGTTTGACTTCTCAAGTCCCGCGGTTTTTCCCGATTTGGGTTTTCCGCGTAACCAATTCCGGTGTCTTGTTTATTCTTCTCTTTATTTTCATTCATCATCTTAATCACACAAAGAGGGAAATACTCATTTTTTCCCATCAGTGGTATCAAAGCTTGGTTCGTTGGCGTTGTTTTCTTGTGTGATTCAAGATGGAGGGAAGCATCACTCATGACGGAGACATGTTCAAACTCACGACGGAGAATTACGCATATTGGAAGCCCATGATGGAAGACCACTTGTATTGCAAGGATTTGTACGAGCCAATCACGGAGGAGACCAAGCCGGATGACAAGGAAGATAAAGAATGGGAGATTCTTAATCGAAAGGCGGTCGTCATGATCCGTAAGTATATCGACCGGAGTTTATTTGAACATGTTGCTTCTTATACTAATGCCTTTGAGTTGTGGAAAAAACTTGAGTCCATGATTCAAAAGAAGACACCACGTAACAAAGCCCACCTTGTGAGGCGTTTGGTCAAGTTGGAGTACAAAGATGGCCAAAATATGATCGAGCACTTGAATACCTTCAAGGGGCTCATGAATCAAATGGGAAAGATCGAGATGAAGATCGATGACGAGTTGCAAGCCTTGTTGCTCCTAAGCTCACTACCTGAAAGTTGGGACACTTTGGTGGTCACGCTTAGCAACTCAGCTCCAGAAGGAAAGCTTACCATGGACGGCGTAGCCGATAGCCTGATAAATGAAGAAGCGCGAAGAAAGGAACGTGGCGCATCAAGCTGCTCGGAGGCAAATGTGATCGAGAATCGAGGAAGGAGTGACACCCGTGGAAGATTCCGAGGAGGCGGACGTGACAAATCACGGGGGAGATCAAAGTCTCGCTCCCGAGTTATCTGCTAATATTGTGGCAAGGTGGGTCACAAGAGAGATGAATGTCGCAATCTCAAGAGAGACCAGAAGAATGGCACGGTCAAACAAGACCAGTTCAACCCGAAGAAGAAGGAAGAAGAAAGCACCACGGTAGTTGCATCCGCGGAGAATGGCAAAACTTTCGTGATTGACGACTATGTCAATCTCGCATATGAAGACAACTTATGGCTTGGTGATTCCGGTGCATCCTTCCATGTTACCCCACATGAAGGGCTCTTCTCGTCCTATCATCGTGGAGACTACGGCACAGTGAAGATGGGAAATCAAATCACTAGCAAGATCGTTGGTCGAGGCGACATCATCATAAAGACAAACACGGGACACAAGCTCGAGCTCAAGGACGTAAGGCATGTTCCAGAAATGCGGCTCAATCTTATCTCGGCGGGGAAGCTTGACGATGCTGGAATGATAAACCATTTCGGAGAAGGAAAATGGAAGATCACGCATGGAAATATGGTGATCGGTCGAGGAAAGAAGGAAGGGTCCTTATATGTCATGCAAGGACAAATCTGCAGGGGAGAAGCAAATGCTGCCCATGAAGACTCGAACACGGAGTTGTGGCACAAAAGGCTCGGCCATATGAGCGAGAAGGGACTACAAATCCTCGCAAGGAAAAATATCCTCCCAGGCATAAAAGGTACCACACTTGACCCTTACACTGATTGTTTAGCTGGTAAACAGCATAGAGTTTCTTTCCAAAGACCTGCATATCCGAGAAGAAGAGAGCATATTCTTGATTTAGTTCACACTGATGTTTGCTCTATGACTGAGAGATCTCTTGGAGGTGCATTATACTTTGTGAGTTTTATTGATGACCATTCTCGCAAAATTTGGGTGTCTTTGTTGAAAACTAAAGACCGGGTGCTTGAGGCGTTCAAGGAGTTCCATGCAAGGGTGGAACGTGAGACGGGCAAAAAGTTGAAATCTGTCCGATCAGATAATGGTGGAGAATATCGCGGTCCATTTGAAGAGTACTGCAAGTCCTACGGAATCAGACTTGAGAAGACCCCACCAAAGACGCCACAGTTGAATGGAGTTGCGGAGAGGATGAACCGCACCATCGAAGAGCGAGTTAGATGTATGCTATCTCACGCAAACCTCCCTAAGTCTTTCTGGGGAGAAGCTGTGAAGACCGGTGTTGACATCATCAACATGTCCCCTTCAGTTCCCTTGGATGGAGATGTACCAGAAGAAGTTTTGTCAGGAAAGAATGTTTCATATGACCATCTGAAGGTGTTTGGATGCCGAGCATTTGTTCACATTCCCAAGGATGAGCGCGCCAAGTTAGACTCAAAGACGAAGGAGTGCATCTATCTTGGTTCTCCCAAGGACGAATTCGGGTTCCGGTTATAGGATCCAGCACAGAAGAAGATCGTGCGAAGCCGCGATGTTGTGTTCTTCGAGGACCAGACAATCAAGAATATAAATGAGGCACGTGAAGCTCAAAGTAGACGGACTAGAGAGAATTTGGAGCCTATTCCGTCTCCCACAGTGCATGACACGAGGAGAGAACACGTCGAGAATCATCACAGTGAAGAAGTCGAAAACCACAAACCTGGAGAAGCTACGGAGCAATCCCAAGAAAATGGTGAAGCAATGGAGGAAGAAAATGTACCAGTTACACCCCAGCTTCGGCGTTCCACGAGAGAGAAATGGCGTTCAACCAGATACTCTTCAGATGAGTACGTTACATTCACCGATGAGGGGGAGCCCGAGTACTACGGTGAAGCTATGGCAAGCGACCATAAAGATGAATGGGAAAAGGTCATGCAAGAGGAGATCAAGTCCTTGCACGAGAATCATACATACGATCTCGTAGAGTTGCCTAAAGGGAAACGAGCTCTCAAATGCAAGTAGGAGTATAAGCTCAAGACCGAAGAGAACAATCCAAGACCAAGGTACAAGGCACGGATCGTTGTCAAAGGATGCAACCAAAAGAAATACATCGACTTTGATGAGATTTTCTCTCGGGTGGTAAAGATGTCATCAATCCGAGTTGTGTTGTGCCTCGCAGCTAGCATGGATTTGGAGGTTGAACAACTTGATGTTAAGACAGCCTTCCTACATGGAGATTTGGAGGAGGAGATCTACATGGAGCAACCCGAGGGATTCAAAGAGTCGGGAAATGAGCACTTAGTGTGCCGACTTAAGAGAAGTCTCTATGGTTTGAAGCAAGCGCCTCGTCAATGGTACAAGAAGTTTGAATCCTTCATGAATCGTCATGGGTTCAAGAAGCCGCACACTGATTATTGTGTTTTCATGAAGAGGTATGATCGAGGATACTTTCTCATACTCATGCTTTATGTTGATGATATGTTGATTGTTGGCCAGGATAAAAGCAAGATAGCCGCTCTTAAGAAAGCATTGAGTAACTCTTTCTCCATGAAAGATTTAGGACCGGCCAAGCAGATTCTTGGGATGCGGATCACACGAGATCGATCCGAAAAGCTACTTTGGCTATCTCAAGAAAGATACGTTGAGAAGATTCTTGAGAGATTCAAGATGCAACAAGCCAAACCTGTAAGTGTACCACTAGCTGGACATTTCAAGTTTGATGGGAAGAAGAATCCAAGAAGGGATGAAGTCATGC